>CM062297.1:668461065-669065082 GCA_031216915.1 Pictodentalium vernedei | reverse complement strand
TATAACTGAACACGTCCAGTGTAGTGGTCCGTCTCTGTCAATTGGTGTACAAATACCAGGCTGTCAATCGACAAAATGTGGAGATATCACCGAAAATCAAACTCGTAATTTACCATCCGGTTTCTGAAAACCCGGTTTTTCGCGCCTGGGCCTTGTAAAGTTGGTAGGGGTGGCCAGTCAGTGGCCCAGGGTTGTCGGTGGGATCGGTCTGCGTCAGTCGGTGTAGAAATACCTGGATTTCAATCAACAAATTTTGGAGATATCCCGAAAACTCAGAAATTTTTCGGTCTTAGACGGGCTAAAATTCGTAGCGGTGGCCAACTGTGGCTCCAGCGTCGTTGGTGGGGTCCGTCTCTGTCCATTGGTGTCAAACGCCCGGATATCAAACGACAAAATGTAGAGATATCCCCGAAAATCAAAACTCGTTATTTACCATCCGGTTTCTGCAAAGCCCGTTTTTCGGGCCTGGGTCATGTAAAGTTCGTATTGGTGGCCAACCATGGACCCAGGTATGTTGGTGGAGTCGATATGCGTCAGTCGGTGTAGAAATACCCGGATTTTAGTGGAAAAATGTGGAGATATCCCCGAAAATGGAATTAGCTATTTACCATCCGGTTTCTGAAAACCCGGTATTTCGGGCCTGGGTCTTGTAAAGTTTGTAGGGGTGGCCAACTATGGGCCCAGGGTTGTCGGTGGGGTCAGTGGGGTCGGTCTGCGTCAGTCGATGTAGAAATACCTGGATTTCAATCAACAAAATTTGGAGATATCCCCGAAAACTCAGAAATTTCGTGTCTTTCAGTACCTTGAAAATCGTTTTTCGGCCTTGGGCGGTCTAAAATTCGTAGCGGTGGCCATCCGTGTCTCCAGCGTCAAAGGTGGGGTCCGGCTCTGTACATTGGTGTATGAATACCCGGATGTCAATCGACAAAATGTGGAGATATCCCCGAAAATCAAAATCGCTATTTACCATCCGGTTTCTGAAAACCCGGTTTTTCGGGCCTGGGTCTTATAAAGTTCGTAGGAGTGGCCAACCATGGGCCCAGTTTGTCGGTGGGGTCGCTCTGCGTCAGTCGGTGTAGAAATACCCGAATTTCAATCAACAAAATTTGGGGATACCCCCGAAAACTCAGAAATTCTGTATCTTTTAGAACCTTGAAATTCGTTTCTTGGCCTTGGGTGGTCTAAAATTCGTAGAGGTGGCTCCAGCGACGGCGGTGGGCTCTGTCTCTGTCCATTGGTGTGTGAATACCCGGATGTCAATCGACAAAATGTGGAGATATCCCCGAAAATCTAAATCGCTATTTACCATCCGGTTTCTGAAAATCACTTTTTTCGGGCCTTGGTCTTGTAAAGTTCGTATTGGTGGGGTCGATCTACGTCAGTCAGTGTAGAAATACGTGGATGTCAATCTGCAAAAGTTGGACATACCCCCGAAATTCCATGCCATCCGGCTTCGGAAAACCCTGTTTTCGACCCTGTGCGAAGTAAAGTTCGTAGGTGTGGCCAATCGTGGCCCCAGCGTTGTCGGCGGGGACTGTCTCTGTCCATTGGTGTACAAATACCCGGATGTCAATCGACAGAATCTGGAGATATCACCGAAATTCAAAATCATTTCATTTTGCCCTTTAAACACCTGTAACTTTAATACCCAATGAAACTTGTATTACTCTTTAAGCCAGACAGTTACCCTTCAACTGGCAAATGCATTTTTTCTGTTTTAACCTCTTTACACAGCTTCGATTGTGCCGTGGTGCGCGTAAGCGGAATATGCGGAGTACACGAGAGAACGCGAGTTTTACGGGGTAATAATAACGAAACAACATCAAATCAGGGGGAAAAAAACAACGCTTCAGCCAACAAAGTGGTGGCGTATCCGTCAAGCGGTACCCACCCAGAAACTCATAATAACCGTAAATTACATATTTATTAACTGACAAATTAAATATCGGGACTTATATTACTTTATTTTATATTATTTATTTTATTTTTTTTAATAAGCTAACAAATGCTTTGAATACTTAGTTTCGTGCTCACAATATCTCCCACTCGTCTAAGTCTGGGATGCTGATGGAATCTGATATTGTGTTGATGCTTGTTTTCAGTTTTCTTTTTCTTCTTTTTCCTTTTGCGGTCTTTGAAATGTGGAATTCTTGGATTAACTCTTCCGGTACATTTTCTCTCGGTTCCCACGTAGTTTCTTTAGATCCCTGCCACTTAATTTTATAATGTTTCCGACCGTGGAGTTTCTTGCACGCTAGGATCCTGTCTACAAAATAGGTGTCTTCTTCATTTTTCTTGGTGTCTTCGACTGCGGGAGTCTGTTTCTTATCTTCGGGGTGGGAATTCGACGCAATATCGGGTTCTGTATCTGGAGCCACTGTTTCCTGAGCCGCTTGCTCTTCGAGTGTAGCGGTCGGACGGTCCTTACGGTTGGTGAACGGTTTGAGACGGTTCGCGTGCACTGGTGACTGGAGTTGAATGTCGTCCGAACATCTGCGGACCGTGTATGTTGGGTTGCTGTCGTGCGTGATATAGTATGGTCCAGTCCAAAGTTTGCACAGCTTCCGTGAAAGCCCAACAGGCGTTTTGTTGTTATATAACCATACTTTGTCACCTGTCGAGAATCTTGGGGGCTTTGCCTTTTTGTCATGCTGTTGTTTATACTCAAGCTGGGCGTCTTTAATATTTTGTTTTACTATTTCTCTGGTGACTTCGAAGTCTTTCTGTATGGCGTCTAGATGTTTATACGCTTCGGTTCCGATGTTGTTAGTTGGAATAAGCTCCGCATCTATCGGTAACTGGCAATCTTGTCCGAATAAAACACGAAAAGGACTCATCTGCGTTGACTCAGTGCACGGTGTTGCCCTATACGCGAACAGCACACTTGGTAAAAGATCCGGCCAATTTTCTTGTTTCGCATCGCAATACATTCCGAGTGTTTTTGTTATTGTCGAGTTCATCCTTTCACATGCGGCATTTGTCTGTGGGTGGTAACTGCTAGTTTCCAGTTTCGTGATCTGAAAAAGTTTGCAAAGTTCCTTGATAAGCTTTGACATGAAATTTTGTCCTCTGTCTGACAATAGTGTTTTAGGGGCCCCGTACCTACAAATAATTTCTGAATATAGAATTTTAGCTATTTCTGATGCTTCCATTGTTTTTAATGGGAATGCCTCGGGCCATTTTGTAAAAGCATCAACAATTAACAAAATATATTTCTATCCATTCGGAGACGTTTTGAGGGGTCCTAAAATGTCAATATAGAGACGACTAAATGGCGCTTCGACAGGTAACGGTTTTAGAGGCGCTGGATGGTGGTGGGTCGTATCCTTGTTTTTCTGACACTGGAGACACGATTTTACATAATATTGAATGTCAGAATATAAGTGTTGCCAAAAATACTTGAATCGAATGGACTGATAAGTTCTATCAATACCTTGGTGTCCACCCAGCAGTGAGTCATGATATGACAATAGCACATCATTCCTCAAACTGAGTGGCACCACGAGCTGTTTAATTAAACAGTCTATTCTATGGCCCTTACCTTTTGGGTAGTAAAGATGATACAGGATTCCATCTTCCAAAATGTAGTCATTTGCTTCCAAAATAACTCTTCTAGCGTCTTTATCGTCTTCGGGTAATATTCTTTCTTCTAAATATTCTATAAAAACATTCACGTCCGGATCCGAGCTTTGTTTATTTTTAATGTCAGCCTCGGAGACGGCTGCGACGCGCGTAATGGCGTCTATTGGGTCACACTGTTGTATTACCTCTTTGGTTTGGGTTTGAGACGCCGCGTGTTCTTTAACGTTGTCTGTGGCTATCACGGTGGCCTGGGCATTATCGTTTACTGCCGGTTTTGTAACTTGTGGATATTCGCATCGCGATAGGGCATCCGCGTTCAAATGCTTTCTACCTGCTTCAGTTATGGACGATTTCAAAATTATACCCTTGTAATTTTAGCGACTAGCGGGCTAATCTGCCGCTACATTGTTTAAGGTGTCTTAAATATGAATTAGCAACATGATTGGTGATTACGGTAAACTTACCATTCGCTAAATAAACATGATAGTGTTTAATACCTTCAACTATTGCGAGACATTCGCGTTCTGAAATACCAAATTTTTGTTCTGCTTCAGAAAGAGACCTACCCCCATATGAGACAACCACTTCCTGTCCATTTTCATCCAACTGACCTAAGATATAACCTATTGAATATCCTGACGCGTCTGTATATAGAAAAATTTCTTTATCAAAATCTAGGAAAGCCAAAATTGGAGGTTTTGTCAGGGCCTCTTTCATGGTGTAAAAGGCCTTTTCACATTCTACATCCCACTGAAATGGTACATTCTTTTTGAGAAGATTATTGAGAGGTGCTGCCTTTTGCGAAAAATTGAAGACGAAACGTCGATAATAGTTGCAGAGACCAAGGAAAGCACGAACATCAGGTTTTTTGGACGGGGGAACGAGGACACAGCGTCCGTTTTCGAAGTATCAACAGAAATACCATCTTTAGAAAGAACGTGCCCCAAATAGCGTATTTCCTTTGCAGCGAAATCACACTTAGAAGGCTTCAACTTTAGATGTGCTCTACGCAAGGACTCAAACAATTGTGACAAGTGATGGAGGTGTTCCTCAAAAGACCTAGAAAACACGAGGACTGGAGGTCGTCTACGTAACACAAACATGAGTGTCATTGTAAATCTCGAAGGACTTCAGCCATGACCAACTGGAAACTTGAAGCGCTATTCATCAATCCCATAGGAAGTCTTTTAAATTGATGAACTCCCCTGTGGGTGACAAAAGCGGTTTTGTGTGTAGAATCCTGAACTAAATCAATTTGGAAATATCCTGAGAACATATCAAGACAAGAGAATATCGTAGACCTTGATTTTCCAAGGGTGTCGAAAACGTCCTCCAACCTGGGCAAAGGAAATGAAATGGGCTTTGTCAAGGCATTCAGTTGCCTGGAATCTACAGTGAACCTAAACGAATTGTCCTTTTTCCTATCCATAACGACTGGGGACATCCATTCCGAGACTGAAGGCTCAGTAATGCCATGTTCTTCAAGTTCGTCAATTTGTTTGCTAATCTCTTCCTTCATTGCTGGTGAAGCCCTATAAAACCGACGTCTCACTGGGGTCGCATCACCTGTATCGATTTTATGGCTATATATGCGAGACATTCCAAGTTCGGACAAGTCCTTAGCGAAGCAATCCCTATTCTGACCTATTAGCACCAACAGTTCCCGTTTCTGAAGACTTGACAAATCAGAGTGGGATAAATCGATGCCAAGCGACTTGGCTTCGGCAAAGTAATTGTCATAATTGTTGGAACCATCATGACCAATGTAATTCACCATCGCTTTGGCACTAACATCGCTTTTTTCAACTGAATGCAGAATATCATCAGGACGGATGGGGTAAAAACAACCGATAACCTGTGAAGATGTGAGCCTAACATAGGAATTGGTGGGGTTAAGAACTTTAGAAACAGCCCTATTGTTAACCACTTCTACAAGCGTACGTGCAGCCAAAATGTTCTTGTGACTAACTAAATTTGAATCCGGCTCGATACCTACCTACCTACACGCGAAGTAATTCTATCAAAACCCACACGCACCGGTATAGTAGTCTCACTTCGGGGTTCCAAAGTTACGTCCTCTAGCACTGTTACATCATTTGCACAATTAGGTTGTTCTTCGATATTGTTTATTGGAGCGTGTGTCATACCATTCTGCAGTATAAGAGTTCTCTGACTTAGGTCAATATTAGCCTTGTTTTCAGTTAAAAAGTCCATACCTAAAATAATATCTGCTGGCATTTTTTCCAAAATTAGAAAAGTTTGAGTCATATCTAGCCTACCCAGGGATAAATGTAAATTTGTTTCTCCTAAAACCTTTAGTAAATTGCCGTGTACACCCGTTATGAGTTTAATACTAGGAGGAAGAATTTCAATTTTACCTCACAAGCGAACGGACTGTAAGATTTCTTTTGATATACAGGAGCGACTGGCTCCCGTATCAACCAGTGCAGGAATTCTAGTATATATATTTTCCAACCTAACGTCGATTTTATTTCCATCCATTTCCGTACTAACTGAGGTGCTTAGTACAGGTATCGCATTAAATCTGCATGTTGAACTGACATGGCCAATGCGCTTACATGTGTTACATCTATAATCCCTAGCGGGACAAGTTGATGAGTTTTGGTAATGTCTTCCACATCTATGGCACAAGGGAAATTGCCGCCTCTTACCTATAAACGGGCGATACTCCCGACGTCTTGAGAAATCTCTTTCAGTGTGTTGTTGGCGCTGGCCACAGTCATTCCAGTGTTTATGTGGGTCAGAGTTACGTGAGATCTGGGCAGCTCGAATTGCATTTTGCTGAATGACTTTCTCCTTAATTTCACGAATGTAATCAAACATCTCTCGGAAAGTTTCTGTGGAACCCATTGTCAGTCTAGTGAGAGTACTGGGAAAGGTTCAAGCTAGATAGATGAACTAATTCGGATTCTCCACCAAATATGACAAAAGGGTCCGCCTGCTAAGAGGAACCACGTGTTACTTCCACCGGGAAATCGCTCATTCAGGTGTCTATACAGGTATTAGCACTTTCTGATAAATAGAAATTACTGTCCCCTGGAACGCCGACGTGGCAACGTCTCGGAGAGAGTGAATATTTATTTGCCAGAGGGCGCTTGTCAGTGGAGGGCCAAGGCTGGGGTTGATCAACTTTGCTGGGGACCTAAGATACTCTTTCACCGGGGACAGGGGATTTTCACTAGCTCACTTTTGTAGATCGCAATTGCTTATTCACGAGCCACAGAGTAGCGCCGCGCTTTAATCAATTGCTTTCAACGTAATGAACTAGCATGGGCCAATTTCCTGGCGGGGCTGAGGTTCCATCAATTCCTAGGGTACTCAGGGCTTCTTCATTAAAAAGATAAAGACTATTAACAATCCAACAATTTGTATTTATAAATCTTCTATGCTCTTATTTACAAATAGCCAACAAATCCTAAATAAATAATCCCAACACAATTGAAATGAGTTTTGTGACTAGTCACTGAATCCCACCGAAAACAAGTACTAAAATATTATCTAAAATTAAATTTGTTTTCCAAATTTATATTCGTAGAGAAAGGTCGAAGCTGCGACTACTGACAAGAAATCACGAAATCTTTCACTCAACCGCTCATGCGCGCATTTATCCTGTTGCGCCTACCACATCATGGGGAATTACCTTTAATACTAAATTTCACCCTTTAGAATATCTTATCACCTACAATTCCTGCTAATAGTGCTTCTAACTCGCAATAATAACAACTGATCATCTAATAACACAGATTCACTAATACACTTAAAACTGTTAACTAATAACTATGTAACTACGACCTGTTATCACAATTAAATACTATAAACTAAATACTACATATACTCATCGGTTCTTCTTCGGCGTCTCCCCTCGATGCAAATGATCAGATCGGGAATCCTGTCGCCCAAATGACGGCTTACCGGAACCACACAAATACATTAACCTTTACTACACAGCGTGAACTAACGACTATTCCATCCTAGCCTAGCGAGTCTGTCTTGAAGTTAACTCGAGGGGTCTTATATAGGCGCGCGCATCACCTATCAAAAACTTGATTTGGACAAAGGTGCTAATTTAGAAAAGACGGCTTTGATGACTTGCAGTGACATGAACTGATTTTCAGTAAGTTCTAATTTGGAATGCATTGTTTATACAGTCCCCGCATGACAGCGACTGAACAAAGAACGCTTTCCGAATACGAACTTAATTAAATTAATGCGCTTACCCCGTTTACTCACACTGATTATTAAAAACTTTCTTTCTTTCATTCATTCTAAATAACTCGAATTGTTTACTTATTTTTAAAATTTAGAATAAACTTAAAATAACAACCCTGTGATATATAGATCATTAATAAGTTTGCTGATAGTTTGAGTATCTAAATTCAGAATATCTATATATATAACTGAACACGTCCAGTGTAGTGGTCCGTCTCTGTCAATTGGTGTACAAATACCAGGCTGTCAATCGACAAAATGTGGAGATATCACCGAAAATCAAACTCGTAATTTACCATCCGGTTTCTGAAAACCCGGTTTTTCGCGCCTGGGCCTTGTAAAGTTGGTAGGGGTGGCCAGTCAGTGGCCCAGGGTTGTCGGTGGGATCGGTCTGCGTCAGTCGGTGTAGAAATACCTGGATTTCAATCAACAAATTTTGGAGATATCCCGAAAACTCAGAAATTTTTCGGTCTTAGACGGGCTAAAATTCGTAGCGGTGGCCAACTGTGGCTCCAGCGTCGTTGGTGGGGTCCGTCTCTGTCCATTGGTGTCAAACGCCCGGATATCAAACGACAAAATGTAGAGATATCCCCGAAAATCAAAACTCGTTATTTACCATCCGGTTTCTGCAAAGCCCGTTTTTCGGGCCTGGGTCATGTAAAGTTCGTATTGGTGGCCAACCATGGACCCAGGTATGTTGGTGGAGTCGATATGCGTCAGTCGGTGTAGAAATATCCGGATTTTAGTGGAAAAATGTGGAGATATCCCCGAAAATGGAATTAGCTATTTACCATCCGGTTTCTGAAAACCCGGTATTTCGGGCCTGGGTCTTGTAAAGTTTGTAGGGGTTGCCAACTATGGGCCCAGATTGTCGGTGGGGTCAGTGGGGTCGGTCTGCGTCAGTCGATGTAGAAATACCTGGATTTCAATCAACAAAATTTGGAGATATCCCCGAAAACTCAGAAATTTCGTGTCTTTCAGTACCTTGAAAATCGTTTTTCGGCCTTGGGCGGTCTAAAATTCGTAGCGGTGGCCATCCGTGTCTACAGCGTCAAAGGTGGGGTCCGGCTCTGTACATTGGTGTATGAACACCCGGATGTCAATCGACAAAATGTGGAGATATCCCCGAAAATCAAAATCGCTATTTACCATCCGGTTTCTGAAAACCCGGTTTTTCGGGCCTGGGTCTTGTAAAGTTCGTAGGAGTGGCCAACCATGGGCCCAGTTTGTCGGTGGGGTCGCTCTGCGTCAGTCGGTGTAGAAATACCCGAATTTCAATCAACAGAATTTGGGGATACCCCCGAAAACTCAGAAATTCTGTATCTTTTAGAACCTTGAAATTCGTTTCTTGGCCTTGGGTGGTCTAAAATTCGTAGAGGTGGCTCCAGCGACGGCGGTGGGCTCTGTCTCTGTCCATTGGTGTGTGAATACCCGGATGTCAATCGACAAAATGTGGAGATATCCCCGAAAATCTAAATCGCTATTTACCATCCGGTTTCTGAAAATCACTTTTTTCGTGCCTTGGTCTTGTAAAGTTCGTATTGGTGGGGTCGATCTGCGTCAGTCAGTGTAGAAATACGTGGATGTCAATCTGCAAAAGTTGGACATACCCCCGAAATTCCATGCCATCCGGCTTCAGAAAACCCTGTTTTCGACCCTGTGCGAAGTAAAGTTCGTAGGTGTGGCCAATCGTGGCCCCAGCGTTGTCGGCGGGGACTGTCTCTGTCCATTGGTGTACAAATACCCGGATGTCAATCGACAGAATCTGGAGATATCACCGAAATTCAAAATCATTTCATTTTGCCCTTTAAACACCTGTAACTTTAATACCCAATGAAACTTGTATTACTCTTTAAGCCAGACAGTTACCCTTCAACTGGCAAATGCTTTTTTTCTGTTTTAACCTCTTCACACAGCTTCGACTGTGCCGTGGTGCGCGTAAGCGGAATATGCGGAGTACACGAGAGAACGCGAGTTTTACGGGGTAATAATAACGAATCAACATCAAATCAGGGGGAAAAAAACAACGCTTCAGCCAACAAAGTGGTGGCGTATCCGTCAAGCGGTACCCACCAAGAAACTCATAATAACCGTAAATTACATATTTATTAACTGACAAATTAAATATCGGGACTTATATTACTTTATTTTATATTATTTATTTTATTTTTTTTAATAAGCTAACAAATGCTTTGAATACTTAGTTTCGTGCTCACAATATCTCCCACTCGTCTAAGTCTGGGATGCTGATGGAATCTGATATTGTGTTGATGCTTGTTTTCAGTTTTCTTTTTCTTCTTTTTCCTTTTGCGGTCTTTGAAATGTGGAATTCTTGGATTAACTCTTCCGGTACATTTTCTCTCGGTTCCCACGTAGTTTCTTTAGATCCCTGCCACTTAATTTTATAATGTTTCCGACCGTGGAGTTTCTTGCACGCTAGGATCCTGTCTACAAAATAGGTGTCTTCTTCATTTTTCTTGGTGTCTTCGACTGCGGGAGTCTGTTTCTTATCTTCGGGGTAGGAATTCGACGCAATATCGGGTTCTGTATCTGGAGCCACTGTTTCCTGAGCCGCTTGCTCTTCGAGTGTAGCGGTCGGACGGTCCTTACGGTTGGTGAACGGTTTGAGACGGTTCGCGTGCACTGGTGACTGGAGTTGAATGTCGTCCGAACATCTGCGGACCGTGTATGTTGGGTTGCTGTCGTGCGTGATATAGTATGGTCCAGTCCAAAGTTTGCACAGCTTCCGTGAAAGCCCAACAGGCGTTTTGTTGTTATATAACCATACTTTGTCACCTGTCGAGAATCTTGGGGGCTTTGCCTTTTTGTCATGCTGTTGTTTATACTTAAGCTGGGCGTCTTTAATATTTTGTTTTACTATTTCTCTGGTGACTTCGAAGTCTTTCTGTATGGCGTCTAGATGTTTATACGCTTCGGTTCCGATGTTGTTAGTTGGAATAAGCTCCGCATCTATCGGTAACTGGCAATCTTGTCCGAATAAAACACGAAAAGGACTCATCTGCGTTGACTCAGTGCACGGTGTTGCCCTATACGCGAACAGCACACTTGGTAAAAGATCCGGCCAATTTTCTTGTTTCGCATCGCAATACATTCCGAGTGTTTTTGTTATTGTCGAGTTCATCCTTTCACATGCGGCATTTGTCTGTGGGTGGTAACTGCTAGTTTCCAGTTTCGTGATCTGAAAAAGTTTGCAAAGTTCCTTGATAAGCTTTGACATGAAATTTTGTCCTCTGTCTGACAATAGTGTTTTAGGGGCCCCGTACCTACAAATAATTTCTGAATATAGAATTTTAGCTATTTCTGATGCTTCCATTGTTTTTAATGGGAATGCCTCGGGCCATTTTGTAAAAGCATCAACAATTAACAAAATATATTTCTATCCATTCGGAGACGTTTTGAGGGGTCCTAAAATGTCAATATAGAGACGACTAAATGGCGCTTCGACAGGTAACGGTTTTAGAGGCGCTGGATGGTGGTGGGTCGTATCCTTGTTTTTCTGACACTGGAGACATGATTTTACATAATATTGAATGTCAGAATATAAGTGTTGCCAAAAATACTTGAATCGAATGGACTGATAAGTTCTATCAATACCTTGGTGTCCACCCAGCTGTGAGTCATGATATGACAATAGTACATCATTCCTCAAACTGAGTGGCACCACGAGCTGTTTAATTAAACAGTCTATTCTATGGCCCTTACCTTTTGGGTAGTAAAGATGATACAGGATTCCATCTTCCAAAATGTAGTCATTTGCTTCCAAAATAACTCTTCTAGCGTCTTTATCGTCTTCGGGTAATATTCTTTCTTCTAAATATTCTATAAAAACATTCACGTCCGGATCCGATCTTTGTTTATTTTTAATGTCAGCCTCGGAGACGGCTGCGACGCGCGTAATGGAGTCTATTGGGTCACACTGTTGTATTACCTCTTCGGTTTGGGTTTGAGACGCCGCGTGTTCTTTAACGTCGTCTGTGGCTATCACGGTGGCCTGGGCATTATCGTTTACTGCCGGTTTTGTAACTTGTGGATATTCGCATCGCGATTGGCATCCGCGTTCAAATGCTTTCTACCTGCTTCAGTTATGGACGATTTCAAAATTATACCCTTGTAATTTTAGCGACCAGGGGCCTAATCTGCCGCTACATTGTTTAAGGTGTCTTAAATATGAATTAGCAACATGATTGGTGATTACGGTAAACTTACCATTCGCTAAATAAACATGATAGTGTTTAATACCTTCAACTATTGCGAGACATTCGCGTTCTGAAATACCAAATTTTTGTTCTGCTTCAGAAAGAGACCTGCCCCCATATGAGACAACCACTTCCTTACCATTTTCATCCAACTGACCTAAGATATAACCTATTGAATATTCTGACGCGTCTGTATATAGCAAAAAAAATTCTTTATCAAAATCTAGGAAAGCCAAAATTGGAGGTTTTGTCAGGGCCTCTTTCATGGTGTTAAAGGCCTTTTCACATTCTACATCCCACTGAAATGGTACATTCTTTTTGAGAAGATTATTGAGAGGTGCTGCCTTTTGCGAAAAATTTAAGACGAAACGTCGATAATAGTTGCAGAGACCAATGAAAGCACGAACATCAGGTTTTTTGGACGGGGGAACGAGGACACAGCGTCCGTTTTCGAAGTATCAACAGAAATACCATCTTTAGAAAGAACGTGCCCCAAATAGCGTATTTCCTTTGCAGCGAAATCACACTTAGAAGGCTTCAACTTTAGATGTGCTCTACGCAAGGCCTCAAACAATTGTGACAAGTGATGGAGGTGTTCCTCAAAAGACCTAGAAAACACGAGGAGGTCGTCTACGTAACACAAACATGAGTGCCATTGTAAATCTCGAAGGACTTCAGCCATGACCAACTGGAAACTTGAAGCGCTATTCATCAATCCCATAGGAAGTCTTTTAAATTGATGAACCCCCTGTGGGTGACAAAAGCGGTTTTGTGTCTAGAAGCCTGGTCTAAATCAATTTGGAAATATCCTGAGAACATATCAAGACAAGAGAATATCGTAGACCTTGATTTTCCAAGGGTGTCGAAAACGTCCTCCAACCTGGGCAAAGGAAATGAAATGGGCTTTGTAAAGGCATTCAGTTGCCTGGAATCTACAGTGAACCTAAACGAATTGTCCTTTTTCCTATCCATAACGACTGGGGACATCCATTCCGAGACTGAAGGCTCAGTAATGCCATGTTCTTCAAGTTCGTCAATTTGTTTGCTAATCTCTTCCTTCATTGCTGGTGAAGCCCTATAAAACCGACGTCTCACTGGGGTCGCATCACCTGTATCGATTTTATGGCTATATATGCGAGACATTCCAAGTTCGGACAAGTCCTTAGCGAAGCAATCCCTATTCTGACCTATTAGCACCAACAGTTCCCGTTTCTGAAGACTTGACAAATCAGAGTGGGATAAATCGATGCCAAGCGACTTGGCTTCGGCAAAGTAATTGTCATAATTGTTGGAACCATCATGACCAATGTAATTCACCGTCGCTTTGGCACTAACATCGCTTTTTTCAACTGAATGCAGAATATCATCAGGACGGATGGGGTAAAAACAACCGATAACCTGTGAAGATGTGAGCCTAACATAGGAATTGGTGGGGTTAAGAACTTTAGAAACAGCCCTATTGTTAACCACTTCTACAAGCGTACGTGTAGCCAAAATGTTCTTGTGACTAACTAAATTTGAATCCGGCTCGATATCTACCTACCTACACGCGAAGTAATTCTATCAAAACCCACACGTACCGGTATAGTAGTCTCACTTCGGGGTTCCAAAGTTACGTCCTCTAGCACTGTTACATTATTTGCACAATTAGGTTGTTCTTCGATATTGTTTATTGGAGCGTGTGTCATACCATTCTGCAGTATAAGAGTTCTCTGACTTAGGTCAATATTAGCCTTGTTTTCAGTTAAAAAGTCCATACCTGAAATAATATCTGCTGGCATTTTTTCCAAAATTAGAAAAGTTTGAGTCATATCTAGCCTACCCAGGGATAAATGTAAATTTGTTTCTCCTAAAACCTTTAGTAAATTGCCGTCTACACCCGTTATGAGTTTAATACTAGGAGGAAGAATTTCAATTTTACCCCACAAGCGAACGGACTGTAAGATTTCTTTTGATATACAGGAGCGACTGGCTCCCGTATCAACCAGTGCAGGAATTCTAGTATATATATTTTCCAACCTAACGTCGACTTTATTTCCATCCATTTCCGTACTAACTGAGGGGCTTAGTATAGGTATCGCATTAAATCTGCATGTTGAACTGACATGGCCCATGCGCTTACATGTGTTACATCTATAATTCCTAGCGGGACAAGTTGATGAGTTATGGTAATGTCTTCCACATCTATGGCACAAGGGAAATTGCCGCCTCTTACTTATAAACGGGCGATACCCCCGACGTCTTGAGAAATCTCTTTCAGTGTGTTGTTGGCGCTGGCCACAGTCATTCCAGTGTTTATGTGGGTCAGAGTTACGTGAGATCTGGGCAGCTCGAATTGCATTTTGCTGAATGACTTTCTCCTTAATTTCACGAATGTAATCAAACATCTCTCGGAAAGTTTCTGTGGAACCCATTGTCAGTCTAGTGAGAGTACTGGGAAAGGTTCAAGCTAGATAGATGAACTAATTCGGATTCTCCACCAAATATGACCAAAGGGTCCGCCTGCTAAGAGGAACCACGTGTTACTTCCACCGGGAAATCGCTCATTCAGGTGTCTATACAGGTATTAGCACTTTCTGATAAATAGAAATTACTGTCCCCTGGAACGCCGACGTGGCAACGTCTCGGAGAGAGTGAATATTTATTTGCCAGAGGGCGCTTGTCAGTGGAGGGCCAAGGCTGGGGTTGATCAACTTTGCTGGGGACCTAAGATACTCTTTCACCGGGGACAGGGGATTTTCACTAGCTCACTTTTGTAGATCGCAATTGCTTATTCACGAGCCACAGAGTAGCGCCGCGCTTTAATCAATTGCTTTCAACGTAATGAACTAGCATGGGCCAATTTCCTGGCGGGGCTGAGGCTCCATCAATTCCTAGGGTACTCAGGGCTTCTTCATTAAAAAGATAAAGACTATTAACAATCCAACAATTTGTATTTATAAATCTTCTATGCTCTTATTTACAAATAGCCAACAAATCCTAAATAAATAATCCCAACACAATTGAAATGAGTTTTGTGACTAGTCACTGAATCCCACCGAAAACAAGTACTAAAATATTATCTAAAATTAAATTTGTTTTCCAAATTTATATTCGTAGAGAAAGGTCGAAGCTGCGACTACTGACAAGAAATCACGAAATCTTTCACTCAACCGCTCATGCGCGCATTTATCCTGTTGCGCCTACCACATCATGGGGAATTACCTTTAATACTAAATTTCACCATTTAGAATATCTTATCACCTACAATTCCTGCTAATAGTGCTTCTAACTCGCAATAATAACAACTGATCATCTAATAACACAGATTCACTAATACACTTAAAACTGTTAACTAATAACTATGTAACTACGACCTGTTATCACAATTAAATACTATAAACTAAATACTACATATACTCATCGGTTCTTCTTCGGCGTCTCCCCTCGATGCAAATGATCAGATCGGGAATCCTGTCGCCCAAATGACGGCTTACCGGAACCACACAAATACATTAACCTTTACTACACAGCGTGAACTAACGATTATTCCATCCTAGCGTAGCGAGTCTGTCTTGAAGTTAACTCGAGGGGTCTTATATAGGCGCGCGCATCACCTATCAAAAACTTGATTTGGACAAAGGTGCTAATTTAGAAAAGACGGCTTTGATGACTTGCAGTGACATGAACTGATTTTCAGTAAGTTCTAATTTGGAATGCATTGTTTATACAGTCCCCGCATGACAGCGACTGAACAAAGAACGCTTTCCGAATACGAACTTAATTAAATTAATGCGCTTACCCCGTTTACTCACACTGATTATTAAAAACTTTCTTTCTTTCATTCATTCTAAATAACTCGAATTGTTTACTTATTTTTAAAATTTAGAATAAACTTAAAATAACAACCCTGTGATATATAGATCATTAATAAGTTTGCTGATAGTTTGAGTATCTAAATTCAGAATATCTATATATATAACTGAACTCGTCCAGTGTAGTGGTCCGTCTCTGTCAATTGGTGTACAAATACCAGGCTGTCAATCGACAAAATGTGGAGATATCACCGAAAATCAAACTCGTAATTTACCATCCGGTTTCTGAAAACCCGGTTTTTCGCGCCTGGGCCTTGTAAAGTTCGTAGGGGTGGCCAGTCAGTGGCCCAGGGTTGTCGGTGGGATCGGTCTGCGTCAGTCGGTGTAGAAATACCTGGATTTCAATCAACAAATTTTGGAGATATCCCGAAAACTCAGAAATTTTTCGGTCTTAGACGGGCTAAAATTCGTAGCGGTGGCCAACTGTGGCTCCAGCGTCGTTGATGGGGTACGTCTCTGTCCATTGGTGTCAAACGCCCGGATATCAAACGACAAAATGTAGAGATATCCCCGAAAATCAAAACTCGTTATTTACCATCCGGTTTCTGCAAAGCCCGTTTTTCGGGCCTGGGTCATGTAAAGTTCGTATTGGTGGCCAACCATGGACCCAGGTATGTTGGTGGAGTCGATATGCGTCAGTCGGTGTAGAAATACCCGGATTTTAGTGGAAAAATGTGGAGATATCCCCGAAAATGGAATTAGCTATTTACCATCCGGTTTCTGAAAACCCGGTATTTCGGGCCTGGGTCTTGTAAAGTTTGTAGGGGTTGCCAACTATGGGCCCAGATTGTCGGTGGGGTCAGTGGGGTCGGTCTGCGTCAGTCGATGTAGAAATACCTGGATTTCAATCAACAAAATTTGGAGATATCCCCGAAAACTCAGAAATTTCGTGTCTTTCAGTACCTTGAAAATCGTTTTTCGGCCTTGGGCGGTCTAAAATTCGTAGCGGTGGCCATCCGTGTCTCCAGCGTCAAAGGTGGGGTCCGGCTCTGTACATTGGTGTATGAATACCTGGATGTCAATCGACAAAATGTGGAGATATCCCCGAAAATCAAAATCGCTATTTACCATCCGGTTTCTGAAAACCCGGTTTTTCGGGCCTGGGTCTTGTAAAGTTCGTAGGAGTGGCCAACCATGGGCCCAGTTTGTCGGTGGGGTCGCTCTGCGTCAGTCGGTGTAGAAATACCCGAATTTCAATCAACAAAATTTGGGGATACCCCCGAAAACTCAGAAATTCTGTATCTTTTAGAACCTTGAAATTCGTTTCTGGGCCTTGGGTGGTCTAAAATTCGTAGAGGTGGCTCCAGCGACGACGGTGGGCTCTGTCTCTGTCCATTGGTGTATGAATACCCGGATGTCAATCGACAAAATGTGGAGATATCCCCGAAAATCTAAATCGCTATTTACCATCCGGTTTCTGAAAATCACTTTTTTCGGGCCTGGGTCTTGTAAAGTTCGTATTGGTGGGGTCGATCTGCGTCAGTCAGTGTAGAAATACGTGGATGTCAATCTGCAAAAGTTGGACATATCCCCGAAATTCCATGCCATCCGGCTTCGGAAAACCCTGTTTTCGACCCTGTGCGAAGTAAAGTTCGTAGGTGTGGCCAATCGTGGCCCCAGCGTTGTCAGCGGGGACTGTCTCTGTCCATTGGTGTACAAATACCCGGATGTCAATCGACAGAATCTGGAGATATCACCGAAATTCAAAATCATTTCATTTTGCCCTTTAAACACCTGTAACTTTAATACCCAATGAAACTTGTATTACCCTTTAAGCCAGACAGTTACCCTTCAACTGGCAAATGCTTTTTTCTGTTTTAACCTCTTTACACATCTTCGATTGTGCCGTGGTGCGCGTAAGCGGAATATGCGGAGCACACGAGAGAACGCGAGTTTTACGGGGTAATAATAACGAAACAACATCAAATCAGGGGGAAAAAAACAACGCTTCAGCCAACAAAGTGGTGGCGTATCCGTCAAGCGGTACCCACCAAGAAACTCATAATAACCGTAAATTACATATTTATTAACTGACAAATTAAATATCGGGACTTATATTACTTTATTTTATATTATTTATTTTATTTTTTTTAATAAGCTAACAAATGCTTTGAATACTTAGTTTCGTGCTCACAATATCTCCCACTCGTCTAAGTCTGGGATGCTGATGGAATCTGATATTGTGTTGATGCTTGTTTTCAGTTTTCTTTTTCTTCTTTTTCCTTTTGCGGTCTTTGAAATGTGGAATTCTTGGATTAACTCTTCCGGTACATTTTCTCTCGGTTCCCACGTAGTTTCTTTAGATCCCTGCCACTTAATTTTATAATGTTTCCGACCGTGGAGTTTCTTGCACGCTAGGATCCTGTCTACAAAATAGGTGTCTTCATCATTTTTCTTGGTGTCTTCGACTGCGGGAGTCTGGTTCTTATCTTCGGGGTGGGAATTCGACGCAATATCGGGTTCTGTATCTGGAGCCACTGTTTCCTGAGCCGCTTGCTCTTCGAGTGTAGCGGTCGGACGGTCCTTACGGTTGGTGAACGGTTTGAGACGGTTCGCGTGCACTGGTGACTGGAGTTGAATGTCGTCCGAACATCTGCGGACCGTGTATGTTGAGTTGCTGTCGTGCGTGATATAGTATGGTCCAGTCCAAAGTTTGCACAGCTTCCGTGAAAGCCCAACAGGCGTTTTGTTGTTATATAACCATACTTTGTCACCTGTCGAGAATCTTGGGGGCTTTGCCTTTTTGTCATGCTGTTGTTTATACTTAAGCTGGGCGTCTTTAATATTTTGTGTTACTATTTCTCTGGTGACTTCGAAGTCTTTCTGTATGGCGTCTAGATGTTTATACGCTTCGGTTCCGATGTTGTTAGTTGGAATAAGCTCCGCATCTATCGGTAACTGGCAATCTTGTCCGAATAAAACACGAAAAGGACTCATCTGCGTTGACTCAGTGCACGGTGTTGCCCTATACACGAACAGCACACTTGGTAAAAGATCCGGCCAATTTTCTTGTTTCGCATCGCAATACATTCGGAGTGTTTTTGTTATTGTCGAGTTCATCCTTTCACATGCGGCATTTGTCTGTGGGTGGTAACTGCTAGTTTCCAGTTTCGTGATCTGAAAAAGTTTGCAAAGTTCCTTGATAAGCTTTGACATGAAATTTTGTCCTCTGTCTGACAATAGTGTTTTAGGGGCCCCGTACCTACAAATAATTTCTGAATATAGAATTTTAGCTATTTCTGATGCTTCCATTGTTTTTAATGGGAATGCCTCGGGCCATTTTGTAAAAGCATCAACAATTAACAAAATATATTTCTATCCATTCGGAGACGTTTTGAGGGGTCCTAAAATGTCAATATAGAGACGACTAAATGGCGCTTCGACAGGTAACGGTTTTAGAGGCGCTGGATGGTGGTGGGTCGTATCCTTGTTTTTCTGACACTGGAGACATGATTTTACATAATATTGAATGTCAGAATATAAGTGTTGCCAAAAATACTTGAATCGAATGGACTGATAAGTTCTATCAATACCTTGGTGTCCACCCAGCAGTGAGTCATGATATGACAATAGCACATCATTCCTCAAACTGAGTGGCACCACGAGCTGTTTAATTAAACAGTCTATTCTATGGCCCTTACCTTTTGGGTAGTAAAGATGATACAGGATTCCATCTTCCAAAATGTAGTCATTTGCTTCCAAAATAACTCTTCTAGCGTCTTTATCGTCTTCGGGTAATATTCTTTCTTCTAAATATTCTATAAAAACATTCACGTCCGGATCCGATCTTTGTTTATTTTTAATGTCAGCCTCGGAGACGGCTGCGACGCGCGTAATGGAGTCTATTGGGTCACACTGTTGTATTACCTCTTCGGTTTGGGTTTGAGACGCCGCGTGTTCTTTAACGTCGTCTGTGGCTATCACGGTGGCCTGGGCATTATCGTTTACTGCCGGTTTTGTAACTTGTGGATATTCGCATCGCGACTGGGCATCCGCGTTCAAATGCTTTCTACCTGCTTCAGTTATGGACGATTTCAAAATTATACCCTTGTAATTTTAGCGACCAGCGGCCTAATCTGTCGCTACATTGTTTAAGGTGTCTTAAATATGAATTAGCAACATGATTGGTGATTACGGTAAACTTACCATTCGCTAAATAAACATGATAGTGTTTAATACCTTCAACTATTGCGAGACATTCGCGTTCTGAAATACCAAATTTTTGTTCTGCTTCAGAAAGAGACCTGCCCCCATATGAGACAACCACTTCCTTACCATTTTCATCCAACTGACCTAAGATATAACCTATTGAATATCCTGACGCGTCTGTATATAGCAAAAAAAATTCTTTATCAAAATCTAGGAAAGCCAAAATTGGAGGTTTTGTCAGGGCCTCTTTCATGGTGTTAAAGGCCTTTTCACATTCTACATCCCACTGAAATGGTACATTCTTTTTGAGAAGAGTATTGAGAGGTGCTGCCTTTTTGCGAAAAATTTAAGACGAAACGTCGATAATAGTTGCAGAGACCAAGGAAAGCACGAACATCAGGTTTTTTGGACGGGGGAACGAGGACACAGCGTCCGTTTTCGAAGTATCAACAGAAATACCATCTTTAGAAAGAACGTGCCCCAAATAGCGTATTTCCTTTGCAGCGAAATCACACTTAGAAGGCTTCAACTTTAGATGTGCTCTACGCAAGGCCTCAAACAATTGTGACAAGTGATGGAGGTGTTCCTCAAAAGACCTAGAAAACACGAGGAGGTCGTCTACGTAACACAAACATGAGTGCCATTGTAAATCTCGAAGGACTTCAGCCATGACCAACTGGAAACTTGAAGCGCTATTCATCAATCCCATAGGAAGTCTTTTAAATTGATGAACCCCCCTGTGGGTGACAAAAGCGGTTTTGTGTCTAGAATCCTGGTCTAAATCAATTTGGAAATATCCTGAGAACATATCAAGACAAGAGAATATCGTAGACCTTGATTTTCCAAGGGTGTCGAAAACGTCCTCCAACCTGGGCAAAGGAAATGAAATGGGCTTTGTCAAGGCATTCAGTTGCCTGGAATCTACAGTGAACCTAAACGAATTGTCCTTTTTCCTATCCATAACGACTGGGGACATCCATTCCGAGACTGAAGGCTCAGTAATGCCATGTTCTTCAAGTTCGTCAATTTGTTTGCTAATCTCTTCCTTCATTGCTGGTGAAGCCCTATAAAACCGACGTCTCACTGGGGTCGCATCACCTGTATCGATTTTATGGCTATATATGCGAGACATTCCAAGTTCGGACAAGTCCTTAGCGAAGCACTCCCTATTCTGACCTATTAGCACCAACAGTTCCCGTTTCTGAAGACTTGACAAATCAGAGTGGGATAAATCGATGCCAAGCGACTTGGCTTCGGCAAAGTAATTGTCATAATTGTTGGAACCATCATGACCAATGTAATTCACCGTCGCTTTGGCACTAACATCGCTTTTTTCAACTGAATGCAGAATATCATCAGGACGGATGGGGTAAAAACAACCGATAACCTGTGAAGATGTGAGCCTAACATAGGAATTGGTGGGGTTAAGAACTTTAGAAACAGCCCTATTGTTAACCACTTCTACAAGCGTACGTGCAGCCAAAATGTTCTTGTGACTAACTAAATTTGAATCCGGCTCGATACCTACCTACCTACACGCGAAGTAATTCTATCAAAACCCACACGTACCGGTATAGTAGTCTCACTTCGGGGTTCCAAAGTCACGTCCTCTAGCACTGTTACATTATTTGCACAATTAGGTTGTTCTTCGATATTGTTTATTGGAGCGTGTGTCATACCATTCTGCAGTATAAGAGTTCTCTGACTTAGGTCAATATTAGCCTTGTTTTCAGTTAAAAAGTCCATACCTAAAATAATATCTGCTGGCAATTTTTCCAAAATTAGAAAAGTTTGAGTCATATCTAGCCTACCCAGGGATAAATGTAAATTTGTTTCTCCTAAAACCTTTAGTAAATTGCCGTCTACACCCGTTATGAGTTTAATACTAGGAGGAAGAATTTCAATTTTACCCCACAAGCGAACGGACTGTAAGATTTCTTTTGATATACAGGAGCGACTGGCTCCCGTATCAACCAGTGCAGGAATTCTAGTATATATATTTTCCAACCTAACGTCGACTTTATTTCCATCCATTTCCGTACTAACTGAGGGGCTTAGTACAGGTATCGCATTAAATCTGCATGTTGAACTGACATGGCCCATGCGCTTACATGTGTTACATCTATAATTCCTAGCGGGACAAGTTGATGAGTTATGGTAATGTCTTCCACATCTATGGCACAAGGGAAATTGCCGCCTCTTACTTATAAACGGGCGATACTCCCGACGTCTTGAGAAATCTCTTTCAGTGTGTTGTTGGCGCTGGCCACAGTCATTCCAGTGTTTATGTGGGTCAGAGTTACGTGAGATCTGGGCAGCTCGAATTGCATTTTGCTGAATGACTTTCTCCTTAATTTCACGAATGTAATCAAACATCTCTCGGAAAGTTTCTGTGGAACCCATTGTCAGTCTAGTGAGAGTACTGGGAAACGTTCAAGCTAGATAGATGAACTAATTCGGATTCTCCACCAAATATGACCAAAGGGTCCGCCTGCTAAGAGGAACCACGTGTTACTTCCACCGGGAAATCGCTCATTCAGGTGTCTATACAGGTATTAGCACTTTCTGATAAATAGAAATTACTGTCCCCTGGAACGCCGACGTGGCAACGTCTCGGAGAGAGTGAATATTTATTTGCCAGAGGGCGCTTGTCAGTGGAGGGCCAAGGCTGGGGTTGATCAACGTTGCTGGGGACTTAAGATACTCTTTCACCGGGGACAGGGGATTTTCACTAGCTCACTTTTGTAGATCGCAATTGCTTATTCACGAGCCACAGAGTAGCGCCGCGCTTTAATCAATTGCTTTCAACGTAATGAACTAGCATGGGCCAATTTCCTGGCGGGGCTGAGGCTCCATCAATTCCTAGGGTACTCAGGGCTTCTTCATTAAAAAGATAAAGACTATTAACAATCCAACAATTTGTATTTATAAATCTTCTATGCTCTTATTTACAAATAGCCAACAAATCCTAAATAAATAATCCCAACACAATTGAAATGAGTTTTGTGACTAGTCACTGAATCCCACCGAAAACAAGTACTAAAATATTATCTAAAATTAAATTTGTTTTCCAAATTTATATTCGTAGAGAAAGGTCGAAGCTGTGACTACTGACAAGAAATCACGAAATCTTTCACTCAACCGCTCATGCGCGCATTTATCCTGTTGCGCCTACCACATCATGGGGAATTACCTTTAATACTAAATTTCACCCTTTAGAATATCTTATCACCTACAATTCCTGCTAATAGTGCTTCTAACTCGCAATAATAACAACTGATCATCTAATAATACAGATTCACTAATACACTTAAAACTGTTAACTAATAACTATGTAACTACGACCTGTTATCACAATTAAATACTATAAACTAAATACTACATATACTCATCGGTTCTTCTTCGGCGTCTCCCCTCGATGCAAATGATCAGATCGGGAATCCTGTCGCCCAAATGACGGCTTACCGGAACCACACAAATACATTAACCTTTACTACACAGCGTGAACTAACGATTATTCCATCCTAGCGTAGCGAGTCTGTCTTGAAGTTAACTCGAGGGGTCTTATATAGGCGCGCGCATCACCTATCAAAAACTTGATTTGGACAAAGGTGCTAATTTAGAAAAGACGGCTTTGATGACTTGCAGTGACATGAACTGATTTTCAGTAAGTTCTAATTTGGAATGCATTGTTTATACAGTCCCCGCATGACAGCGACTGAACAAAGAACGCTTTCCGAATACGAACTTAATTAAATTAATGCGCTTACCCCGTTTACTCACACTGATTATTAAAAACTTTCTTTCTTTCATTCATTCTAAATAACTCGAATTGTTTACTTATTTTTAAAATTTAGAATAAACTTAAAATAACAACCCTGTGATATATAGATCATTAATAAGTTTGCTGATAGTTTGAGTATCTAAATTCAGAATATCTATATATATAACTGAACTCGTCCAGTGTAGTGGTCCGTCTCTGTCAATTGGTGTACAAATACCAGGCTGTCAATCGACAAAATGTGGAGATATCACCGAAAATCAAACTCGTAATTTACCATCCGGTTTCTGAAAACCCGGTTTTTCGCGCCTGGGCCTTGTAAAGTTCGTAGGGGTGGCCAGTCAGTGGCCCAGGGTTGTCGGTGGGATCGGTCTGCGTCAGTCGGTGTAGAAATACCTGGATTTCAATCAACAAATTTTGGAGATATCCCGAAAACTCAGAAATTTTTCGGTCTTAGACGGGCTAAAATTCGTAGCGGTGGCCAACTGTGGCTCCAGCGTCGTTGGTGGGGTCCGTCTCTGTCCATTGGTGTCAAACGCCCGGATATCAAACGACAAAATGTAGAGATATCCCCGAAAATCAAAACTCGTTATTTACCATCCGGTTTCTGCAAAGCCCGTTTTTCGGGCCTGGTCATGTAAAGTTCGTATTGGTGGCCAACCATGGACCCAGGTATGTTGGTGGAGTCGATATGCGTCAGTCGGTGTAGAAATACCCGGATTTTAGTGGGAAAATGTGGAGATATCCCCGAAAATGGAATTAGCTATTTACCATCCGGTTTCTGAAAACCCGGTATTTCGGGCCTGGGTCTTGTAAAGTTTGTAGGGGTGGCCAACTATGGGCCCAGGGTTGTCGGTGGGGTCAGTGGGGTCGGTCTGCGTCAGTCGATGTAGAAATACCTGGATTTCAATCAACAAAATTTGGAGATATCCCCGAAAACTCAGAAATTTCGTGTCTTTCAGTACCTTGAAAATCGTTTTTCGGCCTTGGGCGGTCTAAAATTCGTAGCGGTGGCCATCCGTGTCTCCAGCGTCAAAGGTGGGGTCCGGCTCTGTACATTGGTGTATGAATACCTGGATGTCAATCGACAAAATGTGGAGATATCCCCGAAAATCAAAATCGCTATTTACCATCCGGTTTCTGAAAACCCGGTTTTTCGGGCCTGGGTCTTGTAAAGTTCGTAGGAGTGGCCAACCATGGGCCCAGTTTGTCGGTGGGGTCGCTCTGCGTCAGTCGGTGTAGAAATACCCGAATTTCAATCAACAAAATTTGGGGATACCCCCGAAAACTCAGAAATTCTGTATCTTTCAGAACCTTGAAATTCGTTTCTTGGCCTTGGGTGGTCTAAAATTCGTAGAGGTGGCTCCAGCGACGGCGGTGGGCTCTGTCCCTGTCCATTGGTGTATGAATGCCCGGATGTCATTCGACAAAATGTGGAGATATCCCCGAAAATCTAAATCGCTATTTACCATCCGGTTTCTGAAAATCACTTTTTTCCGGCCTGGGTCTTGTAAAGTTCGTATTGGTGGGGTCGATCTGCGTCAGTCAGTGTAGAAATACGTGGATGTCAATCTGCAAAAGTTGGACATATCCCCGAAATTCCATGCCATCCGGCTTCGGAAAACCCTGTTTTCGACCCTGTGCGAAGTAAAGTTCGTAGGTGTGGCCAATCGTGGCCCCAGCGTTGTCGGCGGGGACTGTCTCTGTCCATTGGTGTACAAATACCCGGATGTCAATCGACAGAATCTGGAGATATCACCGAAATTCAAAATCATTTCATTTTGCCCTTTAAACACCTGTAACTTTAATACCCAATGAAACTTGTATTACTCTTTAAGCCAGACAGTTACCCTTCAACTGGCAAATGCTTTTTTCTGTTTTAACCTCTTTACACATCTTCGATTGTGCCGTGGTGCGCGTAAGCGGAATATGCGGAGTACACGAGAGAACGCGAGTTTTACGGGGTAATAATAACGAAACAACATCAAATCAGGGGTAAAAAAAACAACGCTTCACCCAACAAAGTGGTGGCGTATCCGTCAAGCGGTACCCACCAAGAAACTCATAATAACCGTAAATTACATATTTATTAACTGACAAATTAAATATCGGGACTTATATTACTTTATTTTATATTATTTATTTTATTTTTTTTAATAAGCTAACAAATGCTTTGAATACTTAGTTTCGTGCTCACAATATCTCCCACTCGTCTAAGTCTGGGATGCTGATGGAATCTGATATTGTGTTGATGCTTGTTTTCAGTTTTCTTTTTCTTCTTTTTCCTTTTGCGGTCTTTGAAATGTGGAATTCTTGGATTAACTCTTCCGGTACATTTTCTCTCGGTTCCCACGTAGTTTCTTTAGATCCCTGCCACTTAATTTTATAATGTTTCCGACCGTGGAGTTTCTTGCACGCTAGGATCCTGTCTACAAAATAGGTGTCTTCTTCATTTTTCTTGGTGTCTTCGACTGCGGGAGTCTGGTTCTTATCTTCGGGGTGGGAATTCGACGCAATATCGGGTTCTGTATCTGGAGCCACTGTTTCCTGAGCCGCTTGCTCTTCGAGTGTAGCGGTCGGACGGTCCTTACGGTTGGTGAACGGTTTGAGACGGTTCGCGTGCACTGGTGACTGGAGTTGAATGTCGTCCGAACATCTGCGGACCGTGTATGTTGGGTTGCTGTCGTGTGTGATATAGTATGGTCCAGTCCAAAGTTTGCACAGCTTCCGTGAAAGCCCAACAGGCGTTTTGTTGTTATATAACCATACTTTGTCACCTGTCGAGAATCTTGGGGGCTTTGCCTTTTTGTCATGCTGTTGTTTATACTCAAGCTGGGCGTCTTTAATATTTTGTTTTACTATTTCTCTGGTGACTTCGAAGTCTTTCTGTATGGCGTCTAGATGTTTATACGCTTCGGTTCCGATGTTGTTAGTTGGAATAAGCTCCGCATCTATCGGTAACTGGCAATCTTGTCCGAATAAAACACGAAAAGGACTCATCTGCGTTGACTCAGTGCACGGTGTTGCCCTATACGCGAACAGCACACTTGGTAAAAGATCCGGCCAATTTTCTTGTTTCGCATCGCAATACATTCGGAGTGTTTTTGTTATTGTCGAGTTCATCCTTTCACATGCGGCATTTGTCTGTGGGTGGTAACTGCTAGTTTCCAGTTTCGTGATCTGAAAAAGTTTGCAAAGTTCCTTGATAAGCTTTGACATGAAATTTTGTCCTCTGTCTGACAATAGTGTTTTAGGGGCCCCGTACCTACAAATAATTTCTGAATATAGAATTTTAGCTATTTCTGATGCTTCCATTGTTTTTAATGGGAATGCCTCGGGCCATTTTGTAAAAGCATCAACAATTAACAAAATATATTTATATCCATTCGGAGACGTTTTGAGAGGTCCTAAAATGTCAATATGGAGACGACTAAATGGCGCTTCGACAGGTAACGGTTTTAGAGGCGCTGGATGGTGGTGGGTCGTATCCTTGTTTTTCTGACTCTGGAGACATGATTTTACATAATATTGAATGTCAGAATATAAGTGTTGCCAAAAATACTTGAATCGAATGGACTGATAAGTTCTATCAATACCTTGGTGTCCACCCAGCAGTGAGTCATGATATGACAATAGCACATCATTCCTCAAACTGAGTGGCACCACGAGCTGTTTAATTAAACAGTCTATTCTATGGCCCTTACCTTTTGGGTAGTAAAGATGATACAGGATTCCATCTTCCAAAATGTAGTCATTTGCTTCCAAAATAACTCTTCTAGCGTCTTTATCGTCTTCGGGTAATATTCTTTCTTCTAAATATTCTATAAAAACATTCACGTCCGGATCCGATCTTTGTTTATTTTTAATGTCAGCCTCGGAGACGGCTGCGACGCGCGTAATGGAGTCTATTGGGTCACACTGTTGTATTACCTCTTCGGTTTGGGTTTGAGACGCCGCGTGTTCTTTAACGTTGTCTGTGGCTATCACGGTGGCCTGGGCATTATCGTTTACTGCCGGTTTTGTAACTTGTGGATATTCGCATCGCGATTGGGCATCCGCGTTCAAATGCTTTCTACCTGCTTCAGTTATGGACGATTTCAAAATTATACCCTTGTAATTTTAGCGACCAGCGGCCTAATCTGCCGCTACATTGTTTAAGGTGTCTTAAATATGAATTAGCAACATGATTGGTGATTACGGTAAACTTACCATTCGCTAAATAAACATGATAGTGTTTAATACCTTCAACTATTGCGAGACATTCGCGTTCTGAAATACCAAATTTTTGTTCTGCTTCAGAAAGAGACCTGCCCCCATATGAGACAACCACTTCCTTACCATTTTCATCCAACTGACCTAAGATATAACCTATTGAATATCCTGACGCGTCTGTATATAGAAAAAATTCTTTATCAAAATCTAGGAAAGCCAAAATTGGAGGTTTTGTCAGGGCCTCTTTCATGGTGTTAAAGGCCTTTTCACATTCTACATCCCACTGAAATGGTACATTCTTTTTGAGAAGATTATTGAGAGGTGCTGCCTTTTGCGAAAAATTGAAGACGAAACGTCGATAATAGTTGCAGAGACCAAGGAAAGCACGAACATCAGGTTTTTTGGACGGGGGAACGAGGACACAGCGTCCGTTTTCGAAGTATCAACAGAAATACCATCTTTAGAAAGAACGTGCCCCAAATAGCGTATTTCCTTTGCAGCGGAATCACACTTAGAAGGCTTCTACTTTAGATGTGCTCTACGCAAGGCCTCAAACAATTGTGACAAGTGATGGAGGTGTTCCTCAAAAGACCTAGAAAACACGAGGAGGTCGTCTACGTAACACAAACATGAGTGCCATTGTAAATCTCGAAGGACTTCAGCCATGACCAACTGGAAACTTGAAGCGCTATTCATCAATCCCATAGGAAGTCTTTTAAATTGATGAACTCCCCTGTGGGTGACAAAAGCGGTTTTGTGTCTAGAATCCTGGTCTAAATCAATTTGGAAATATCCTGAGAACATATCAAGACAAGAGAATATCGTAGACCTTGATTTTCCAAGGGTGTCGAAAACGTCCTCCAACCTGGGCAAAGGAAATGAAATGGGCTTTGTCAAGGCATTCAGTTGCCTGGAATCTACAGTGAACCTAAACGAATTGTCCTTTTTCCTATCCATAACGACTGGGGACATCCATTCCGAGACTGAAGACTCAGTAATGCCATGTTCTTCAAGTTCGTCAATTTGTTTGCTAATCTCTTCCTTCATTGCTGGTGAAGCCCTATAAAACCGACGTCTCACTGGGGTCGCATCACCTGTATCGATTTTATGGCTATATATGCGAGACATTCCAAGTTCGGTCAAGTCCTTAGCGAAGCAATCCCTATTCTAACCTATTAGCACCAACAGTTCCCGTTTCTGAACACTTGACAAATCAGAGTGGGATAAATCGATGCCAAGCGACTTGGCTTCGGCAAAGTAATTGTCATAATTGTTGGAACCACCATGACCAATGTAATTCACCGTCGCTTTGGCACTAACATCGCTTTTTTTCAACTGAATGCAGAATATCATCAGGACGGATGGGGTAAAAACAACCGATAACCTGTGAAGATGTGAGCCTAACATAGGAATTGGTGGGGTTAAGAACTTTAGAAACAGCCCTATTGTTAACCACTTCTACAAGCGTACGTGCAGCCAAAATGTTCTTGTGACTAACTAAATTTGAATCCGGCTCGATACCTACCTACCTACACGCGAAGTAATTCTATCAAAACCCACACGTACCGGTATAGTAGTCTCACTTCGGGGTTCCAAAGTTACGTCCTCTAGCACTGTTACATTATTTGCACAATTAGGTTGTTCTTCGATATTGTTTATTGGAGCGTGTGTCATACCATTCTGCAGTATAAGAGTTCTCTGACTTAGGTCAATATTAGCCTTGTTTTCAGTTAAAAAGTCCATACCTAAAATAATATCTGCTGGCATTTTTTCCAAAATTAGAAAAGTTTGAGTCATATCTAGCCTACCCAGGGATAAATGTAAATTTGTTTCTTCTAAAACCTTTAGTAAATTGCCGTCTACACCCGTTATGAGTTTAATACTAGGAGGAAGAATTTCAATTTTACCCCACAAGCGAACGGACTGTAAGATTTCTTTTGATATACAGGAGCGACTGGCTCCCGTATCAACCAGTGCAGGAATTCTAGTATATATATTTTCCAATCTAACGTCGACTTTATTTCCATCCATTTCCGTACTAACAGAGGTGCTTAGTACAGGTATCGCATTAAATCTGCATGTTGAACTGACATGGCCAATGCGCTTACATGTGTTACATCTATAATTCCTAGCGGGACAAGTTGATGAGTTATGGTAATGTCTTCCACATCTATGGCACAAGGGAAATTGCCGCCTCTTACCTATAAACGGGCGATACTCCCGACGTCTTGAGAAATCTCTTTCAGTGTGTTGTTGGCGCTGGCCACAGTCATTCCAGTGTTTATGTGGGTCAGAGTTACGTGAGATCTGGGCAGCTCGAATTGCATTTTGCTGAATGACTTTCTCCTTAATTTCACGAATGTAATCAAACATCTCTCGGAAAGTTTCTGTGGAACCCATTGTCAGTCCAGTGAGAGTACTGGGAAAGGTTCAAGCTAGATAGATGAACTAATTCGGATTCTCCACCAAATATGACCAAAGGGTCCGCCTGCTAAGAGGAACCACGTGTTACTTCCACCGGGAAATCGCTCATTCAGGTGTCTATACAGGTATTAGCACTTTCTGATAAATAGAAATTACTGTCCCCTGGAACGCCGACGTGGCAACGTCTCGGAGAGAGTGAATATTTATTTGCCAGAGGGCGCTTGTCGGTGGAGGGCCAAGGCTGGGGTTGATCAACTTTGCTGGGGACCTAAGATACTCTTTCACCGGGGACAGGGGATTTTCACTAGCTCACTTTTGTAGATCGCAATTGCTTATTCACGAGCCACAGAGTAGCACCGCGCTTTAATCAATTGCTTTCAACGTAATGAACTAGCATGGGCCAATTTCTTGGCGGGGCTGAGGTTCCATCAATTCCTAGGGTACTCAGGGCTTCTTCATTAAAAAGATAAAGACTATTAACAATCCAACAATTTGTATTTATAAATCTTCTATGCTCTTATTTACAAATAGCCAACAAATCCTAAATAAATAATCCCAACACAATTGAAATGAGTTTTGTGACTAGTCACTGAATCCCACCGAAAACAAGTACTAAAATGTTATCTAAAATTAAATTTGTTTCCCAAATTTATATTCGTAGAGAAAGGTCGAAGCTGCGACTACTGACAAGAAATCACGAAATCTTTCAATCAACCGCTCATGCGCGCATTTATCCTGTTGCGCCTACCACATCATAGGGAATTACCTTTAATACTAAATTTCACCCTTTAGAATATCTTATCACCTACAATTCCTGCTAATAGTGTTTCTAACTCGCAATAATAACAACTGATCATCTAATAACACAGATTCACTAATACACTTAAAACTGTTAACTAATAACTATGTAACTACGACCTGTTATCACAATTAAATATTATCAACTAAATACTACATATACTCATCGGTTCTTCTTCGGCGTCTCCCCTCGATGCAAATGATCAGATCGGGAATCCTGTCGCCCAAATGACGGCTTACCGGAACCACACAAATACATTAACGCTTTACTACACAGCGTGAACTAACGATTATTCCATCCTAGCCTAGCGAGTCTGTCTTGAAGTTAACTCGAGGGGTCTTATATAGGCGCGCGCATCACCTATCAAAAACTTGATTTGGACAAAGGTGCTAATTTAGAAAAGACGGCTTTGATGACTTGCAGTGACATGAACTGATTTTCAGTAAGTTCTAATTTGGAATGCATTGTTTATACAGTCCCCGCATGACAGCGACTGAACAAAGAACGCTTTCCGAATACGAACTTAATTAAATTAATGCGCTTACCCCGTTTACTCACACTGATTATTAAAAACTTTCTTTCTTTCATTCATTCTAAATAACTCGAATTGTTTACTTATTTTTAAAATTTAGAATAAACTTAAAATAACAACCCTGTGATATATAGATCATTAATAAGTTTGCTGATAGTTTGAGTATCTAAATTCAGAATATCTATATATATAACTGAACTCGTCCAGTGTAGTGGTCCGTCTCTGTCAATTGGTGTACAAATACCAGGCTGTCAATCGACAAAATGTGGAGATATCACCGAAAATCAAACTCGTAATTTACCATCCGGTTTCTGAAAACCCGGTTTTTCGCGCCTGGGCCTTGTAAAGTTCGTAGGGGTGGCCAGTCAGTGGCCCAGGGTTGTCGGTGGGATCGGTCTGCGTCAGTCGGTGTAGATATACCTGGATTTCAATCAACAAATTTTGGAGATATCCCGAAAACTCAGAAATTTTTCGGTCTTAGACGGGCTAAAATTCGTAGCGGTGGCCAACTGTGGCTCCAGCGTCGTTGGTGGGGTCCGTCTCTGTCCATTGGTGTCAAACGCCCGGATATCAAACGACAAAATGTAGAGATATCCCCGAAAATCAAAACTCGTTATTTACCATCCGGTTTCTGCAAAGCCCGTTTTTCGGGCCTGGGTCATGTAAAGTTCGTATTGGTGGCCAACCATGGACCCAGGTATGTTGGTGGAATCGATATGAGTCAGTCGGTGTAGAAATACCCGGATTTTAGTGGAAAAATGTGGAGATATCCCCGAAAATGGAATTAGCTATTTACCATCCGGTTTCTAAAAACCCGGTATTTCGGGCCTGGGTCTTGTAAAGTTTGTAGGGGTGGCCAACTATGGGCCCAGGGTTGTCAGTGGGGTCAGTGGGGTCGGTCTGCGTCAGTCGATGTAGAAATACCTGGATTTCAATCAACAAAATTTGGAGATATCCCCGAAAACTCAGAAATTTCGTGTCTTTCAGTACCTTGAAAATCGTTTTTCGGCCTTGGGCGGTCTAAAATTCGTAGCGGTGGCCATCCGTGTCTCCAGCGTCAAAGGTGGGGTCCGGCTCTGTACATTGGTGTATGAATACCCGGATGTCAATCGACAAAATGTGGAGATATCCCCGAAAATCAAAATCGTTATTTACCATCCGGTTTCTGAAAACCCGGTTTTTCGGGCCTGGGTCTTGTAAAGTTCGTATTGGCGGCCAACCATGGACCCAGATATGTCGGTGGGGTCGATCTGCGTCAGTCAGTGTAGAAATACGTGGATGTCAATCTGCAAAAGTTGGACATATCCCCGAAATTCCATGCCATCCGGGTTCGGAAAACCCTGTTTACGACCCTGTGCGAAGTAAAGTTCGTAGGTGTGGCCAATCGTGGCCCCAGCGTTGTCGGCGGGGACTGTCTCTGTCCATTGGTGTACAAATACCCGGATGTCAATCGACAGAATCTGGAGATATCACCGAAATTCAAAATCGCTATTTACCATCGGGTTTCTGAAAACCCGGTTTTTGGGGCCTAGGTCTTGTAAAGTTCGTAGGGGTATTCGAAACATGGGCCCAGGGTTGTCGGTGGGGTCGGTCTGCGTCAGTCGATGTAAAAATACCTGGATTTCAATCAACAAAATTTGAAGGTATCTCCGAAAACTCAGAAATTCTGTGTCTTTCAGAACCTTGAAATTTGATTTTTTGGCCTTTGGGCGGTCTGAAATTCGAAGCGGTGGCGAGCCGTTGCCCCAGCGTCGTCGGTGGGGTTCGTCCCTGTCCATTGGTGTATGAATACCCGGATGTCAATCAAGAAAATGTAACAGGGGTGGGGTGAACGACTCCCCAGGGGCTAGAACCCTGGCCGAAATCTCCCTGTTGTTCTTCAGCTGGAATAGCCAGATCCTGGTAGCCTCGCCAATTTGTAACAGGGGTGGGGTGAACGACTCCCCAGGGGCTAGAAACCTGACCGAAATCTCCCTGTTGTTCTTCAAATTCGTGAGGATCTGGGTCAGCAAGCAAACCATGGATAAAATATAACTCAACTCGGAGGTAGAATAACCATTCAGTTATGTGTTGTGGTCTGGATGAATTCACAATAAAATAGAAAAACAGTTTATACGTGGTTTATTAAGAAGCCAAAAAATAGTGTGATATGAAATGGACATGAATATGAATGAGGAATCAAAAACCACGGGCCCACTACACTTTTCACCAAAAGAGGGTTAAATTACACACAAAATATGTTCAGTAAATGTGGATGCTTCGCCCATAACTCGGACCTGGAGAGAATCACCGTTAGAAACGTTGATTCTCACCAGGACCGAGTTGAACGAGTCCCAAAATGACGGTACCCATTATGGTTAACCTTTTTACAGGTTACAAAGAGTCCCCACAACTAACCTCAACAGGCAGTTGTACTGGCGCAGCTGAATTAGAGCTTTAATGCCAGGACGTGGGCGGCGAATTATGAGCGAGACCGCTCTTATATAGAATAATTTCGCGGGGAAAGATTTCGAATACTGGAATCTGATTGATCCCTCGCTTTCACCTCGACGAATGAAACAACAGCACAATGCACTACGGCGTGAAACAATTAGGTACATTGATTCATTTTAAACATGGGAATGATTTGACGCCAACAAAAATAGAATTACACCTCTATTATGAGCGGACGAATTATAACAGAGTAATTTAGAACTTTTATTGCATATTATATTTCAACTGCTGTTTCCAAATCCGTTACATATGGCCGAAAATCAAATCGCTATTTACCATCCGGCTTGTTTGGCTATTTACCATCCGGATGGTAAATAGGCGCTGCCCCGAATGGGTCTTACTAAACACCGAGGGATACCGAGCTGGAGGAAAATAAGTTAGTAAAAATCCTGGACTCTTCGCCAAGATTTTTTTCTGGACAGTTCGTCGGAAAATTGGACACTTCGCCGGGAATTTGATACAAATTCGCCGAACTTTTGGACAGTTAGCCGAACTTTTGGACATTTCGCCGAATATTTTTGGACGTTTCGCCGAACATTGTTTAGACGTTTTGCCGGAAAATTTGGGACTTTTCGCCGGAAAAAAATCTGGACTTTTCGCCGAAAAAAACCTGGACTTTTCGCCGGGGGGGTGGCGGGGGGGGGGGAGGGGGGAGTGGGGGACTTTTGCTGAAGAGATAATAAATAAAATACGTGAAGATAAAATAACCCTTTTCTTTACTAAATATAGGCTACACTGCACGTGTATGAGCTAGGGTGCATTTTTTTCTTTCCGTATTTTTATTTATTAGCTCTACATCAAAAGTCCGGTAGCAACTGTCGGTTTAGAGACTAGAGTTATGGTAGGATTAAAAGAAAACAACGCAGGAGTATTTTTGTATGTTTATCAAATGAGACAGCACTAGCAAATGATACAGCACTAGCAAAATCTTACACTGAAGGTGGAGTACAAATGGAGTACAGAAAATCAAAAGACAAGGAAAAGAAAAGATATTCCCATCATATATTAATTATTACTCCTCTGAAGATTGATTTATCACATTACACACCAGTTGTTTTAATCACTGCAGTTGGTTTGGATACCATTCTTTGTAATTGTATAATGAAAGCTTAATTGGCTCACAAAGCAAAGTAGCACTTAATGGACAACAGTAGGTGTATTTGGGGGATACCCGACCACTTTTTTTCTTGTACATGTACGTGTACACGTACATGTACCCCTAGAGTTCAGTGTTAAAATGTACACGAAATGTACAAAAACATGTTTTGTACATTTGGCCTGGAATCCACACTAGTTGGTTATCGTGGCCTAGATGGTTCAATCAGCCATTGTTGAACGAGTGCGGATTCCAGACCAGCCCGCTTGGAAGAAAATCTACCTAAAATTTTCTCAACGTTCGCCATCGTGAGTTAGACGTTTCGATCGGTCGTTGGTGAACGCTGTGCAGATTCCAGAGCAGCATTAAAATGTCGAAAAAAATTAGAATCAACGAAAATTTTCCTCGACGTTCGCGATCGCGTTCTAGACGGTGGTGGGTGCAATCCGGTCACTGACGAAGGTTTGAGAGTTCCAGGCCAGGATGCGCAGAAGAAAATCGATCCTAAAAATTTTTCCCAACGTTCGCCAACGACCGATCGCACCATCTAGACCATGATAACCAACTAGTGGGGATTCCAGACCACCAAAAATATAAAAAAAATTAAGAAATGTCAAAAAAATTAGAATCGACAAAAATTTTCTCTCTACGTTTGTCATTGTGGTCTAGACGGCATGATCGATCGTGGACGAACGGCGAAGATTTGTAGTGGAGGGAACAGATGAAAATAAATCATTAGGAGTTTTGAGATAAATTGTAATAAATCAGTTTTGTCAAGTTTCTTTCATTTCCACTTAATCGTTTAACGATGCGGATGTAAAATGAACGGTTTTTCATTCAATAGGTCAATGGTGAAAATTGTGAGGAGTTTAAGATATTTGTAAACAAATCAGTTTTGTCGAGTTTCTTTCATTTCCACTTAATCGTTTAACGATGCGGATGTAAAATGAACGGTTTTTCATTCAATAGGTCAATGGTGAAAATTGTGAGGAGTTTAAGATATTTGTAAACAAATCAGTTTTGTCGAGTTTCTTTCATTCCACTTAATCGTTTAACGATGCAGATGTAAAATGAATGGTTTTTCATTCAATAGGTCAATGGTGAAAATTGTGAGGAGTTTAAGATAATTGTAAACAAATCAGTTTTGTCGAGTTTCTTTCATTTCCACTTAATCGTTTAATGATGCTGATGTTGTAACCAATTCTTGCTTATGATAAACAGAATAAACAAGTCGGTGGTTGAAGTTTATCGTGAGTTCAATTTATTGTCAACGATCGATAAATCATCAAATCATCAGATCAAATCAAATCATCAAATCAAATCAGAACTTCTACAAATAAAAACAATACTTATACATATATCTATACACAAAATCGAAGCAAAAATATCAACCCTATCACATCACTTTCCAGCAACAAGTGTGCAATTACCTAAGCTCCTGTCAAGAGTGCACGAGCCGATGAGCTGCAACAGAGTAAGTCCAAGGAGCTTAGTCCACCGAGGAACATCAGCCAATGAACCAAAGATACACACTGTGACTTATTTCACAGAGAGCTATTTCCAAGACAGTATAAATGGATGAAGAGCACAAGAACAGCCTCAGTAAGCTCATTCCAGTGAAGCACAACCATGGATAAAGTCCTGGTTTATATTACTACTGTGCAAACCACAGTAATCTACCATCAAATGGACATTGGCCAATGTACCACAACAGTGCAAGCTCGATGAGCTCATTCTGGTGGGGCACAACAGTAGATGAGCTCTTGGTGTCCGATAAACAAAGACGTTCAGCCAAATATTAATCACAATATGATAAGAGTTGATCAGGAAAATCTAAATTATCCATCTTGCCCAACATTCCAATAAATTGTAATACAACAGTATTACTGATCTGATCCAATGGTATGATCTCTCCATGCACACACCACTGAACAACTTGAAGACAAGTGTCTATCAAGGTGTTCAGCAAATGTGTACATGAACAGGTCATATAAAGAACAATAACCTTCCAGTAAATCCTATCGCAGACGCAAACTTAGTACACATGACAATAAATAAATTGTTTCGGGTGGATAATAATTCCACTGCTGCATCCGTTAAGTACCAGGATCACATGACTAGGATCCCCCAATAATAAAATAAACTTGATGGGTGGTTCACTGTTACTTTCAACATACAAAGCTATATCCCAACAATACAAAAATAACATCTGAATTAAATATATTCCCAACTATGTGACCCTGTCATAATGATTCAAAGCAACCATTTCAGTTATAATTCTCAACACAGTACACTTCTACTGCACTATTTACCAACTATGAATAGTGAAGTACTGACATTATTTACAATTATAAAAGCAAATATATTATCCACAAGTAATATGGATGCCTACCATCAGTGTGATGAGCTCCATCCCTGTCTCTGTCTCTCTGCCTATCTACACCATGGTACAGCCACAGTACTGAACTTGTAACCTGAATATAATAAATTATAACACTAGAAATCAGCCAAATTAATTATAGATATTAGTTATCATAATTGCACTGTCCCCAGTGGTATGTGCTCAATGCATTCTGCAGAGCAGAAAACATTGAATCACATATCCACTGATGACAATGTAATTTCAAGTATAATTTCCAGCATAAACGGTGCTGATAAAAGCCAAAGTATTCCGAAATGTTACCAGTAAAATATTAACCAAATATTTAATAATTCCAAGTTACGAAAAATAATTTAGTTATGGTAAAAAATATTATAGACTGCTGTTTATGTTTAGCATCAGTATGCAAAACTATTCAAATCCAACACTGGTTGCATGATCAGACCAATGCTCCACACTGTGGGGCATTGAATTAATCAAGCAATCCATGTGGATAAGATTAATAATAAATAAATAATAAATATATATTATAATAGCCTTATCATAACATGACTGTACCTTGGTTTCAGAAAATTCTTAAGTCCAATCCTGCTCCTTCCTACATACAACAAAGAGGGCTATATGTCTATGTCCCTTTTTTATCCATCATAACAGAGAATATTATACTCAGTAGAATGTTGAACAACAAGACACACACAATACACCTCTAATTGCACTGAAGAAAGCTGAGGGATAAAATTGCAAATTCTTTCTCCAGAAAATAACATGAACAGAGACAGGTGAGCACTTTACCAGATTTGTCCAATAGCATTCCTTGGACAGAAAACATTTCCTACTATGGAGGAGTTAGTCAGGTTGATAAGTGAACAATTAATCAATGTATGCAGTTTTGACCTTAATGAACCTGAAAACACTTGAGAGTGGTCAATCACCTGTGACTGGACAAAGTAGAATAATGTTGAGCCAGATGCTCAGCTGCAATAAACTTGAAGTAAACAAAACCCTCAAAGACACTTTTTTTTACTTCCAGTCCTAAAATAAACAGTTATAAGGGAAACTATTTTCCCTTGTGAATATCAGTACTTTACCTAAAATAAAACATGAAAATTTGTACTGGCTTAAAACAGTAAAACTTGCTATGTACAGTTGAGATAAAAACATATTGCATCTTCCCTGTTTTAATTCTGTCACAATGTAAATGAGTTTCATTCAAATAGGTGAAAATGGTGAAGTGTGTGTGAATAGTTATGATAAATGGTCTGTTTTCAAAAACGTTTTGTCAGTGTTTCTCGAAGCGAAGCGAGAGAAACATTTTTTTTTTTTTGCGAAAATATGCTCTTTGTGTAAAATCTATCTGTTTTCTCTTTGTAGATGTTATTTTTGCTTTGAATAAACTATTTATTATTAAAAGTTGAAAATATGTTTAATCAAAAAACTGTGTTAATAACTCAAACACGATTCTGTTTTTGACGATATTAAGTTTGTTTAACTGAAAAACTGTTCTAAGGATGAAAAGCCGAGCAGTTCAAAGATTAACTCCGAGTTGTTCATATTGTGGGTAAATAACCAATGATGTGATTTAACGCGTTTTGAAGCGATACATTTATCAATGTTTTATTTTCTCACCGTGGAGAATATAACCACCGATGTGATTTAACGCGTTTGAAGCGATGCATTTATAAATGTTTTATTTTGAGATTAACTCCTAGTTTCTCACTGTGGAGAAAATAACCGCTGGTGTGATTTAACGCGTTTTGAAGCGCTGGATTATTGATGTTTATTTGAGATTACCTTTGAGTTTCTCATTGTGGGAAAAATAACCGCTGATGTGATTTAACACATTTGAAGTGATGCATTATCGATGTTTTTATTTTGAGATTAACTCCAAGTTGTTCTCACTGTGGGGAAAATAACTGCCAATGTGATTTAACGCGTTTTGAAGCAATGCATTATCGATGTTTATTTGAGATTAACTCTAAGTTTCTCATTGTGGGAAAATAACCACCGATGTGATTTAACGCATTTGATGCGATGCATTATCAACGTTTCATTTGTATGTTTTTCTTTTCTTTTCAACTGGGTTTAGTTATATATATTAAATACATAAAATTTTATTTATTTAAAAACATAGAAATAATTACATTTAATTTTGAGAATAATAAATAATCGATGTTACCACACTCTAAAAAGAAATATTAATAATCGAGAGAAAAATGTTTTTACACATCAAAGATTTCAAACAAAGGGACGAACTCCTCGACGAATATGAACGGGTCAAGAAAAGCATTCGATCCGCCGACAGAAGCAGATGATTGGGAGAGATGGAATTAAGATGAGAGACCACCAAACTATTCAAACCCGTGACGGAGGTTCAGGAACGAAGCAAGAAGGAGATCATCGAGGAACTGAAACCCGTAAAAGAGAGTTCTTTGAGAATGGGTTCGTTGCCTGGTAGTTTTACAACACAGTTTTCCGTTCAAATATTTCCGTCGGATTACATTCCCATGAGAATCGAAACTGATGTGAGCGAGAGTGATGATACAGCTTCAACTATTACCACCAGTAGTGTCACGTCATCTGATGATGGTGGTAAGAGAGATGAGTGGTATGGAATTTACAGGGATTCAAGTGGTAGGACTTTCGTGGGCGACACTGAAGTGCGAGAGGATGATGAGGATTTAATCGTTGGTTCGAATAGGTATGAATTAACTCCTGGACTGCGCAAATTGCTCCTTTTCGACAAGCCTAGAGATTGCACGGATCAGGATTTCGACAATTACGGCAACATTCTGGTTCAAACCCACGCCATGAAGAGGAATAATGACGCCAGAGAGACGAGACCCAAGGCTAACAGAGGTTACAAGGTGGACGAAGGTGGTGAAACCCATATGGGATATGCATAAGAAATTCATCGAATCGGTGACGGGAAAGCAAGTGACAACCACTTTTCTTCCGTGAAATTCCGATGCTCTGTTCGAGAGATTGAAATTGTTGATGGCTAGGCGGCATGCTGGTAATACTGGAGTGGATAATCAGATAGTGAGTATATGCGACAAATTGTTGAGGCAGAAGGTCTTGGATAGATGAGATTATAAAAGGTTGATGAACGAATTGAAGGATTGATATATAGTAAGTAGAGAGAAAAAACAAAATAGATAAATAAAAGTAAATCTACACTAAAAATAATAAAAGAATTTAAACAAAAAAAACGGTTTACAAGCGAAAAAACAAAATATATATAAAATAAAATAGGATTGATATATAGTAAGTAGAGAGAAAAAACAAAATAGATAAATAAAAGTAAATCTACACTAAAAATAATAAAAGAATTTAAACAAAAAAAAAACGGTTTACGAGCGAAAAAACAAAATATATATAAAATAAAATATGTTGGTGATAAAGAACAGGGAATACGTCAGAACTTACGTCCAAGGCGGTTCTGGTATCATTGATTCTATAATGCGAGCGTTCATGAGCGATGCAGGTAGAAAAACTCGCATTGACCGCGCTTGAGGTCGGTACGAAGACAGCTTTGGATGCTGGTAAGAAAGCCGCTTCTGAAACTAGTGGTAGGATCGCTTCGTGTTGGTCGATAAATTGATCAGTCCACCGGCGAAGCAAGCTACGTTAGAGCGAAGTTGGAAAGATTTTAAAGATGCTGTGGTACCCATACAAGATCTGGCCTAAATGACGAGTGGATATGGATTGAAGAGAACCCACAATGGTGTAATATAAATAAATAATAATAAATATTTATAAACCGAGTTTGAAAAACATAAAGAAAATTGAGTTTGAAAATCTAAAAAAAAAAAGAAGATGAACATCAAAGATATGTCTTGGAATGGCGCTGTGACCAAGACGTCGAATAACAAGTTCTTTCCCAAGAGCATAAGGGGCTTGATAGTGGGAAAATCGAATTGTGGAAAGACCAATCTGTTGATGAATCGGTTGTCGCAACCTGGCTGGTTGGATTACGACAGATTATTCATGTTTGGCAAGAGCCTGTTTCAACCCAAATACAGATTACTTAAAGAGTGCATGGATCGTAGATTGCCCATGGACGTCATAGCCAGAATCTTCAAAAGTAGGGATGAATTCGACAAATGCAGAGCTTCTCTTTCAACCATTTTGGATGGTGCAGTGATGGAATTGATGAAGAGAAATGCATCTTCGAATGTCGAGTGTCGATCTTATGAGAACGCGATTGGAAAATAAGAATCTCATGATTTTCGACGATCTGCTTTTGGAGAGACAGAACCGATGTGAATCGTATTACGTTAGAGGTCGTCACAGCAACGTGGACTGTTTCTACCTGTCTCACAATTATTTTCGACTGCCCAGACAGATGATAAGGGAGAACGCTAATTTCCTGTGTTTCTTTCGCCAGGATCTCAAGAATCTCAATCACATCTATGGAGATCACGCTGCAAATGACACGAGCAGAGAAGAATTTAGGAGATCCTGCAAGAGGGTTTGGAATGGAGGACTTCACGATTTCATTGTGATCGATTTGACTAGTGAATTTAATCACGGAAAATATCAGAGTGGATTCGACAAGTTTTATGTTTCTGATGATAATAAAATAGAGAGCGAAAACAAAAATTAAAAATAATAATAAATCATCAATAATTTACTTTTAAAAAATAATAAAAAAAAAAATAAATAAATAATGTTCGGACAAGGAGAATTGTTAGAACGGATAGTCGAGAATACGGCTCCAAAACAGTCTATTCAAATCGTGGTGAGTGGCGATTCGACACGATTCACAACAAAATGTGAACCTTCCATTGAATTGAATAGGTAGAAAAGATACGTGACGGCGTTGGTGAATCTGGAGACTGGAGACTTATTATTCCTTTCCCAACGTCACCGAAAAGAATAACTTGTTCAAGTATTCAAGTATTCCGACAGAGTGGATTGGTTGGAGATTTGAATTCCCAAAGGAAGTTATGACATAGACGATTTGAACAATTACATTCAGATGCAAATGAAGACGGATGGAAAGGGAAGCAATAAGATCAGACTCGCTCCCAACCCTAATACCCTACAGACGATGTTGGATTTGGAAGATAACTTTTGAGTGGATTTCAACATGGACATTTCGATTGGCAAGATGTTGGGATTTGATTGAAAGATGTATCAAGGCCACGCGACATCTGAAAATACAGTCAACATTCTCGCCATCAATAGTATTCTGGTGAACGTGGACATGATTGCTGGAAGCTACGTGAATGGTATTATGCAACTGACGATCTATTCCTTCTTTCCAAATGTGTTGCCGCGTTATAAGATCGTGGAACGACCTCGAAATTTAGTTTATCTACCCATGATTTTAGACACATTGTATAATCTCAAAACTACGTTGATGGATCAAAATGGTGAGCTGTTAGATCTTCATGGAGAGAGGGTGACAAAATGATTTCACATAAGAGAAATATAAAGCAAAAAAAAAAAATAAAAAAAATATTGTGTATATATATATAAATAAGAAAATAAAAGAAATGCAACATTAATTTACAAAAATCATTTAATATATAATTATCATTAAACAAAAAAAAATAATTGAACAAAATATATTTATAAAAAAAGACGAAAAAGAAATATGACTTGATACGTGGTTAAAAACGTGAACATATCCAAAGGACAGAGCGACAAACTTCGGAGAGCATTAACTCGAGGCGAGGCGGTGAGATTCAAATTCACTCACGAAGATCTGGTGAGTGGCGGTCACGATCGGATCGCCTTGACCAGAACTCAAATCAAAAGGATGGAGAAAGCGATTTGTGATGGAAGAGGGTTGACGGTGAGATTGAGTCCTGCTCAAGTGGATTATAATAAGAGAATGAAAGGCGGTTTCCTACTGCTATTGGCAGGACTTGCTGGAAAAGCATTGCCCTTTCTCACGAAGACCGTGTTGCCGGCTCTCGGCATGGGAGCTCTCTTGGGACTTGCGAGTTCGGGAGCTCAGAAATTAATGGGTGGCAGACTGTTTTTGAAGAATTGAGGAGTCGTGTGTCGCATCAACACAGATGGCGGTAAAGGATTGTATCTAAAACCTGTGAGAGGTGGCAACCTTTTTGGTGGAAACGGTCTTTATCTGAAGAGAGGACAGAAGGTGGAGCAACTCAGTAGGGGTTTGCTGTTTGGTCCGAATTTCCTTTTTTAAGAATATACCACTTTTGAGTATGTTATTATAAAGTAAAAAAAAAAATTACATAATTATATAAAGTATAAAAATATAAATTATATAAAGTATAAAAAAATAATATAAAAATGGATAAAAAGGATTATGAGGCCTTTTTGAATGATAATGATGGATATTTTAGGAAAGAACTGGAAAAAGAAGTGAAAAAAATAGGGACACATTGTGGAAATTAAAAAGAAGAAGAAGAATGAGTTGTTTTCCATCACCACCTTTTGAAGAGAATAATGATGTGAGTGTTGCCAAGAGATGCACCACATTCGTTCATAAATATGATAAAGGGAATGAAATGTGTTATTATAAAAAACGTAATTTCTCAAAAAAAAGAAAAGAAGAATCAATAATGAAAGTGAAGAAAAAGGGAAACGTTATTACAATATATATGAGCGATAGTGAAGAAGAAGGAAACAAAAAATAAAATAAACTGAAAAAAAAAAAAAATAAAAAGTAATGAGATTTAGAAAGATGTTCAGTCTCTGTAGATCTCTTTACTTTTTATTTTTTTCCCTTCTTCTTCACTCATTGCTCTCTCTATTGTCTTTTTATATTTCCAAGTCTGTTATTAGCATGTTAATGGGCATGTCTTCTCCTTTTTCGCATATGTGTTGAATGTTTATCTTTACTTTTGCGAGTTTTTTTACTTCGGTCAACGCGCTCTCGCCACCCGATTTGTCTACGAGTTTGAGAGAGATTTTTGGATATATGTAACTTCCATAGGGTAACGACAAATCGCTCTTATCGAATTCTTTGTCTTCGGTGATGATGATATTGTGTAGATCGCTTTTGTACTTGTAAAGCAAATCGAGCGCAGCTTCATCCAATTTCAAAGGCATGCTATATTTGTCGTATTTGTGCTGTAAGCCCTTCCTCTCGACCCCATTCAATTCGATAGCATCATGTCATTGTAATCTATACATTTTACAACCGAGTTTCTTGCACGTTTCGACTCGTTTCAATTTCAGTTCGCAACTTTTAGGTGTTGTTGTCATGGTTGATTATTTTTTGTTTATGTTTTATGAATTATTGCAAATAATAATATATTTGAATTTTGTGTTTTTTTGTTAAATTATAATTTTTGTAAAAAAGTTTTTCTCTCTATATATATAGAGAAAGTTTTTTTAAATTTAATTTTTCTTTAATCTGAACATTTTTTTTGTGAAAGTTTTTTTCTCTCTATAATATATATACAAAAGTTAAAATTTTTAATTTCCTTTATTTTTGTCATATTAATTCAATTTTTTCCACGTTAAGGAAATAAAAATTGATCAATCTCACAAAAAAAAAAAAAAAAATTTTGACGGGAATTAAAAACAAATATATAAGAGACTATTTTAAAAACGTTTTACAAAAAATATTATTTAACAAAAAAAAAAATTCAAAATATATTCTTACAAATAAAGCAAACAAATAAAAAAAAAATGGAAAATTTAGATAAGTATACCGTACCCTGGTTAAATGAGATTTGTAAAGAATTAAAAATTCCAAATTTCAGAAATCATAGAACGAAATCAAAAAAAATTAAAGCCATACAAGAGTATCATTTGTGAGGCAATGGAAAGGAAATCGAAAGATTGAAAGTGAACAAACTTAAACAGACTCGAATTGCTAAAAATAAGCCGATGGCAGTAACACCTGATGATAGAAAACAAAATGCGGTAGTAGTGCAGAATGATTTAAAACTTAGAGAGATCATACGCGAGGTGTTATGTAGTTTGCTCGATGAAAAGGGAAACGTTCCGGTTGCGAAAAATGAGAAGAAAAAGGTTGCAAAGGGAATCGAAATGCCGACGTCAAAAAAAAAACATTCCGGTTGCAAAAAATAAGAAGATGACCAAACGAAAAGCCGTCGAAGAACTGCAAGTTTAAAAAAAAAAATAAATAAAAAAAAAAAAAAACCGAGTGATGCGGTTCAGAATCGAGACGAACGACATATATTGAACGAAATTCAATGAGCAATCGATGAAGGGAAAGGAGAAGAATATGTAGGATGAATTGTCACAAAAGCATTCCAATCAATTCCCATAGAACGGGAGAGTGCGATCAAAGGCGTTTTTAAAACTTTCGATGTGGTTCCCTCATTTCAGAAAAGTCGATCCGAAATTGTTCATAAAATGGGTGAAGAATAAAGTATTGGATTTGTTTCGCGAACACATGGATGTGGGACTAAAAATTGTGATGATACTCCATTGCGTGATGAATAAAATCGACGTGGACTCCGGCGAGAGCATCGTGAGAGATGCATATTTCAGATCTGGCATCCAGCTCATATTTCGAGGTTCAGATTTATCGGACGTTTTCGAAATAATGAAAGACAAGATGTTGACGTCTCTCACGAATTATCAACATAGAGGTAGTAATTGGACGTTCGAAGAGGTCTTGAACCTCGAAATTCACGTGACCAAAAACGATATGTTGAAAGCGTCTTCCTACGTGGAATTACCGTATTTCCTAGCTAAAAAAAGCGCTGTGGTCAATGTGAGAAATAAAGATGATCAGTGTTTTAAATGGGCAGTCACCTCCGCTTTATACCCCATCAAAATGCACTCCGATAGAGTTTCTCATTACGAGGAGACTTGTAAAAACCTTGATTGGACCGGAGTGACTTTTCCAACGCCGTTAGAAGACATTGGATGTTTCGAAGCTCAAAATACCACTGTAGTGGTGAACGTCTTGGGATACGACGAGGAAAAACGAACGAGCTATCCTCTCAGACAGACTTCGTATCTCGGAAAAGAAAAGACAATTATTTCATTATTGATTTCGAACAGTGACAATCGTCATTATTGTTGGGCTAAAAATCCGAGCCGATTACTGTCGAGCCAGAGTAGAAAACATAAAGAAAAGATATATTTATGTTGCAATTGCATGAACACGTTTCGCAGCGAAAAATCGCTAGTGAAACATCAGGAATATTGGAACGAAAATCAAGGCGTCGCCATTGAAATGCCCAAACCCAAGACCATCGTGAACTTTCGCAATCACAATAGAAGGTTAAAAGTGCCATTCATCGTGTATGCTGATTTCAAATGCTTCACTGTGAAAATGAGTTCCTGCCAACCCGATGCTCTTCGAAGTTACGCTGAAAGATATCAAAAACACATGCCTTCAGGCTATTGCATTATACGTGAAATGTGCTTTCAACTCGCAACTCGACATGGGTCCCTTCAGCTACACGAAACGGTGCGAAGACGACGACGTGGCTTAAAGATTCGTGGAAGAGTTAGAATCAAAAATTCATATTTTATATGACAAAATCAAAACTCCGGCGGAAATGATCATCACGCGAGAGCAACAGGACAAAAATAACAGAGCCACTGAATGTCACATATGCAGACAATCGTTCGACGAGAATTCACAGGAAAATAAGAAGGTCAGAGACCACGATCATTACACTGGTCTGTATTGCAGTCCGGCCCACAGCAAGTGTAATTTAAGATATCGAGATGCCGGTTTCTATCCGGTGATATTTCAATCTCTCGAGTTACAACAGGCATCTGTTCGTGAAAAATCTTGGCACCTCATACGAAGAATTAAATTGCTTCGCGAACAGCGAAGAAAGATACATTTCCTTCACGAAATGGAAGGTCGCGCAGAAGAAGAAAAGAGTAATCGACGAAGAGACGTTGGAAGAAAAAACGAAATCCATTCATAGAGGCATACATTTCATCGACAGTTTTAAATTCATGTCGACCAGTCTGGAAAAATTGTTCAATAACATGAGCAAGGATAAATTTAATATCACGAGCAAACACTTCAGAGAACGAGTAGACATCATGTTGAGGAAAGGAGTCTATCCTTACAATTACATGAATGATCTAAAGAGATTCTATGACACTGCACTACCTTCAAAAGAAGATTTTTATTCAAAATTATATGAATCCGACATTTCCAACAAGGATTACAAACACTCCGAAAACGTGTGGAAATCGTTCGATATGAAAACTATGAGAGATTATCACGATCTCTATCTGAAGACCGACGTTCTACTCCTGGCAGACGTGTTTGAAAATTTTTGAGACACACGAATCTCAGAATTCGAGCCGAGAACGATTTCGAAAAAGATTTCTTCAAACTCATGAACAACTGCATGTATGGTAAATCGATGGAAAACATCAGGAAGAAAACCGACATTCGACTTGTCACGTCCGAGAAAAGAGCTAAAAAAATTAGTGGTGAAACCCAATTACAGGCACCGAACCATATTCGACGAAAATCTAGTGGCCGTTCACATGCAAAAGACGCACCTGAAGTTTGACAAACCCTATTATCTTGGACCGATCATCTTAGATATCAGCAAGCAATTGATGTACGAGTTTCACTACGATTACTTCAAATGGAAATTCGGCGAGAAAGCCAAACTACTGTTCACCGACACGGACAGTTTGGTTTACGAGATAGAGATGAAAGACATCTACCGAGATATATCTCCAGATGTGGCTACGTGGTTCGATACAAGCAATTATCCCATCGATAACCTGTCCAACATTCAATCGAACGACAACAAGAAGGTGTTGGGTAAATTTAAGGATGAGAGCAGCGGTAAACAAATCATCGAATTCGTGGGGTTTGAGACCCAAACTGTATGCTTATCACCTAGAAGGCGAAGAGATCAAGAAGTGCAAAGGGGTTCAAGTGTGCTTGGTGAAGAAAAACATCTCTTTCCGAGAGTATAAAGATTGTCTGTTTGGAAGTGGGCTGGTGTACAAGACTATGAAATCCATTTGAAGCGACAATCACAACTTCTATACCGAAATAATCAACAAGATTTTGCTGACGGCCGACGATGATAAGAGATTCGTATTAGATGATAAAATAAGCACTTTGGTGCTCAGACATTGGGTTTTGGATATGATTAAGGATGAGAGGATTCCAGAAAATCAAGAGGAATTAGACGAATTCAAGACTATGGCAATCGATAGAGACATCGAGAGATTTAGTTTAAAAGAAAAAGAAAAAAATATAAAAAAATAAAAATTACATCATTTTGTGAATTATAATAAAATAAATAAAAAAAAAATACACATTTATGAATAAGAAAATACGGATATCCGTAGAAGGTGTCATCTTACCTAACGAACCCCTATCCAACATTGATCTGTCGAATGCAGCGAAGGCTTTGAAAATCAAAGATTTTCGATGCGTGTTTTCCAGAGATGCCTTGCCGAAGAGAAGACCTTATAAAGGTAAAAAATTATTTTTAAAAAAAACTTAATCGAATAGAATAAAAAAATAAAATAAGTGAAAAATAATTCATTTTTAAAAAACTGCATTGAAATATATTTATATACAGTCGATAAATTTGGTAGGAGTGACGACGAAAGTTGACCTAAAAAGAAGAGGAAGACGCTTGAAGTTGGTGATGGTTATGACATTTTCAACTTGGACGAATGTTACGTTTGGAGATACGAACCTCGACAGGAACCTTTGAACATGAGCAATAACAAGCTCTACAATCTTCCCGAGCCAGTAGATCTTGCAGATGTGGCGACTAAAAATACGTCGACAGAGGGAACGCGGATTTCGAACGAATCATGAGAGATAATTATGTGGATAAAGCCATGACCGATGATCGCGATCTGAAATCCAAACGTTTGGTGAACGACGTGAATCCCATAGATTCCACCGATGCTGTGACTAAGAAATACGCAGGCGTCTCTCACGCGCGATTCAGCGAACACCTGCGAGGTACATACATTCAGAAAACAATGCAATCAGAATTGAACGCCAATTCTAACAAGATAACAAATGTGGCCACTCCCACGAATCCCAAGGACGTGGCAACCAAACACTACGTAGACCTGGAACAGAGAAAGTCTGCCAGACGAGAAATGAAATCAGATCTGAATGTGAGATTCAACAAGATATTGAATCTGTCAAAGATCGACGATGCGGACGAGGACTCCACCGCAGTCAACAAGGGCTATGTGGATTCTACTGTGATGCGATCTCAAGAATACATAGAATCGCAAGTGGACGATCTCTACCTGAACAAACAATCTGGCGGAACCATGAAGGGCGGCATCAACATGAACGGTCAGAAATTATTCGGTCTCGATCACGATCCCGAATTCGATTCCAGCACAGTCAGCAGGCAGCACGTGGATGACAGCTCAGTTTGGAGAGAGGGCGACATCATGGAAGGTAAACTAGACATAGGCGGACACGCGCTCATGAATCTGCTGGATCACGTGCACATGTCGGGCGTCTGCACCCTGATTTTGGTGGTGGAGAAAGTCAAATACGCCAGACAATTGATCACTGTGTGGGCCAAGGAGAGCGGTACGTTAGACGAGGGAAAAGCCGAATGGTCTTTCAGAAATGGAGGTAGCAGACTGCAACACAGTCAGGTGGGATATGGTCAGGTGGGATATCCCATGCCATTGGGAGGCGAAATCATTCGAATGGGTCTGTCTTCCACGGATTTGAATAACAGAGCAGTCGTCAATCTCATGGTGAATGGAATAGAGAGCAATAAGAGATACAGCATCGAAAAGACTGAGAATCAACACTCGAATGTCAGCACGTTTGGCACGCCTTTCAAAGTGAATGCCAGAGACAGGATTAATTTCATTACGAAAACCAATAATCCCAAAGCCGCGACTTCCGTGGTGAGCCTACTGATCGAACTAGATCCTCTGAACAAACAGTGAACGTGTGGAAATAATTAATTAAAAATAATGGGTAATTATTAAAAACAAAAAAAAACTAAAAACAAAAAAAAACAAAAAAAAAAAAAATAAAAAGTAATGAGATTTAGAAAGATGTTCAATTCAATCTCTCTAGATCTCATTACTTTTTATTTTTGTTTTTTTGTTTTTTTGTTTTTGTTTTTAATACGTTATTTCTCATCTTGTGGAATTGTATCGCCTATCTTGAAACACGCGTCAACATCTATTTTAGCATTTCGGAGAGCTTTTATAAATTCTTGAAAAGCAGTTGGTCCTCTATACGTCAACATGTCTAAAAGTTTTCTGATCTTATCTTCTATCAAGATTTTACTTTCGATTTTGCATCTCATACAATCGGTCAATATCAAAGGTTCTGTTCCGACTAAAGTGTCTAAAATTATTGCTAGCAAAATATTTTTAAGCAAACCAAGTTTGTTTCTTCTCAAGTATTCTCTTTCTTTATCATTCATTTTTTTGTAATTATTTTTTTTTTTTTTAATTTTTATTTATATATTTTTTTTTCTTTCTTTTTATTTCTTTTCTTCACACACATGTCTCTCATCGAATGATCGGCATCTTATTTCCATCTGATTCGAATTGTAATTCTCTATCAGGACCAAGGCAAAGGCCTTGGATTTTCTCGGCACGTTCTCATCGAACTGCATCTTGATCTGAATGTCTAAGATCCCACTCTTGAGTCGTTCGCTCTGTTTACTGACGTCGAATATGAACATGGGATACATTGACTTGTATTTGGTGGGAGATATATTAGGGTTGCTCATCATTTCGTCCAGACCGTGATACTTCTTTCTAAAATCTGTGGTGTCGCCATACAGTCTGCAGAAATCATTCTTGTCGAACGACATGTTGTAATCGATTGTGGGATATATCATGGCGTTCAGAAACACTTGCATGTTTCTCAAATTGCAGTGATCGAACTGCAACAAATTCTTTTCTTGAGACCCATACTTGTTGGTCTGAAACTCGACCACGATGAAACAGAGTCTCGTGGCTTCGTATTTCACAGTCAATCTCCAATCGAAGTGATTCGTGGAAGGCGGAATGCTTGCTGTGTCACACTGTCTCATTCTAAATCCCTCGGGTAATTTACTCTTGTATTCTATGATCTTGTAGAGACGCATTTTTTCCACGGTCAAAGGCTGCATGTGCAGAATGAACCATGTAAAGTTAACTTAGCTGCATCGGTTGCGGGGAGTCTCACTATCGCGTCGTCATTTCCCTTTCGAATCAACATCAGATTGTGTTTGAATCCATACATGATCTTGTTGTAATCGTCCGCAAATCTGAAGATGTGTTTCAAAGGTATCCTGAATGAAAACGTTCCTTTGGGTTTGGACGTCTTGACAACGTAGTCAAATACCATGGTGGCACCGGCATTAGCAGGGCAGACGGTGTCTTTCACCCACAACTGATTAAGTCCCCAGGATTTCGAAAAATCATCCAGATACGTCAAGAGTCCGAACTCAAGTATCTCTTGTCCGGATAGCAAGTATTTTATATTACTGAATAGATGCATGATGCCATTATTGGCTAGAGTGACCGTGTCGTCATCAGCGTATTCGCTCCCATCTTCCTTGGTGAGACGTACCTGCACCACAATGTAACTCTCGCTAGGATGAACGAATAGATCTTGGGTTTCAATGTTGATTCTTATCTCTTCCGCATTGTTCAAACTCGTTCCGGTTATCAGCTTGTATTCATGAACCTCGTATTCCTCAATACTTTCATCTTTCAGTGTGCCTTGTGTGATATCTTGTATATTTACCATTTTTGAAGGTTTTGTTTTTTTTTGTTTATTAATTCGTTTCTTTTTTCTAAAAATAGTTTTTAATTATTTTTATTATTATTATTTTTTTTTCCTTTATATATATATGTGTGTAAACAAGAAAATGTTAAAGAGAGTAAATATATATATATTTTTTTTTTATTATTAAAACTTTGTCTTCTGCAATTGTTGTTCATAAAACTTTCTGATGATCTCTTCACCATGCAAAGCTTCAGTTTCATAAGTCACCAGATCGGTGTGAAATATTCTGATTATCACGAAGATTTCCATGGTCCATCGAGGAGTGTAACCCTTTTTGAAGTGCTTCTTATAAGCGTAGATTCTCACTCGATCGCTGACTGCAAATTTCGGTGGTCTAGACTCCTTCCTGATCTTAGATCTTTCGGGATATAGATTCGCATAGACCCGTTTTTCGTTTCGAGGATCACTAGCTTCCACAGGGGTCATCTTGATTGATCTGTGTCATGTGTTGTTGTAATCTTCGACCAGACCGTTCAGAGCGTGTATGTATTTCTTGGTCGATTTCGCCGTGAAGTACCTGTGCATCTTTTCTTTCATCGTTCGATTCCAACATTCCATGACGCTGGCTTTCTCTTCATTTTTGATTGAATAGAGGTCGACCAACTGACGAACGTCCTTGTTGTAGAATTCCTTCCCCTTGTCCACCCACAATTTATTCGGTTTTCGAGAAGACGAGTCGCACACGCTCATCAGAGCCTTGGCGATGCAAAGTCCCGATTTATTCTTCAAGGCTCTGATCCACCCGTATTTGGAAAACACGTCGATGACCATCAATAGATATTTGATGCCCTCGTTCCACCTCAAAAACGATCTCATGTCGACCAAGTCGGCGGACCAAATGTCCTCCAGACCCTTCACGAACACCCTTCTCTTTCGAAATTTATGCACAATGGGCTTGTGTAGCTCCTCGGCCAATTCGCTCATCAATAATTGCTTCTTCTTTACCAAGACGCTTTTTTTTTTGAATGCCCCATCCGAATCACTTTGACGACCAGCAAACGTTCAAGCTTCTCTCTCCTGGTCGGATTTGATATATCTCTCAATTTCACCAACATGTTTTTATCGCAGACGTCGTTGCGAGTCTTGGTGTCAGGATGTTTGGCGTAATGCAGATCGTACGCGGCTGCATCCACCCTATTCACGGGTTTGCTCCAAGATTTAGGAGTCAGATTGGGGTTGAGTCTCTTGTTCAATTTCATTCCAGGTCCCGCGAAACTGTGACCGGGCAGATGCATTTTGAAAGGTAGAATATTGATCATTTTATTCGCGACGCCTTTGCCTCTCGTGTTTTTTTTTTTTTGGACGAATTGAGTCTTGTTCAAACCACATGCCTTGCAAATTCCACGAAGCATTGTTCTGTTGTTTTTAGTTTGTACTTCTCGAGAATTACCTGTCTCAGTAACTCTCTTACATTTTACACAATACATTTTTTTAAGGGTTATTTAAATAATTTCGTATTTATTTTTTTTTAATTTTATATATATAAATTTAATTTTTTTTTTTTTTTTTTAAAAATTCTATTCTTATTATATATATTATTTCAATCGTTGCTCTTGAGTTCTATCAACCTACTGAATTCCTTCCTGGCCTCTTTCCTCCCCCTTTCCATGAGAGAATCCTTCATCTCTTCCTTGATGATCTGGCGAGTCTTGATTCTCACGACTTCTTTGATGGCGTCATATTTCATTTTCTCGCTCAATATCGTGAAATATTCTCTGTCCGATATCCTACCATCTTTCAAAGCCATCGAGATCATTTCGGATATCGTGTCAATCTTGCAGTCGGCCAAGACACGAATCTTTTCGTGTTTCCTAGCCTTCAGATATAATTTCCTACTCAAAAAGTTTCCGACCATGCTAAACAATCCGCGGCGAGAGCCACTCCTTCTATGGTCAACACGATTGGAATACCAGCTGCAATCGACAACAATCCGATGCCGGCCGCGTGTGAACCCATGGAAATCGTGATGAGTGTCGTGTCGACCACATTGACGAATTTCACGAACAGCGAATACTTCTTGAGAGAACGATGAGAGTCTCTCTCCCGAGTCAGATACAATTGGATTCTACTGATTTGATCGATGCGAGACCTTTCTCCTCTTTCTTTTTCTTCTCTCGACGGCGATATTGGCAAAACACCGTTCGGCTTCTCATTCTCGTCGTCATCTAATGACGGATACAATTTATTTCTGGTTTTCATTGTTTTTTTGTGTTTTTTTTCTTTCTAATTTTTATCTATATTATTTACGCGTGTATTTATTTTTATTTTCTATTCTCCTTTATTTATATCAACAAGAAAACTTAGTCGTGTCGTATGCTCCCTTCAGCAATAATTTCAAGACGTATCTCTTGTCTTGTAAAGTCAAACTTCTACGTGCCAATTTCATTTCTTCCGAACCGGTGGGCTTGTCTCGCCCGCTACAGAAGACCAATCTCCTCCAAAACTTGATCACTTCATCGATTTGAACGTATTTGAATGCTGGTTTGAAATACTTGATGACCATATCTTTCCTTTCCATCGTCAGACATGAATGATCCTCGTGATCGAAGTCTAGATAATCCTGACACCCGATGCATCGTTCTAACAAGACGCGAGCTAGTTGTTCATTCACGCAGAATGCGTAAGCTCTCATCAGCACCTTTATAAGAAATGATGCTCTCATAATCTGAGAATCGTTCATGATTTACGTATATTTTTATTATCTATTCGATTCGATATTTTATTTATTTTTTAAATAACTATTTATTTATATATTTTTTTTTTCTCTTACATATTATATCAATCACTTTTTTATTTCCTCTCGCGAATCTCGTGATTCTGTTACAATTTATCTCAAAACTCTCAACGATTTATTTTTCATCTGTTCCCTCCACTAGAAATCTTTGCCATTCATCAACGTTTGATCGCACCATCTAGACCACGATGACAAACGTAGAGAGAAAATTTTTGTTGATTCTAATTTTTTTTTATATTTTTGCTGGTCTGGAATCCCCACTAGTTGGTTACCATGGTCTAGATGGTGCGATCGGTCATTGGTGAACATTGGGAAAAAATTTTAGGGTCGATTTTCTTCCACGCGTCCTGTCCTGGAACTCTCAATCGTTCGTCAGTGACCGGATCGCACCCACCACCATCTAGAACGTGATCGCGAACGTCGAGGAACATTTTCGTCAATTCTAATTTTTTTTCACATTTTAATGCTGGTCTGGAATCCCCAAAACGTTCGCCAACGACCGATCGAAACGTCTAACTCACGATGGTGAACGTTGAGAAAATTTTAGGTCAATTTTCTTCCGCACGGACTGGTCTGGAATCCGCACTCGTTCGCTAATGGCTGATTGAACCATCTAGACCACGATAACCCTCTAGTGCGGATTCCAGGCCAAATGTACAGAACATGTTTTTGCACATTTCGTGTACATTTTAACACTGAACTCTATGGGTACATGTACGTGTACGTGTACACGTACATGTACAAGAAGAAAAGTGGTCAGGTATCCCCCAAGTACACCTACTGACAACAAAGTTTTCAGGTCGTCTGGATTAGCTCTGCAGTATTAATAATATATATAATCAAAATGGATAAATTTTACTCAAGTAGTTTCCCTGCATAGATAAAGTATGGTACAAAAAAATTTACTCATGTAGTTTTTCCTATAGATGGATAAAGCTATCATCTTCTACTTACTAATATATACAGTTTGACTCTAAATAGTCAGCACTAGCTATAAGTATGGTATATACTTACGTAAATTTGCAACAACAAAAAATCGCTTTTGTTTGGCGTAATTAGATCACCACAAGGTGTCTCCAGAAACACTGATTTTATTTCTGAAGAGATCTTGTGGTTATGGTTTAAGATATTTGATTTTTAGTGTTTTAGTTGAGTTGGGAGAAGGTCACAGCTTTAGTCGTTATCACTGCCTGTTAGTTCACCTTCCCTTTACCAATATTGTCGCTTCACATGTGTCGGATCTTGCTGAATTTCATATTTTAAGACATTTGATTTTTAGTGTTTTAGTTGAGTTGGTGAAGACAGTCCTTCCTGGTAGAAGGTCACAGCTTTAGCCGTTGTCACTGCCTGTTAGTTCACCTTCTCGTTCCCGGTTTGCTTTTTAGTATTTCGATTTCTGAAGATTTGAGCTGCGTCGGTGAAGACAGCCCTTCCTGTCAGAATCACATGTTGGTTTTAGGGATTTGTCTTTGTCGAGTTTTTGGTTTTTGACGACTGTCGCAAGTTACACTGAGTTCGGACATTAGCTGGCTATCGACTAGCCTAATGTGGGATTTAGCAGCTAGAGAGTAGAGGCGATCTTTTAGCATTGGAATATCCGCTCTTTCATGGAGTGTTTTTATGGGAGTATCCCAGGGGGCACGGACAGCGACCTTAAGCGCGTGATTTTTGACTTTTTGGAGTTTTCCCATATTAGTTTGATTAATGTCCGTTGAGATTATGGCCCCATACTCGAGTACAGGGCGTAAAAAGGCTTTCTATAAATTAAGTAGGAGAATCTGGTTGGGTCCACGGGATGTTCCTCATATCATTTTTATTAAATTAATGGGTTTTGTCACTCTGTTGGCAATGTCGCTGGTGTGTTTATTAAAAGCTAGGTTTTGGTCGATAGTAATGCCGAGGAATTTCGCCTCTGTGCATTCGGGGAGGACTTTGTCCTTTAGTTCTAGGTCGAAGTCGCGATTCTTTTTCTTACAGGAGAACATTATTCTTTGGGTTTTGCTGGCATTCAGCTTGATTCTCCATTTGGCACACCATACCTCAAGATCGTCCATGGCGCGTTGGAGGGGTTTTTGAACTAAGTTGGCGGTATTGTTAGAGTCCCAGAGGCCCTTATCGTCCGGAAACTGAGAGATCTGAACGCGATCCTCAGAGATTTTGAGATCATTAACGTAGATGATGTATAGGAGGGGGCTTAAGACGGATCGTTGGGGGTGCCTGCTTCCAGTGGGACCCTGTCGGACATTTCGCTATTTACTCTGACTTTTATTTCTCGGTCGTTGAGGAAGTAGGAGAGTGGTCTCAATAGTTTCATTGGGAGTTTCATTTTGGATAGCTTGAGGCGCATTCCATTGTGCCACACGGAATCGAACGCCTTTTCAACGTCTAATAAGACTGCCGCGCCAATTTGCTGGTTGTTGATCGCGGTTTTCATTTGGTGGACTAGGCGGTAGACATGTTCAATGCCTTCTTTGCAGTTTCTATATGCTCTTTGCCATTTATTGAAGAAATCGGTTTCTTCGAGGTGACCCCTCAGTCGATTGGTAATGATTTTTTTGAATACCATGCCAATGCAACTGAGAAGGCTGACTGAGCGGTAGCTTGCCGGATCGGAGAGGTTTTTGTCTGGTTTCGGCATCATGACACCGATGGCTCTTTTCCAGCATTTTGGAAAGTAGCAATGGGTGCTGCATGCACTGAATAGCTTGTTGAGTTTATCAATTAAAGAGTTTGGCTCTGTTTGAGAATTTTGTAACTGACTTCATCTTCCCCGGGTGATGAGGAAGTTTTGCATTTTCTGATAACATTGATGATTTCGTCATTTGTGATGGGGGTGACGAGGTCATTGTCGTCTCTTTGTTCTGGGTCGGTATCAAAGTTGGGATCACGATAGATATCAGGGTGTTCATTGATGAAGTCGTCAATGGCGTTTATGATGACGTCATCGTTGTCGGAGCCTAGATATGGGCGATGGGTTTTTCTAAGGTGGTTGGCGAAAGTGTCAGCCTTGTCTTTGTCTGTACGCGTGTATGAGCCATCTTCTTTTCTAAGGGGTTTGGCTGCAGCTTTACGGCTTTTGTTTTTTTGCCCAGTTCGAGTTTGGAAAGAGTCCCAGATTTTTTTAGCATCCGTGACCCCGTTTAGGTTGGCTGTTGCCTTTCCCCAATTGGCTTGTTTTTCAGTTTGGAGGGCTTTCTTGACCTCGCCATGAAGACGGTTGTATGATTTTGTCAGGTCAGCTTTTCTTAGGGGGTCAGTTTCGGTTTTAAGAGCGCGAAGAGCTTTCCGTTTGGTTTTGCTTAACGAAAGAGTGTCGCCCGAGATTGTACTTCTCCAGGGATGCACTTCTTCTTTTCATTTAGGGTTGAGTTGATGATCTTTTCAATGCCCTCGCATTGGGCTTCAAGTTCCGTTGCATTTGATGGGGAGCTGTTTGGGAGTTTGACATCGATGATGTAGCGGTAGAGCTTCCAGTTGATTTTTCTAAAGTTCCTTCTGAGGGTGGGGGGTACCTGTGGGGGCCCATGCCTAATATGAGTGAGGCATGGACCGGGAGGTGGTCGCTACCTAGGTCATCTTCGCCGACCCAGCAGTGGTTGTCAATGTGATTTATCAGAGAGTCGCTGGCGATTATTAGATCAAGGATTTCGGATGGGAATTGTGGGTTGTGTATTTCCTCATAAAAAAAATTCAAAGACGGTGTCAGAAGCAGTCTTGCTTGGGTCGTTGTAATAACAAACAATCGCGATGTTTTTATTATCGACTGTGATTTCAGTTGCAATCACCTCAGCATCCAGTGGTGTTACCAGCCTCCCTGCTTGCCATCAACAAATACAAACTCCCCAACAAGGCATCGGGATCGCGCGGAAGAAATATCGTGTCAGTCATTCCCTCCCCACTCGTAGATTTAACGAAATACTTGTTCGCCTTCCATATGGGTTCCACCACGTGCTTCCACTTGTAACCTCTCCTATCCTTTGGTCTCGTCTCTTGGGGATCGTCGTTCTTCTTCATGGCGTGAGTCTGAACCAGAATGTCTCCATAATTTTTGTAATCCTCCTCGGTATAATCGCCGGGTCTCTTGTGAGAGAGCAGAGTGTGCAATCCATCGGTTATTTCATACCTGTTCGGACCGACGATCAAATAGTCACCTTCAAACCATATTTGCATGTCACCAACGAAATCGTCATCACCTTCCTGACGAAATCCGTAAATCTCATCTTTTTCTCTACCGTCGTCAGATCTGACGCTACTCGCATCGGTCTCGACCCTCTCCGGAGTGTCGAACAAACTTTTCGACGTAGCACTACCGACTCTACTCGGATCGGTCTTAATTCCCGTCGGAACGAAATTGGAGAAAGTTCTCGGTGCTAAAGTACTAGGATGCAAACCCATCCTCAGAGAACCTTCTTTTATGGGTCTCAATTCCTCCACAATCTCTTTCCTAGCTCGTTCCTGATCCTCGGTGACGGATCTGAACAACTTGGTAGCCTCTCGTCTCAATCCCATCTCTCCCAATCGTCTGGTCCTATTCTGCGCTTGAATATTCTCCTTACTCCGTATTAATTCGCGACCCTGCTCGTCCCTTCGCTTCGAATCTCCTAAGTGTAGAAACTTTGTTTTTTGGGTTTTTTTAAAATTTTTTTATTTATTTTTTTTCTCTCTCTTTAATGGATGAAAAACAGTAATTTTTTTTTATATTCTTATTTATTTTTAATGTTGTTTTATATATATATATATATTTTTTTTGTTTTATTATTATCATTCATCTTTTAACTTATAATATATAAACACATTTTTTTCCAATCGCGATCCTCCTCCTCGTCCATTTCCCTCCGCAATCGGATTTTTTCTCCCTTCTTCCCCATCGAGGCGAACGACGGAAAAAAACCCTCAAAAAAACCTATGGCGTATCGGGTTTTTTCTGGACCCAACGGAAAAAAAAAAAAACCTGTGGCGTATCGGGTTTTTTTTCTGGACCCGGATCGAGGTTCCTTTCCTGCCACAACACTGCAAAAAAAAAAAAACTCAAAAAACCTGTGGCGTATCGAGTTTTTTTCTGAACCAGTGGACGTCCACAAGAATTTACCCAGTCCGATGCATCGTGGTATTTTCCGCGAGAAAATCCCAGTTCCGGATTGAGGGTCCTTTCCTGTCATGACACTGCCTTTTCGGGACTTTCTCCGAATTAAAGAATCCATCCCTATGGGAAAATCAGTGTTAATCCGTCAAACCAAAAACCTGTATTTTTATAAGCTCCTTGGTCCAGAAAGCTTAAATTCGAACATTTTCCGCGAAAAATCCGAGATTTTCCTGGAAAAGTTGAATTATTTTTGGAAAAACCAAAAAATTTTCCGGAAAAACCCAAAATGTTTCGAAAAAATTGGAATTTGTTTCGAAAAATAGCCCAATTTGCCAAAAATACCTCAATTTTTTCTGGACAATCATTTTCTGGCCCATACCCACCAAAGTGGTCGGGAATTGGCCAGTATCACCAACTTACCACTAACCTTATTTTTTGAGGAGCCTACAGACTCTCTTCTGGCCGCACTCTCTTTTTCCTTTCTCTCCTTCCTTTCCTCCCTTTGCTCTTTTTCTCCTTTATGGCTGTAGCAGTAGTTGTAGCTGGGTTTCTATAGATGTGAGACATGATCCTTCTTAAGTGTTGTAACAAGTATTAAAAAAGTTTTAAAAATTGACAGCAGTGTGTTTGTGTTTAACTCTTTTCTTAAATACTGAAATGTGATGAAAATCACTTTCCCAGTATTCGAAGTCTGTCTTACTTAAAACTTAATTACTCAATGAACCAGTGTGTCTAACGCGAGTGACATGACATGAAAAAAAAACCCCAGAACCACGAACCAGTAACATGACATGACAGGATCTCATTCTGTCCTCTGATGGCCTTTTTGTATGCATAATAACTCATTCCCGTATCACAACGAAGGTGATTCCATTTTTGGCACAGGTCACAAGTTTTTGTCGGCCAATAGTCTTTCAGTAAAGGAGGGTGTACGGATCAACTGCCTTGTAGCAGGGCAGGTGGCATGATGTTATAATCACACCCAATCAGTATTACTGCGAGTGCCATGGGAATTGAATAATTTTTCATATAAATTTAACTTAATTTATATTTTTTCTGTTGTAAATTAATTCGAAAGTGTCCCTTTTTGCCTAAAAAAAAATAAATTTCTGCGAAGTTGTCTTCCGGCGAAATTGTCTTCCGGCGAAGTGTCTATTTCGGCGAAGTTGTCTTCCGACGAAGAGTCCATTCCCCAGTTAGTAATAGTTGTTTAAAAGGTTTAAATATATGATTTAGTCCTTTGAAGCAATATATGTGATATAACCGTTTATTTATTCGAGTAAATGCAAGATATATAGACCGAGCCGTCGCCAAAAACTGCCCTCGGTATTTAGCAGGTAGCTTGGTAATTAAGTGGCTACCTTGGTGTCTGGATGAAGCGCGTAAGTGTTAATTGGGTATCACAGCACAGACCACTGTAATATTTGATAAAAAATAAAAATCCCATCAACTTTTATCCGGCTTTGGACCGGCAGAATTTTTCAGTTCTGACAGCTTTAAAAGTTTTTTATTTGTTTTTTGTTTGTTTGTTTATTGCTTTGTCGTTGTTGGCTTTGTGGCGTCCTGTGATAAGTACCACTCGGCTTAGTTCAGCGATCTGAACGTAGTGGCTACCCCTCTACGTTCAGATTCTTCCCATTCAATCCTACAGAAAAAGTTCCCATCAAGTTTTTATGGGAACTCAAAACTCGAAAATTGGAATATATATCAAACTTTCGCACTTATTACCGGCTGCAATCGATAGTACACTATTTCCTTACATTTGGGCAGAGTTTATTGATCCAAATTATGTTTTATCCTTTAATTATCGTTATTTGAATACTCTCGAAGCGTCAACGAATGTTTCGAAATCGTCCATATTTTTGTATAAAAAAACACAGTAAAAACAATAACCCGGTAATGGCGCCGAAACGAATAGACCTTTTCATCGATGCGGAATCGGAATTTCGATCGCATTTACGCATAGGAGGTTGAAAAACCCCTCTGTGCGAATGCGATCGAGTTTGATAACCTCCACTGCGCGAATGAGATAGAGATTCCGATTCCACATCGATGAAAAGGTCTATTCGTTTCGGCGCCACTACCGGTATATTGTTTTTACTGTATTATATTTATACAAAAACATGGACGATTTCGAAACATTCGTTGACGCTTCGGGAACGTTTTCTATAGGACTGAGTGGGAAGAATCTGAACGTAGAGGGATAGCCAGAGGGGTAGCCATACGTTCAGATCGCTGAACTACGCTCGGCTGTGCCCGGTGCAACCAAAGCTACAGCTTGTATCTTGAATATGTATATATTTTTTATGGTATCCAGTAATGTCGACCCACAGTAATTTCGACCCAAAGTAACTTCGACCCAAATCGGTACATTCGACCCAAAAAAGTAATTTCGATCCAATTTCGGTAACTTCCAAACACTATTTCCCCCGACTCAAACGCCCTCCCGCTGACCGCCTTGTCGATCGGTATTTTCAACTCAAAGTAATTTCGACCCGCTTCGGTAAATCCAATCACTATTTTTCCAGACTTTTTCCACAAATATAAAGCTTTATTCAAGTAATATCAGCTTGGTTAGTCTCATCTTTTAATGATGAATCTTTTGTAAATACCATTCGTGTGTTATTACAAAATTTGGGGTGGTAGGTATTTGTACAATTGTAGTAACAATTAAAGGTTTATTCCCAACAAGACGAATCCCAACAAGACGAATGTCGAAATTGGTCATCCCAACAAGACGAATCCCAAACCAGATGAATTTTAGTAAAATGAATGTATAGCCCATTTATTTTTGAGGTTCTGACCAAAAATGTATACGAGAATGGTACTTTGAAGTGGAAGTTTATTTCTCAGGAAAAAAATTGATTGTATTTGAGCTATTTTATTTATTTATCATAAAACTGGTGGGAAAACGCAATAAAACCACACTAGAGTAACAAAATATAAAGGAGTTTTCATCTTGTAACATATAATATGATTATTTAACTTTTTTCCCATTTACACGGTATTTATACTTTATAAAATTGTTATGAAAATTTTCAGTTAATCAACGCTAGGGTGTGGGAAGGTTCGGCAGGGCAGCGCGAATTATCCTCTCAATTTTATAAAGCATAAATTGCGTGCGATTGGAAATTTTGACAAGGAATATACACGATGGCAAAGGCTTATTTTACCAGAATGTTTTTAAGGTTTGGGACCTGTATCACAATTTATATAAAAAATGTCCTTTTTAGCATGCTTTTTCAACTTTGTGGGCAATATTATTTTTTAAAAACACGCCTTCCGTATCACAAGTGGGTTTTCATAAAGATAGGTGACTGAAAGTTTGCACTGCATCTAGTGAACATAAAGGATTGTTACCGTGACAAAAGATGGAGAGAAAGATGTTGTCTGTTCTTTGTAAGTTAATATTCCACCATAAACTGCTAACACGGCTTAATGTCGGAGAAAGAGATTTCAATTAACAAAGGTGCCATGCATTTTAATGGGATCTTTTAACGAACCTTTTTATCAATTATCAATCAAACTTAAAAAAATACATAAAATAAGAAAAAAGACTTAAATATATAACCATGCATGTATTGGTGGAACGTCAGATCTCTGTTTTTGTAGTGCTGGTACTGTTTATTGCTGATGCAGTCCAGGATCATCAATTGAAAGATTTTGTCCAGCTGTGTGTTGACGTAGTGGAGGTATTGTTGAGTGGATCGATTCACCCGGACCACCAACCTATCGGAAAATTTACCCATCCTTATCGAAATGAATTTAAAAAGATTCAATTTCAAGTACCACAAAACTCAAGTCTCCGATATTTTATCGCCTGCTCCCTACGAACATTCGACTTTTAGTTCGCCCCTCCCCCCCACCCCCTCCTCATCATTTATTACCCTTCCTCTGATGTGGACCAGTGTAGGAGGCAGGGCTGCAAAGGTGTCAAGGTGTCCTTTATTTGAAGTGTGAGGAAATCCATCACGCAGCTAAGTAAGGTCTCATCACTCTGAAGTCATAGGTCTGAATGATGGCGGACGATGAAAAAAATGATGTGCTATTGGGTGTCACAAATTAGGGGTGATTTTGGTACGTTTGAGATCCGATATAAGAGAAGCTGTTAAATGCCATGTTTTATTTACATACGAAATAGAGTCCAAATATTGAATATTAAGCTTGACCAGCAAATCCGCATGCAGAGAATTATCCCTACAAAATAAACGTAGGCTATAGGCATGTCAGGGACACCTGAGGCCCCGTAAGGCCTGAGCTGACGTGGGGTTATTTAGTCCCGCTGATGAAGTTGCGGGAAAATTAGACCAACGTGGAGGGTCGGAATCCAAGTGTCGCGAACTCGGCGCAGGGAGCTGAGTTAGACCGACGCCGTGATTCCTTCTCTGCGAAATTGGCCTGAAATAGGTTCGATTTCCGTCAGGTGTGATTCCTAATCACTTCAGGCTATATAATGGAAAGAATGATTTAAAGTAACAACGATTCTTTTATTTACACATAAAAATAAATCCGTTTCAATATTTCAACAATCAACAATTCGATTCTTTTCACAGAAAATGGGTCGCTAGGGTTAAACAATTCTCAACAATCATATAGTCATTCTATAGCCCTGTACTGGCACTATAGCCTACACACTGGAAATGTTACTACCGTGAGCTCGCCATAAGAGCTTCACAAATCTGAAATGTTATTACTGTGAGCTCGCCATAAAAGCTTCACCCGCTTAGGCTCAAATGTCAACGTCTGTGCGTAACTGTACCTCTGGCTGTCGGAGGGTTCCGACCAGCAATGTTCGTCATCTATAAAGCCACCGTACTTCTGATTTGGGTCAGATATTGTCTACTCATACCTTATGTGCCTTTTGAAAGTCCTCCGTGAAAGTCCTATTGAAATATTCACCGTTCCTGGTTGAATTCACGATTCACAAATGCCCCTTTTGTGCAAGGGCGAAATTGTCACTCACACCGATCTCCAGTCGGTATTACGATGCTTCGACAGCAAAACAAACTACTCAGAGCGCAATTAGTCTGACGCTTCAAAGGGTTAATACGCACAATACAGTTAACCCACACTTCTGACTATTGCAGGCTGATACCTGCTACTCGACAATCTAAACTTTAACGTTTCACCTGGGTGTTCCTTCTCAACGAAATTCGGCTCTTGTGGCCGACTATCCACCTTAAGCTAAATCAATCATGGAATGCCCTCTCTGGCGATTCCAGCCGTTTCAGGGTCCTGTGATCGAAGGTACCCCTATGCCAGGAAACAGAGTCCGCCTGTCCTGGACTTCACCAACGTGTGTGTGACCCCAAGTGTGTGTCTAATGCTCTGCTCTTCAAGGTATATATACTTTTTACCCTAAACTGTCAGGTGGACCGACGCTCATCTGTCCACCTGTCAAAACGGTGGGAGATGACATATATCGAGACAGAATCAATACAAGTCATCTCGCGCGTGACTTAACGGTGATTTCACTTGTCGAGAAAACCGATTCGTTCTTTCCATTATTGCTACCTAATGATCAGGTGACGATACGATAGACATTTCTATCGTTTTAGCATCTCGTTTCTTAATTGGCCGTGACGATATCTTGCCACCAACCGATTACGTCTCGTAAGACTCGCGACTACTGTATAAATTAAATGAGATTAGACCTTATCTAACATACCGTTTCTCCCCTGGGTCCCTGCGCTAAAGCTGGATATACACCACGTGTGTTTTTTCCATGTCCAGCTTTACAGAGAAGTGAAATTCACGTGGGTTTTTCGCCCAGATGCGGAATATATTTTGAACTTACAATATCTTTAAATATGAGGCCCCTTGCCCCTATATTTAGGCTGGCTTTGCCCTGACAACTCCCTTCCCGAGAGAAACACCCTGTGTATCTCTTAAAACACAAGAGGCAAAGCCACGCACGCTCGCCTCTCACACCTTTTTACGATCTACCATCATGTTCAAGGCTACAAAACTGTACCCTAGTGGTCGTGGGGGTCATGACCGGGCTCATGCGTCGGCCATGTCGATTCCCACGACACACTCGCTACCACATGCTCCCGTCTTGCGGGTTTACATATGATATGGGGAGTAGCCTTATCCTTAGATTTGCAGCACTCTCTCTCTCTACTACTATATATTTACACCTAAACATACACATTTTTATACACATTCGCCCATTTTGCAAACAGTTCACTTGGCACTCACTCCGACGAGTAACACCGTCCGCGCCTTTGCGTCAGATGGGTTAATTCCAACGGAGTGTAACTTCACCTCCCATTCCCGTACGTCTTGTGAAGGGGGCAAACGACCCCTGCATTATGTTGAGCCTCACCCTCGCAAAGCTCAACCAGGGGATTAGAATTGTGCCTCACACACTCACACATTCAACACACAGATTTCCCGACCGCGCCTTTGCGACAGACGGGGTTAGTGTATCCCACACTCACAAAACTCGACACACAGGCTCCCCGTCCACGCACATGCGACGAACGGGGCAGTGTATCTCACATTCGCACTCACAAACAACTCTAGCCAGCAGTCAGAGCAATAATAATACTAAAATAAGAAAGTTCCTTCCGGGCCTTAACACCGGGATTACGAAACTCATCACCTCATCCACAGAAATATTTGCGACTGGAGCCCCCGTCCCAGACACCAGGCCCACAGCCACCCAACTATTGCTTCTTTATAACCACCGACCATTGGTAGGGGCCCGGTTCCCAGTATCCCCTTGGGAAACCCTTGACACACCCCTACTTCTCGCCCCATTATTTCTACGGGTATTCCACCAGGGTCCCCATACCCTGTCATTGTCGCATTCCCAAGAGCTTCCCTTGGCGCTATATCCCCCAGGCTCACTCGTCCCGGCGATTACCTTCGTTCGAACGACACTGGCCGCCCTTGGCCCTTGTGCCGTCGACCCTCCGGTCCATTGCGACGACTTCTTGCTCACCTTGGGCGCTGTGCGCCCCCGGTACTCCCTGCGTGGTCTCCGCCACCTAGGATGCTTCTCCTTTGATTTGTGGACCCTTTCCTCGGTCCCCTGGGCGCCCACCTTAGCGGTCCCATCCACTTTAACACCCTCAACTCGTGTTGACCCGTGCCCTCTCAATTCTGTGGAAGTTTGCCCAGCCATTTGCGTGGATCTGGCCTCCCCGCTCCACACAGGTGACACCGACTTCTTGGGGCGCTCAACTCCCCCACATAAATTTGCTTGAGGGTCTTTCCCCAATGACCCCGTTGGGTTCCCTCGCCGTTTGCCGTTTAGCCTGGACCGCCTGCGGCCCCTTCTCCCTAATTGGACAGGAGTCGTCCCTCCTGAAACTTCCCGACATTTCGTCGTGTAGGGGCCATCCCCTGGACCATCGGATTGGTTCCCCCTGGGAACCTTCCCTTCCTTACTTGTTGGGTCCTCACTTGGCCCCCTATCCCTGGACCATAACTCATCAGGGCTTGCCCTCACTCCTGGGATATTACCTATGACCAGGTCATACACAGGTGATTCAATGCACATGGCTTCCACTTCGCCACAATAAAATGGGGTATCCACAGTTATCCTCGCGATGGGGAACCTTCTAACGGTCCCATCTATCAAAATACACAAATGGTCGCGCCCCAACAATTGCTTGTCGTCAACCAGTTGCTTCCTAACCGCTGCAGAGGAGCACCCAGAATCCCGGAGCAGACGGATCTCCCTTTGTCCCACGTACCCTGGGTACACTAGCATGTTAACCTTCTCCTGCGAAGTTGTGAGCCTCTCACACATGCCACTTATTATCGGGACAACCTTCCCGCCTTCCAGCCTTAATTCTCCCTCTTGTATACATTCCCGGAGGGGACTGTGTTCTGGACCGATGGTTTGACAGAAAGCTGCCGTCTGTCTACTGGGCCCTGGATCTACGCGGTCACCTTGCTTCCAGCCCCTTGGTGCTGCGTTCCCGACCCCCTGCTGAGGTGGTCTAATGCTCCCAGTGGTCCTAACCTGCTTCTGCCAGCAGTCCCTGGCAATATGTCCCCGCTTGTTGCAGATGAAACAAGTTGTGTCTTTGGGGGCGTTCCCATTCCGGCTGGCCTGCGACGCAGGCGGATTGGGGTGGTGTTGCCTTACGGGTGCCATTGCCAACCCGTTTGCCCCACCCCTAGCCGGTTTGGGTGCGTTTACACTCCCACCGTGGGCCTCGATGTAGCGTTCTGCCACAGTTGCCATCTCATCATAGGTGGGCGGACCCCTTTCCTTGATGAACAGGCGCAACTCCTTGGAGCATGTAGTTAAAAACTGCTCCCGGAGAAACAGATCTCGCAGGGCTCCATATGACTCATTCACTTCTGCGAGATCAGTCCAGCGGTCAAAGTACCGCCTAGCTCGGGCAAAATACTGAGGTACTGTTTCTCCCTTCTTCTGCTTAATTTCTCGGAACTTGGTTCGGAATCCTTCTCCAGTGAGCTGGTATCTCCGAAGGATGGCATTCTTTAGCTCACTGTAGTCGTTAAGAAGTGCAGGAGGCATGCTGGTATAAGCCTCGAGGGCTTTACCTGACAACAAAGGGCTCAAGCACATAGCCCATGTGTCTTCTGGCCACATTTGACTGGAGGCAAAACGCTCGAACCTCTCCAAGTACGAGTCCAAGTCATCTGTGTTTTCATTAAAATGAGCGAGGTGGGGGCGTGGGGCATGAATTGCTACCCCTGCACTCCCATCCCCTGAGCGCCGACTTTCATTCTCCACATCGGCCCTTGCTCTGAGGAGCTCTAATTCTCTCTCGTGCCTCTGTTGTTTGAGCTCCCGTTCTGCCTCCCTTGCCTCCCTTGCTAATTGGGCTTCCCTCTCTCTCGCCTCTCTCGCATCTTTCTCTCTCTCCCTTTCTAACTGAATCTCTCGCTCTTTTGCCTCTCTTGCGTCTTTCTCACGCTCTCGTTCTAATTGGATCTCTCGCTCTTTTGCGTCATTACGTAAGGCAATCTCCTTGGCCTCACGTTTCTGCTCATCTTTAACGAACTTCTGAAGTTCAGCTCCCTCAAGGCCCATTTCCTTGCCTAATGATACCAGTTGGGCGAGGGGTGTAACAACTTCCATTTTGATTTTTTCTTTCTATCTTCAACACTCGTCAGAAAAAATGAAGAAGGAAAAGAAAGAAAGAAAAAAAAAAATATGGCAATTGATCCTAATTTACCTCTGTAATTTAACGTAATTAAACGCCCCAAATATTCTGAAACCTACCGCAGTTATAGTGGCTATTAAGTATCCTTTTGGGGACAACTGTATTGCGAAATTAAACCCTTGAACGGCATCAACTGACCGAACGCGTCAAAACCTAAACAGAACCGCCGTTAAAATAAAACAAAATTTCCATATAGCCATTTTTTACCTTTTAGAAATATCCTGGTAGCGCTCGCCAATCAATGTCAGGGACACCTGAGGCCCCGTAAGGCCTGGGCTGACGTGGGGTTATTTAGTCCCGCTGATGAAGTTGCGGGAAAATTAGACCAACGTGGAGGGTCGGAATCCAAGTGTCGCGAACTCGGCGCAGGGAGCTGAGTTAGACCGACGCCGTGATTCCTTCTCTGCCAAATTGGCCTGAAATAGGTTCGATTTCCGTTAGGTGTGATTCCTAATCACTTCAGGCTGTATAATGGAAAGAATGATTTAAAGTAACAACGATTCTTTTATTTACACATAAAAATAAATCCGTTTCAATATTTCAACAATCAACAATTCGATTCTTTTCACAGAAAATGGGTCGCTAGGGTTAAACAATTCTCAACAATCATATAGTCATTCTATAGCCCTGTACTGGCACTATAGCCTACACACTGGAAATGTTACTACTGTGAGCTCGCCATAAGAGCTTCACAAATCTGAAATGTTATTACTGTGAGCTCGTCATAAGAGCTTCACCCGCTTAGGCTCAAATGTCAACGTCTGCGCGTAACTGTACCTCTGGCTGTCGGAGGGTTCCGACCAGCAATGTTCGTCATCTATAAAGCCACCGTACTTCTGATTTGGGTCAGATATTGTCTACTCATACCTTATGTGCCTTTTGAAAGCCCTCCGTGAAAGTCCTATTGAAATATTCACCGTTCCTGGTTGAATTCACGATTCACAAATGCCCCTTTTGTGCTAGGGCGAAATTGTCACTCACACCGATCTCCAGTCGGTATTACGATGCTTCGACAGCAAAACAAACTACTCAGAACGCAATCAGTCTGACGCTTCAAAGGGTTAATACGCACAATGCAATTAACCTACACTTCTGACTATTGCAGGCTGATACCTGCTACTCGACAATCTAAACTTTAACGTTTCACCTGGGTGTTCCTTCTCAACGAAATTCGGCTCTTGTGGCCGACTATCCACCTTAAGCTAAATCAATCATGGAATGCCCTCTCTGGCGATTCCAGCCGTTTCAGGGTCCTGTGATCGAAGGTACCCCTATGCCAGTATACAGAGTCCGCCTGCCCTGGACTTCACCAACGTGTGTGTGACCCCAAGTGTGTGTCTAATGCTCTGCTCTTCAAGGTATATATACTTTTTACCCTAAACTATCAGGTGGACCGACGCTCATCTGTCCACCTGTCAAAACGGTGGGAGATGACATATATCGAGACAGAATCAATACAAGTCATCTCGCGCGTGACTTAACGGTGATTTCACTTGTCGAGAAAACCCATTCGTTCTTGCCATTATTGCTACCTAATGATCAGGTGACGATACGATAGACATTTCTATCGTTTTAGAATCTCGTTTCTTAATTGGCCGTGACGATATCTTGCCACCAACCGATTACGTCTCGTAAGACTCGCGACTACTGTATAAATTAAATGAGATTAGACCTTATCTAACATACCGTTTCTCCCCTGGGTCCCTGCGCTAAAGCTGGATATACACCACGTGTGTTTTTTCCATGTCCAGCTTTACAGAGAAGTGAAATTCACGTGGGTTTTTCGCCCAGATGCGGAATATATTTTGAACTTACAATATCTTTAAATATGAGGCCCCTTGCCCCTATATTTAGGCTGGCTTTGCCCTGACAAGGCACCAGTCCAACAACTGCTTACTACGGCAGAACCGTTTTTACAACCCGGATGCAACAAACCATGCAGTATGCGTGAACCCCGAAGATCTAAACTGATACGACTCCCCAGTAAACCACACAGAAAATCACGCATATTCACATGCATGCAACCACACAGAAATTATCCACGCAGGAATCTACAGCACCGGTTAGATATATCCACACAGAACTTATGCACACAGAAAAATATATTGCCTATCCAATAACTATAGGTCTTTAACCACGAAGGTAACGGTTTCAGCACACAGTATGCTAAACCAACAGTAAACTCAGTTGGACTAAATGCCCCTTCGTACAGGACACCCAAATAGTGTTTGTGTTCATGTACATTTGGTGCACACCATCGCATTGTGAAATAATGTTCTCACGAATGATATCTACGAGATATGAGTTTTCATTAACTGTTCGGAAAATGTTTTGCTTAAATAGTTCAGGAAATGTTACCATCACTGGACACACGGAATACATATAGCAAACGTGGTAGATAATATCATTTATTTCTCTTGGAGTTCGCACCGCAGCACTCAGACTAAAGTGAATTGTTAATATTGGTAACTAAAAGCTGCCACCTTAAATATAGGTAGATACGTGATGTCCCAAACACGGGTTCGCTCGTCGGGCGACGGATTAACGTACAGTTCCACCACAATTCAGCGACGTTAAATCATTGTCAGAATGGGCATTATCCACACAAATATTTGGTAATAAATATCGGCAAAATGTTCACATTCATCGCGGATATATAAGTAAATGAGGATGGTGGTCGACGTACGGATGTACGGATCGTTGCACCCAAACAACAAATAATTGCACAGTTATTTTACAAGTTGCTTACTTACAGTTCATCACGATAGCCGACGTCCAAGAAACATATGGAGTTTCAATGCTCAACAGTATTAGATGCTTACAATACCTGCGGCTGTTATGCACTTATCTCTTGAAATAATCAGGTTCAATTTGTCACAACGTTCACCATACATTTTATGTGTTTTTCAAACTGAGAAAGTCGAACGTTTTTTTGTTTTAGCCACCGACTACACAATACTCTCCTACTAGGAAAATTCTACCTCCATATGAAACAAATACTGGTTTAAATATGAATTTCGGACTCGGACTCAAAACACATACTGAATCAAGGACTAGGACTCGGACTCAAATTAACTGCTTAGTTTTTTGTTGAATTATCAGTGATTTACAACGTTATAGCGATCTTTATTAATCATTGTACCGAAAATAAAAATTAACCATCCCTGTGAGGTCCGTCCAGACTGTTTATCACGTCAAACTGCCGTGACATTTTGCCGGTGGTTGCCGTACTTGGGGGAGTGCCCTAGAATTTAAGTAATTATTAAGTTAGAATTAATAGATTTCATAAGAACTAGCTATCGACGCCTTTATCTACGTTGTTTCATTTAACCATTTGCGCGTGGTATCTGTTAAACGTTCATCCACTGTCCACCATATGTATATCTGTCAATTCGACAATCCGAGCGATCACTATTTCCGCAAGCGTTTCGCTTTCCGTATTGGGGGGCGGGGGGGGGGGGGAGGCTTCCCTCTGAGGGGATGAAATGAATTGTGCTTTCAAATAAAGTCTTCTAGTGGCATAGGCGTAGGGGGCAATTTTTGATTACAAATAAAGGTAATGACCAAACTTCAACTAGAGAATTTTCCGAGTAGGGAGTATCCAAGGGTGTAGAGAGGCATTTGGGGGGGGGGGGGGGGGGGGGCGGGGGGGGGGGAGCTGAAAGATTTTGTTCGAAAAGTGATTCCGCGGGCATCATCGAGGCACGTAATGTCGCGGTGGGTGTGGGAGAATGTGACGCCCCCCCCCCGCACTGGTGGGGAAAGTTTGAAAAATTTTATGACCAATCAATATAGAGTCCCACACGCCAGCTGCCTTTCCAACCTTGTAAATGAGGAGGAAATTGGTTCACGTTTCGGGTGTACCTGGCTGAATGGATGGGCGCGTTTGTGACAGGGAGGAGGCAAAGTCTACGCTTATGGGGTAAAATGTCATCACCCCCCCCCCCACACATCCCCGCCCATGAAGCGCCGCCAGTGCTTGGACCCAAAGATCGTAATATCTTCTCTTTCTGCGTGACAAACCCCACTGCTTCTAACGTACACCATATCGTTCTCAACTCTCACATTTTCGAAGATGTAAAGCATTAACTGTCATCGAAGGTGAAAATCTGCCACCCGTGTATCACGGAATTCCGTACCGAATACACCAGGATATACACGTTTTAAATTGGAAACACATTTTCAACACTAAATCCATGTGGCATGTATTGGGCCCACAGGATATTCCACACCAAAATAATATTACGGCCTTTGGTTCCAAGTTTGGAAAAGCATTGAACGGATATTTTGAGCATTGACGTGGTCGAGTTTGGTAGTTAGTCGCAGATAAATGGTTAAATGAAGCCATGGAGATGGAAGGGAGTCGATCGATAGTTCACAAAAAGTCAGCTTATCCCAACTAAATAAATGAATGATATTATTTATTTATTGATGTTTAAGGTCACATATTTATGCACAATGAAATGAATGATAGTCTATATATAAAAATATAGGGGCATTCCACAAAGTACGATGGCTATTGGGAATATGTTACGACAGTTTAACAGTTAAACGATTTTTGCTGATCATCACAACGACAAGATCGCTGTTACGTGTGGTTAATCACTGGTACTTCAACAAAAAATCTGAACACTAAACTTGAGTCCGAGTCCGAGTCCTCGATTCAGTATGTGTTTTGAGTCCGAGTCCGAGTCCTCAATTCAGTCATCCAAATACTGCACGGGAAAAAAACATTCATGGATTTTTTTGTGTTACACTGGCCACTGGACTTTTTACACTTCAAAGAAGCAGTCACCATTTCCAAACAAACAAACAATCAAAACCTGAAGAGACTACACTAAACATGAACTGTCGACGCGAACCAAATATGTTAACCCCTTTCACACACCACTCAGCCAAACTCACACACACAGAATATATTTTGTGACATTGGGAACATCGGAAGGCTTATATACTACTCAAAGTTTGCTAAGCACCAAGTATATCCAACTACCTGTTTTACGTTTTAGTTGAAATATTGTAATGAAAAGCGTATATATTTTTTATTTAATTATATTTTTAATGATTTAAGTACAGAAATTAAGATTTTATTTGTGTTTGAAATTATTTTTTAGCTTCTGAATACGATAACCATGGAAAATGGATATTATTGGTAAAAGAGGAAATTTTTCAATATGCCAAAAAGTTGACGGAGCGAACTGGTATGGGTTCAATATCAAGTATGAGACCCATTACTGTTAATTACAGCTTGACAACGCCTTCTCATGCTCCCAATCGGGTTCCCGGTGGTCCTTTGAAGGATGTTGTTCCATTCTTGGACCAGCATGGCGCCAAGCTCCTGGACACTTCTTGGTTGGACTGGATGGACTGGAATTTCAAGCTGCAACTCATTCCAGACATGTTCGATTGGATTGAGGTTAGGGGATCTTGCTGGCCAGTCCATACGCGCAATCCCTTCACTCTGTCGGTACTCCCCGACAGCATGGGCAATATGAGGACGGGCATTATCGTCCATCAGAATGAATCGATCACCCACTGCACCTGCATACAATCTGACGTGGACATCCAGGATCTCATCAATATACCGTTGTGCAGCCAATGTACCAAGTTCAAGGACATAGAGCTTTGTACGTCCATCCCAGCTGATGCTAGTAGGTGGAAACGGAGAGTCCCCGGATACATTTTTTTTGTCCATGTACACGTTCTAAGACGTACATGAACATGTCCCCATAGAGTTTAGTGTTAAAATGTACAAAATTTCAAGAATTGTACAAAAAAATTCTTTTTTATGATCTGTCATAGAATTCGCGATCGCTATTCATCGCGTCCTAGATGGTGCGATCAATCGTTGACGAACGGTGGAGAATTAGAGGACAGGATGCGCGGAAGAAATCAACCCTTCGATTCTTTCCAACGTTAATCGTCGCCTCCTAGACGATGCAATCGGTCGTTGACGAACGCGCGGCGATGTCCAATACAGAAAATATGAAAATAAGATGTTGAAAAAACTAGAATCGATGAAATTTTCTCGACGTTCGTCATCGCGTTTTAGACGGTGCGATCGGTCGTTGGACAGAAAAATATAAAAATTAAGATGTCGATGCGTGTTGAAAAAAAACTGAAATTGCTGAAATTCTCAAGTTCGTCATCGCATCCTAGACAGTGCGATCGGTCATTGACGAATGGTGAAGAGTTCGAGGACAGGAACAAAAAAAAACAAAAAACAAATGAAAAATCGCGAAGCATCGCGGGCATTTGTTGCGAGAAATTGGCCGGGTGGAGCCGAGATGGATTGTAACAAAATAAGTTTTGTTGAGTTTCTTCATTCCACCTGATCGTTTAATAATGCGAATGTAAATGAACGTTTCTCATTCATCTATTGAATGGCGAATTGTATGTGTGAATAGTTATTATAATGGTTGTTTTCAAAACGTTTCTCATTCATCTATTGAATGACGAAGTGTGTGTGTGAATAGTTATTATAATGGTTGTTTTCAAACGTGTTTCTTGAAGCGAAGCGAGAATGGAATTTTTGCGATGATAAGTGATTTAACACGTTTGGAGCGATGGTGTGCGTTATTTTTTTAAATTTTTTCTTTTATCAATGTTTTATTTGTGTGTTTTTTCTTTTCTTTTTAACTCGTTAGTTATATATATTAAACACATAAAAATTTTATTTATTTAAAAAACATAAAATTAATCACATTTAATTTTGAGAATAATAAATAATAAAAAATTGACGTTACCACACTCTGAAAAGAAATATTAATAATCGAGAGAAAAAAATGTTTTTGAACATCAAAGATTCCAAGTGAAGGGACGAAATCCTCGACGAATATCAGCAGACCAAGGAAAGCAGTCAGTCCGGCGACAGAAGCAGACGATTAGGGGAGATGGAATTGAGACGAGAGACCACCAAGCTATTCAAACCCATGACGGAGGTTCAGGAACGAAGCAAGAAGGAGATCGTCGAGGAACTGAGACCCATAAAAGAGAGTTCTTTGAGAACAGGTTCGTTTCCCGGTAGTCTTGCGCCGTTTTCTGTTCGGAGATCTCTGTTGGATTACGTTCCCATGGGAATTGAAGCCGACGTGAGCAAGAGCGATGATGCGACCTCGACTATTACTACTAGTAGTGTCGCGTCATCTATCGCGTCATCCGACGACAGTGGTAAGAGATATCTCTCGTTCGGAATTCGCAAGGATTCGGACGGTAGGAAATTCGTGGGCAACACCCAAGTGTGGTTGGATGATGGGGATTTAATCGTCGGTTCAAATAGGTACAAATCAACTGCACAAATTGCTCCTATACGACAAGCTTGGAGATTACACGGATGAGGATTTCCAAAATTACAGCGACATTCTGGTTCAGACCCACGCCATGAAGAGGAATAACGATGCCAACGAGACGAGACCCAAGGCTAACAGAGGTTACAAGTGGACGAAGGTGGTGAGACCCATATGGGACCTGAATAAAAAATACATCGCTTTGGTGATGGGAAAGGGAGTGGCGACCACTTTTCTTCTGCGCGATTCCGACACCCTGTTCGAGAGATTGAAATTGTTGATGGCTAGCTGACGTGCCGATAATACGAGGGTGGATAATCAGACAGTGAGTATATGCAACGAATTGTTGAGGCAGAAGGCCTTGGATAGACGGGATTATAAAAAGTTGATGAACGAATTGAAAGATTAATATATAGTAAGTAGACAAAAACAAAATAAATAATAAAAGTAAATCTACACTAAAAATAATAAAAAAGTATTTAAAACAAAAAAACAATTTACGAGTGAAAAACAGAATAGATATAAAATGAAAATATGTTGGTGATAAAGAACAGGGGATACATTAGAACTTACGTCCAAGGCGGCTGTGGTATCGTGGATTCTATAATGTGAGCCTTCACGAGCGATGCCGGTAGAAAACTTGCATCGACCGTGCTTGAGGTCGATAAGAAGACGGCCTTGGATGCGGGTAAGAAAGCCATTTCCGAAGCTAGTGGTAGGATCACTTTGGTCACGGGCAAGGGGGCAGCGGACACGTTGATCTATAAATTGATCAGCCCACAGGCGAAGTGAGCTACATTAGAGCGATCATTGAAAAGTTAGAAAGATTTTATGGATGGTGTGCTACCCATACAAGATCTAGCCAAAATGACGAATGGATCTGGATTGAAGAGAACCCGCAATGGTGTAATATAAATAAATATTAATAATAATAAAAAAATATATATTTATAAAACTGTGTTTAAAAAACATAAAGAAACTGAGTTTGAAAACATAAAAACTGAGTTTTAAAAAAATCTAAATAAAAAAAGATGAACGTCAAAGATATGTCTTGGAATGACGCTGTGGCCAAGAGGTCGAATAACGAGTTCTTTCCCAAGAGCATAAGGGGTTTGATAGTGGGAAAATCGTATTGTGGAAAGACCAATCTGTTGATGAATCTGTTGATGCAACCCGACTGGTTGGATTACGACAGATTGTTCGTGTTCGGCAAGAGCCACTTTCAACCCGAATACAGATTGCTTTGAGAGTGTATGGATCGTAGATTACCCAAGGACGTTATAGCTAGAATCTTCACCAGTAGGGAGGAATTCAACAAATGCGGAGTTTCTCTTTCGACCATTTTGGACGGTGCGGTGATGGAATTGATGAAGAGAAATGCGTCTTCGAACGTCGAGTGTCGATTTTACGAGAACGCGAGCGATGTTCCGGACCCCAGGGAATTGAAATCGGAAAATAAGAATCTCATGATTTTCGACAATCTGCTTTTGGAGAGACATAACCGATGCAAATCGTATTACGTCAGGGGTCATCACAGCAACGTGGACTGTTTCTACCTGTCTCAGAATTATTTTCGACTGCCCAGACAGACGATAAGGGAGAACGCTAATTTCCTGTGTCTCTTTCGCCAGGATCTCAAGAATCTCAATCACATCTATGGAGATCACGTTGCCAACGACATGAGCAGAGAAGAATTCAGGAGATTCTGCAAGAGGGTTTGGGATGGAGGACTTCACGATTTTGTCGTGATGGATTTGACTAGCGAATTTATACATGGAAAATATCGGAGCAGATTCGACAAGCTTTATATTTCTGATGATAATAAATAGAGAGCGAAAACAAAATTAAAAAATAATAATATATATCGTCGATAATTTACTTTTAAAAAAAATATAATAAAAAACAATAAAAATAAAAAAATAATAATAATGTTCGAACAACGAGAATTATTAGAATGGATAGCCAAGAATACGGCTGCAAAACAGTCCATTCAAATCGTGGTGAGTGACGATTCGCGATGAAATTCGAACCTTCCATCGAATTGAATAGGGAGAAAAGATACGAGATGGCGTTGGTGAATCTGGAGACTTATTATTCTTTTCCCAATGTCACCGAAAAGAATAACTCGTTCAAGTATTCTGACGGAGTGGATTGGTTCAAGATTCGAATTCCAAAAGGAAGTTACGGCATAGACGATTTGAACAATTACATTCAGACGCGAATGAAGACGGACGGACAGGGAAGCAACAAGATCAGACTCGCTCCCAACCCTAATACCCTACAGACGATATTGGATTTGGAAGATAATTTCCGAGTGGATTTCAAAACGAATGATTCGATTGGCAAGATGTTGGGATTCGATCGAAAGATGTATCGAGGCCATGCGGCATCCGAAAATACGGTCGACATTCTCGCCACCAACAGTATTCTGGTGAACGTGGACGTGATTGCCAGAAGCTATATGAATGGTAGCGTGCAACTGACGATCTATTTCTTCTTTCTGGACATTGCGGGTTTATAAGATTGTGGAACGACTTTGAAATTTAGTTTATCTACCCGTGATTTTAGACACATTGTATAGCCTCAAAACTACGTTGACAGATCAAAATGGTCAGCTGTTAGATCTTCACAGAGAGAGGGTGACGATACGATTTCACATAAGAGAAATATAAAAGCAAAAAAAAGGCTATTGTGTATATATATAAATAAGAAAAACAAAAGAAATGTAATATTAATTACAAAAATTATTTAATGTATAATTATCATTAAAACAAAAAAACAATTGAATTCTCAACAACCGTGTTTGAAAAATATATTTAAAAAAGAAAAGAAATATGACTCGATACGTGGTTAAAAACGTGAACATATCCGAAGGACAGAGGGACAAACTTCAGAGAGCGTTAAGAACTCGAGGCGAGGTGGTGAGATTCAAATTCACTCATGAAGATCTGGCAAGTGACGGTTGCAATCCGATCGCCTGGACCAGAACTCAAAGCAAAAGGATGGAGAAAGCAATTCGTGATCGAAGAGGGTTGACAGTGAGATTAGTCCAGCTCAAGTGAAATATAATCTGAGAATGAAAGGTGGTTTCCTACCACTATTGGCTGGACTCACTGCAAAAGCATTGCCCATTCTCACAAAGACCGTGTTGCTGGCTCTCGGGACTCGTGAGTTTGGGAGCTCAGAAATTAATGGGTGGTGGACTGTTTTTGAAGAAGGGAGGAGTCGTGTGCCACATCAATACAGACGGCGGTATTGTATCTATCACCCGTGAGAGGTGGCAACATTTTCGGTGGAAACGGTCTCTATCTGAAGAGAGGACAGAACGTGGAGCAACTCGGAAGGGGTTTGCTGTTGGGTCCGAATTCGCCGTTTAAGAATATACCACTTTTGAGTATGTTATTTTAAAGTAAAAAAATTATATAATTATATAAAGAATAAAAAATAATATAATATAATTATAATAATATAAATTATATAAAGTATAAAAAAATATTATAATATAAGTAGGTGATAATTGCCGATTCTAGACCACTTTTCCAAAAAACTGTACACGTACACGTACATGTACATGTACTGCCATAGGGATTCAGTGTTAAATCGTGTACAGAGTGTAAAAAATGTCGTTTGTGCATGGTGGTCCAGAATCGGCAATTGTTTTTGAGGCTCTCGGATCGCACTTTTGACCGTTCAAACATCCGTTGCGAACGAGTACATTCGACACATCACTCAGAAGTGAAAAAATGTATGAAATTTGTACTTGACGTTCCCATCGCAGATCAGACCTTCGATCTATCATTGGTGAACGCAGGTAAAAACGTTTTGCCGATTCTAGACCAGCATCAAAAAAGCGGTTTGCCAATTCTGGACCACCTATGTTCGCCAACGGCTGTTTGAACGGTCGAGGGTGTGATCCGATCGGGAAACCAATTTGCCGATTCTAGACCAGGAAAAATCGACCTCAAAACCTTTTCTTGACGTTCACCAATGGTGAAAAGTGAGTGTAAAGTGTAGTTACTCATCGAGGATTTTAAAAGAAAAATTTTCCAAACTGATTTCGGCCTCCGGTACATCGAAAAATGCAGTTTGGCAGTTCTGGACCACCACCACGTTTGCGATCGCGTTCCGGATGGTCGAGGGTGCGATCCGATCAGCGAGAATGATTTGCCGATTCACCTTGTGAGTTTTTGTGAGGTGAATTGTAATAGAATCGGTTTTGTCGAGAGGAAATAAAAAAGTGATTGATATATAGCAGAGAAAAAAAATATATAAATAAATAGTTATTTAAACAAATAAATATCGAATAGGAATAGATAATAAAATATATGTAAATCATGAACGACTCCCAGACTATGAGAGCAAGGTTTCTTTTAGAAATGCTGATGAGACCCTACGCATTCTGCGTGAACGAACAACTAAGTCACCTCTTGTTAGAACGATGCATCGGGTGTCGGGATCATCTAGACTTCGATCACGAGGATCATTCGTGTCTGACCATGGAAAGGAAGATATGGTCTGCAAGTATTTCGAACCGGCATTCAAATCAATGACGTGATCACGCTTTGGAGGAGATTAAAAAAAAAAAGCACTTCGGAAAAGAAGAAGAAAAGATTGATGAACGATTTGGCTGAGGAGTTACACAAACCCATCGTGCATAAATTTCAAAAGAGAAGGGTGTTCGTGAAGGGTCTGGACGACATTTGGTCTGCCGACTTGGTCGACATGAGATCGTTTTCGAGGTGGAACGAGGGCGTCAAATATCTATTGACGGTCATCGACGTGTTTTCCAAATACGGTTGGATCAGAGCTTTGAATAATAAATTGGGACCTTGAGTCGCCGAGGCTCTGAAGAGCATGTTCGACTCATCTTCTTAAAAACCAAATATATTATTTGTGGACAAGGGAAAGGAATTCTACAACAAGGACGTTCGTCGATTGGTCGACCTCTACTCGATCGAAAATGAAGAGAAAGCTAGCATCATGGAACGTTGGAATCGAACGATGAAGGAAAAGACGCACAGGTACTTCACGGCGAATTCGACCAAGAAATACATATACACCCTGAACGGTCTGGTCAAAGATTACACCAACACACGGCATAGATTGACCAAGATGACTCCCATGGAAGCTAGCGATCCTCGAAACGAAAAACGGGTCTACGCGAATCTATATTCTGAGAGATCTAGAAGAAGTCTAGACCGCCGAAATTTGCGGTCGGCGATCGAGTGAGAATCTACGCTTATAAAAAGCACTTCAAAAAGGGTTACACTCCTCGATGGACCTCAGAAAACTTCGTGATAATCAGAATATTTCACACTGATCCGGTGACTTACAAAATCGAAGCTTTAGATGGTGAAGAGATCATCAGAAAGTTTTTTAATAAAGAAAACACATTTTTTTTATTTACTCTCTTTAACATTTTCTTGTTTACACATATATATAAAGGAGAGAAAAAATAATAATAATAACAAATAATTAAAACTGTTTTTAGATAAAAAAAGCAAGTTAATTAATAAAGAAAAAACAAAAAAAAACCCTTTAAAAATGGCAAATATACTAGATATTGCACAAAGCATAGTGAAAGATGAAAGTATTCAAGAGTACGAGGTTCATGAATATGAACCGATAACCGGAACGAGTTTGAACAATGCGGGAGAGATAAGAATCAACGTCGTAACCCAAGATCTATTCGTTCATCCTAGTGAGAGTTACATAGTGGTGCAGGGACGTCTCACCAAGGAAGATGGGACCGACTACGCCGCCGACGACACGGTTTCTCTAGCCAATAATGTCATCATGCATCTAGTCAGTAATATAAAATACTTGCTATCCGGACAAGAGATAGAATCTGTGTTTCATCCCGGTCAGGCCACCACGATGTTCAGACTCTTGACGTATCCGGATGATTTTTTGAAATCCAGAGGACTTAATCAGTTGTGGATGAAAGACACCGTTGGCCCTGCTAGCGCCGGCGCCGCTGCGATATTTGACTACGTCGTCAAGACGTCCAGACCTAAAGGAACGTTTTCGTTCAGGATACCTTTGAAACACATCTTCGGATTCGCGGACGATTACAACAAGATCATGTACGGATTCAAACACAATCTGACGTTGATTCGAAAGGGAAACGACAACACGATAGTGAGACTCCCCGTGACCGATGCGGGTAAGTTAACTCTACACAAGTTATCGTGGTTCGTTCTGCACGTGCAGCCTTCAATCATGGAAAAAACGCCTCTCTACAAGATCATAGGATCCAAGAGGAAATTACCCGTGGGATTTAGAATGAGACAGTGCGACATGGCTAGCATTCCACTCTCCATGAATCACTTCGATTGGAGATTGACTGTGAAATCTGCTTCCGAGAGACCGCGTTGCATCGTTGTCGCGTTTGAGACCAATAGGGGCGGGTCTCAGGAAAAGATTGCGTCGCTATTCAATCACTGCAATTTGGGAAACATGCAAGTGTTTCTGAACGCCACGAGATATCCAGCAATCGATTACAATGCATCGTTCGACAAGAACGATTTCTGCAAACTGTACGGCGATGCCGCGGATTTTAGAAAGAAGTATCACGGTCTAGACGAATTGATGAGCAAACCCTAATATATCTCCAGGTGAATACAAGTCGATGTATCCCATGTTCGTATCCGACGTCAGTAAACAGAGCGAACGACTCAAGAGTAGCGTCTTAGACATTCAGATCAAGATGCAATTCGATAGGAACGTGCCAAGAAAAACCGAAGCCTTCACCCTGGTCCTGTCGGTTAGAGAATTACAATTCGAATCGGATGGAAATAAGATGTCGATCATTTGCTGAGAGAAGTCTGTGTGAAAAAAAAAATAAAAAAAATAAAAAGTAATGAGTAATTATTAAAAAAATAAAAATAAAAAGTAATGAGATCTAGAGAGATTGAACATCTTTCTAAATCTCATTACTTTTTTTTGTTTTTAATAATCACTCATTATTTTTAATTAATTATTTCCATGCATTCACTGTTTGTTCAGAGGATCTAGTTCGATCAGTATACTCACCATGGAAGTGGCAGCTTCGAGATTATTGGTTTTCGTAACGAAATTAATCCTGTCTCTGGCGTTCACTTTGAGAGGCGTGCCAAATGTGCTAACATTCAAGTGTTGATTCTCGCTCTTTTCGACGCTGTATCTCTTATCGCTCTCTACTCTGTTCACCATGAGATTGAAGACCGCTCTGTTATTCAAATCCGTGGAAGCCAGACTCATTTGAATGATTTCGCCTCCCAACAGCATGGGATATCCCACCTGACCATGTTGCGATCCGCTACCTCCATTTCCGAAAGACCACTTGGCTTTTCCCTCCTGTAATGTGCCGGTCTCCTCAGCCCACACGGTGATCAATTGCCTGGCGTATTTGACTTTCTCCACCACCGAAATCAGGGTGCAGGCGTCCGACATGTGCACGGGATCTGGTAGATATCATTTCTCGTCTGTCAGACTTTCTCTGTTCCAGATCTACGTAGTGTTTGGTCGCCACATCCTTGGGATTCGTGGGAGTGGCCACATTCGTTATCTTGTTAGAGAGAGTTGTCTGCGTATTTCTTGGCTGCAGCATCGGTGGAATCTATGCAATTCGCGACATTCACCAAACGTTTGGATTTTAGATCGAGATCGTCAATCATGGTTTTCCACGTAATTATCTAACATGATTCGTTCGAAATCTATCTGTCACCGTATTTTTTAGTTACTGCATCTGCGAGATCTATCAGCTCGGGAAGATTGTAGAGCTTCTTATCGTTCATGTTCAAAGGTTCCTTTCGAGGTTCAGATCTCCGAATGTAACGTTTGTCCAAGTTGGCAACATCATAACCATCACCAACTTCAAGCATCTTCCTCTTCTTTTTGGGTTGACTTTCATCGTCACTTCTACTAAATTTATCGACTGGCATGTTGTTTTGAGGTTTTTTTGTTTTAAAAAATATATTTTCAAACGCAGTTTATTAAAAATGAATTATTTCACTTATTTTTTATTTTTTGTTTTTTACTCGATTAAAATTTTTTAAAAATAATTTTTACCTTTATATATACTATAAAAAAATCTCTCTCTAATGTAAATCATTGAGAATGTCTTGAAACCAATCTCCTTCCGACCATCTCTTGAGAACGAAGAGACACAGGTGACCGCAAAACACTTGATTTGGCGATTGCACTCATTCCGTGTTGTAACGAACCATCGATTCATCGAAATAGTTCTTTATTTCTTTTGGCGGCGAGATTCCGTAGCTGTCGAAATAATAATTCTTCTTCTTCCCATTCTTGAACTACGCCACCCAGTGAGTGCCTTCACCCAATAAATCGTCTAGATTTAAAATTCCACATTCCGATTGTCGAGGTCTTCTCTTCGGCAAGGCATCTCTGGAAAAGACGCCTAGAAAATCTTTGATTTTCAAATCCTTTGCCACATTCGACAGATCGATGTTGGATAGGGGTTGGTTAGGTAAGACGACACCTTCTATGGATATCTCTATTTTCTTATTCATAAATGTGTATATATTTTTTTTAATTTATTTATTTTATTATAATTCACTAAAATGACGTTATTTTTTTATATTTTTTTCTTTTTCAAACTAACTCTCTCGATGTCTCTATCACCTTCCATAATCTTCAATCCCTCTATTTGCTCTTGATTTTCTGGAATCCTATCGTCCTTAATCATATCTGGAATCCGATCTGGAATCCTATCGTCCATAATTATATCCAAAGTCCAATGTCCGAGTGCCAAAGTGCTTATTTTATCGTCTAACACGAAACTCTTATCGTCATCAGCTGTCAGCGAAATCTTGTTGACTATTTTGGTATACAAGTCGTGATTGTCGCTTCGAATCGATTTCATAGTCTTATACACTGGACCACTTCCTAACAGACAATCTTTATACTCTCGAAAAGAGATGTTTTTCTTCACCAGACATGCTTTAACCCCTTTGCACTTCTTGATCTCTTCATCTTCTAGACAATAAGCATACAGTTTGGGTCTCAAACCCACGAATTTGACGATTTGTTTACCGCCGCTCTCATCCTTAAATTTACCCAACACCTTTTTGTTGTCGTTCGATTGAATGTTGGATGGGTGATCGACGGGATAATTGCTCATGTCGAACCACGCGGTCACGTCTGGAGATATATCTCGGTAGACGTCTTTCGTCTCTATCTCATAAACTAAACTGTCCGCGTCGGTGAACAGTAGTTTGGCTTTCTCACCAAATTTCCGTTTGATGTAATGATAGTGAAACTCATACATCAATCGCTTGCTGATATCTAAGATGATCGGTCCGAGATAATAGGGTTTGTCGAACTTCAGGTGCATCTTTTGCATTTGAATGGCCACTAGATTTTCGTTGAATATGGTTCGGTGTTTGTAATTGGGTTTCGCCACTAATTCTTTAGCTTTTTTCTCAGACGTGACGAGTCGAACGTCGGTTCTCTGCCTGATGTTTTCCACTGATTTACTGTACACGTAGTTGTTCATGAGTTTGAAGAAATCTTTTTCGAAATCGTTCTCGGCTCGAATTCTGAGATTCGTGTTGAGATCGATGTATTTTTTCATCCAAGACTCTTCGTCAAATCGAATGATGCGATGTATGTCGACTAATTTCATCCCGTAATTGACGTATTGTTTCAAATTCTCGCTGTAGACGATGTACTTACGTTTCTTAAATAAATTGGGAATGAGTTTTTCCTTGTCTCCTTCGATCGGGTCCATTCGTTTGGGATCCAGCGGATAATCATTGTGTAGATTGTGTAATTCTTCCGGATAGTTCAAATCAACTTCTAAAATGCAAGGATAGTCTCTCCATTTTTGCATCTCTTCCGGTTCCGTCACCCATTCGAAATTTCCAATCGGTAAAGGACGACTCATGGCCCAACCGTATAAATTATTAGCGTCCCAATACTGTATGTATTTATTCGATCATTCCAAATTGAAACCTTCTTTCATGTAGGGATTGTTAACTTTAGAATATCTGTGAGAGGTCATCGAGATGCCACCTCTTGTGGCCTTTTCGAACATGAGCAACATGTCCACGTCGGATAATAATTCCAATTGGATTTCGGTGGTCTTAAACAGAGCGTCCCACACCAGACCGGGAGTGGTGAAATACCAAGCCGGATCCAGATCGTAATTTCGATGACAGACGTCTCGAAAATTTTCGAACACGTCTGCCAGGAGCAGAACGTCGGTCTTCAGATAGAGATCGTGATAATCTCTGATGGTTTTCATATCGAATGATTTCCACACATTTTGGCATGTTCATAATTCTCATCGGAAATGTCGGATTCGTATAATTTTGAATAAAAATCTTCTTTCGAAGGTAGCTTGGTGTCGTCGAATCTCTTTAGATCATTCATGTAACCGTAAGGATAGACTCCTTTCCTCAACATGACGTCTACTTGTTTTCCGAAGTGTTCGGTCATGATTTTAAATTTATCCTTGCTCATGTTATCGACTAATTTTTTCAGAGCGGTCAACATGAATTTAAAACTGTCAATGAAATGTATGCCTCTACAAAGGGGTTTCGTTTTTTCTTCCAACGTCTCTCCGTCGATTAGACTTTTCTTCTCCATGAGCTTCCATTTCATGAAGGAAATGTATCTTTCTTCATTGTTCATGATGCAGTTTAATTCTTTGACAGTGGTGCCGAGATTTTTCACGAACAGATGACTGTCGTAACCTGAGAGATTGTGAAATATCACCGGATAGAAAACAGAGTCTTGATATTTTAAATTACACTTGCTGTGAGCTGGAACGTGATACAGACCTGTGTAATGATCCTGGTCTCTGACCTTCTTATTTTCCTTCGATTTCTCATCGAACGATTGTCTGCATATGTGACATTCGGTGGCTCTGTTATTTTCGTCCTGCTGCTCTCGTGTGATGATCATTTTCACCGGAGTTTTGAATTTGTTGTATAAAATTTGAATTTTCAATTCTAACTTTTCCACGAACCATTGAGCCACGTTGTCGTCTTCGCACTGTTATCGTGTAGGTGAAGGGACCCATGTCGTGTTGCGAGTCAAAAACGTATTTTATGTAAATACAATAGCCTGAAGGCGTGTGTTTTTGATATCTTTCGACGTAACTTTGAAGAGCGTCAGGTTGGCAGGAACTCATTTTCACGGTGAAGCATTTGAAATCGGCATACACGACGAATGGTACTTTTAACCTTCTATTGAGATTTTGAAAGTTCACAATGGTTTTGGGTTTAGGCATTTCAACGACGACACCTTGATTTTCATTGCAATATACCTGATGTTTCGCTAACGAGAGGATAGATCGTTCATTTTTCATTATCGTATCCCAAGACGTCCACTGCTACGGTGGGATTTTGAGCCTCGAAACGTTCGATGTGTTTTAACTGCGTTGGAAAAGTCACTCCGGTCCAATCGAGATTTTTAGAAGTTTCCTCGAAACAAGAAACTCTATCAGAGTGCATTTTGACAGGGTATAGAGCGGAGGTGACTGCCCATTTAAAACACTGATCATCTTTATTTCTCACATTGATCACAGCTTTTTTTAGCTAAGAAATACGGTAATTCCACATAGGAAGATGCTTTCAACGAATCATTTTTAGTTATATGAATTTCGAGTTTCAACACCTCATCAAACGTCCAATTACTACCTTCATGTTGATAATTCGCGAGAGACGTCAACATCTTGTCTTTCATCGTTTCAAAAACGTCTGATAAATCTGAACCTCGAAATATGGGTTCGACATTAGATCTGAAATATGCATTTTTCACGATGCTCTCACCGGAATTCACGTCGATTTTATTCATCACGCAATGGAGTATCATCTTAATTTTTTGGCCCACGTTCATGTGTTCGCAAAAGAAATCCAATACTTTTTTCTTCACCCATTCCCTGAACCATTCTGGATTGACTTGAACGAGGGAACCATGTTGAAAGTTTTAAAAATGCATTTGATCGCACTCTCCCGGTCTACGGGATTTGATTGGAATGCTTCCATGATGACTCGTGCTACGTATTCTTCTCCTTTCCCTTTGTTGATTGCTCGTCGAATTTCGTTCGATATATCTCGTTTGTCCAGAGTCTGAACTGCATCACTCGTTTTCATTTTAGTTTTTTTTTCTTTTGAAACTTGAAGTTCATCGATGGCTTTTCATTTAGTCGTCTTCTTATTTTTCGCAACCGAAAAGTTTTTTTTTCTTTTCGACGTTGGAAATCGAAAATAATTCTGCGACAGGTAGAAACAGTCCACGTTGCTGTGACGACCCCTAACGTAATACGATTCGCATCGGTTCTGTCTCTCCAAAAGCAGATCGTCGAAAATCATGAGATTCTTATCTTCCGATTTCAGTTCTCTAGGATCCGGAACGTTGCTAGTGTTCTCATAAAATCGACACTCGATGTTCAAAGACACATTTCTCTTCATCAATTCCATCGCTGCGCCATCCAAAGTGGTCGAAAGAGAAGCTCCACTTTTGTCGAATTCCTCCCTACTGTCAAAGATTCTGGCTATGACGTCCTTGGGCAATCTACAATCCATGCACTCTCGAAGCAATCTGTATTTGGGTTGAAACAAACTCTTGCCAAACACGAATAATCTGTCGTAATCCAACCAGCCGGGTTGGGACAACAGATTCATCAACAGATTGGTCTTTCCACAATTCGATTTTCCCACTATCAAGCCTCTTATGCTTTTGGGAAAGAACTCGTTATTCGACCTCTTGGTCGCGGTGTCATTCCAAGACATATCTTTAATGTTCATCTTTTTTATTTTTTGTTATTTTTAGATTTTCAAACACAATTTTTATGTTTTTTCAAACTCAGTTTTTTGTAAATATTATTATTTATTTATATTACACCATCGTGAGTGCTCTTCAATCCGGATCCACTTGTCATTTTGGCTAAATCTTGTATGGGTACCACAGCATCCTTAAAATCTTTCCATCTTTTTGGCGAGCGCTCTAACGTAGCTCACTTCGCCAGCGGACTGATCAACTTGTCGATCAACACGTCAGCTGCCCTCTTGCCAGCCACAGAAGCTATCCTACCACCTAGCTTCAGAAGTGGCTTTCTTACAAGCATCCAAAGACGTCTTCTTACCGACCTCAAACGCGGTTGATGTGAGTTTTCTACCTGCATCGCTCGTGAACGCTCGCATTATAGAATCGATGATGCCAGAACCGCCTTGAACGTAAGTTCTAACGTATCCCCTGTTCTTTATCACCAACATATTTTTATTTTATAATATATATTTTGTTTTTTCACTGGTAAATCGTTTGTTGTTTAAATACTTTTTATTATTTTCTAATGTAAAATTTACTGTTTTTATATTTTATCTATTTTTTTGTTTGTTTGTTCTCTCTACTTATTATATATGTCAATACTTCAATTCGTTCATCAGTCTTTTATAATCGCGTTTATTCAAAACCTTCTGCCTCAACAATTCGTCGCATATGCTCACTATCTCATTATCTAATCCAGTATTACCAGTGTGTTTATTTGCCATCAACAATCTCAATCTCTGAGACAGAGCATCAGAATCGCTCGGAAGAAAAGTGGTTCTCACCCCTTTGCCAGTCACCGATTCGACGAATTTCTTATTCATATCCCATATGGGTTTCACCACCTTCATCCACTTGTAACCTCTATTGGCTTTGCGCCTCGTTTCTCTGGCATCGTTATTTCTCAACATGGCGTGGGACTGAACCAGAATGTCGCCGTAATTGTCGAAATCCCGATCTGTGTAATCTCCAGGCTTGTCAAAAAGGAGCAATTTGCGCAGTCCAGGAGTTAATTCATACATATTCGAACCGACGATTAAATTATCATCATCCTCTCGCACTTCGGTGTCGCCTACAAAAGTTCTACCATCAGAATCCTTATAAATTCCATACAACAGATCTCTCTTACCACCATACTCAGACGACGTGATGCTATCAGTGGTGATAGCCGAAGCCGCATCATCGCTTTCGCTCACGTCGGTTTCAATTCTCATGGGAACGTAATCTGGCGATGATCTTTGAAATGAAAACCCCCTCGTAAAACTGCCGGGCAACGAACCCGAGTTATTCTTTTCGGTGACGTTGGGAAAGGAATAATAAGTCTACAGATTCACCAATGCCATCTCGTATCTTTTCTCTCTATTCAATTTGATGGAAGGTTTGAATCGAGTCATGAATCGAGTTGAATCGCCACTCATCCCGATTTGAATGGATTGTTTTGCAGCCATATTCTCGGCTATCCGTTCTAACAATTCTCCTTGTTCGAACATTATATTTTTAATTTTATATTTTATTTTTTCAAAACTAAATTATTGATTTATGATTTTCTAATTTTTGTTTTCGCTCTCAATCTTATTATCATCAGAAACATAAAACTTGTCGAACCCACACCGATATTTTCCACGATTAAATTCGCTAGTCAAATCGATAATGACGAAATTGTAAAGTCCTCCATCCCAAACCCTCTTGCAGAATCTCCTGAATTCCGCCACGCTCATGTCGTTTGCGACGTGATCACCGTAGATGTGATTGAGATTCTTGAGATCCTGGTGAAAGAGGCACAGTAAATTAGCGTTCTCCCTTATCGTCTGGGCAATCGAAAATAATTCTGCGACAGGTAGAAACAGTCCACATAATATGATTCGCATCAGTTCTGTCTCTCCAAAAGCAGATCGTCGAAAATCATGAGATTCTTATCTTCCGATTTCAGTTCTCTAGGATCCGGAACGTCGCTAGCGTTCTCATAAAATCGACACTCGATGTTCGAAGACACATTTCTCTTCATCAATTCCTTTGCCGCACCGTCCAAAATGGTCGAAAGAGAAGCTTCACTTTTGTCGAATTCCTCCCTATTGTCAAAGATTCTGGCTATGATGTCCTTGGGCAATCTACGATCCATGCACTCTCGAAGCAATCTGTATTCGGGTTGAAACAAACTCTTGCCAAACACGAATAATCTGTTGTAATCCAACCAGCCGGATTGGGACAACAGATTCATCAACAGATTGGTCTTTCCACAATTCGATTTTCCCACTATCAAGCCTCTTATGCTTTTGGGAAAGAACTCGTTATTCGACCTCTTGATCACGGCGTCGTTCCAAGACATATCTTTAATGTTCATCTTTTTTTTATTTTTTGTTATTTTTAGATTTTCAAACATAATTTTTATGTTTTTTCAAACTCAGTTTTTTTTATAAATATTATAATTTATTTATATTACACCATCGTGAGTTCTCTTCAATCCAGATCCACTTGTCATTTTGGCTAAATCTTGTATGGGTACCACAGCATCCTTAAAATCTTTCCAACTTTTTGGCGATCGCTCTAACGTAGCTCGCTTTGCCGGCGGACTGATCAACTTGTCTATCAACACGTCGGCTGCCCTCTTGCCAGCCACAGAAGCTATCCTACCAATAGCTTCGGAAGTGGCTTTCTTACTAGTATCCAAAGCCATCTTCTTACCGACCGCAAACACGGTTGATGCGAGTTTTCTACCTGCATCACTCGTGAACGCTGGCATTATAGAATCGACGATGCCAAAACTGCCTTGAACGTAAGTTCTAACGTATCCCCTGTTCTTTATCACCAACATATTTTTATTTTATAATATATATTTTGTTTTTTCACTGGTAAATCGTTTATTGTTTGAATACTTTTTATTATTTTCTAGTGTAAAATTTACTGTTTTTATTTTTTATCTATTTTTTTGTTTGTCCTCTCTACTTATTATATATATCAATCCTTCAATTCGTTCATCAGACTTTTATAATCACGTTTATTCAAAACCTTCTGCCTCAACAATTCGTCACATATGCTCACCATCTCATTATCTAATCCAGTACTACCAGCGCATCTACTTGCCATCAACAATCTCAATCTCTGAGACAGAGCATCAGAATCGCTCGGAAGAAACGTGGTTCTCACCCCTTTGCCAGTCACCGATTCGACGAATTTCTTATTCATATCCCATATGGGTTTCACCACCTTCGTCCACTTGTAACCTCTATTGGCTTTGGGTCTCGTTTCTCTGGCATCGTTATTTCTCAACATGGCGTGGGTCTGAACCAGAATGTCGCCGTAATTGTCGAAATCCCGATCAGTGTAATCTCCAGGCTTGTTGAAAAGGAGCAATTTGCGCAGTCCAGGAGTTAATTCCTACCTATTCGAACTGACGATTAAATTATCATCATCCTCTCGCACTTCGGTGTCGCCTACAAAAGTTCTACCATCAGAATCCTTATAAATTCCATACAACAGATCTCTCTTACCACCATACTCAGACGACGCGATGCTATCAGTGGTGATAGTTGAAGCCGCATCATCGCTTTCGCTCACGTCGATTTCGATTCTCATGGGAACGTAATCCGGCGATGATCTTTGAAATGAAAACCCCCTCATAAAACTGCCAGACAACGAACCCGTTCTCAAAGAACTTTCTTTTATGGGTCTCAATTCGTCAACGATCTCCTTCTTACTTCATTCCTGAACCTCCGTCACGGGTTTAAATAATTTTGTGGTTTCACGTCTTAATTCCATTTCTCCAAGTCGCCTCCTTCTGTCATTGGATTGGCTGCTTTTCTTGAGTCATTGATATTCGCTGAGAAGCTGATCTCTCCGCTTGGAATCTGTGATGTGTAAAAACACTTTTTTTCGTTTTCTAAAATTATTAATATTTCCTTTAGAGTATGCTAACGTGAGTTATTTTATTATTCTCAAAATTAAATGTATAATTATTTTTATGTTTTATGTTTTAAGTAAATAAAAATTTTCTGTCTTTAATATATAATAACTAAAACCAGTTGAGGAAAAACACTTTACAAAATAAAACCTCTATAAATGCATTTTGCCCTCGAACATGTTAAAGATCACATCATCAATTATTCACTCCGTGACGAACAGGAGGACTTTGAAAAGTATGAAAGTTTAGCGCATAAGAACGACATGTTTTTATCGTAATCCTCAAAACAGCATTTTAGATGAAAGTGAAAAATTCTGTTTTTTAAAACCACTTTACGAACGAAAAATGAAAAAACGGTTTCTGATTTCAAACCACTTTACAAATGAAAAATGAAAAACCGGTTTCTGATTTAATGCATTAGAGAATAATTATATCCGTTAAAAGGGTTCATTTATATCTCCGAAACATTATCACCAGTCAATTAAAATTCAATTTACCTCTTAAAATCTAACTGAGTGGAACGCGATTTTATTGTCCATTTATTAAAACGAAATACCTTTCATTCACACCGGAACAAAACATGAAAGGATTTTGCAAAGATTTCATAGTGTGAATTAAACACAATTTTTATCTCTTAAAACCTATCTAACTGGAACGTTTTATAGTTGAACTTTTATTTGAATGAAAAAACAATCTTATTTACGCTGATTGCAATATTTGAAAAAAACTCTACAAAACTGATCTATTACGATTTAGCTTAAAACTCGCTATGACAAAACGTGAATGGATGATTTCCATCATTTCTAATTTTCCAAACTCGAGTTTTTCAATGTCATCCATTGAACGAAAACCTTTTCATTTATACAAGAACAAAAAATGAAAGGATTTTGCAAAGATTTCATAGTGTCAGTTAAACACAAATTTTCTCACTTAAAACCCATCTAAGTGGAACGCAATTTTATAGTCGATTCTATTGAATGAAAAAAAGCTATTTTATTTCCACTAAGTACAAAAATGGAAAACTCCTCAAAACTAATCTATTACGATTTAGCTTAAAACTTGCGAGGTGAATCGTCAAATCATTTTCGCCGATCGGATCACACCCTCGACCGTCCGGAACACGATAGCGAATGTGGTGGTGGTCCAGAACTGGCAAACCGCATTTTTTGATGTACTGGAGGCCGAAATCGGTTTGGAAATATTTTTTTTAAAAATCCTCGATGAGTAACTACACTTTACACTCACTTTTCACCATTGGTGAACGTCGAGAAAAGGTTTTGAGGTCGATTTTTCCTGGTCTAGAATCGGCAAATCAGTTTCCCGATCGGATCGCACCCTCGACCGTTCAAACAGCCGTTGGCGAACGTAGGTGGTCCAGAATCGGCAAACCGCTTTTTTGATGCTGGTCTAGAATTGGCAAAACGTTTTTGCCTGCGTTCACCAATGATAGATCAAAGGTCTGATCCGCGATGGGAACGTCAAGAAAAAATTTTAAATTTACATTTTCTTCAAATGTCATACATTTTTTTCACTTCTGAGTGATGTGTTGAATGTACTCGTTCGCCAACGGATGTTTGAACGGTCAAAAGTGCGATCCGAGGGCCTCAAAAACAATTGCTGATTCTGGACCACCATGCAAAAACAACATTTTTTACACACTGTACACGATTGAACACTGAATCCCTATGGCGGTACACGTACATGTACGTGTACAGTTTTTTTGAAAAGTGGTCTAGAAGCGGCAATTATCACCTACTAATATAATATAAAAAAATAGACAAAAAAGGATTACGAGGCTTTTTTGGATGATAATGATGGATATTTCAGGAAAGAACTGGAAAAAGAAGTGAAAAAAATAGGGATAGATTGCGGAAATTTAAAAGAAGAAGAAGAGTAAGTTGTTTTCGACCACCACCTTTTGAAGAGAATAATGATATGAGTGTTGCCAAGAGATGCACCGTATTCATTCATAAAAATGATGAAGGGAATGAAATGTGTTATTATAAAAAACGTAATATATCAAAAAAAAAAGAAGAATCAATAATGAAAGTGAAGAGAAAGGGAAACATTATTACAATATATGAGCGATAGTGAAGAAGAAGGGGGAAAAAAAAAAAAAAAAAAAAAATTATGTATAGTAAAGTGATTATCGTGTAATATTCCAAGTACTCTCTCTATTATCTTTTTATATTTCCAACTCTGTTATTAACATGTTAACGGTTGTATCTTCTCCTTTTTCGCATATGTGTTGAATGTTTATCTTTACTTTTGCGAGTTTTTTTACTTTGGTCAACGCGTTCTCGCCACCCAATCTGTCTACGAGTTAGAGAGAGATTTTTGGATATATGTAACCTCCGTAGGGCAATGACAAATCATTCTTATCAAATTCTTTGTCTTCAGCGATAACGATATTTTGTAGATCGCTTTGGTACTCGTAAAACAAATCGAGCGCGGCTTCATCCAATTTCAAAGGCATACTATATTTGTCGTATTTGTGCTCTAAGCCCTTCGACTCAACCACATTTAATTCGATACCATCGTGTCTTTGTAATCTATAAATTTTACAACCGAGTTTCTTGCACGTTTCGACTCGTTTCAATTTCAATTCGCATCTTTTAGGTGTTGTTCTCATGGTTGATTATTTTTTTTAGGTTTTTTAGTTTTATGAATTTAATACAAATAATAATAAGTTTGAATTTTGTGTTTTTTTGTTAAATAATAATTTTTGTAAAAAAGTTTTCCCTCTCTCTATATATATATATACAGAAAGTTTTTTAAATTTAAAAAACTTTTTACACAATCATTATTTTAACAAAAAAAAAAATTAAAATATATTCTTACAAACAAAGCAAACAAATAAAAAATGGAAAATTTAGATAAATATACTGTACACCAGTTAAACGAGATTTGTAAAGAATTAAAAATTCCAAATTTCAGAAATCATAGAACCAAATAAAGAAAAATTAATGTCATACGCGAGTATTATTCGCGAGACGATGGAAAGGAAAATAAGCTAATGACAGTAACACCTAACAATAGAAAATGAAACGTGATAGTAGCACTTACAGATTTCATACGTGAGTTAGATAGTTTGCTCAATGAAAAGGGAAGTGAAATACCGATAGCAATGACGTCAAAAAATGTTTTGGTTGCGAAAAATAAGAAGAAAAAGGTGGCAAAGGGAATCGAAATATCGACATAAAAAAACATTCCAGTTGTGGAAAAAAAGAGGACAAGCAAACAAAAAGCCATCGAAGAACTGTGAGTTTAAAAAAAAGAAATAAAAAAAACGAAAACGAGTGATGCGGTCCAGAATCGAGACGAACAACATATATTGAATGAAATTCGATGAGCAATTGACGAAGGGAAAGGAAAAGAATATGTAAAATGAATCATTATAAAAGCATTCGAATCGATTCCCGTTGAAGAATGGGAGAATGCGATTCCCATAGAATGGGAATCGATTCGCGTTCAAGAACGGGAGAGTGCGATCAATGGCTTTTTTAAAACTTTCGACGTGGTTCCCCCATTAAAAAAAATCGATCCGAAATCGTTCATGGAACGGGTGAAGAATAAAGTATTGGATTTGTTTCATGAACACATGGACGTGGTGCTAAAAATTGTGATTATACTCCATTGCGTGATGAATAAAATTGACGCAAACTCCAGCGACAGCATCGTAAGAGATGCATATTTCAGATCCAGCATCCAGACCGTATTTCGAGGTTTCGATTTATCGGACATTTTCGAAACAATGAAAGATAAGATGTTGATGTCTCTTGTGAATTATCAATGGGAAGCTAGTAATTGGATGTTTGAAGAGGTGTTGAATCTCGAAATTCACATGAACAAAAACGATCCATTGAAAGCATCTTCCTGGAATTACCATATATCTTAGCTAAAAAAAACCTGTGAACGACATGAGAAATAAAGATAATTGGTGTTTTAAATGGGCAGTCACCTCCGCTTTATACCGCATCGAAATCCACCCCGAGAGAGTTTCTCATTACGAGGAGACTTATAGAAATCTCAATTGGAGCGGAGTAACTTTTCCAACGCCGTTAAAAGACATCGAACGTTTCGAAGCTCAAAATCCCAGCGTACGGTGAGCGTCTTGGGATATGATGAGGAAAAACGAACTATCTATCCTCTCAGACAGACTTCGTATCTCGGAAGAGAAAAGATGATTATTTTATTATTGATTTTGAATGGCGACAATTGTCGTTATGGTTCGGTTAAAAATCCGAGCCAATTACTGTCGAGACAGAGTAGTAAATATAATGGTAATATATATTTATGTTGCAACTGCATGAACACGTTTCACAGCGAAAAATCATTAGCAAAACATCTGGAATATTGCAATGAAAAGCAAGGCGTTGCCGTCGAAATGCCCAAACCCAACACCTTCATGAACTTTCGCAATCACAGTAGAAGGTTAAAAGTGCCATTCGTCGTTATGCCAGTTTCGAATGCTTCACCACGAAAATGAGTTCCTGCCAACCCGACGATCTTCAAAGTTACACTGAAAAGATATCAAAAACACGTACCTTCGGGCTATTGCATTTACGTGAAATGTGCTTTCGACTCGCAAATGGGTCCCTTCACCTACACGAAACGGTCTGAAGACGACGACGTGGCTCGAAAATTCGTGGAAGAGTTAGAATCGAAAATTCAAATTTTATACAACAAATTCAAAACTCCCGCGAAAATGATCATCACATGAGAGCAACAGGACGAAAATAACAGTGCCACCGAATGTCACATATGTAGACAATTGTTTGATGAGAATTCATGGGAAAAGAAGAAAGTCAGAGACCATGATCCTTACAAGGGTCTGTATCGCGGTCCGGCCCACAGCGAGTGTAATTTAAGATATCGAGATGCCACTTTCTATCCTGTGATATTTCACAATCTCTCGGGTTACGACAGTCATCTGTTCGTGAAAAATCTCGGTACCTCACATGAAGAATTAGACTGCATCACGAACAGCGAAGAAAGATACATTTCCTTCACGAAATGGAAGGTCATGGAGAAGAAAAAATTAATCGACGAAGAGACGTCAAAAGAAAAAACAAAATCTATTCATAGAGCCATTGATAGTTTTAAATTCATGTCGACCGGTCTGGAAAAATTAGTCGATAACATGAGCGAGGATAAATTTAAAATCACGAGCGAACACCTCAGAGAACGAGTAGATGTCATGTTGAGGAAAGGAGTCTATCCTTATGATTACATGAACGATCTAAAGAGATTCGACGACACTACGCTACCTTTGAAAGAAGATTTTTATTAAAAATTATATGAATCTGACGTGAATTACGAACATGCCGAAAAGGTGTGGAAATCATTCGATATGAAAACCATCAGAGATTATCACAATCTCTATCTGAAGACTGACGTTCTACTCCTGGCAGACGTGTTCGAAAATTTTCGAGACATCTGTCATCGAAATTACGATCTGGATGCAGCTTGGTATTACACCGCACCCGGTCTGGCGTGGGATGCTCTGTTGAAGACCACCAAAGTCCGATTGGAATTATTATCCGACGTGGAAATGTTTCTCATGTTCGAAAAGGCCATGAGAGGTGGCATCTCGATGATCTCCCGCAGGTATTTTAAAGCCAACAATCCCTAAATGAAAGAAGGATTTGATTCGGAATGACCGAATAAATACATACAGTATTGGGATGCTAATAATCTGTACGATTGGGCCATGAGCCATGCTTTACCGACTGGAAATTTCGAATGGGTGACGGAACTGGGAGAGATGCAAAAATGGAGAGACTATCCTTGTATTTTACAAGTCGATTTGAACTATCCGGAAGAGTTACACGACCTGCCCAATGATTATCCACTGGCTCCCAAATGAATGGAACCAGTCGAAGGAAATGACGAAAAACTTGTTCCCAATTTATATAACAAACTTAAGTATATCATGTACAGCGAGAATTTGAAACAATACGACGATCACGGGATGAAATTAATTGGCATACATTATGTCATTCGATTCGACAAAGAGCCTTAGATGAAAAAATACATCGATCTCAACACGAATCTCAGAATTCGAGCCACGAACGATTTCGAAAAAGATTTCTTTAAACTCATGAACAACTGCGTGTATGGTAAATCGATGGAAAACATCAGGAAGAGAACCGACATTCGACTCGTCACTTCCGAGAAAAGATCTAGAAAATTAGTGTTGAAACCCAATTACAGACATCAAACCATATTCAACAAAAATCTAGTGGTCGTTCATGTGCAAAAGACGCACCTGAAGTTCGACAAATCCTACTATCTTGGACCGATCATCTTAAATATCAGCAAGCAATTGATGTACGAGTTTCACTACGATTATGTCAAACGGAAATTCGATGAGAAAGCTAAACTACTATTCACCGACATGGACAGTTTGGTTTACGAGATAGAGATGAAAGACGTCTACCGGGATATATCTCCAGACATGACCACGTGGTTCGACATGAGCAATTATCCCGTCGATCACCTGTCTAACATTCAATCGAACAACAACAAGAAGGTGTTGGGTAAACGTAAAGACGAGAGCGGTGGTAAAACAAGAATGTGTTGGGTAAATGTAAAGACGAGAGCGGTGGTAAACAAATCACCGAATTTGTGGGTTTGAGACCCAAACTGTACACTTATCTCCTAGAAGGCGAAGAGATCAAGAAATGCAAAGGAGTTCAAGCGTGCGTATTGAAGAAAAACATCTCTTTCCAAGAGTATAAAGAGTGTCTGTTCGGAAGTGGGCCGGTGTACAAGACTATGAAATCGATTTGAAGTGACAATCACGACTTGTATACCGAAATAATTAACAAGATTTTGCTGACAGCCGACGACGATAAGAGAATTGTGTTAAACGATAAAATAAGCACTTTGGCGCTCGGACATTGGGTTTTGGTTATGATTAATGATGAGTGGATTCCAGAAAATCAAGGGGAAATAGAGCCATCAACAAATTGAGTTTAAATGAGAGTAAAAAATAAAAAAAATAAAAAAATAAATTACACCATTTAATGAATTATAATAAAATAAATAAATAAAAAAAATATATATTTATGAATAAGAAAATACGGATATCTGTAGAAGGTGTCGTCTTGCCTAACGAACCCCTATCCAACATTGATCTGTCGAATGCGGCGAAAGCCTTGAAAATAAAAGATTTTCAAGGCGTGTTTTCCAGAGATGCCTTGCCGAAGAGAAGACCTTGACGACAATCGGAATGTGGAATTTTAAATCTGGACGATTTATTGGCCGAAGGTACTCACTGGGTGGCGTGGTTCAAGAACGGGAAGAAGAATTATTATTTAGACAGCTACGGAATCTCACCACCGAAAGAAATAAAGAACTATTTCGATGAATCGGTAGTTTGTTACAATACGGAATGAGTGCAATCGCCGGGTCAAGTGTTTTGCCTTCACCTGCATCTCTACGTTCTCAAGAGATGGTCGGACGGAGATCGGTTTCAAGACATTCTCAACGATTTACATTAGAGAGATTTTTTTATATGAGAAATAATTCATTCTTAAAAACTGTGTTGAAATATATTTAAAAAAAAAACAAAACATGCCAGTCGATAAATTTGGTAGGAGTGATGATGAATGTCACCCCAAAAAGATGAGGAAAACGCTTGAAGTCGGTGATGGTTATGATGTCACCAACTTGGACGATCGTTACGTTCAGAGATACGAACCTCAAGAGGAACCTTTGAACATGAACGATAACAAGTTCTTCAATCTTCCCGAACTGGTAGATCTTGCAGATGGGATGACTAAAAAATATGTCGACAGGGGAACATGGATTTCGAACAAATCCTGAGAGATAATTACGTGAATAGAGCCATGACCGACGATCTCGATCTGAAATCCAAATGTTTGGTGAATGTCATGAATCCAATAGATTCCACCGATGTCACGACTAAGAAATAAGCAGGCGACACTCACGTACGATACAGCAAACACATGAGAGGTAGATGCATTCAGAAAACGATGCAATCAGAATTGAATGCCAATTCTAATAAGATAACAAACATGGTCACTCCCACAAATCTCAAGGATGCGGCGACCAAACACTACGTTGACCTTGAACAAAGAAAGTCTGCCAAACGAGAAATGAAATCGGATTTGAATGCGGGATTCAACAAGATATTGAATCTGTCAAAGATCGGCGATGCGGACGAGGACTCCACCGCGGTCAACAAAGGCTACGTGGATTCCACCATGATGCGATCTCAAGAATACATAGAATCGCAAGTGGACGATCTCTATCTGAAAAAACAATCCGGTGGAACCATGAAGGATGGCATCAACATGAACGGTCAGAAGTTATTCGGTCTCGATCACCATCCCGAATTCGATTCCAGTGTGGTTAGTAGGCAGTATGTGGATGACAACTTGGTCTGGAGAAAGGGCGACATCACGGAAGGTAAACTAGACATGGGTGGACATGCGCTCACGAATCTGGCGGATCCTGTGCACATGTCGGACGCCTGCACCCTGATTTCGGTGGTGGAAAAAATCAAATTCGCCAGGAAATTGATCACCGTGTGAGCCGAGGAGACTGGTTCGTTAGAAGAGGGAAAAGCCGAATGGTCTTTCAGAAACGGAGGTAGCGGATCGCCACATGGTCAGATAGGATATCCCATGCCATTAGGAGGCGAAATCATTCGAATGTCTCTGGCTTCCACGAATTTGAATAACAGAGCGGTCATCAATCTCATGGTGAACGGAGTAGAGAGCGATAAGAGATACAGCATCAAAAAGACCGAGAATCAACACTAGAATGTCAGTACATTCGGTATGCCTCTCAAAGTGAACACCGAAGACAGGATTAATTTCAGGACGAAAACCAATAATCCCGAAGCCGCGACTTCCGTGGTGAGCCTACTGATTGAACTAGATCCTCTGAACAAACAGTGAATGAAATAAAAAAAAATAAACGCACTAAAAAAAAATAGTAATTGGATTTTTTTAAGATATATTCAGTCTCTCAAAAATCCAATTACTATATGCTTTTTATTTTTAAATGACAAATCCTCAAAATGTTATATCTCTCAATTCTAAGTGAAAATCTAGATGGTGAGAACGATCTGTATCGTTGACACTTAACAGTTCATCAGGTAATTTTAGTGTGACCTGTTTTGCAACTCTTCCAATGGTTCCCACTATTCTTTCTTTCAAATCTCTATCTCTCACGATTATGAGAAGTCTATTTCCTTCAGTGTAAAACACTCTGAATCTATCTTCACACGATATCTTCTCGACTTCTTTCACCTTCTGAATTGCATCTTGATCTGAATATCTAAGATGCTACTCTTGACTCGTTCGCTCTGTTTACTGACGTTGAATACGAACATGGGATACAATCTCATGGTGAACGGAATAGAGAGCGATAAAAGATACAGCATCGAAAAGACCGAGAATCAACACTCGAATGTCAGCACATTTGGCACGCCTCTCAAAGTGAACGCCGGAGACAGGATTAATTACGAAAACCAATAATCCCGAAGCCGTGACTTCCATGGTGAGCATACTGATCGAACTAGATCCTCTGAACAAACAGTGAACGTATGGAAATAATTAATTAAAAATAATGAGTAATTATTAAAAACAAAAAAATATACAAACAAAAAAAACCCCAAAAAACATATAAAAAGTAATGAGATTTAGAAAGATGTTCAATCTCTTTAGATCTCATTACTTTTTATTTTTTGTTGTTGTTGTTTTTTTTGTTTTTAATACATTATTTCTTGTAATGTTTCATCTCGTGAAATTGGATCGACTATCTCGGAACTCGCGTCGACATCTGTTTTAGCATTTTGGAGAGCTTTTATAAATTCTCGAAAAGCAGTCGGTCCTCTATATGTCAACGTGTCTAAAAGTTTTCTGGTCTTATCTTCTATCAAGATTCTACTTTCGATTTTGCATCTCATATAATCAGTCAATATCAAAGGTTCGATTCTGACTAAAGTGTCTAGAATTATTGCTGACGAATCTTGCAAAATATTTTTAATCAAACCACGTCTCTTTCTTCTCAAGTATTCTCTTTCTTTATCATTCATTTTTTTTTGTAATTATTTTTTTTTTTTTCAATTTTTATTTATATATTTTTCTTTCTTTTTTTTTTTCTTCACACACATGTCTCTCATCGAACGATCGACATCTTATTTCCATCCGATTCGAATTGTAATTCTCTGTCCGACAGGACCAAGGCAAAGGCCTCGGTTTTTCTCGACACGTTCTCATCGAACTGCATCTTGATCTGAATGTCTAAGACGCTACTCTTGAGTCGTTCACTCTGTTTACTGATGTCGAATACGAACATGGGATACATCGACTTGTATTCAGCGGGAGATACATTAGGGTTGCTCATCAATTCGTCCAGACCGTGATAGTTCTTTCTAAAATCAGCAGCGTCGCCGTACAGTCTGCAGAAATCGTTCTTGTCGAATGATGCACTGTAATCGATTGCGGGATATCTCGTGGCATTCAGAAACACTTGCATATTTCTCAACTTGCAGTGATCGAACAGCGACGGATTTTTTTCTTGAGACCTGTCCCTGTCGGTCTGAAATGCAACCACGATGAAACACGGTCTCTCAGAAGTGGATTTCATGGTCAATCTCCAATCGAAGTGATTCGTGGAAGACGGAATACTAGCCGAGTCGCACTGTCTCATTCTAAATCCCACGGGTACTCTTGGATTCTATGATCTTGTAGAGACGCACTTTTTCCACGACTGAAGGCTGCACGTGCGAAACGAACCACAATATCTTGTGTAGAGTTAACTTAGCCGCATTGGTCGCAGGGAGTCTCATTATCGCGTCATCGTTTCCTTTTTGAATCAACTTCAGATTGTGTTTGAATCCATACATAATCTTGTTGTAATCGTCCACGAATCTGAAGATGTGTTTCAAAGGTATCCTGAGCGAAAATGTTCCTTTGGGTCTGGACATCTTGACGACATACTCGAATCTCATGGCGGCGCCGGCGTTAGTGGGGCTGATATCCGCGATGGTGTCTTTCACCCACAACTGATTAAGACCCTTAGATTTCGAAAACTCATCCAGATACGTCAAGAGTCTGAACATCATGGTGGCCTGACCTGGATGAAACACGGATTCTATCTCTTGTCCGGATAGCAAGTATTTTATATTACTGAATAGATACATGATACCATTATTGGCTAGAGTGACTGTGTCACCATCGACGTATTCACTCCCATCTTCCTTGGTGAGATGTCCCTGCACCACTATATAACTCTCGTTAGGATGAATGAATAGATCTTGGGTTTCGAAGTTGATTCTTATCTCTCCCGCATTGTTCAAACTCGTTCCGGTTATCGGCTCGTATTCGTGAATCTCATATTCCTGAATACTTTCGTCTCTCGGTATGCCTTGTGTGATATCTAGTATATTTGTCATTTTTGAGGGGTTTTTTGTTTTGTTTTTTTTGTTTATTAATTTGTTTGCTTTTTTCTAAAAATAGTTTTAATTATTATTATTTTTTTCCTGTATATATATGTGTGTAAACAAGAAAATGTTAAAGAGAGTAAATATATATTTTTTTCTTAAAACTTTGTCTTCTGTAATTGTTGTTCGTAAAACTTTCCGACGATCTCTTCGCCATCCAAAGCTTGGATTTTGTAAGTCACCAGCTCGGTGTGAAATATTCTGATTATTACAAAGATTTTCATGGTCCATCGAGGAGTGTAACCCTTTTTCGAAGTGCTTCTTATAAGCTTAGATTCTCACGCAATCGCCGACCGCAAATTTCGGTGGTCTAGACTCCTTCTTGATCTTAGATCTTTCAGGGATATAGATTCGCGTAGACCCGTTTTTCGTTTCGAGGATCGCTAGCTTCTGCAGGGGTCATCTTGATCAATCTGTGTCGCGTGTTGTTGTAATCTTTGACCAGACCGTTCAGAGCATATATGTATTTCTTGGTCAAATTCGCCGTGAAATACCTATGCATCTTTTCCTTCACTGTTCGATTCCAACATTCCATAACACTGGCTTTCTGTTTGTTTTCGATCGAATAGAGGTTGACCAATGGACGAACGTCCTTGTTGTAGAATTCCTTCCCCTTGTCCACCCACAATTTATTTGGTTTTCGAGAAGACGAGACGAACACGGTCTTCAGAGCCTCGGCGATGCAAGGTCCCAATTTATTCTTCAAGGTTCTGATCCACCAGTATTTGGAAAACACATCGATGACCATCAATAGATATTTGATGCCCTCGTTCCACCTCAAAAACGATCTCATGTCGACCAAGTCGGCGGACCAAATATCATCCAAACCCTTCACTAACACCCTTCTCTTTCAAAATCTACACACGATGGGCTTGTGTAGCTCCTCAGCTAATTCGCTTGTCAATAATCGCTTCTTCTTCTTTTCTGAGATACTTTTTTTTTGAACGCCCCATCCGAATCGACGTTTCGTACAGATCACTTTGCCGACCAGCGAACGTTCGAGCTTCTCTCTCCTAGTCGGATTCGATATGTCTGAATTTCGCCAACATGTTTTTATTGCAGATGTCATTATGAGTCTTGGTGTTGGGATATTTAGCGTAGCTCAAATCGTGATCATATGCGGCCGCGTCCACCATATTCACGGGTTTGCTCCAAGATTTAGGAGTCAGATCGGCATTGAGTCTCTTGTTCAATTTCGTCCGGGTCCCCTGAAACTGTGACCCAGCAGATGCATTTCGAAAGGTAGATTATTGATCATTTTATTCGCGGCACCTTTGCCTCTCGTTTCTTTGACGAATCGAGTCTTGATCGAACCACACACTTTGCAAATTCCACGAAGCATCTGTCTGTCATATTTAGTTCATAGTTCTCGGGAATTACCCGACTCAGTAACTCTCTTACACTTTATGCAATACATTTTTTAGGTTTTTGGGGGGTTATTTAAGTAATTTCGTATTTATTTTTTTTTAAATTTTAATTTTATGTATATAAATTTTAATGTTTTTTTTCTTTAAAAAAAAAAATTCTATTCTTATTATATATATTATTTCAATCGTTGCTCTTGAGTTCTATCAACTTACCAAATTCCTCCCTAGCCTCTTTCCTCCCCCTTTCCACAAGAGAATCCTTCATCTCTTCCTTGATGATCTGACGAGTCTTGATTCTCACAGCTTCTTTCATGGCATCGTATTTTGTTTTCTCACCCAATATCGTGAAGTATTCTCCATCGATATCTTACCATCTTTCAACGCCATCGAGATCATTTTGGATATTGTGTCGATCTTGGAGTCGCCCAAGTCACGCGAATCTTTTCATGTTTCCTAGCCTTCAGATATAATTTCTTACCCAAAAAGTTTCCAATCGTGCTAAGCAATCTGGCGGCGAGAGCCACTCCTTCTATGGTTAACACGATCGGAACGCCGACCGCAGTCGACAATAATCCGATGCGAATACTTCTTCTTGAGAGAACGACAAGAGTCTCTCTCTAGAGTCAGATACAATTGGATTCTACTGATTTGATCGATGTGATACCTCTCTCCTCTTTCTTTTTCTTCTAGTGACGGCGCCATTGGCAAAACGCCGTTCGGCTTCTCATCATTGTGATCATCTAATGACAGATACAATTTATTTCTGGTTTTCATTTTTTGTTTTTTTTTTCTTTCTAATTTTTATCTATATTATTTACGTATGTAATTATTTTTATTTTCTATTCTCTCCCTTATTTATATCAACAAGAAAACTTAGTCATGTCGTATGCCCCCCTCCAGCAATAATTTCAAGACGCACCCCTTGTCTTCTAAAGTCAGACTTCTACGTGCCAATTTCATTTCTTCCGAACCGGTGGGCTTGTCTCGCCCGCTACAGAAGATGAATCTCCTCCAAAACTTGATCATGTCATCGATTCGAACATATTCGAACACCGGTTCGAAATACTTGAAGACGACATCTTCCCTTTCCATCGTCCATCGTCAGACACGAATGATCCTTGTGATTGAAGTCTAGATGATCCCGACACCCGATGCATCGTTTGAACAAGATGCGAACTACTTGTTCGTTCACGCAGAATACGTAGGCTCTCATCAATGCCTTTAGAAGAAACGACGCTCTCACAATCTTGGAATCACTCATGATTACGTATATTTTTATTATTATCTATTTGATTCGATATTTTATTTTATTTATTTTAAATAACTATTTGTTTATATATTTTTTTTCTCCTATATTATATCACTTTTTTATTTCCTCTCACGGATCTCGTGATTTTGTTACAATTTCATCGATTCCAGTTTTTTTCAACATGCAACGACATCTTAATTTTTATATTTTTCTGTCCAACAACCGATCGCACCGTACAGAACGCGATGACGAACGTGGAGAAAATTTCATCGATTCTAGTTTTTTCAACATATTAATTTTATATTTTCTGTACTGGACATCGCCACGTGTTCGTCAATGATCGATCGCACTGTCTAGGAGGCGAAGATGAGCATAGGAAAGAATCGAAGGGTTGATTTCTTCCGTGCATCCTGTCCTATAATTCTCCACCGTTTGTCAACAATTGATCGAACCATCTAGGACGCGATGAATGGCGATCGCAAATTCTATGACAGCTCATAAAAAAATTTTTTTTTGAACAATTCTCGAAATTTTGTACATTTTAACACTAAACTCTATGGGTACATGTTCATGTACGTCTTAGAACGTGTACATGGACAAAAAATGTGTCCGGGACTCTCCGTTTCCACCTACTGATGCCGCCCCAGACCACGATTGACCCTCCAAGCGGTCATGCTCAGCAATGTTGGCTGCATGGAATCACTCTCCTGGTCTTCTCCATACCCTAGAGCGCCTATTTGTGTGGTCTAGGCAGTACCTTGACTCATCTGTAAAAAGGACAGGTCGCCAATCTTCTCTAGTCCATCCAACGTGGTCCATGACCCATTCATATCGTGCCTGGCGGTGGTTCTGGGACAGCGGAATGCGAATACATGGTCTTCTGGAATGAGACCACATTCGTGCAACCTTGCGCGGATAGTCTGCATCGAAACATTACCCCAGATGCATTCTGAAGGTCACTGCGAAGCTAGGTTGCTGTGGCAAAGCAGTTCCTACGAATGATCAAAAGCCGGTCTTCAGCTGCAGATGTTGCCCTGTCTCTGCCACCACCATGCCGTCTTACTGGTGTGCCATACTGATGCAATCTCTCCCAGGCTCTGGTGATCACCGCATGGTGCACACCAAGGGCTTCACCAACCTGACGATGGGTAGCCCCTTGCGTCACCATCCTTACAGCCCGCCATATTTCTGCTTCAGACAAATGTCTTCTTACATTTGCATTTGCCATATTCAATGATTAAATCACAAGGGTTTGTGTTGAAATGCTGATTGAATACTCTACACATGGCATGTACATGTAGACAGTACACGAAAACATCATGAAAACCAAGGGGTACATGCTTTCCATGACTGTCGCGAAAAGTCTGCCTGTCAAGAGAGCTAATGTAAACACTGGGGACCATCTCAATACATTCCTCAATCATATCCACCAAAAATATCGCAAATATATCACCAGCAAATTTCACAATGATGTGTCAAATATTTGGTGCTTAGCAAACTTTGAGTAGTATATATTTTCGATAGCTGTTTGATTCTGTTCCTGGAAGCTTATCCCATTGAGGCGATTGTCTCATTAAAGGCCTACTGCGGTCAGCAGGAAGGCTCTTGAGTCGGAGAAAATAGTGGGTCGAAGTTACCAAAATCGGGTCGAAATTACTTTGGGTCGAAATTACTTTTTTGGCTCGAAATTACCGATTTGGGTCGATGTTACTTTGGGTCGAAATTACAGTGGGTCGAAGTTACTGAGCCATCTCGGCTCAGTGTCAACGGTTTTAATTTAGCCTTGTTTTTTCTGTTGACACTTTTTTTTTTTTGTTTTCGAGGTTTTCTCCTGCTTTACCTGACCATTTTATGGCAATTGCCACTGTTTTAGGTATAGTCAAATGTCCGTCAGTCAAGTTTGATTTTTAGAATTGTCGGAACCTTAAGTAAGTAATCTTTTATTAATTCGTCAATCCCGTTGGTCAGCCGTGAGTGGTGACCATGGCTCTTGTCTTACAGCAGTAGTATGTCTCGGGCTTTTCATCCCTCATTTGGGGGACCCAAAGTGGGGAAGTGACGTCATGTCACGTGACCCAGTGGCGCCATGTTGTGTTGTCATGGTAACCCGCGTGAGCTGCCAAGTTGTGACGTCATCCCCATAGTGATACGTGGTGTTAGTGCGCATGCGCAGCGCGTGTTGTTAGGGTGATATGTGCTTTCTTCGTGCATTTTGTATACTGGAGGCCGCCATCTTGGTTTCTATGGTAGCACGCGGTTGCTATGTGACCTAAAACCTTCTTATAAGATAGGAGTATGTTGGGAGGGTGTGTTCGATTGAATAGGAGTAAATTTAATTACCCAAATAAGCCCGACAATCCCTCCAATTCACAAAAATCCACTTTTATTTATTACGGATTCTTCAAGGATCCTATTTAGGACCGCCATATCGTAGAATGTATTAGTAGCACGTAGTGTTATAGTACAGAGGGGGCCCCAGGGGTGAGTTCAATTGAATTAGAGTAGTTTTCTGGTTCGGATTCACCCCAGAATCCTTTTTGAGACTTCTTTGTTCTATTTATTCGGACTTCCCTAAACATGTTTATGTTCTATTGTGCACATTACAGGTAGCACATAGGCACATGTTGGATGTGCCAGTATGTGCTTATGTGAAAAGGCACAATGTGACACATTGTGCACTAGCACTTAGGCACATACGGGTATTTGAGGATACCTATGGCCTGGAAATGTATTACTTGAGGATACCTGTCGAGGATACCTGGCCTTCGGCACCCCTTTTTCTGAAATGAGGCTATGAGTCGTATCTGCGAGTCACTCAAATGAGCAATCGCTCTAAAGCACATTTGCTCGATGGGATTCGAGTCATTAGTAGGTGTACGTGGGGGATTCCAACTCACTCTTTTCACTTGTTCACATACATGTACACATACATGTACCCATAGGGTTCAGTGTTAAAATGTACATGAAATGTACACGTACACGGTTTGAACATCTGAGTCAGAATTCCCCGTCATGAGTTGGATGTTCCAATCAGCCATTGGTGAATGAGTGATGATTCTAACTCAGTCCGCGCGGAAGAAAAATCGACGAAAATCGACCTAAAAATTTTCTCAACGTTCGCCATCGTGAGTTAGACGTTTCAATCAATCGTTGGTGAAACGCGGTGAGGTGCGATGGAGATTCTAACTCAGCATCAAAATGTCGAAAAAATCAGAATCGACGAAAATTTTCCCAACGTTCATCGTCGCGTTCTAGAGCGTGGTGGGTGTGATCCAGTCTCGGAAAGACGATTGGGGATTCTAACTCAGCAGAAATCGATCTTAAAAATTTTTCCCAACGTTCGCCAAAGGTCAATCGAAACATCTAAACCACGATAACCAACTAGTGCGGATTCCAGACCAGCAAAAAATATAAAAAATTGTAGAAATATAAAATTGAGCTTTTGAAAAAAAACTAGAATTGATGAAATTTTCGACATTCGTCATTGGTCGATTGAAACATCTAGACCACGATGACCAACTAGTACGGATTTCTGGGATGGGAACAAAAAAAAACAAATGAAAAATCGCAAGGGCGTCGTGGCATTCGTTGCCACCTGATTGTTTAATAACGCGGATGTAAATGGTTAGGACAATGTACACCAAAAACTAAAAGCTCGAAGAGCTTGAAATAAGTAATCACCCAATCACTTCACATTCCTGACACTAATTAACCAATCAGATTGCTTGATTCTCATAACCTGAACTTAATCATACAAAGTTATCTCCCCTCGTCGTGGGGGGGTGGGGATCACACCCATCAGAAAAATCGAAAGTTTCGAGAAGGTGGTCACGTGACCTATCAAATCGAAGGTATCGACGAGTGGATTAAGACGACCGTAATTTTAACCCCCATCGTGGTGTGGGGTCACGGCCAGAGTCGAAAAACGTCTTCCTTTTTTACAAATCCAACCATGTGAGGTATTAATATGAAGGGCTCGATGAATACATTACAAAAATGACATTTTTCATTTTATGTGGGGGTGGGGGTCACACCCGTCAGAAAATCGAAAGTTTCGAGAAGGTGGTCACGTGACCTATCAAATTGAAGGTATCGACTGGTGGATTAAGAAGATCGTAATTTTAACCCTCGTCGTGGGGTGGGGTTACGACCAGAGCCGAAAAACGTCTTCCTTTTTACAAAGCCAGGCATGTGAGGTACTGATATGAAGGGCACGATGAATACATTACAAAAATGACATTTTTCATTTTATGTGGGGGTGGGGGGTCAAACCCATCAGAAAAATCGAAAGTTTCGAGAAGGTGGTCATGTGACCTATCAAATTGAAGGTATCGATGAGTGGATTAAGAAGATCGTAATTTTAACCCTCGTCGTGGGGTGGGGTCATGACCTGAGCCGAAAAACGTCTTCCTTTTTACAAATCCAGGCATGTGAGGTATTAATATGAAGGGCTCGATGAATACATTACAAAAATGACATTTTTCATTTTTAGTGGGGGTGGGGGGTCAAGCCCATCAGAAAATCGAAAGTTTCGAGAAGGTGGTCATGTGACATATCAAATTGAAAGTATCGACGAGTGGATTAAGAAGATCGAATTTTTAACCCTCGTCGTGAGGGTGGGGTCACGACCAGAGTCGAAAACGTCTTCCTTTTTACAAATCCAGGCCTGTGAAGTACTGATGTGCAGGGCTCGATGAATACATTACAAAATGTCATTTTCAACCCTCGCCGTGAGGATGGGGCGGGGTCACACCCATCAGAAAATCAAAAGTTTTGAGAAGATAGTCGTGTGACCTATCAAATTAGAGCTATCGACAAGGATATTAGGAAAATCATATTTCCCCCTTCTTCTAACGGTGGAGTTGTGACCATCTTGAAATCGAAAGTATTAAGAAAAAGGTAGTTATGGAACATATTAAATTGAAAAAAAAACAACAACTTAAATCTGATGCATCATTCATTTTGATATCTGTGTTCAAACACAGAAGTATATTTTCAATATATGATTCTTATGCTAATTGGAGATACACTCACCTGTTAACAAGTCAATTCTTGAGATGTTTCATTCAATAATACCTCTGTTTATTGAACCATAGATTTGTCAATAAAAATTATAAGTTGATCTGCTAACACGGTACGTTTCTACATTTTGAAGATAGCCTATTTCACCTTTTCCGAAAAAGTGTCAATCCAAACAAACTATTTTTTTTAGGAAAAAAATGGCCACGAGAAGATATTACATAACCTTGACTAAATTCAAATAAAACCATTTGTCACATGTTAGAAAAGATTTGTAAACAGTCTAAACGCACATGTGGAAAAGTTGTGTTATTTTGTTTTTTTACAACAGGAGTTAAAATATTTTAAGATAGGTGGCGTTATATAAATACAGCAACAACAAAAACAATGTTTACAATGTGCCAGCCTATGACTGAATGAAAATGAGAAAAAAACTCTTTTTCTAACCACCTCCTAGCGAAGCATTACATCGGTTTACGGCGATATTTATCACAGGTGTTCAACACGTGCAAAAATCTTGAAAATTAGTGTATCAGACGTTTTTTGTTTAGAAATTATGTATTGTTTTCCATATATATAAGAGAGAAAGGTACGCAACTTCCTGGCTTGGAACATTTCGACCCGTCTTATTCAAATTCGCAGACAAAAAAACCAAACTCGTGAATTTGTAGTCTCGATATTGATGTCATCCAACAGCAGCCAAGACATTAAGCTTTTACGTTGGCATACCACTTGTCCAAAACAATTCTCTTTTAACGCTAAAACCGGTAGAATACATCTCGGAAACGACTCCCTTTTTGTCTTGATCAGACACGGTTGTTGGCGGAAAGTTGACTGGAGGGTCGTTCAAAACAATTGATCAAATATATCGAACGAAAACAACTCATTTTCTAACTACGATTGTCGCCGTATTCTAAACGCTACCACATTAATCATACAATACGATATTGAACTGCACTACCTCTTGAATATTATAAATTTACGATTTGTATTGCTTTCAACACAAATCGTAAATTCCTTCCCACGTCACCATACTTGTACTATACCGCATCGAATTTGACCTCTTCATCATCCCCTTGCTAGATAAACCTGAACTCATCATCCGAATGGTGTTGCGAAGTGAGCCCATAGGGGTTAATTATGCTCGCAAGCTCGGGTAAGAGCTCGAGCTCTTGAGGTTTTATTTTGAGGACTCAGTGGACTCAGGTTTATTCACTGAGCCTGATATCGTTTGGTAAGAAAACACAAAATGCCAGAGCTGGTGAGACCTCACAGAACTGCCAGTAATCACAATGTTTATAGTCCGATCTTACGATCTCTGATCGATAAATTTTCCCTAACATTCCGTAACAATGATCGATAATAGAAATTAGTATAGAAAATCGTGTGAATTGTTTTCTGAAAATTGCATTCGCTTGTGCAGTATTTTCTGATTTTTTTACATATTGCGTTCAGGGTTCAGTTTAAAAATAAAAAAACCCTTGTCAAATGGTTAGGTTCAAGGGAAGTAACTCTGCAGGAACTCATCCACCAAATGGTTAGGTTCAAAGGGAAGTAACTCTATCATCCGTAGGTAGAGGTTTATTATGAGGTCATCAGAGGTCATGATACAGGTTAGTTTCAAGGGAAGTAACTCCGCTCCGTAGGTAGAGGTTTATTATGAGGTCATCAGGGGTCATGATACAGGTTAGGTTCAAGGGAAGTAACTCGGTAACAACTCATCCCAAAGTAGAGGTTTATTATGAATACATCAAAGGTGATGATACAGGTTATGCTCGAGGGAAGTAACTCTGTAACAACTCATGCGTTCAAATGGTTAGGTTCGAGGGAAGTAACTCTGTATAACAACTCATCCGAGGTTTATTATGAGGTTCTCAGGAGTCATGGTACAGGTTAGGTTCGAGGGAAGTAACTCTGTAACAACTCATTCATCCAAACCAAATTAACTTTCGATGCACCACACTAAGAAGTGCTTGAAAAAAAAACATTTTTAGGTTAGGTTCGAGGGAAGTAACTCTAACAACTCATCCGTTCAAACAAAAATTAAAATTCGATTCACCATATTATGAAGTACTTGAAAAGAAAAACCTAGTTTTTTAGGTTATGTTCAAGGGAAGTAACTTTGTAACAACTCATGCGTTCAAATGGTTAGGTTCGAGGGAAGTACCTCTGTATAACAACTCATCCGAGGTTTATTATGAGGTCATCAGGTGTTATGATACGGGTTAGATTCAAGGAAGGTAACTCTGTCATCCGTAGGTTCAAGGGAAGTAACACTATAACACCAAGGTTTATTATTAGGTCATCGGGAGTCATGATACAGGTGAGGTTTAAGGGAAGTAACAACTCATCTGTAGGTTCAAGGGAAGTAGCTGTGTAACACCATATGTAGAGGTTTATTATGAGGTCATCAGGGGTCATGATACAGGTTAGGTTCAAGGGAAGTAACTCTATCATTCGTAGGTTCAAGGGAAGTAACACTGTAACACCGAGGTTATTATTAGGTCATCAGGAGTCATGCTACAGATGAGGTTTAAGTGAAGTAGTAGTAGTAGTAGTATGATCTTTATTTTTGTGACATGTGCATACATAGTTTATAGTGTTATTACATGGTAACATAATTACACCCGGCCCTATGGACCTATATGTCACAATATCCCATTTTTTCTTCTGTGTTGTGCACAAAAACTCAGCGTCTTTATTAAAGTTCAATTTTATACTTCAAAACTACTTACAAACAAACTTTGGTGTAGGGTGGCACAGAATGTGACAATTTTTTGGACACCTTGGCCTTCCGTGTGGGACCCCTAAAAGGGGCTGAACTTGACCCCTAAACGTGACAAACTTGCCTAATTCCCTATAATGGAGGAATATTGCTAAACAAACTTTGGTGTAGGGTGGCACAGAAGGAGACAATTTTTTGGACACCTTGACCTTCCGTGTGGAACCCCTAAAAGGGACAGAACTTGACCCCTAAAAGTGACAAACTTGCCAAATTCCCCTATAACAGAGAAATTTTGCGAAACAAACTCTGGTGTAGGGTGGCACAGAACGAGACAAATTTAATGACACCTTGACCTTCCCTGTGGGACCCCTAAAAGGGGCTGAACATGACCCCTAAAAGTGACAAACTTGCCAAATTCCCCTATATTGGAGGAATTTTGCCAAACAAACTTTGGTGTAGGGTGGCACAGAACGAGACAAATTTTTGGACACCATGACCTTCCCTGTGGGACCCATAAAAGGGGCTGAACTTGACCCCTAAAAGTGACAAACTTGCCAAATTCCCCTATAATGGTGGAATTTTGTCAAACAAACTTTAGTGTAGGGTGGCACAGAACGAGACAAATTTAATGACACCTTGACCTTCCCTGTGGGACCCCTAAAAGGGGCTGAACTTGACCCCTAAAAGGGTCAAACTTGCCAAATTCCCCTATAATGGAGGTATTTTGCCAACAAATTTCGGTGTAGGGTGGCACAGAAGGAGACAAGCTTTTGGACACCTTGACCTTCCGTGTGGGACCCCTAGAAGGGGCTGAACTTGACCCCTGAACTTGATCCCTAAAAGTGACAAACTTGACAAATTCCCCTGTAGTAGAGAAATTTTGCTAAACAAACTGCAGAGTAGGGTGGCGCAGAACGAGACAAATTTAATGACACCTTGACCTTCCCTGTGGAACCCCTAAAAGGGGCTGAACTTGACCCCTAAAAGTGATAAACTTGACAAATTCCCTGTGATGTGAAGTTAGTTACTTATTCCTTATTTGACATTTTGACATTTTTTATTCCATCAAAACAGGAAAAATGGCACCTGCTGTTGGGTGGCACAAATGAAGACGAGTTGATTGACATGTTGCCCGTCCGCATAAGGCCTTTCTTTATGGGGCAACCAAGGCCCTAAAAGTGACAACCTCCCAGAAAACCTTTTAGATGGGCAAATCTGGTCAAATAAAAGGTGCTGTAGGGTGGCACAAGTGAAGACGAGTTCATTGGCATGTTGCCCGTCCGCATAAGGCCTTTCTTTATGGGGCAACCAAGGCCCTAAAAGTGACAGCCTCCCAGAAAACCTTCTTGATGGGCACATCTGATCAAAAAAAGGTGCTGTAGGGGGGCAACCAAGAAATCTGATCAAATAAAAGGTGCTGTAAGTTAAGAAGAGTTTAAAGCGAGTTTATCAGCGATATTAACGCAAATTTATCCGCGAGGTTATCACGACTTTTTCCGCGTTGTTAGCGAGAGTTAATTCGCCAGGTTAACGCGAGTTTATCGCGAGTTTATCCGTGAGGTTAGCGCGAGTTTATCCGCGAGGTTAACGCGAGGTTAACGCAATGTTAACGCGACTTTGACAGGAGTTTATCCGCTTGGCCATCGCGAGTTTGGCGCGAGATTAAAGCTAGTTGACCCGCGAGGATAACGGATGTTAATCCGCATGTTTAGCTGGAGTTTGACACGAGTTTACCCACGGGTTCAACGCGAGTTGTACGCGAGTTTAACGCAAGGTTAACGCGAGTTTGACAGGAGTTTATCCGCTAGGCTGTCGCGAGTTTTTCCGCGAGGTTAACTTGAGTTTAACCGCGAGTTTATCCACAAAGTAAACGCGAGTTTATATGCGAGGTTAACGCGAGTTTAACGCGCATTTTACGCAAGTTGGTCCACAAGGTTGACGTGCGATTAGCACGTTAAACACGTGCTAATCTCACGGATACTCTTGAATTATCCTCGCTTCAACCTCGCACTAAGAACGCGAATAAACTCCCGTTAAACTCGAATTCACCTCCCGGATGAACTCGCGTTAACCTCTAGTTAACCTCACTTTAAACTCGAGTAAACCTAGCGGATAAACTCGCGTTAATCTTGCGATTAAACTCGCGCTAGCGTCTCACATAAACCCGCGCTAATCCCGCGGATGAACACGAGCTAACCACGCGATTTAACTCGCATTAATCTTGCATTAACCCCGGGGATAAACGCGCGTTAACCTCGCGGATTAAGTAGCGTTAAACTTGCGTTAAACTTGCCTTAACATCGGAGATAAATTCGCGTTAAACTCGTGGGTAAACACACGTTAACATCGCGGATTAACTCACTTTAAAGTTGCGTTACACTCACGTTTACCTTGCAGATAAACTCGCGTTAACCTCGCAGATAAACATGCGTTAACCTCCCAGATTAATTCCCGTTGAACTCGAGTTAACCTTGATTTACATTCAGTTTAACCTAGCGGTTAGACTCTCGTTAATCTCGCGGATACACTCGTGTTAAGCTCGCATTAGGGACGCGCATAAACTTGTGCTAACCTCGTTAACCACGCGAATTAACTCGAGTTAATCTCGCGTTAACCGCGGCGATAAACTCGTGTAAAACTCGCGAACAAACACACGTTAAATTCGCGTTAACCTCGAGTATTAACTCGCGGATAAACTCGCGATAACAACGCATATAAACTCACGATGACCTCGCATAAATTCGTGTTAACATCGCCGATAAACTGGCGTTGAACTCGAGTTAACCTCGCCGATGAACTCGCGTTAACGTCGCGCATAAATTCGCGCCAAACTCGCGTTAACCTCGTGAATAAAACCACGTTAAACTCGCGCTAATAACGCGAATAAACTCGCGATGACCTTTCGCACAAACTCGCATTAATATCGCGGATACAATCGCGTTAATCTGGCGAAAAAACTCGCGTTAACGTCGCGCATAAACTCGCTCTGACCACGCCGATAAGCACAAGTTAACCTTGCGGATTAACTCGCGTTAAACTCGCGTAAAGCTCGTGTTAATCTCGCTGATAAATTGCGTTAAACTCGTGGATGAACACGCGCCAAATCGCGTTAACTTCGCGCATAAACGCCCACTAAACTGGAGTTAACCTCGCGGATAAATTCGTAGTAACCTCGCGAATAAACTCACGTTAATCTCGCGTTGACATCGCGGATATACTCGCGCCAAACTCGCGATAACGTAACGGTTAAACTCGCCTCATACTTGCGTTAACATCGCGTTTAACTTGCGCTGACAAACCGGGTAAATTCGCGGTAACCTCGCCGTAAACTCGCGTTACCATCGCCGATAAACTCGCGTTAAATTCGAGTTAACCTCGTGGATAAACTCGTGTTAAACTCGCGTTAACCTTGAGGATAAACTAGCGTTAAACACGCGTTAACCTCACGGATAATCTCGCGATAACCTCGCGTTAACCTCGAGGATTAACTGTCTCTAACAACGCTGTCTCTATAAACACGTAATAACCTCGCGGACAAATTCGCGTTAATCTCGCGTTAACCTTGCGTTTAATTCGCGCTAACAACGTGGATAAACTCGCGATAACTTTGCAAATAAACTCGCGTTAACATCGTCAATAAACTCGCGTTAAACTCAAGTTAACCTCGCGGATAAACTCGTGTTAATCTCGCGTTAACTTTGCGGATAAACTCGCGTTAACCACGCGCTGACATCACGGATAATCCCACGTCAAACTCATGCTAACAATGCGGATAAACTCCTGTTAAACTCGAGTGTATCTCACGGATGAACTCGTGTTTCACTCGAGTTAACCTCGCGTTAAACTCGCATTAATCTAGCGGTTAGACTCGCGTTAATCTCGCGGATAATGTTGCGTTAAGCTCGCGTTAGCGTCGCGCATAATCGCGCTAGTCCCGCGGATAAACACGCGTTAACCTTGCGAATTAACTCACGTTTATTTCGCGTTAACCTCGGGAATCAACTCCTGTTAAACTCGCGGACAAACAAATAAAGTCGCGTTGAACTCGAGTTAACCTGGGGGATAACCTCGTGTTAACCTCGGGAAAAACTCGCGCCAAACTCGCGTTAACCTCGCGGATAAACTCATGTTAACCTCGCGTCAAACTCGTGATAATATTGCGGATAAACTCGCGATAACCTTGTGCATAAATTCGCATTAATATCCTGGATAAACACGCGTTAAACTCGCGCTAACCTCGCGGATAAACTCGCGTTAACTTGGCGGGTTAACTCTCGCTAACAACGCAGCTAAACGCGCGATATCCTCGCGGGCAAATTTACGTTAAACTCGAGTTAACCTCCCGTTGTACTCGCGCTAACAACGCGGATAAACTAGCGACAATTTCGCGCATAAACTTGCGTTAACATCGCTGATAAACTCGCGAAAAACTCAAGTTAACCTTGTGGTGGATAAACGCGTGATAACCTCGCGGATAAACTTGCGCCAAACGCGTGTTAACCTCGCGGAAAAAACACGCGTTAAACTCGGGTTAACTTCGCGCATCATCTCGCGTTATCGTCGCGGATAAACTCGCGTTCAACTCTACTAAACGCAGCGGATAAACTCGCGTTAAACTGGCATTACCCTTACGGATCGATCGTTAATATCGCGTTAACCTCAGGATATACTCGCGTTAAACTCGCGGACGAACACGCGCCAAACTCACGTTATCCTCACGGAGTGCTTCGCCGAGAAACACGCGGCTAAACTCGCGATAACCTCGGGCATAAACTCACGTTATAATCGCGGATAAACTCGCGGAAAACTCGAGTTAACTCGAGTTAACCTTGCAGATAAACTCGCGTTAACCTACCGAATAGACTCGCGTTAATCTCGGGAATAAATTCGCTTTAAACCCGATAATCTCACGATAACCTTGCGCATAAATTCGCATTAATATCGTGGATAAGCTTGCTTTAAACTCGCGTTAACATCGCAAATTAACTCTTGCTAACAACGGGGATAAACACGCCATAACCTCATGGATAAATTCGCTTTAAACTCGCGTTAACCTTGCTTCTAACTCGCGCTAACAACGTGGATAAACTCGCGATAACCTCGAGAATAACCTCGCATTAACATCGCCGATACACGCGCGTTAAACTCGAGTTAACCTTGCGGACAAACTGGCGTAAGACACACGCTGACCTCACGGATAATCGCGCGCTGACAACGCGGATAATCTCCCTTCAAAATCGAGTTGACCTCGCGGATGAAAACTTGAGTTAACCTCGCTTTAAACTTGCGTTAATCTAGCAGATAGATTCGCGTTAAATCTCGCAGATAAACTCGTGTTAACATCGCGCATAAACTCGCGCTAATCTCGCGAATAATCACGCGTTAACCTCGCGAATTAACTCGAGTTAATCTCGTATTAACCTCGCGGATTAACTAGTGTTAAAAGCACGTAAACTCGCCTTAACCTCGGCGATAAATTCGCGTTACACTCGTGGGTAAACACACGTTAACACCGTTGATTAACTTGCGTTAAACTTGCATTTCACTCGCGTTAACCTCGCGGATAACTCGCGTTAACCTAGCAGTTGACATGCGTTAACCTCCTGGATTAACTCGCGTTAAAGTCGTGTATATTCTCACGCCATACACCGGCTAGCCACGCGGATAAACACGAGTGAAACTCACGGATTACCTCAGATCATCATTCAAAAATTCTCTAACGGAGCAATTCTTGAATTCGTACTCTTTTCGCGTCATGTGTAATAATCCAGTTTGCCCCGACTGTAGGTCCTAGCTCTGTAATCTCATCCTTATCTATTAACTACCACTAAATTGTTTCATTTTCTAAAAACGATGAAAAATTATTTTTATTTATATGGAAAGAACCATTTTAAAAATTAATCCATTCATTTTTCTCTTCATTAACAAAGCCGTTGTCAGGATTGTCTCACATTTTACATCTTTGTTTTTATTGGGAATGGCGGGAAGACAGCCCTAGTGGCTATGCCATCTCCCTGTAGTGCAACCTTGTATTTGAAATAATTGTATGTTGTTGTATTTAGTTTGTATTTGTATACATGTTGTATTACAAAATAAAATCATTCATTCATTCAGATTAATCTCGCTTTAACCTCGGGGATAAACTAGTGTTAAAATCGCGTTAAATTCGCGTTACCCTCGCAGATTAACTCGCGGATAAACTCGCAATAGGCCCGGGGATAAATTCGCGCTAAGCTCGCGTTCAACTCGCGCTAACAACGGGGATAAACTCGCGATAACCTCGTGCATAAACTCGCGTCAACATCACCGATAAACTCACGGTTAACTCGCGTTAAACTCGCGGACAAACTCGCGTTAGCCTCGCGCATAACCTCACGTTAAATTTGCGTTTCCCTTGTGGATAAACTCGTGTTAAACTCGCGTTAAACTTACGGATAAGCTTGCGTTAAACACGTGCTAACCTCACGAATAAACTCGCGTTACCCTTGCGTTAAACTCGCGGATAAACGCGTGTTAAACTCGAGTTAACTTTGCGTTAAACACGCACCCAGTGGTTAGACTCGCGTTAAGTTCGCGGATAAACTCGTGTTAGCGTGGCGCATCAACTCGCGCTAATCTCACGGATACTCGTTAATCTCGCGCTAACCTCGGGGATAAACTCGTGTTAAACTCGCGGACAAACACGCGTTAAATTCGTGTTAACCTCGCGGATTAACTCGCGGATAAACTTGCGATAACCTGGCGCATAAACCACTGGGTGCGTGTTTAACGCGAATTTAACGCATAAACTCGCGCTAATCTCACGGATACTCGTTAATCTCGCGTTCACCTCGGGGATAAACTCGTGTTAAAATCGCGGACAAACACGCGTTAAATTCGCGTTAACCTCGCGGATTAACTCGCGGATAAACTTGCGATAACCTGGCGCATAAACTCGTGTTAACATCTCCGATAAACTCGAGATGTACTCGATTTAACCTCGCGGATAAACTCGCGTTAATGTTGTGCATAAACTCGCGTTATAATCGCGGATAAACTCGCGTCAAACTCGAGTTAAACTCACTGACAAACTCATGTTCATCTCGCGGATAAACTCGCGCCAAACCCGCGTTAACCTCGTGTACAAATTCAAGTTAAACTCTCGCTAATAACGCGGATAAACTCGCGATAACCCTGCGCACAAACCCGCATTAATATCGCGGAAACACTCGCGTTAAACTAGCGGAAAAGCTCGGGTTAACGTCGGGCATAAACTCGCGCTGACCGTGCCGATAAACACACGTCAACCTCGGGAATTAACTCGCGTTAAACTCGCACAAAACTCGCGTTATCCTCTGAGATAAACTCGCGTTAACTCGCGGATGAACTCCCGTCAAAATCGCGTTAATCTCGCGTATAGATGCACGTTAAACTCGAGTTAACCTCGCGGATACATTCGCGTTAACCTCGTGGATTATCTCGCGTTAAACCCGCGTAAACGTAGCGGATATACTCGCTCCGAACTCGCGATGACCTCGCGGATAAACTCACCTCATACTCGCGTAACATCGCGTTTAACTCGCGCTAACAAAGCGGATAAATTTGCGATTACCTCGCACATAAACTCATGTTAACATCGCCGAAAAACGCGCGCCAATGTCGCGTTAACCTCGTGGATGGACTCGTATTAACCTCGTGTTAACATGTTAACATCGCCGATAAACGCGCGTTAAACTCGAGTTAACCTCCCGGATAAACTCGCGCCAAATAATATCGCGGATAAACTCGCAATATCCTTGCGCATAAACTCGCATTAATACACCGAACAAACTCGCGTTAAACGCGCGCTAACCTCACGGAAAAACCCGCATTGATCTCGAGTTAACATCGCGGGTTAACTCTCGCTAACAACGCACATAAACTCGCGATAACCTCGCAGACACTTTCGCGTTAAACTCGAGTTAACCTCGCGTTTTACTCGCGCTAACAACGTGGATAAACTCGTAATAACCTCGCGCATAACCTCGCGTTAACAGAGCCGATAAACGCGCGTTAAACGCGAAGTAACCTCGCAGATAAACTCGTGATAACCTCGCGTTAACGTCGCCGATAAACTCGCGTTAAACTCATGTTAACCTCGCGGATAAACTCGCGTTAACCTCACGGATAAACTACCGCCACACTCGCCAACGACCACGCATTAAATTCGCGTTAAACTCGTGTTAACATTTGCGGATAAACTCGCGTTTAACTCGACTAAACTGGCGTCAAACTGGCGTTAACCTTGCGGATAGACTCGCGTTAACCTCGCGAACAGACTCCCGTTAAACTCATATTAATCTCGCGGATAAACTCCAGTTAACAACGAGGATTACCTCGCGTTAAACACAACACGTGTTAAACACGCGTTAAACATGCGTTAAACACGCGTTAATCACGTGGATAAATTCGGATTAAAGTCGTGTTATCCTTGCTGATGAACTCGCGGATAAACTCGCGTTAACCTCGGAGATAAACTCGCGTTAACCTCACGGATTACCTCGCGGATAAACTCGCATTAACCGTACGGATAAACACGCGTTGACATCGCGGATAAACTCGCGTTAATCCCGTGTTAAACTCGAGGATATACTCGGAGAGTCAATCTGCTGGGTTAACACAAGCTATCCGCGATGTCAATACAGGCAATACGTCAATCAACTCGTCGTCATTTGTGCCACCTTCCCCATCTAGAAGGTATTCTGGGAGGCTGTCACTTTTAGGGTCTTGGTTGCCCCATAAAGAGGGGTTATAACGGGACATGAAACATGTCAATAATCTCGTCTTCATATGTGCCACCCTACAGCACCTTTTATTTGATGAGATTTGCCCATCTAGAAGGTTTTCTGGGAGGTTGTCAATTTTAGGGCCTTGGTTTCCCCATAAAGAAAGGCCTTATGCGGACGGGCAACATGTCAATCAACTCGTCTTCATTTGTGCCACCCTACAGCACCTTTTATTTGATCAGATTTGCCCATCTAGAAGCTTTTCTGGGAGGTTGTCACTTTTATGGCCTTTTATTTGATCAGATTTGCCCATCTAGAAGCTTTTCTGGGAGGTTGTCACTTTTAGGGCCTTGGTTGCCTCATAAAGAGAGGCCTTATGCAGACGGGCAACATGTCAATCAACTCGTCTTCATTTGTGCCACCCTACAGCACCTTTTATTTGATCAGATTTGCCCATCTAGAAGGTTTTGTTGGGAGGTTGTCACTTTTAGGGCCTTGGTTGCCCCATAAAGAAAGGCCTTATGTGGACGGGCAACATGTCAATCAACTCGTCTTCATTTGTGCCACCCTACAGCACCTTTTATTTGATCAGATTTGCCCATCTAGAAGGTTTTCTGGGAGGCTGTCACTTTTAGGGCCTTGGTTGCCCCATAAAGAAAGGCCTTACGCGGACGGGCAGCATGTCAATGAATGCGTCTTCATTTGTGCTACCCTACAGCACCTTTTATTTGATCAGATTTGCCCATCTAGAAGGTTTTCTGGGAGGTTGACACTTTTAGGGCCTTGGTTGCCCCATAAAGAAAGGCCTTATGCAGACGGGCATGTCAATCAACTCGTCTTCATTTGTGCCACCTTACAGCGGGTGCCTTTTTTCCTGTTTTGATGGAATAAAAAATATCAAAATGTCTAATAAGGAATGAGTAACTAACTTCACATCGCTAGGAATTTGTCAAGTTTGTCACTTTTAGGGGTCAAGTTCAGCCCCTTTTAAGGGCCCCACAGGGAAGGCCAAGGTGTCCTTAAATTTGTCGCGTTCTGTGCCACCCTACACCACAGTTTGTTTGTCAAAATTCCTCCATTATAGGGAAATTTGGCAAGTTTGTTACTTTAAGGGGCCATGTTGAGCCCCTTTTAGGGGCCCCACAGGGAAGGTCAAGGTGTTATTAAATTTCTCTCGTTTTGTGCCACCCTACTCCGCAGTTTGTTTAGCAAAATTTCTCTATTATAGGGGAATTTTTCAAGTTTGTCACTTTTAGGGGTCAAGTTCAGCCCCTTTTAGGGGTCCCACAGGGAAGGTCAAGGTGTCCAAAAAATTGTCTCCTTCTGTGTCACCCTACACCAAAGTTTCTTTGGCAAAATTCCTCCATTATAGGGGAAATTGGCAAGTTTGTCACTTTTAGTCTTGTTCTGTGCCACCCTACACCCCATTTTGTTTGACAAAATTTCACCATTATAGTGGAATTTGGCAAGTTTGTCACTTTTAGGGGTCAAGTTCAGCCCCTTTTAGGGGTCCCACATGGAAGGTCATGGTGTCCTTGAATTTGTCTTGTTCTGTGCCACCCTACACCACACTTTGTTTGGCAAATATTCTCCATTATAGGTGAATTTGGCAAGTATGTCACTTTTAGGGGTCAAGTTCTGCCCCTTTTAGGGGTCCCACAGGGAAGTTCAAAGGTGTCCTTAAATTTGTCTTGTTCTGTGCCACCCTACACCCCACTTTGTTTGGCAAAAATTCACCATTATAGTGGAATTTGGCAAGTTTGTCACTTTAGGGGTCAAGTTCAGCCCCTTTTAGGGAACCCACAGGGAAGGTCAAGGTGTCCTTGAATTTGTCTCGTTCTGTGCCACCCTACACCACAGTTTGTTTGTTAAAATTCCCCCATTATAGGGGAATTTGGCAAGTTTGTCACTTTTAGGGGTCATGTTCAGCCCCTTTTAGGGGTCCCACAGGGAAGGTCAAGGTATCATTAAATTTGCTTCGTTCTGTGTCACATGGAAGGTCAAGGTGTCTTTAAATTTGTCTTGTTCTGTGCCACCCTACACCACACTTTGTTTGGCAAAAATTCTCCATTATAGTGGAATTTGGCAAGTTTGTCACTTTTATGGGTCAAGTTCAGCCCCTTTTATGGGACCCACAGGGAAGGTCAAGGTGTCCTTGAATTTGTCTCGTTCTGTGCCACCCTACACCACACTTTGTTCGTTAAAATTCCCCCATTATAGGGGAATTTGGCAAGTTTGTCACTTTTAGGGGTCATGTTCAGCCCCTTTTAGGGGTCCCACAGGGAAGGTCAAGGTATCATTAAATTTGCTTCGTTCTGTGTCACCCTACACCCCACTTTGTTTGGCCAATTGTACTTCCATCATAGGGGAATTTGGCAAGTTTGTCCACTTTTAGGGGTCAAGTCAGCCCCTTTTTAGGGGTCCACAGGGAAGGTTATGGTGTCCCCAAATGTGACTCGTTCTGTGCCACCCTACACCAAAGTTTGTTTGGCAAAATTCATACATTATAGGGAATTTGGCAAGTTTGTCACTTTTAGGGTCATGCTCAGTCCCTTTTAGGGGTCCCCGCAGGGAAGGTCAAGGTTTCATTAAATTTGTCTCGTTCTGTGCCACCCTGCACGACAGTTTGTTTAGCAAAACTTCTCTGTTATAGGGGAATTTGTCAAGTTTGTCACTTTTATGGGTCAAGTTCCGCCCATTTTAGGGGTCCCACACAGAAGGTCAAGGAGTCCAAAAATTGTCTCCTTCTGTGCCACCCTACACCAAAGTTTGTTTGGCAAAATTCCTCCATTATAGGGGAATTTGGCAAGTTTGTCACTTTTAGGGGTCAAGTTCAGCCCCTTTTAGGGGTCCCACACGGAAGGTCAAGGTGTCCAAAAAATTGTCTCGTTCTGTGCCACCCTACACCCAAAGTTTGTTTGGTAAAATTTCTCATTATAGGGGAATTTGGAAAGTTTGTCACTTTTAGGGGTTAAGTTCAGCCCCTTTTAGGAGCCCCACAGGGAAGGTCAAGGTGTCATTAAATTTGTCTCGTTCTGTGCCACCCTTCACCACAGTTTGTTTAGCAAAATTTCTCTATCATAGGGGAATTTGTCAAGTTTGTCACTTTTAGGGGTCAAGTTAATCCCTTTTAGGGGTCCCACAGGGAAGGTCCAAGGTGTCCAAAAAATTGTTTCCTTCTGTGCCATCCTACACCACAGTTTGTTTGGCAAAATTACTCCATTATAGGGGAATTTGGCAAGTTTTGTTCACTGTTAGGGGGGTCAAGTTCAGCCCCTTTTAGGGGTCCCACAGGGAAGGTCAAGGGGTCATTAAATTTGTCTCGTTCTGTGCCACCCTACACCACAGTTTGTGTAGGAAAATTTCTCTATTATAGGGGAATTTGTCAAGTTTGTCACTTTTAGGGTCAAGTTCAGCCCCTTTTAAGGTCCCACAGGGATGGCATGGTGTCCAAAAATTTGTCTCGTTCTGTCAAGTTTAGCCCCTTTTGCGGGTCCCACAGGGAAGGTCAAGGTGTCCTTAAATTTGTCTTCTTCTGTGCCACCCTACACCCACTTTGTTTGGCAAAAATTCTCCATTATAGTGGAATTTGGCAAGTTTGTCACTTTTAGGGGTCAAGTTCAGCCCCTTTTAGGGGTCCTGCAGGGAAGGTCAAGGTGTCATTAATTTTTCTTGTTCTGTGCCACCCTACACCACACTTTGTTTGGCAAAAATTCTCATTATAGGGAAATTTGGCAAGTTTGTCACTTTTAGGGGTCAAGTTGAGCCCCTTTTAGGGGTCCCACAGGAAAGGTCAAGGTGTCCAAAAATTTGGCTCGTTCTGTGCCACCCCTGCACCAAAGTTTGTTTGGCAAACTTTCTTCATTATAGTGGAATTTGGCAAGTTTGTCACTTTAGGGGTCAAGTTCAGCCCCTTTTAGGGGTCCTGCAGGGAAGGTCAAGGTGTCCTTAAATTTGTCTTGTTCTGTGCCACCATAACACCCCACTTTGTTTGGCAGAAAATCTCCATTATAGTGGAATTTGGCAAGTTTGTCACTTTTAGGGGTCAAGTTCAACAGATTTGGGGTCCTGCAGGGGAGGTCAAGGTGTCCAAAAAATTGTCTCCTTCTGTGCCACCCTACACCATAGTTTGTTTGGCAAAATTTCTCCATTATAGTGGAATTTGCAAGTTTGTCACCTTTAGGGGTCAAGTTCAGCCCCCTTTTAGGGGTCCCGCAGGAAAGGTCAAGGTGCCCTTAAATTTGTTTTGTTCTGTGCCACCCTACACCCCACTTTGTTTGGCAAAAAATCTCCATTATAGTGGAATTTGGCAAGTTTGTCACTTTTAAGGGGTCAACTTCAGCTCCTTTTAGGGGTCCTGCAGGGAAGGTCAAGGTGTCCTTTGATTTGACTTGTTCTGTGCCATCCTACATCACACTTTGTTTGGCAAAAATTCTCCATTATAGGGGAATTTGGCAAGTTTGTCTCATTTAGGGGTGATGTTCAGCCCCTTTAGGGGTTCCACAGGGATGGTCATGGTGTCCAAAAATTTGTCTCGTTCTGTGCCACCCTACACCATAGTTTGTTTGGCAAAATGTTTCCATTATAGGCGAATTTTGTAAGTTTTTCACTTTTAGGGGTCAAGTTCAGCCCCTTTTTACGGGTCCCACAGGGAAGGTCAAGGTGTCCTTAAATTTGTCTTCTTCTGTGCCACCCTACACCCCACTTTGTTTGGCAAAAATTCTCCATTATAGTGGAATTTGGCAAGTTTGTCACTTTTAGGGTCAAGTTCAACAGTTTTTGGGGTCCTGCAGGGGAGGTCAAGGTGGTCCAAAAAATTGTCTCCTTCTGTGCCACCCTACACCATAGTTTGTTTGGCAAAATTTCTCCATTATAGTGGAATTTGGCAAGTTTGTCACCTTTAGGGGTCAAGTTCAGCCCTTTTAGGGGTCCCGCAGGAAAGGTCAAGGTGCCCTTAAATTTGTTTTGTTCTGTGCCACCCTACACCCCACTTTGTTGGCAAAAAATCTCCATTATAGTGGAATTTGGCAAGTTTGTCACTTTTAAGAGAGTCAACTTCAGCCCCTTTTTGGGGGTCCCGCAGGGAAGGTCAAGGTGTCCTTAAATTTGTCTTGTTCTGTGCCACCCCTACACCACACATTGTTTTGCAAAAATTCTCCATTATACGGGAATTTGACAAGTTTGTCACTTTTATGGGTCAAGTTCAGCCCCTTTTATGGGAACCACAGGGAAGGTCAAGGTGTCCTTGAATTTGTCTCGTTCTGTGCCACCCCTACACCACAGTTTGTTTGTTAAAATTCCCCCATTATAGGGTGATTTGACAAGTTGTCACTTTTAGGGGTCATGTTCAGCCCCCTTTTAGGGGTCCCACAGGAAGGTCCAAGGTATCATTAAATTTGCTTCGGTCTGTGTCACCCTACACCCACTTTGTTTGGCAAATTTACTCCATCAAAGGGGAATTTCGCAAGTTTGTCCCTTTTATGGGTCAAGTTCAGCCCCTTTTATGGGACCCCACAGGGAAGGTCAAGGTGTCCTTGAATTTGTCTCGTTCTGTGCCCCCTACACCACAGTTTGTTTGTTAAAATTCCCCCATTATAGGGGAATTTGGCAAGTTTGTCACTTTTAGGGGTCATGTTCAGCCCCTTGTAGGGGGTCCCACAGGGAAGGTCAAGGTATCATTAAATTTGCTTCGTTCTGTGTCACCCTATACCTCACTTTGTTTGGCAAATTTACTCCATCATAGGGGAATTTGGCAAGTTTGTCACTTTTAGGGGTCAAGTTCAGCCCCTTTTAGGGGTCCCACAGGGAAGGTTATGGTGTCCCAAAATGTGACTCGTTCTGTGCCACCCTACACCAAAGTGTGTTTGGCAAAATTCATACATTATAGGGGAATTTGGCAAGTTTGTCACTTTTAGGGGTCATGCTCAGTCCCTTTTAGGGGTCCGAAGGAAAGGTCAAGGTGTCATTAAATTTGTCTCGTTCTGTGCCACCCTGCACGACAGTTTGTTTAGCAAAACTTCTCTGTTATAGGGAAATTTGTCAAGTTTGTCACTTTATGGGTCAAGTTCCACCCATTTTAGGGGTCCCACACGGAAGGTCAAGGAGTCCAAAAAATTGTCTCCTTCTGTGCCACCCTACACCAAAGTTTGTTTGGCAAAATTCCTCCATTATAGGGGAATTTGGCAAGTTTGTCACTTTTAGGGGTCAAGTTCAGCCCCTTTTAGGGGTCCCACACGGAAGGTCGAGGTGTCCGAAAAATTGTCTCCTTCTGTGCCACCCTACACCAAAGTTTGTTTGGCAAAATTTCTCCATTATAGGGGAATTTGGAAAGTTTGTCACTTTTAGGGGTTAAGTTCAGCCCCTTTTAGGAGCCCCACAGGGAAGGTCAAGGTGTCATTAAATTTGTCTCGTTCTGTGCCACCCTTCACCACAGTTTGTTTAGCAAAATTTCTCTATCATAGGGGAATTTGTCAAGTTTGTCACTTTTAGGGGTCAAGTTTAGCCCCTTTTAGGGGTCCCACAGGGAAGGTCAAGGTGTCCAAAAAATTGTCTCCTTCTGTGCCATCCTACACCACAGATTGTTTGGCAAAATTACTCCATTATAGGGGAATTTGGCAAGTTTGTCACTTTTAGGGGTCAAGTTCAGCCCCTTTTAGGGGTCCCACAGGGAAGGTCAAGGTGTCATTAAATTTGTCTCGTTCTGTGCCACCCTACACCACTGTTTGTGTAGGAAAATTTCTCTATTATAGGGGAATTTGTCAAGTTTGTCACTTTTAGGGGTCAAGTTCAGCCCCTTTTAGGGTCCCACAGGGATGGCATGGTGTTAAAAAATTTGTCTCCTTCTGTGCCCACCCTACACCATAGTTTGTTTGGCAAAATGTTTCCATTATAGGGGAATTTTGTAAGTTTTTCACTTTTAGGGGTCAAGTTTAGCCCCCTTTTACGGGTCCCACAGGGAAGGTCAAGGTGTCCTTAAATTTGTCTTCTTCTGTGCCACCCTACACCCACTTTGTTTGGCAAAAATTCTCCATTATAGTGGAATTTGGCAAGTTTGTCACTTTTAGGGGTCAAGTTCAGCCCCTTTTAGGGGTCCTGCAGGGAAGTTCAAGGTGTCATTAAATTTGTCTTGTTCTGTGCCACCCTACACCATACTTTGTTTGGCAAAAATTCTCATTATAGGGAAATTTGGCAAGTTTGTCACTTTTAGGGGTCAAGTTCAGCCCCTTTTAGGGGTCCCACAGGGAAGGTCAAGGTGTCCAAAAATTTGGCTCGTTCTGTGCCACCCTGCACCAAAGTTTGTTTGGCAAACTTTCTTCATTATAGTGGAATTTGGCAAGTTTGTCACTTTTAGGGGTCAAGTTCAGCCCCTTTTAGGGGTCCTGCAGGGAAGGTCAAGGTGTCCTTAAATTTGTCTTGTTCTGTGCCACCCTACACCCCACTTTGTTTGGCAGAAAATCTCCATTATAGTGGAATTTGGCAAGTTTGTCACTTTTAGGGGGTCAACTTCAGCCCATTTTAGGGGTCCTGCAGGGAAGGTCAAGGTGTCCTTAGATTTGACTTGTTCTGTGCCATCCTACATCACACTTTGTTTGGCAAAAATTCTCCATTATAGGGGAATTTGGCAAGTTTGTCTCATTTAGGGGTCATGTTCAGCCCCTTTTAGGGGTTCCACAGGGATGGTCATGGTGTCCAAAAATTTGTCTCGTTCTGTGCCACCCTACACCATAGTTTGTTTGGCAAAATGTTTCCATTATAGGGGAATTTTGTAAGTTTTTCACTTTTAGGGGTCAAGTTCAGCCCCTTTTACGGGTCCCACAGGGAAGGTCAAGGTGTCCTTAAATTTGTCTTCTTCTGTGCCACCCTACACCCCACTTTGTTTGGCAAAAATTCTCCATTATAGTGGAATTTGGCAAGTTTGTCACTTTTAGGGGTCAAGTTCAACAGTTTTAGGGGTCCTGCAGGGGAGGTCAAGGTGTCCAAAAAATTGTCTCCTTCTGTGCCACCCTACACCATAGTTTGTTTGGCAAAATTTCTCCATTATAGTGGAATTTGGCAAGTTTGTCACCTTTAGGGGTCAAGTTCAGCCCCTTTTAGGGGTCCCGCAGGAAAGGTCAAGGTGTCCTTAAATTTGTCTTGTTCTGTGCCACCCTACACCCCACTTTGTTTGGCAAAAAATCTCCATTATAGTGGAATTTGGCAAGTTTGTCACTTTTAAGGGGTCAACTTCAGCCCTTTTTTGGGGTCCCGCAGGGAAGGTTAAGGTGTCCTTAAATTTGTCTTGTTCTGTGCTACCCTACACCACACTCTGTTTGGCAAAAATTCTCCATTATACGGGAATTTGACAAGTTTGTCACTTTTAGGGGTCATGTTCAGCCCCTTTTAGGGGTCACACAGGAAAGGTCAAGGTGTCCTTGAATTTGTCTCGTTCTGTGCCACCCTACACCACAGTTTGTTTGTCAAAATTCCTCCATTATAGGGAAATTTGGAAAGTTTGTCACTTTTAGGGGCCATGTTCAGCCCCTTTTAGGGGTCCCACAGGGAAGGTCAAGGTGTCATTAAATTTGTCTCGTTCTGTGCCACCCTACTCCGCAGTTTGTTTAGCAAAATTTCTCTATTATAGGGGAATTTGTCAAGTTTGTCACTTTTAGGGGTCAAGTTCAGGGGTCAAGTTCAGCCCCTTTTAGGGGTCCCACAGGGAAGGTCAAGGTGTCCCAAAAATTGTCTCGTTCTGTGCCACCCTACACAACAGTTTGTTTGGCAAAATTACTCCATTATAGGGGAATTTGGCAAGTTTGCCACTTTTAGGGGTCAAGTTCAGCCCCTTTATGGGGTCCCACAGGGAAAGTCAAGGTGTCCAAAAGTTTGTCTCATTCCGTGCCACCCTACACCAAAGTTTGTTTGGCAAAATTCCTCCATTATAGGGGAATTTGGCAAGTTTGTCACTTTTAGGGATCATGTCCAGCCTCTTTTGTGGGTCCCACAGGGAAGGCCAAGGTGTCATTAAATTTGTCTCGTTCTGTGCCATCCTACACCACAGTTTGTTTAGCAAAATTTCTCTATTATAGGGGAATTTTCAAGTTTGTCACTTTTAGGGGTCAAGTTCAGCCCTTTTAGGGGTCCCACAGTGAAGGTCAACGTGTCCAAAAAATTGTCTCCTTCTCTTCCACCCTTCACCACAGTTTGTTTGGCAAAATCATTCCATTATAGGGGAATTTGGCAAGTTTGTCACTTTTAGGGGTCAAGTTCAGCCCCTTTTAGGGATCCCACGGGGAAGGTCAAGGTGTCCAAAAATTGTCTTGTTCTGTGCCACCCTACACCCCACTTTGTTTGGCAAAAAATCTCCATTATAGTGGAATTTGGCAAGTTTGTCACTTTTAGGGGGTCAACTTCAGCCCCTTTTAGGAGTCCCACACGAAAGGTCAAGGTGTCCAAAAAATTGTCTCCTTCTCTGCCACCCTACACCACAGTTTGTTTGGCAAAATTACTCCATTATAGGGGAATTTGTCAAGTTTGTCACTTTTAGGGGTCAAGTTCTGCCCCTTTTAGGGGTCCCACAGGGAAGGTCAAGGTGTCCAAAAAATTGTCTCCTTCTGTGCCACCCTACACCACAGTTTGTTTGGCAAAAGTATTCCATTATAGGGAAATTTGGCAAGTTTGTCACTTTTAGGGGTCAAGTTCAGCCCCTTTTAGGGGTCCCACGGGGAATGTCAAGGTGTCCAAAAATTGTCTCGTTCTGTGCCACCCTACACCACAGTTTGTTTAGCAAAATTACTCCATTATAGGGGAATTTGTCAAGTTTGTCACTTTTAGGGGTAAAGTTCAGCCCCTTTTAGGGGTCCCACAGGGAAGGTCTAGGTGTCCAAAAAATTGTCTCCTTCTGTGCCACCCTACACCACAGTTTGTTTGGCAAAATTACTCCATTATAGGGAATTTGGCAAGTTTGTCACTTTAGGGGTCAAGTTCAGCCCCTTTTAGGGGTCCCACAGGGAAGGTCAAGGTGTCATTAAATTTGTCTTGTTCTGTGCCACCCTACGCCATAGTTTGTTTGGACAATTTTTCTTTTTTTCGAATGTCGAATAAGGAAAAAGGAATAAGTAGGTAACTTCGCAGTGCTGGCCAGATTACACTTCCCGCTAAGTTTTGATTGCAGATTCTGCTTACTTAGCTTAGTAACACGGTTACGTATTCAAGCAAAATATGAATTTTACTCATTAAAATTAATGATTTCACTATATTGTGGAATACATTTAGTCGCATTCACTTGAAACACTCATCAAACAATTTATGTTATAATCTTTCTGTTTTTTGCGACATGTGTATGAAGGAATATTCCCATAGTATTTTCATACCATTCCGTATATCAGAGCGTTGTTTATCGGTACAGAAAAAATTGAAGTAGCAGATTGTTTAAGCCCCCCCCCCCCCCCCCCACTCACCACCACCACCACATGGCTTATCGCCTCTCCCCATCCCCTTCTAAAAACATTCTGATTGCAGGCCCAATACCGATAGACTAAAAATGGCCGAGAAAAGTAGTAATGGAAAGCAGAGAACGACATTATAAGATGCATGGGAGTACGGGCTATGGGTGCTCGGGGCAACAACGTCGGGGAAAATCAATTTTTTCGGGTAGTTTTCATAATTTTGGGGGACATGCTTGACTGACCTACCTGTGGTGTCAAAACTCCACTTCGTTGTCTTTTAATAATGGATACTGTCCTATAAGACCAAAGTTGGAACTAAAGTCCTCAATATAATTTTTTTGGCGTGGTACGTCTCACAGGACGTGCCGCACCAAACAATTATATTACGGACTTTAGGTGCTAGTTTGGACCACAGTCTTATCAGGGTGACAATGCATCTCATGACTTTGGATACACAGGCGTAACAGTTTATTCAGAAATATTTCCCGGGAGAGGATGTTCCATTGCTGTTGTGGGTGCACGCGGGTGGGGGTGGGGAGAGCGACCCGCCGCCTATAAACATCTCTGTTGGAAAATTTCACATTCGATCGAAAAATTATTGCTGAATTTGTATGAATCGAAAGCAAAGAGCTTCAGATTTTGAAATGGCAAACATTATATTGTTAACGTTATTGACTAAAATCAGCACATGGACAAGTCACAACTGAGGCACCCGAAGGCTCTGTAATTGTTCTCAGAGCCTCTGATTTAACACAGTTTCTCTGGGGAGGCCCAACCCCGCACCAACGGGAGAGAGACACCCCTACCATACAGTCCCAACCTCGGTGTTGGAAACCTCGGGGGGGGGGGGGGGGGGGGTATGCCTTCAACACGCACAAGACCGTCCGTCCCACCCCTCCTCAATGTCGAATTTTTAAATACGGCTGGATTCTGGACTGTGGGAGAGGGCCGCCAGCCCTCGATCACACCCCTTGGTTCCACGTACCCCAGTGATGCCTACAACATCACTTTACGGGCAAAATCTTCCAGCCCCTTCTAAAAAAAATGCTCGGCCGCCTATGATAAATTGACATTCCCATAATGTTTGGAAAAAAATTCAGAACGGTTGTTTAAACACCATAATTCCCCTGAGTCCGATTGCTCACAAAAACTTGTCTGTCTCCAATAATGGAAGTGAATAATTATTCGTGGGGAAACCTCGACTGAACATTGCATTTTCTGACATGAGTAGTATGCCTCGTATGTTTGAGGACCTAGTTGGATGACCTCGGTGGATGACCTCGGACGTGACGTCATTTCACGTGACCCAGTGGCGCCATGTTGTGTTGTCATGTTAACCAGCGTGAGCGGCCATGTTGTGACGTCATCCCCATAGTGATACGTGGTGTGAGTGCGCATGCGCAGCGCGTGTTGTTAGGGTGATACGTGTTTCCGTCGTCCATTTTGTATACTGAAGGCCGCCATCTAGTTTTCTATGGTAGCACGTGGTTGCTATGTGATCTAAAACCTTCTTATAGGATAGGGATATGTTCGGAGGGTGTGTTCGATTGAATCGGAGTATCACGAATTACCGCAAACAACCCGACAAGTTTTACTATTTCGAATTCTTTCAGAATTCTCTGCTTCTGTCTATGTATGCAATAGTTTTAGTCTACCTGACCACGTTCCTTTGTCCTGGAATATGCTCCCAGTAGCGCAGAAGAGCTTTTGAGACCATGAGGGCTATGAGAAATCCCTCAATGAGGCCTCGTTTACTACGAGTCTTAGCCTCATTTCAATATTTGAGGATACCTGTGGCCTGGTACTGTATTATTTGAGGATACCTCATTTACTACGACTCTTAGCCTTATTTCAATATTGAAGGATACCTATGACCTGGTATTGCATTATTTGAGGATACCTATCGAGGATACTTTCTGGAGAATCCCTTTTTTGTCGAAGGAGGCCTCATTGAGGGCTTTTACATAGCCCCCATGGCCTCATACGACAAAAAAGGGATTCTCCAGAAAGTATCCTCGATAGGTATCCTCAAATAATACAATACCAGGTAGCGCTGAAACGAATACCAAATTTTTGTATTCGAATATTCGCGGACTTTATTTGATTTGTATTCGAATATTCGATGATATAACACCAGAAACTATCATGACCATTATGTATGAAAGAAAAACGTCGAAAGCAGTACTGGTCACACTGCATGCCTTGCCGTTTAAAAAACACTGGTGCTTGGTATGCCGTGCACCTAAAAGAAAATTCGCGTGTGCGATTTGTTCCCACTGATCACACTGCATGCCTTGCCGTTTAAAAAACACTGCTGCTTGATATGCCGTGCACCTAAAACAAAATTCGCGTGAGCGATCTGTTCCCACGGGCGCGCATTCGAAGTGGGGGCCGATTTATTTACATTAGTCAAAAATTCTCCATTGGGTTTCTAATTGGGCATATTTAAATGTAAACAATCTCTTTCCTTGAGGGCTTGAGTTTGATGTGATCCTGTAATGACGATGTACTCCTAATTTTCTATTCACTGATGAGATAAATGACACAAACAGTTCGATGTTTACCTATTCCATACAATAGGGATATCTGGCGGGAGTACATTTCAAGTCATGAGAAGAGTGTGGTAAGAAAATATTTTTACACCATTGACCAACAACCCTTCATACACAGTCACCAGTGGAAAACAAATTTTAATGTTAGATTTCAAAATAAGTTTTTTTATGACATACATGTACGTTCAAAGTTTTAAGCAGTTTAATAAAAACAGACCATGATTTATTGGTTTTCATAAACATATTGGTGAAGTGCCATTAATAGTCAATTTCTTCTGGAAGCAGCATTACTCACACTGATGGATGTTTCAGTATTATAATCTGCAAATAAAAGCTCTTCATCAAAGAGAAAGTCACACCAGACATACAGGTGTTCAGTTCTGCTCACACAGAAAAAAACCAGCACCCGACTGTCGGCACATGGATACAAAGTTAGTAACGCAAGTCCGATTTGTGTGAGATTGCGATTCAATGCGTTGGTTTATAATTCAGCAACACATATCAGGGACACATGCATTGTATATTTCAGATGAAAGGGAATTATTCCCACCTGCCTGATAGTTTGTTATCGATTTCTTCCTTTGAGGTTGATCACAGGGCAAAGTATGAATGATTGTTTGATATTCTCCGCGACTTTGGATAAACAGCATGGAAGTCCGGATATTCGAATAAGCGTTGTTTGTTATTCTAATTCGAATATTCGTTTCACTACTAATACCAGGCCATAGGTATCCTCAAATACTGAAATGAAGCTAAGAGTCGTAGTAAATGAGGCCTCGCTGAGGGATTTTTTCATGGCCCACATGGCCTCAAAAGAAAATGAGGCTATGAGGGATAGTAAATGAGGCCCCACTGAGGGCTTTTACATAGCTCTCATGGCCTCATACGACAAAAACGGGATTCTCCAGAAAGTATCCTCGATAGGTATCCTCAAATAATACAATACCAGGCCATAGGTATCCTCAAATATTGAAATGAGGCTAAGAGTCGTAGTAAATGAGGCTTCATTGAGGGATTTCTCATAGCCCTCATGGCCTCAAAAGAAAATGAGGCTATGAGGGATGGTAAATGAGGCCTCATTGAGGGCTTTTACATAGCCCTCATGGCCTCATACGACTAAAAGGGGATTTTATAACCAGATACGTTTCACAAAAAGGGGTGCCTGGGGATATGGCCATTGGATGTAGAGGTGATGAGAATCGGATACGACTTCGTTGTAATAAGGGAAGATAACTCTGCATACAGATTATGGGAAATCAATCAATCTGATTGGTTAGTTATAATTTATATAAATGAAACAACAAGAGTATTCGGACTATGGTCAAAACTAACAAGAATAGCTAAATATGGTAACAATAAGGTAAACTGTTCCAGTTGATAGGCTCTTCTACGCTACTGGGAGTATACTCCAGGACAAAGAAACATTGTCAGGTAGACTAAAACTATTGCATACATAGATAGAAGCAGAGAATTCTGAAAGAATTCGAAATAGTAAAACTTGTAGGGTTATTTGTGGTAATTCGCGATACTCCGATTCAATCGAACACACCCTCCGAACATACCCCTATCCTATAAGAAGGTTTTAGGTCACATAGCAACCACGTGTTACCATAGAAACCAAGATGGCGGCCTCCAGTATACAAAATGGACGACGGAAACACGTATCACCCTAACAACACGAGCTGCGCATGCGCACACACACCACGTATAACTATGGGGATAACGTCACAACATGGCCGCTCACGCTGGTTACCATGAAAACACAACATGGCGCCACTGGGTCTCGTGACATGAGGTCACTTCCGAGGTCATCCACCGAGGTCATCCAACTACATGTAGGTCCTCAAACATACGAGACACGCTACTGACATGTTTGCATCCTCTAACACCCCATGTAACAACTTATTTATTTCGTTTTAACGAAATAAATATTTCATTTCAACGAATCTATAAGTATGAAAATTGACCCCGTTAGGAGGCCCTTCGAGAGAAACACTGGACCTTTGTTTAAGCTATATGCCATGTACAAACGCGAAAGCCTTTAACCCCAGTATGAAATATATTTATGCAATATCACAGGCCAACAAACATCACACAAGTGAGCTTGAACTCTAATCTAATTAAAAAAAAAGTCTATACGTTTTCGTTTATATAACTAAATTTCTATGAGACAGTTGACACAGTGCAGATTTTTGGTATTCAGCCTTGATGTGCAAAACCCAAGTTGTTCGAGAAATGTTAATAGAGTTATTCATTGCTAATTAAGTTAGCTTTCCGTTTCGGCGCAAGTCAGTACCGTAATACAAAATAGGCGGAATCTCACCAGGACTAGCGTTTCTCTGCCACCTCACCATATGGCGTATACACATACATGTAGCACACATATGGAAGACGGTCAGCAATTTACACACTCTATCTCGTACGAATACCTCATCATATTACATTCAGGAGCCATATCGATTTTGAGGACATGTGAATAATGTATTTGACCCATAATTTCCCTAATAGCGGGGGAGGAATTCGCTAGAATTGTGCACTTGGTGATACCTTCCTGAAATTTGGCATGATGTAAGGGTAGGCATCAGAGATTTCAAAATCGATCGGCTACAAGTTGGCACCATCCTCTAGCCACCACTAGCAGCGAAATCCAAAATGGCCGCCAAGCGGATCGAAAAAAAGCTATTTTCGCCGATCGCACAACTGAAGCTCCAAACCTAACACCATACATGTGCTGTAATTGATGTGAATGATGGAGTGAAGCCCTTGGAACAAGTTGGGGGGAAGATTAATGGATAATGGGATCAGAATTTCCGTCGATGTGTGCGTCTGTGTGTCTGACTGTCAGTATGATCGTCCGTCCGTAGATAAATTAGTGTTGAATGTTTCTCGGGAATGCAATGGTCAAATGAACATGGTATGAGAGATTCCTGTCAACACATGAACAAGGGTACTCGATAGTATGCAGCAGTGGGGATACTTGGACATTTGATAATCCAATTAAAGTGACAGTCTATTCTCAACTTCCGGCATTTTCGATAGATTTATTTTCTAAGAAAATAAAACTATCAAATTTCTAGAGGAGTTCTGGTTCAATCTCAACACCATAGCGACACGTCTGCCAGCAAGGGCAGTGCTGGAATGAACTCGGGATGCATTAGTTCCCGTTGTTAATTATACAATGTTATCTTGCCAGTATAGAACATTGGCAAAATGGGACTAGAAGGGGTGAGTGTATGTTTGCAGTCATTCGAGGTACAGGAATATTTTTTGACTACAAGTAGTATTCTTCATTTTCGGCCAGTTAAGATGTGGTGTGTTCCAAGTCAGGATTAATGTTGCCGACACTTAATGCCCATCCCTCATGGTATGCTACTTTACCAGGGATATAGAGATATAGCCACCACTGGGAGCCAAAACATGACCTTTGATGTCGATGAGTGGTCGAAATGTTTTAGCGAATAACTTATCGAAATATGATCCGGTATGGCAATTTGATACCTTACGTTAGATTTATTAGATCAACTCAGGTATGGATTCATTGAGACATGAGTGCGCTACAAGATGAAGGATTTCCAAGTTGATTTGCTATGGAGTAGGAACTGACTAGTCACATGTGGCCTATGGCCAGAGAAAGACAAGGATACCATAGATGAACACACGGGTGAACGAAGGTATCAACTGTTGTACAGAGGCAAAATAGTTGGGGATATTGTATCATGCTATGCATGAATTAACACCGTCTTGTGCAGTAAATAACAGACTATTTTCCGAAATCTAAAACTGTATTCCTATACCCCGGACAATGTAGCAAGCCACATGGGATGAACATTTGTTAGCAAAATCAACTCAACTAGAAACATGACATGTGTTAACTGGCCGAAAATGGAAAAAAAAATACCAGAATAGGAGATGACTGGTCCTAACATGACAGTATACTACTCAATATTGTTACAACAGCCACCTTCACACTTACACAAAGGTGTGCACCTTAATCCAGCTTTCAAGCATTTGCAATTGCCCTTGCAGGCCTTGGCACAACTACAGTGGAGCATCAGTGCACATGCAGCACTTGCGTCTCCTAGGTGAGTCCAAAATGGGACCAGAATATTGAGACGTGGATTCCACTCCCATCCGTACTGTGATGGGTCTGGCACACATAAGTGTTTCTGCAGAGCACGATGCCAAATGAAAGATGACACAAGAATTACCCTTTTTACATGTTGATACAGAGCTGCTTTGGTGGGCGGGATGTTTTCCATAGACTTAAGGCCATGTGTGAACATATGCCGTCTCGCATCATTGACACGTGTACTGACACAACTGTTACTGTACATCTGTATGGTGAGTTTTTCGATATGCTGCATATGAGGGGAATCCTCTGAAAAGACTTGCGGATTCTCAGTCAATTCTATCATCATTTCAGTTGATGCGGGAAAATTCATCCATGCATTCCATCCTGTCTTCTTCCCAATGCCGAGCATGCTGGATGTTACATCACAACCTGTGAAGGCGTGGAAGAAAGTCAGGGCCTTACAGTAATCAGGTCCAAGTTGTGAAGCTATCTCATGAATTGGCATATCTTTATATGCCTTTCCAATTCCAAACCCAATCCACAGCTCACTGAGTCCAAGGTCACGGAATGTTGCGAAATGGTGCAAAGACAGAATGACGACATCAGAATCAACCGTGCGAAGAAAAGCTATTTTGTGACCTTGTGAGACTGCATGGTTGAGATGAAGCATCATGCGCGTGTCTGCTTCCTCGTGGTTCGATGGAGATATGTCACATAAGCTAACATCCTTATTGCATAGTACATATTCTCCTGATGTCGTTAACAACTGGTACTCGGATGTTGATGTTAATTTCAGCAGTTCAGCAGACAGGAACTTGAAAAATTCGTCTTTATTCTCACTAACTTTCAAGAATGCCTGCCAATTCTTCCCTTTAGGTAAAGGGACGTTCTCGGACACCCGTATCAACCTAACTGCTGTCTCACCGAGGCGTTTTGCTCGCGTCTGATTCTTCAAACTGCCTTCGGGGTAACAGTCATAGATCGCATCAACCCTTGTGGTGTTCGTGTTAATCAGAGATTCGATGTATGGCAATAATTGCAATCGAGCATATTCTCCAAACAGATCCGCTTTCTGTGGTTTGATTACATGGACTACAGCAGGCATATCCAAGATGACAACTGAAGCTTGTCTAGCTGCTGAATTCTTCCCTTGTGCAGGAATAGCTGGTAAACAATTGAGAATTTGAGATTTTGTCCCACTCCGTAGCTTACCTCTATCGGATAATGCTGGCGGATCACGTGCATTCTCGTGCATGAAAAACTCATCCATGTTTGAATCAGGCCGGGCTTGCAGTGAAACGAACATCTGGGTAACTATTGCGGCAGTTGCTTTACTTGACATGAGTTTGTCTCGGCCTTTGTCCAGGTTGGCTGGGGGTGGGTTAAGGAAGGTATATATATTTGCCTTGGGAATAACATCATTCAGGGGTACGGTGCATTCCACAAGCCTTTCCTTCAAGAAAGTGGAATATAAATGCTTGCCCCTTTCGGGTAATGACCGTAAACTCTTACTAACTTCGGGGTCCATATATTCACCAGTATCTAATGTCACCAGCTGACCACTAGTTTCATCATAAGGGTTGATAATGAGTCCCTGATTCACCAGATCGAGGAGAGATTTCAATTGATTCAGAAATTTTTTCTGCTCTGATACCGAACTTTCCGGGTGTTCCGTGTTATCTGATGATGTTGTGTGGAAACTTGCATATTCATACTCATCTATAACACGCAGAACTTCTGACCTTGAAAGCTCAATAACGACTTTCTCTTCAGCCTGGCCATAGAGACCTTTTGGACCACTGTCTTCTTTGAGTAGTTGGATACTATGTTCTTGGCTCTGATCTAAACCCATCATACTGAACTTCCTCTCACTACGCTGGACCACAAAATGGCCTTCCATGAATTTGTTGTGGATTGAAGGATGCCGCCTGGGTAGCTGAGACATGTCTCTCAGAAATACGGGGACCCACCGACAATAATTTGTATGTCCTAGGGCAAAAAAGTAACTGCACAACTCATCGATAGAACACAGTGTACCAGGCCAGTTACCGATTCGTTGGTTCCGAACGAATTGACAGCTTGTCAAGAGAAAGTTCCGAACGATTTCACCCCAATAGCGCGCAGTTGGAGATTGTGAAAGAATCCTCTGTTCCCACATTTCAAATGACTCATGGGGCCCAGTCTGCTGACAGTAAATCTCATAAGCATTCTTTCTGAGGATCTCAAGCCAAGCTAGAGTGAGAAGATATGCCTGTCGCGTCCTCTTGACATGTTTCCCACCAAGTAGGGATGATGCTACACCGGGTGTGAATATCTTTGCGAGGTGAAACATTCGCTCCCAACCAGAACCACCCATAAGCTTACCACCAGCTTCTTGGGTGCACATTTCAAGATGCAGGAATCCAATCATACACACCATTCGATCCTCACCTATCTCCTCTGGGAACAGCCATTGACATTTTTTCTGCCTGGCATACAACGGACAGTCACCTTCAATGACAGGTATCTGGCCGGGGTTTACGAAAGCAGTAGCTTCCCTGACCACATACATAGCATGCTTCTGCATACTGAGTGAGTCCGCTTTCTGCTCACTGAAAACAGGGAATACCCCAATAACTGCACGAGGTTTGACATTGTCTTGATCTTCATGTTTTGAAAAGAAGCCTGAAAAGGTCACAGGGACTTCATCAAGCTGCCAGCTGCCATCAACCTTCCCTTTATTGCTGATCTGTGACACATGAGACAACCAGTCATTCTCTCCCACGTTCAAATCTGCATATTCATTGGGCCGTACATTACATTCATCTGGAGATTCAAGCCTGATGTCCCCACCAAAGTCTTCAACGAAAGGAACAAATGCATAGTCGTCTGGGAGTTCAATTTGTGTGTCTTCTGGAACATCTAAACTCAGTGGTGGGGGATCAGTACCCACATTGTCCCTGCTCAGTTGACCAATGAGTGTGATGGACGTACCATGCATATCAGATCTACCAGATACATCAATGTTATCAGTGGTTCCTATCGAGAAAACATTACGTTTGCAGTTAGCTGGGACTACAACACCTTCGTTCTTGAACCGCAGTGAAACAGCTCTCGCGAAACTCCTGCGAACATCCATTACGCGATCATAAGAGACAGAGAGTCCCATTTGATGAAAATCTCTGATAAGATTTTTCATACGATCATGGGCATGCAACTTCAAACCCACATAAAGAGGCATTGGAGTTTCTCTGTCACGTCTCTGGTGAACATTTTGTGCATGTTCGGAGCGTTTCGCTGAATTGCTGATCAACATCTGTGAAATAGTACAAGCCACTCGAGTCTTGGCATTAACAGTCTCATCATCGCCTAAGTTCTGTATACTACATGTGCCCTCAAGTAGAACTCTAAGAAGAGTCAGGAGTGAGTTGGGTACAGGCTCGCTCAAGCAATAAGATGAAAATGATCCCGTGAAAGGAGCTTGAGATATGAGTATGTGTTTACGCAGAAGAAGACCCACATCAACTATCTTTTTTGCCTCTTCCTCAGACACTATACGAGTTGAAGATTCGGACAACAAGGAGCCAACTCGAAACCTACTTGAAATAAACACATCTCTACCCTGTGTGAAGGCGTCCCAGCCATCGCCCAATTTCTGCAACAAATGTTCTTTGAATCGAGTGGAATGTATTTCTTCACTAAGCCAATCAGAACCGACTTGCTTCAACCTCCGACTGTACAGATTCTTGAGATCGACAAGCTTCATCGCGGAATCGTTGTGTTCAACAAATGTTATGAGCTCTGCCATAACGAGAGGGTCATAGGGCAGGCCTGACGCGGAATGTTCGGCGTTCTTCGACTTTTTAGATTTAGCCGCTCGTGCTTCATTGGCAAGCTTACAATAACAGGTTTTGTGATAGTAAAGATCACTAGCAGCGGAATCAAATGCTGCATTGACCCGAGAAAAAACAACCCAGTTCTCGGCTTCCTTTGCCATAATTTTGAGTTTATTGTTATCAGACATTGATCTGCAAATAGGCTCACTGCTGTCACCTTCGCGTTTGTGACAATAAACACACTGGGGCAGTTTCCTGTCACAGCCAGATTCAAAACTTGTCCGTGTTCTTTTAGGACTCAGCGTGGAGCAGGATGCCACTGCCTCATTTCGCTCTCGCTTGTGTAGCACGCGCTGTACGATGTGAGTCCGAATACTGTCACGGCATGTCTTATGATATATTGCCTTATTCGTCAACAGTGACATCGACATACACTCATCACTCTCTCTCATCAAACAATCAATGGTCAAATTATATGGAAGCTCAACGCCATTATCTAGGAAGCGCGTTATGTCTTCCTCAATAGCTTTATAGGCGTCATGAAAACGAGATTCTCTATACGGACGCATCAATTTCTTGGAACTGTCTTGCTGGCAAAAGCAACAACGTTCCCAGTCAGTACTAGTCCGTACACGAAGAGGATTCTCACTCATTCTGTGAATGATTTTTGTGAACAATCGCGTTCTCGAATTAATTTCGACAGACAAATCAGAATTGCTTGCGGAATTACGCCAAACAAGAGATTGTATGGCAAAGAGACTGCTTCATAAAGAGCGTTGTTTCTCCGGGATCAGCGTCATTCAGGTTTGCCTGAATGACGCTGATCCCGGAGAAACAACGCTCTTTTCAAGTTCCAAGAAATTGATGCGTCCGTATAGAGAATCTCGTTTTATTCTACATCATCTCCCACGTCTGTTTCCAACACGTGCGTGGATCAGAGTTCACTTTCGCGCCCTTACAATCGGATGTATAGTCGGTAGACCGTCGAAAAGGAGGTTCCCTTCAGCCGCTGGCGGCCATTTTGGATTGTGCCGCTACTGGTCGCCACCGGTCGGTGTCAACTTGTAGCCGATCGTTTTTGAGAACCTCATAGCCTACACTAACAGTGTGCCAAATTTCAAGAAGGTATCACCAAGTGCACAATTCACCTGTATGTGACGAATTCCTCCCCCGCTATAATGTCGCAGCCACACTGAGGAGATATATGACAGTTATATTTCATTCTAACTTGTCCCAGTGCTGTTCCTTACAAGAGTGCCCCACATCATGTTTAGTCGAATCTTATCTGGTGGTTGTACGGGAACACAAATCCTCCTACACAATCGAACGTGTTGACTGAATGTATGCATACTTTCAAACGTGCCAGAAACCACAGGACGTAACCCAATCGTCAACAGCGCCAAGAGAAAGGGAGAGTGTGTTTGAGCAAATTGTTCTCACCAAAATATATGTGTTCCCAACACTAAGCTTCAAAAGCTTAGCAGTTGTTTGCGCTGCCAATGCACATCTAATTGCTTCCCACATTCCACCCCGACCTGCCCTAACCGACAATGATATATCAAATAGAACGGATAGCTTCAAATAAATTTCAAATCATTCACATAGAGGCGAGCTAGAGACAAGCACAAAACTTCTTTTTTTTTTTGGGGGGGGGGGGGTGAGTCTGAGGGTATGTGAGTATGGTTGCCATCTTCATGGAGCAATTGTTCGGAAACGCACCACATCGGCGCGTTGTTGTCAATTCTGGAATTTATTCGAGGCGCATCAAATACTTGCAGGGTTGTGTTTTCACAACAAAGTTCGGTTGACACGAGTTGAAGATAAGTGACCCTGAAACTATTTCTCTTCGTGTGGTCCGGTCTTAGGCCTGAAGTAGTCGACGGATTCTTGACGCGTCGAATCTAATTGTATTAAATCCGTCGCTGATGCGACAGAGAGAAGTTTTGAAATATATAGAGGCATCACCGTGGCGTCGAATCTAAAGAATCAGCCAATCGTGGTCGACCGGCATACTTTAGGTTCCTTCGGTCATTTTGTTTTTGCACCCAGGGCGCGACATTTATTTATTTATTTATTTATTTATTTATTTATTTATTTATTTATTTATTTATTCTTTCATTCATTCATTCATTCATTTAGGGGCACATCGACAATTTTGAAAGCCAGTGTCGGACAGTTTTACGGGTGAGGCCGGAAAACCCGGAGAAACACTGATCGGAGCGAGTAACTATCAGAGCTACTACCTCGGCACAAGCAGGGTTAGCAATGGTTGAAGGCATACGTACCCCATGATCCAGTGGAACCTGGATCCCCCCAACAAAAAATCTAGATATTTATACTTGTAAAATGTTTGAGTGGAGGGGGTGCGTTATAGCAAATTTATACGTGAATAGCAGGGAAAGTCAAATTAGCATCTGGATTTCCAAATATTTCTGCCTTCTGTTGAACACAGTTTCATTTATATATCACCTCAATTCTCACAACAAAATATCAAAACACGGCTGCTTCGTACGGCTGTGGAAAATAATTCCTCCATAATTTATATCTTCCGTGTTTATTATTTTCTAATTCATCCGAAACTTCACATGCTTCCAATTGTATTTGAGGTGCACTTTAGCCTGTACCCATGTGTGTTGTGTTTACAACCATACAGGGCTGAAATGGCGCTGCACCAAACAGTTCACCAGTTGGTTGCTATTTTGCCATGTTGTTGCAAGTAATCGATTACAATATTTTATAATTTATTCGGATTCTATTTGGTGGTGATGGAAGCGCGGTGGCTCAGTGGTAGACTGTTGGACTTCTATGCTAGAAGTCCCGAGTTCGATCCTTTTTTGGGACGACCCGCGTTGTGTCCTTGGGCAAGGCACTTTATCCCGGCTGCCTATATGGGAGCACGATGACGCCGTGTATTAAGGCGAACTGCTCGTCGATGGTTCACATGGCTGTAACCCTGCTTGAGCGGAGCTTGAACAGAGCTAGAATGTTGAGGAACTGACAGTTGCTCGTCGATGCTTGGTGGTTCTCTCCGGGTACTCCTGCTTCCTCCACCCGTAAAACTGTCACGGTCACAATTAGCCATTGTGCATAAGTATGTGACCTTAAACACCAGTAAATAAATAAATAATTTGGTGGTGATGTGACCTAATTAATGTTGCCTTTCACAACTTATTAACTAATTATTTACACAAACGGACTCAGAGTCAAAGAAATTGCTTTTTTTGTCTGGAATTTCAATTTTTTCGGGGAAACCTGACCCCCGGCCCAATCCAACGCCCACGAGCGGTGGACAGCCCTCTCGTGCTCGCCCCTATCTCGCCGCTGCGCTGCTCATGTGATGCTGCAAATTATATTCAGTATGCCCCTTAGATATTACTCTTGCCCCCCCCCCCCCAGCTTTGATATCCTTTGTGTGCCTGCCATGATCCTACTCGAGTAAATGAATGCATCGTGTTTTATCTACCCCCCCCCCCCTCCCTCTCCACCCACCTTCCCTGGATTGACTGAAATATTTTTGTGGCATGTGTTCTACTTGTACCGAGAAATGTTTACAAAACATGTTCTGACTGAAAGAAAAACACATCCCTGCAGAAATCACAATTATTGATTCAGCTTATTATGACTCGGGACACTGGGAGAAATTGGAGGCTGCAGAGTTAATGCTCATGGGTTGATCCGCCGTTTAAAGACTCCCCCCCCCCCCCCCCCCCCCCCCAAGTGGAAAACATAAAATTAACGGCTTTTGATTTATGTTCAGCACTAATATCCAGAGAGAGAGAGAAAGGCGAGGCTTTTCTGAACGAAAATATTTTTCTAACTTACGCACAGGGTATAAACCGTATAAACCTTTAGCCGGAAGTGGAGATAAGCGAGGCGAGAGATTTCTATTTTTATCTCAAAGTTTCAGTCGCAGCATATCCAAGATCACCGAAAACAAGATTTTTTTAATAAAAGGAATGACCGAAGAAAGCAAAATCAGTAAGTATGTTATATAAAACAATATTTAACAATGAAACGGCACAACTTAATGGAAAAATCGACTCTTGCAGTATGAAAAAACATCTGCTGATCATCTCGGAAAATGAATTGCTCGGGCAAATTTCTCCTTCAAATATCGTTTTTCACATGTTCGCACAAATGTAACATGTTAAAATCATAGATCGACAGATTCGGCGTTCAATTCCACACCAGAAACTATCAACCATAACAACGAAGGAGGTTTGGTGCTACTAAAACTGTCCAAAATATAATGTCACCTTATCGAGTTTTTTATACGCCCAGTTGGTAAAATCGTTGATCGGGAGTTGGTGATAATTATACGTCCAGTTGAGATTATTCGATTTCCCATATGATCGTTCCAATGTCTATGTTTGTTGATGTACGAATGTCTAATCAGTTAACCAACCATATGAACACACTCAAGTGCACAACGTTGACGTCACACCTTTCAACTGAAACACTACTGACTGAACCACCGAACCTGCAACCACGGGGGAGGGGGCGAGAGGACCGCTCCTCCCCCGAAGAACTTTCGTCCCTCACCCGAAAGATTTCAGACCATGTTTTTCAATCGGCATTCATTTTTTTAATTTACCTAAGCATTAGGGTAAATTAGTTCAGTTACAACTGTAACACTTCATTTTGCCTTGGCTCCAATTCCTTCACACCTGTAACTAACATATCCATAATCACTTGTCTATGAAGGTAATCCCATTGTTATTTGTGAGCTGTTTATTTATCACACATACATCCACACAGCTTTGTCGGGGAATTATTTTTCCAATTGGGAGTATTCGGGGTTTGTTTCATTCTTTTTAATGACCTTTTTAAAAAAAATTTGTTTACCGTTTTTGACCGTGGTCGATTTTACTTCATAACGATCATTTAGTGTCTATGTTTTGCGGTTTTGCCTGGCTTTTTTAAATTATTTTTTTCTATTTATTTTATTTTATGTTGTTGAAGTGTGTATTTGTGTGGGGGGGGGGGGGGGGGCGACAGTCGAATTGGAAGAAAATGTTTTCACTTCAGATAACGGCGTGTTATAACAATACGCCAATCCTCTGTTAATTGAAACCAGTTTGCCTGACAGCATGCTGAGCTAGCAGTTTATTCGACAATAATCCCTAACCCGACCCCACCTCACCCTCTCGCGCTCTCTCATTTTCACTCTCATTTTGGCAACAGTCTTTTGTGTCCAATAACTGTCGAACAAACATCAAATGGGCTATTTTTAGTATTCTCTTCGAAGCAACTGCATCAATAAGAATCTGGCTTTTAACGATTCCATTTTTAGAGAAATTAGCGAAACACTATGGAATCCTACATGAAATATACCATACCTATACTTTTGTAAATATTCTATGTTGTTCTTTGAGAACTTATTTTATCTGAAATAAATACTGTTTAAACTAAACTGAAGTATTTTTAGATAAGGCGTGACGTCACATGGGATTCCCTCGATATCTCGCCGATGTCGTGTTGAAACCAAACAGATCCAGGGTCGAAAACAAGCTTTATACTCACCAAGCGAACCCTACCGTGTGACAAAGGCAAAAAGATGAAATAAATAGAATAATTCGCGCCTTACATAAGTATTTTATAAACTTTCATCTTATTTTCACTTAATTTACATACGACTTCACGGAAACAGTTTCGAAACAAGACTTCGGTTACCAGTTTTCTTTTTGAAACTTGAATGCCAAACAACATTCTACATGATGTAGGATAAGCACAGTTATGTCAACAGTACTGAAATTAAATTACGTTGTTGTCAATAGCAGTTCAGAGCAGGTTATGAACCACTAAATAAATCCCATTGACCACAGTGTTAACCTTCCACTCTCTGTACAACACACCAAGTTGTTTTGAAAAAAAATACCTATACATTTACAAAGTACACCATCTCTTGAAAAAATTAAACTGGAAAAAAATATATGTTGCCACATCAAATTTCAGTTTAAATTTCGAATTTTCACAGCTACCGTATGGTCTTGCACTGAATGACCTTCACACTTTTTTCCCCATGCCTCATGTTTTTGAGAGATTCTCACACATTCCGGCACCAAATTACAAACAAACTTATTAATCCTTTCTAAAGTGGAGGAATCAAAATTTTAATTAATGGTTTCAAAGTCAAAATATATTTAACCAATCAGCTGATCAGCCCTATTTAATCCTACTCACGACATTGGGTGTCAAACGCTCAAAGTCACGTGTTCACTTATTTAGTGGTTCATAACCAGCAGGGTCAAGTTGTTAAAAATACAAAGCGGTCATTTCTTTCAAATTGATCGATCACATTTATTGTCCGACGATAGCCTTCAATACTATTCACAATTTCACATTCTCAAGACTAATTTCCATTTCACTCCTGCTGAAGAACAAAACACCTCTCGGATCCAAATGCTCCCAGGGACGTTTCTGGGTAGTTCAGACTCGGTGTGTGTCACACACAGTGAGATCCTCAAATTTCCAAACTTTCATTTCAAATTGATACCATAAAAAAGTTTCCGACATTTGATGATCGGTTTTGAGAAGGAATTTTCTTTATATATTTATGTACAAATTACATTATATTCGCTTGATATTTGGCCTTTTCTCCATAATTATGAGTAGACTTTGTAATTGGCCTAACAAAGGACTTCTTGTGGTACATGATACTGCTATATTGTGCGGGGCCGTCGAGAGGGAGGGGGTAGTAACCCCGGCGTTATTGGGGGCCCGTCGATTCCCGTAATTTCCTGAAGGCGGGATACTCGTGCGTGCGGCCCCTTCACTGCACGTCACATTTAGACGAGCAGTGAAGGACTCTCACGTAAGAGAATCCTGCCTTAAGGCAATTAGAGAAAATCGGCGGGCCCCGGTGTTCAATTTGACACTATTTGTGTGCATTTACGAAAGCGGAATCTCGATGTATTGCTAGCTTACGCAGTTACAAACTTGGAACATTATCAACATTTTAGTTCTGCGCGAAAAAGAACTAGTGGGTCATACTATAAAGAATAAATGTATTTCAACCAAGAATCACGAGTTCTATATTTGCTTAGAACAAAATGGTTCCAACTTTTGAAATTTGAACCATAAAATTTCCAACTTTCAAAAATCAGGGTCCTGATTGGGGGGGGGGGGGGGGTAAGCCCCCCCCCCCCCCCCCGTCGCAACGTCCCTAAGTGCACTTCGTCTTTGCTGGCGAAGAGTAGTCTCTTGCGCACCCCATTTGCTTTCATCTAGGTGAAAGGTAGTGGGATGCACAGGAGACTAGGCGAAGAGGTCATCCCGCACTTTAATAGCACAGCCAAACAGAACGCACACCTGGCACGCGTCACTAGCCAAATCGGCTTCAGAGTAACAAGAACCGATCTTGCCGGTTTCTGAGAATTTCACCCAAACAGGCCGCCAACAAAGTTATCCAAACTGATCTCCAGTTTCCTTCTTAACTCTTTTGGAAAAAATAATTTTGTACGCCATGTGTCCTGGTCATATTTTGATACACCCAAACCGGCCTCTCGACTCAGCAATTTCATTCAAACTCAGACCGGCCATTACATTATTCTATAAAATACACCTGCAACTAATATATTTTACTGATATATTTTTCCAGTTTGTCATGCCTGTAAACTGAAATTATTTACTCTCATTCAAGAACGTAACCGGGGAGGGGGGGGGGGGCACATCCCCCCACCCCACGTTGAACTGTGGGTGATAAGTTGAAAAGAGTGGTGGATAAATTCGCTGGTCTCTCGTGCCAGAAGTCGCGGAATCGCGGATCCCCGGCTGAGAAAAGATATGGAAGTATCTGAACCCTATCTGGCAGCATCAGTTGATGATGTCACGGCGTGTCGTCCTATTGGGTGGGGAAGTAAAATGGCTGTCCTCTGTACGGAGAGAGACCGACTCCACACAGGCTAAAGATCCAGACGTAGAACACAACAAATTGGAATTCTCTGCTCCTTTCGTTATCAGACTCGCTTCTAAATTTATTCGTTTGGTTATTTTCTTCGTTTGCGTTTTGTTTTACACTGACCTCTAACATGCAATTTTAAAAATGTAGTTTACATGTATACCATATTTTTTCTTTGTTTATAGTAATACGATAACACACTGGAAAGGCGTTCATTTGAATCAGTTCCACATATTTATTTTTAAAATAGAATATAGTTGATTATTCAGGAGCCAAGGAAGGTAAAAATATTGGGGGTGAGGTGGGGGTGGGGCTATCAGAGCTAATCCCAAGGGGACCACCATGTATGCTCACCGTGTGCTGTGCAGCAGCATCCGAGCCGCACAGTGGTTAGGTTGTGTGTGTGTGGGGGGGGGGGGGAGGGTAGGGGGAGGGGGTAGCACAAGAGTCGATACCGCCGTATCCCATTCTCGGTGGTGAGGGTCTGCGGGCTTTCTCTGGAATATTTTGAAAAATGAGGGCCAAAACTAACATGCTCAGTGATTCTGAGGCTGCTGTGACTGACTCCTCAGATGAGGACTGTTGAACGCTGCAAATTTGAATTCTCTGCTCCTTTCATTATTAGATTCGCTTCTAAATTCATTCGATTGGTTTACCCATTCGTTTGTGTGTTTTTTTTTCTTTCTTTGGGAGCATGCATGTATTCCCTCTAGATCATACTATACCATGTAAAAGTGCGCACGCGCGCGCGTGTGTCTTTTGGGGGGTGGGGGTGGGGGTAATGCAGAAACATTAGATACATTGCCCCTCCCCCTTCCCCCACACACTTTCAAATTGATCCCCGGCACCTGCAAAAGCTCGGGGTTTTCAAGTTATATACAGTAGGTTTAATATATATTCCCATATATTTAGTATCCCGTTTGTATCTCATTCATAGTTTTGGGGGTTTGTTTTTTTTTTTTTTAAATATCTCGAAGCAAATTCTCAGTTCAATACTGAGTCTTGTATTCGTCGTTCTGTCATTGATACTCCACGCCGGCATTTACCGGCTCTGGAAGTGTGAAATCTTACCAATATTTCTCCATTAAAAACCTCAAAATATCCACTCAGATGCAAGGAAACGAGGGTTTGGACCCTGAAATTCACAATTTTCCTACCCCGGGCCCAACTATGGTCAGCCATCAGTAGCGAAGGCCCTGCTTCACCCCATAATAGATCAATAGCCACCCTCTTTGCGAATTTGTGTGTCTGCTATTTAGCTACATGCCTGCCCCTTCCAGAGCTTATTTAGTTGCAAAAATGGTGGGGGGGGGGGCGGGGGGTGTAACGTCTGCTTTTGCGTGGGGGATTATGTGCGGGTTGTCTTCCCCACCCCACCCCCACCCCTACACGGCTCTTCGCTGCCTTTCCCACTCCCACTCCGAAGATCGACCCTGGTTGCAGGCCTGTGGACCACGGCTTTATATAGTCATCTCTTACGAGAACCGCGACAAATCAGTGGCTGGCCAAAGAGTTATTATTATTACTATATATAAACGAGTGTGTCTGTCTGTCTGTCTGTCTGTCTGTTTGTCTGTTTATGTATGCAAGCAACCGCTGCATGAATTCAGATGCAATTCGTCATCAGTGTTCCTTGGATCACTGGGAAGGTTATTAGCGGGCTCGGAAATGCGCCGTTCTTAATGTTGTTTTTTTTCTTTTTTTTATTCATTTTTTTCTTTTTTTTTTCTATAGTAATAAATGAGGATCGAATGACCGGAGTGTGCCGCCTTTGTTGAACGAAAAATAGAATTGAATTAGGCCTCATCAGTTACTTATAATTATACTTACTTACTAAACATTTGCGGGAACACAACTAAAAATTGGGTAAGTTAGTTATAGTTGCAGAAAGGTGCCCTTAAACTACAGTAAATAAGTTCAGCATGAATGTTTGTTTGGAGTCTGCTAGATATTTGGTCTGCCTATTGCAGTGCATTGAAATTTAGGGACCCACAAAAATTAAGAACTCAACAAATTGTTATCATGTGAAGAAGCAAAGCACAAGAGGCTATTTAAATATAGCCGTGAGTTTATGTAAAACCTTTTGTAGTTCACTGAAATTTACAGACCTGATGATTTAAGAACTTAACAAATTGGTGCTTGAGCCTAAAAATTCATAAAATTATAATTACGTGCTATCTATACTGCCATATGCGTACGGGAATTTTTCTTTTCTGGGTGGGGTGAGGGAGGATGTGGAAATGAGGTCCACTTCATCCGAAAGAATCCTGATTGCCCCCCAAAATATTATTTCACCCCCAAAACGTGTTTTGGAACAAATTGTGTCTGAAAGAGTCAACTTACAATAAATAATGCGGACCAACTTGATCTGACATTGTTACGCTAATCCATAAAACCAGTCTCATCTTCATATAGTTCATCGCAGTAGGTGATAATTGCGGGTGCAAACGACATGTACATGTACAGTACATGTACATGTACGTGTACACATACATTCGTGTACACCTCCATATGATTTAGTGTTAAAATCGTGTACAGGTAGACGATTTGTCATGTACATGTACGACACATGTACGTGTACCGTAGATGTACAATCGTGTACATTTCCCCATAGGGTTCAGTGTTAAATTGCGAGCAAAAAACGTTTTGTCGTTTCTTAATTAGGATTTATTGTTAAAATCGTGTACGGAGATTGAGTTTAGAGAAAAGAATCAGAATTCTTGTGAAGTAATCTTAATAAACACTTAACGGAATGTTTAAACGCATTTTCCGCTCAATTAGGTTTTGAGTGGTAAAATTTTTAAAATATTCACGATAGCGATCAGAGAAATTTGAAAATGAATGAATAAGTTGCTTTAACGTTAAAAATTAGAAAACCAGTTTTCTTTTGTGTGTTGAAATGTTTTAACCGTCATCAAAGGGATTCTCTCTTAATTCGACACTGAGTTAATGGTTCTTTGATATGTGAATGGAAATCCTTTGACAAAACGTAATTACTATCAAAATGCGTTAAATCAGAAACCGGTTTGTCATGTACTGCTTAAAACGTATTTTAAACTTTCCTAATTCAATTAACACGGAGTTGAGATGTGAATATTTTTAGTTTATTATATTAAAGACGGAAAGATTTTATTAACTTAAAAACATAAAAATATAATTAAACATTTAATTTTGAAAATAATAAAAACAATTAAAAAACGAAAAATGTTTTTACAGATGGATTCTAGACACCGAGATGGAATTTTAGAAGAGTTTGAGCGTGCTAAGAAGGGCATTCAGTCGGCTGACAGAAGCAGACGTCTTGATGAGATGGAACTCAAACGCGAAGCCACAAAAATATTTAAACCCGTGACGGAGGGTCAAGAGCGAAGCAGAAAGGAGATAGTCGAAGAATTGAGACCCATAAAGGAGAGTTCTTTGAAAATGGGTTCGTTGCCTCTTAGTTTTGGAAATCGGCATTCCGTTCAATCTACACCGGATTACGTTCCCACGGGGATTCAAACGGAGAGCGACACCGATACAGCTTCGACTACCACCACCGATACAGCTTCGACTATCACCGCTGATAGCGTCGCATCGTCTGATGATGATGGTGGTAAGAGAGATCTGTTGTATGGATTTTATAGGGATTTGGAGGGAAGAATTTTTGTAGGAGACACAAAAGTAGATATTGGCGATGACGAATTGATCGTTGGTTCGAACAGATACGAATTGACTGATGGGCTGCGCCGATTGCTCCTTTACGACAAGCCTAGCGATTACACGGATCAGGATTTCGACAATTACAGCGACATTCTGGTTCAGACCCACGCCATGAAGAGAAATAACGATGCCAGAGAGACGAGACCCAAAGCCAACAGAGGTTACAAGTGGACGAAAGTGGTGAAACCCATATGGGATATGAACAAGAAGTTCGTCGAATCGGTGACTGGCAAAGGGGTGAAAACCACTTTTCTTCCGAGCGATTCTGACGCTCTGTCTCAGAGATTGAGTTTGTTGATGGCGAGCAGACGGCCTGGTAACACAGGATTAGATAATCAGATAGTTGCTATATCTGACGAATTGTTAAGACAAAAGGTTTTGAATAAAAACCACTATAAAAGGCTGATGAACGAATTGAAGGATTGATGTGTATATAATAAGTAGAGAGAAACAAACAAACAAACAAACAAACAAAAATAAAACAGTAAATTTTTACACTAGAAAAATAAAAGTATTTAAACAGCAAAAACGATTTACCAGTGAAAAAACAAAATATATTATAAAAATAAAATATGTTGGTGATAAAGAACAGGGGATACGTCAGAACTTACGTTCAAGGCGGTTCTGGCATCGTCGATTCTATAATGCGAGCGTTCACGAGCGATGCGGGTAGAAAACTTGCATCGACCGCGTTTGAGGTCGGTAAGAAGACGGCTTTGGATGCTGGTAAGAAAGCTGCTTCCGAAGCCAGTGGTAGGATAGCTTCTGTGGCTGGCAAGAGGGCAGCCGACGCGTTGATCGACAGGTTGATCAGTCCGCCGGCGAAGTGAGCTACGTTAGAGCAAACGCCGAAAAGTTGGAAAGATTTTAAGGATGCTGTGGTACCTATACAAGATTTAGCCAAAATGACGAGTGGATCCGGATTGAAGAGAACTCACAACGGTGTGATATAAATAAATAATAATATTAAACAACTAAGTTTGAAAAAAACATATAAAATTTGTGTTTGAAAAAAATCTAAAATAACAACAACAAAAAAAATAAAACAAAGATGAACATTAAAGATATGTCTTGGAACGACGCCGCGACCAAGAGGTCGAATAACGAGTTCTTTCCCAAAAGTATAAGAGGCTTGATAGTGGGAAAATCGAATTGTGGAAAGACCAATCTGTTGATGAATCTGTTGTCTCGACCCAACTGGTTGGATTATGACAGATTGTTCGTGTTTGGCAAGAGCTTGTTTCAACCCGAATACAGATTGCTTCGAGAGTGCATGGATCATAGATTGCCCAAGGACGTCATAGCCAGAATCTTTGACAGTAGGGAGGAATTCGACAAGAGCGAAGCTCCACTCTTGACCATTTTGGATGGTGCGCGACGGAGCTGATAAGGAGAAATGCATCTTCGAACGTCGAGTGTCGATTTTATGAGAACGCTAGTGACGTTCCGGATCCTAGAGAACTGAAATCGGAAGATAAGAATCTCATGATTTTCGATGATCTGCTTTTGGAGAGACAGAACCGATGCGAATCATATTACGTTAGGGGTCGACACAGCAACGTAGACTGTTTCTACCTGTCGCAGAATTATTTTCGATTGCCCAGACAGACGATAAGGGAGAACGCTAATTTTCTATGTCTCTTTCGCCAAGATCTCAAGAATCTCAATAATATCTATGGCGATCACGTTGCAAATGACATGAGCGTGGTGGAATTCAGGAGATTCTGCAAGAGGGTTTGGGATGGTGGACTTTACAATTTCGTCGTGATCGATTTGACAAGCGAATTTAATCGTGGAAAATATCGGTGCGGATTCGACAAGTTTTATGTTTCTGATGATAATAAGATAGAGCGTGAAAGTAAAATTTAGAAAATAATAAATCTTCAAATAATTAGTTTTGAAAAAAAAAAAAAAATTAAATATAATGTTCGAACATGGAGAATTGTTAGAATGGATAGCCGAGAATACGGCTGCAAAACAATCCATTTAAATCGTGGTGAGTGGCGATTCGACTCGATTCGCTACGAAATTCGAACCTTCCATCGAATTGAATAGAGAGAAAAGATACGAGATGACATTGGTGAATCTGGAGACTTATTATTCCTTTCCCAACGTCACCGAAAAGAATAACTCGTTCAAGTATTCCGACGGGGTGGATTGGTTGGAGATTTGAATTCCCAAAGGGAGTTACGACATAGACGATTTGAACAATTACATTCAGACGCGAATGAAGACGGATGGAAAGGGAAGCAACAAGATCAGACTCGCTCCCAATCCTAATACCTTACAGACGATGTTGGATTTGGAAGATAATTGTCGAGTGGATTTCAATGTGGACGATTCTATAGGCAAGATGTTGGGATTCGATCGAAAGATGTATTGAGGCCACGCGGCATCTGAAAATACGGTCGACATTCTCACAGTCAATAGCATTCTGGTGAACGTGGACGTGATTGCTGGAAGCTACGTGAATGGTAGCGCTCAACCGACGATCTATTCCTTCTTTCCAAATGTGTCGCCGGGTTATAAGATCGTGGAGCGACCTTGAAATTTAGTTTATCTACCAGTGATTTTAGACACATTGTATAGTCTCAAAACCACGTTGATGGATCAAAATGGTGAACTGTTAGATCTTCGTGGAGAGAGGTGACGATACGATTTCACATAAGAGAAATATAAAAGCAAAAAAAAATAAAAATATTGTGTATATATATAGATAACAAAAATAAAATAAACGCAATATTAATTTTACAAAATTATTTTAATATAAATAATTATTATTAAACAAGAAACAATTGAAGTAAATATATTTAAAAAAAACAGAATTATGACAGAATACGTGATTAAAAATGTGAACATATCTGCAGGACAGAGGAAGAAACTTAAGAGAGCGTTAACAACTCGAGGCGAGGTGGTGAGATTCAAATTCACTCACAAAGATCTGACGAGAGGCGGTCAGGATTCGATCGCCTGGACCAGAAGTTAAATCAAAAGGATGGAGAAAGCGATTCGCGATGGAAGAGGGTTGACTGTGAGATTGAGTCCCGCTCAATTGAGATACAATTTGAGAATGAAAGGTGGTTTCCTACCGCTATTGGCAGGAATCGCCGCAAAAGCATTACCCTTGCTGCAAAGGCACTACCCTTTCTCGGAAAGACTCTTGGCGTGGGAGCTCTCACGGGACTCGCTAGTTCGGCAGTTGAGAAATTAATGGGTGGCAGCAGACTGTTTTTGAAGAAGGGAGGAGCCGTGTGTCGCATCCACGTAGACGACAGCGGTAAAGGATTGTATCTAGAACCCGTTAGAGGTGGCAACTCTCTGAGAGGAAACGGTCTCTATCTGAAGAGTGGACAGAACGTTGAGCGACTCGGCAAGGGTTTGTTGCTCGGTGAGAATTCGCCGTTTAAGAATATACCAATTTTGAATATGTTATTATAATATAAAATTATATAATTATATAAAATATAAATCATAGAAAGTACAAAATAATATATTTAAAATGGATAAAAAGGTGGAGAAACAATTTTATCACCTGGATGAAAAGGTGGAGAAACAATTTGACGATAATGACAAATATCGCAAGACAGAGTCAAAAAAACAAAAATATGGTTAGACGCTAATGATGGATATCTAAGGAAAGAACTGATGAAAGATATAGATAAAGCGCGGGATAGACTGTTGGAATTGAAAAGAATGAGACGCTTTCCACTGTCATCACTATCTTCTAAAGAGAATGGTAATGATGCAAGTGTTATGAAGAGATGCACAACATTCGTTCATAATTATGATTCAGATAAACACATGTGTTGTTATAAAAATGTATCATATCGCAAAAAAAGAAAAAAAGAAAAGAAGAAGAATTGATGTTGAAATTTGAGAAAAAAGGAAACGTTATTATAATATATATGGGCGATAGTGAAGAAGAAGAAGAATGAAACCAAAAAAAAAAAAAAATGAGATCTAAAGATGATCTCATTACTTTTTTTTTTTTTTCCTTCTTCTTCACTAAAAAATCGATCTCTCTATTGTTTATATTTCCAAGTCCGTTATTAGCATGTTAACTCTCGTGTATTCTCCTTTTTCGAAAATGTGTTGAATGTTTATCTTTACTCTTTTGAGTTTTTTTACATCGGTGAACTCGTTCTCACCACCCAATTTCTCCACGAGTTCGCGTGAGATTTTTGGATATATGTAACTTCCATAGAACAACGTCAACTCGTCATTGTCGAATTCTTTATCTTTAGCGATGATGATTTTCTGCAGATCGCTTTGATACTCGTAAAACAAATCGAGCATGGCTTCATCCAATTTCAAAGTCATCTTATATCTGTCGTATTTATGCTCTAAGTCCTTCATCTCGATCTCGTTCAATTCGATGGGATCATGTCATTGTAATCTATAGATTTTAAAACCTAATTTCTTATTCATTTCGACTCGTTTCAATTTCAATTCGCATCTTTTAGGTGTTGCTGTCATGATTGATTATTTGGTTTTTTTTTGTTTTATGAATTCTTGCAAAATAATGTATATTTTAAATTTTGTATTTTAACAATTTGTTTAAAAAAAGTTTTTTTTTTTTTTTTTGCTCTTTAGATATATATATAAAAAAAGTTGTTTTTTTAATTTTTAATTTTCTTTAATGTAAAATTTTTTAGTAAAAGTTTTTTTTTTCTCTTTATATATATATAAAAAGTTAAATTTTGACATCCTTTTTTTTTTCATATTAATTCAATTTTTTTTCACATTAAGAACATATAATTGATTAATTCTTTTTGAAGGAATTAAAACATATTATAAACAATTTTAAAACTTTTTAACAAATTATCATTAATACAAAATTCGACAAAAATATTCTTACAAACTCAATTTTGAGGTAAAAACAATGATCAAGTCCGAACATCCGAATTATAGTTTAGAACGTGCAAGACTTCAAACGTTTAAAAATTGGCCTTCGCATCTTGCTCAAAAACCCGAAGATTTAGCCGCTGCAGGTTTCATTTATGTGGGTAAAGCGACAAAGTTAAATGTTTTTGTTGTAATATACATTTGATGAATTGGGAACCTCACGACAGACCTTTACTAGAACATATAAATAATATTAAAAAAGGCGAATGTGATTATTTGAACAAGATCCTAACGTTGGGATTGATTAAAATCGAAGACGAAGAGTGGGATAGAAATAAAAACCAAAAATTATTGATGGATATGTTACAATTAGGGTACACTAAGGAACAATTGTACAATGCGTTAAATAACGCAAACAAGACCCTATCTCAATTCTTAATCTTAGAAGATCTCATTAAATTCATGACGCAAGCGGACGAGTTATCGTCATGCATCGAAAACGAGCAAAGCAAAATGTTTGCAAAACGTTTACTTTGCGAAAATGTCGCAAACGTTTTGTTTCTACCGTGTGCGCACATGTGTTCTTGTAGAGAATGTTATTCCGAGGACGAGAAAACGTGTTCGTTTTGCAAACAAGAAATAAAAGCAATTGTAAATTGTTTTTGAATAAAAATTCACATGAAAGAAAAAAAAAGGATGTTAAAATTTAACTTTTTATATATATAAAAGAGTAAAAAAGCAAAACTTTTTAACAAATTATTTAAATACAAAATTAAAAAAAAATATTCTTACAAATGAAGCAAACAGATAAAACAATGGTAAATTTAAATGAGAAAACCGTACCTCAGTTAAACGAGATTTGTAAACTATTAAAAATTTCACATTTCAGAAATCATAGAACTAAATCAAAAAAGATTGAAGTCATACAGGAATATTTGTGAAACGATGGAAAGGCAAACGAAATGCCGATAGCAATGACGTAAAAAAATGCATCGGTTGTGAAAAATGAGAAGAAAAAGATAGTAAAAGGAATCGACGGAGAGACGTTGGAAGAAAAAACGAAATCCATTTGTAGAGCCATACGTTTCATCGACAGTTTTAAATTCATGTTGACTGCTCTGGAAAAATTAGTCGATAATATGAGCAAGGATAAATTTAAAATCATGAGCGAACATTTCGGAGAACGAGTAGACGTCATGTTGAGGAAAGGAGTCTATTCTTATGATCTAAAGAGATTCGAAGACACCGCACTACCTTCGAAAGAAGATTTTTATTCGAAATTATACGAATCCGACATTTCCGATGAGAATTACGAACACGCTAAAAACGTGTGGAAATTATTCGATATGAAAACCATGAGAGATTATCACGATCTCTATCTGAAGATCGACGTTCTGCTCTTGGCAGACGTGTTCGAAAATTTTCGAGACGTCTGTTGTCGAAATTATGATCTGGATCCTGCTTGGTATTTCACCGCACCCGGTCTAGCATGGGATGCTCTGTTGAAGACCACCGAAGTCCAACTGGAATTATTATCTGACGTGAACATGTTACTCATGTTCGAAAGGGCTGCGAGAGGTGGCGTCTCGATGATCTCTCATAGATATTCTGAAGCTAACAATCCCTACATGAAAGAAGGTTTCGATTCGAAATGGTCGACTAAATACATACAGTATTGGGACGCCAATAATCTGTATGGTTGGGCTATGAGTCATCCTTTACCGATTGGAAATTTCGAATGGGTGAAGGAAGAGATGCAAAAATGGAGAGACTATCCTTGCATTTTAGAAGTCCATTTGAACTATCCGGAAGAATTACACGATCCACACAACGATTATCCGCTGGCTCCCGAATGAAAGGAACCGAACGAAGGAGACGAGGAAAAACTCATTCCCAATTTATTTAACAAACGTAACTACGTCGTCTACAGCGAGAATTTGAAACAGTACGTCGATTACAGGATGAAATTAGTCAACATACATCGCATCATTTGATTCGAGGAAGAGCCTTGGATGAAAAAATACATCAATCTCAACACGAATCTCAGAATTCAAGCTAAGAATGATTTCGAAAAAGATTTCTTCAAACTCATGAACAACTGCGTGTACGGTAAATCGATGGAAAACATCAGGAAGAGAACCGACGTTCGACTCGTCACGTCTGAGAAAAGAGCTAAAAAATTAGTGGCGAAACCCAATTACAAACACCGAACCATATTCAATGAAAATCTAGTGGTCGTTCACATGCAAAAGACGCACCTGAAGTTCGACAAACCGTATTATCTCGGACCGATCATCTTAGATATCAGCAAGCGATTGATGTACGAGTTTCACTACGATTACGTCAAATGAAAATTTGGTGATAAAGCCAAACTACTGTTCACCGACATGGACAGTTTAGTTTACGAGATAGAGACGAAAGACGTCTACCGAGATATATCTCAGGACGTGGTCAAGTAGTTTGACATGAGCAATTATCCCGTCGATCACCCATCCAACATTCAATCGAACGACAACAAGAAAGTGTTGGGTAAATTTAAGGATAAGAGCGGTGGTAAACAGATCGTCGAATTCGTGGGCTTGAGACCTAAACTGTATGCTTATCATCTAGAAGATGATGAAGAGATCAAGAAGTGCAAAGGAGTTAAAGCATGCATGGTGAAGAAAAACATCTCTTTCCAAGAGTATAAAGATTGTCTATTAGGAAGTGGTCCAGTGTATAAGACTATGAAATCAATTCGAAGTGGAAATCACGACTTGTATACCGAAATAGTTAACAAGATTTCGCTGACGGCTGACGACGATAAGAGATTCGTGTTAGACGATAAAATAAGCACTTTGGCACTCGGACATTGAACTTTAGATCTAATTAGAGACGATATGAATGTGGATGATTGGATTCCAGATACGATTGTAGATGATAAGATTCCAGATATGATTGTGGATGATAGGATTCCAGAAAATCAAGAAGAATTAGATGGATTCAAAATGATAGAAATCGATAGTGACATCGAGAGAGTTACTTTAAAAAGAAAAAGTACCTAACGAACCCCAATTCTTAAATTCCGAAAACGTTCGAACTAAGAGAGACAAACTACGTTTGATATCTCTTTTTGCATCGTCTTTTTTCGCAGGTAGCGAAAAAGACGTATTTGAATATAATAGACATTTGCAGTTGTTATTCCTGTTCAAAGAATTGTCAAAAGATCAAGAGAAATACATTTACGACACGGTGTCTAAAAAATTTCATTCATTAAATCACTACAAAACGATCAAATCTGTTCTACTAAAAGATGGTAATATCAGGATTCCAGAAAATCAAGAGGAATTAGATGGAATCAAAAGTATAGAAATCGATAGTGACATCGAGAATGTTAGTTTAAAAAAAAAAGAGAAAAAACAAAAAAAAAAGTAACGTCATTTTTTAGTAAATTATAATAAATAAATAAATAAAAAAATATATACGCATTTATGAATAAGAAAATAAAGATATCCGTAGAAGGTGTCGTCTTACCTAACGAACCCCTATCCAACATCGATCTGTTGAATGCGGCAAAAGATTTGAAAATCAAAGATTTTCTAGGCGTGTTTTCCAGAGATGCCTTGCCGAAGAGAAGACCTCGACAATCGGAATGTGGAATTTTAAATCTAGACGATTCATCGGGTGAAGGCACTCACTGGGTGGCATGGATCAAGAACGGGAAGAAGAAAAATTATTATTTCGACAGCTACGGAATCTCGCCGCCAAAAGAAATAAAGAACTATTTCAACAAATCGATGGTTCGTTACAACACGGAACAAGTGCAATCACCAGATCAAGTGTTTTGCAGTCACCTGTGTCTCTACGTTCTCAAGAGATGGTCTGAAGGAGATCGATTTCAAGACATTCTCAATGATTTACATTAGAGAGAGATTTTTTTTTCTTATAGTATATATAAAGATAAAAAAATTATTTAAAAAAAATTTTAATCGAATAAAAACGAAAAATAAAATAACATAGTTCATTTTAATAAACTGCGTTTTGAATATATTTTTCTAAAAACAAAAAAAAATCTCCACAACAACATGCCAGTCGGTAGAAGTGACGACGAAAAAGTCAACCCAAGAAAGAAGAGGAAGACATTCGAAGTCGACGATGGTTACGACGTTGCCAACTTGGACGAACATTACGTTCGGAGATACGAACCTCGAGAAGAACCTTTGAACATGAATGATAAGAAGCTCTACAATTTTCCCGAGCTGATAGATCTCGCAGATGCTGCGACTAAAAAATACGTCGACAGGGGGAACGCCAATTTCGAACGAATCCTGCTAGATAATTACGTGGATAAAACCATGACTGACGATCTTGATCTGAAATCCAAACGTTTGGTGAATGTCGCAAATCCCATAGATCCCACCGATGCCGCGACCAAGAAATATGCGGTCGACTCTCATGCGAGATTCAGTGAACACCTGAGAAATAGATACGTTCAGAAAACGATGCACTCGGAATTGAACGCCAATTCTAACAAGATAACGAACGTGGCCACTCCCACGAATCCCAAGGACGTGGCGACCAAACACTATGTAGATCTGGAACAGAGAAAGTCTGACAGACGTGAAATGAAATCGGATCTGAATGCGGGATTCAACAAGATATTGAATCTGTCGAAGATCGATGACACGGATGCAGACTCAACCGCGGTCAACAAGGGCTACGTAGATTCTGCCGTGATACAATCACAAGAATACCTAGAATCGCAAGTGGACGATCTCTACCTGAACAAAGAATCTGGTGGAACCATGGAGGGTGGCATCAACATGAACGATCACAATTTATTCAGTCTCGATCACGATCCCGAATTCGATTCCAGCGCGGTCAGCAGAAAGTACATGGACGACAACTCGGTCTGGAGAAAGGGTGACATCATGGAAGGTAAACTAGACATGGGTGGACACGCGCTCACGAATCTACCGGATCCCGTGAACATGATGGATGCCTGCACCCTGATTTCGGTGGTGGAGAAAGTCAAATATGCTAGACAATTGATCACTGTGTAGGCCGAAGAGGCCGGCATCTTAGATGAGGGAAAAGCTGAGTGGTCTTTCGGAAATGGAGGTAGCAGATCGAAACATGGTCAGGTGGGATATCCCATGCCGCTGGGAGGTGAAATCCTTCGAATGAGTCTGGCTTCCTCGGATTTGAATAACAGAGTGGTCGTCAATCTCATGGTGAATGGTGTAGAGAGTGATAAGAGATACAGCGTCGAAAAGACTGAGAATCAACACGCGAATGTTAGCACGTTCGGCACGCCTCTCAAAGTGAACGCCAGAGACAGGATTAATTTCGTTATGAAAACCAATAATCCCAAAGCCGCCACTTCCGTGGTGAGTCTACTGATCGAACTAGATCCTTTGAACAAACAGTGAACGCATGGAAAATAATGAGTTAAAAAAAATAATGTGTTATTATTAAAAACAAAAAAAACAAAAAAAAAAGTAATGAGATTTAGAAAGATGTTCAATCTCTCTAGATCACATTACTTAATTTATTTTTTTTGTTTTTTAATAATCACACATTATTTTTTTTTTGTTTTTATTTTTTTCACACTCGTCTCTCATCGAATTATCGACATCTTATTTCCGTCCGATTCGAATTGTAATTCTCTGTCCGACAGGACCAGGGCGAAGGCTTTGGTTTTTCTCGGCACGTTCCTATCGAATTGCATCTTGATCTGAATGTCTAAGACGCTACTCTTGAGTCGTTCACTCTGTTTACTGACGTCGAATACGAACATGGGAAACATCGACTTGTATTCGCCGGGAGATATGTTAGGGTTGCTCATCAATTCGTCTAGACCGTGATACTTCTTTCTAAAATCAGCGGCGTCGCCATACAGTCTGCAGAAATCGTTCTTGTCGAACGATGCATTGTAATCGATTGCTGGATATCTCGTGGTGTTCAGAAACACTTGCAAGTTTCTCAAATGGCAGTGATCAAACAGCGACGCATTCTTTTCCTGAGACCCGTCCCTATCGGTCTGAAATGCAATCACGGTCTCTCGGAAGCGGATTTCACCGTCAATCTCCAATCGAAGTGATTCGTGGAGGGAGGAATGCTAGCCCTGTCGCACTGTCTCATTCTAAATCCCACAGGTAATTTACTCTTAGATTCTATGATCTTGTAGAGACGCGCTTTCTCCACGATCAAAGGCTCCACGTGTGGAATGAACCACGATATCTTGTGTAGAGTTATCTTACCCGCATTGGTCGCAGTGAGTCTCACTATTGCGTCGTCTTCTCCTTTTCAAATCAACGTCAGATTATGTTTGAATCCGTACATGATCTTGTAATCGTCCGCAAATCCGAAGATGTGTTTCAAAGGTATCCTGAACGAAAACGTTCCTTTAGGTCTGGACGTCTAGACGACGTAGTCGAATATCAAGACGGCGCCGGCGCTAGCAGGGCCGATGGTGTCTTTCACCCACAACTGATTAAGTCCTCTGGATTTCGAAAAATCATCAGGATACCTCAAGAGTCCGAACATCGTGGTGGCTTGACCGGGATGAAACACAGAGTCTATCTCTTGTCCGGATAGCATGTATTTTATATTACTGAATAGATGCATGATGCCATTATCGGCTAGAGTAACTGTGTCGTCGTCGGCGTAGTCGCTCCCATCTTCCTTGGTGAGACGTCCCTGCACCACTCTGTAACTCTCGCTAGGATGTACGAATAGATCTTGAGTTTCAACATTAATTTTTATCTCTCCCGCATTGTTCAAACTCGTTCCGGTTACCGGTTCATATTCGTGAACCTCATATTCTTGAATACTTTCATCTTTCACTATGCTTTGTGCTATATCTAGTATATTTGTCATTTTAAAGGATTTTTAGTTTTTTGTTTATTAATTAACTTGCTTTCTTTATCTAAAAAATAGTTTTTAATTATTTTTTATTATTATTTTTTTCTCTCTTATATATATGAGTGTAAACAAGAAAATGTTAAAGAGAGTAAATAAAAAAAAAAATTGTTTTCTTTATCAAAACTTTGTCTTCTGTAATTGTTGTTCGTAAAACTTTCCGATGATGTCTTCTCCATCCAAAGCTTCGATTTCGTAAGTCACCGGATCGGTGTGAAATATTTTGATTATCACAAACATTTCCGAGGTCCATCGAGGAGTATAACCCTTTTCAAAGTGCTTCTTATAAGCGTAGATTCTCACTCGATCACCGATCGCAAATTTCGGCGTTCTAGACTTCTTCCTGATCTTAGATCTCCCAGGATATAGATTCGCGTAGACCCGTTTTTCGTTTCGAGGATCGCTAGCTTCCGCGGGAGTCATCTTGATTGAACTGTGTCGCGTGTTGTTGTAATCTTTGACCAGACCGTTCAGAGCGTATATGTATTTCTTGGTCGCATTCGCCATGAAGTATCTGTGCATCTTTTCCTTCATCATTCGATTCCAACGTTCCACCACGCTGGCTTTCTCTTCGTTTTTGATCGAGTAGAGGTCTACCAATCGATGAACGTGCTTGTTGTAGAATTCCTTTCCCTTATCCACCCACAATTTACTCGGTTTTCGAGAAGACGAGTCGAACACGCTCTTCAGAGCCTCGGCGACGCAAGGTCCCGATTTATTCTTCAAAGCTCTGATCCAACTGTATTTGGAAAACACGTCGATGACTGTCAATAGATATTTGACGCCCTCGTTCCACCTCGAAAACGATCTCATGTCGACCAAGTCGGCAGACCAAATATCATCCAGACCCTTCACGAACACCCTTCTCTTTCGAAATTTACGCACTATGAGTTTGTGTAACTCCTCGGCCAATTCGCTCGTCAATAATCGTTTCTTCTTCTTTTCAGATGCGCTTTTTTTTTGAACGCCGCATCCGAATTGACGTTTCACACCGATCAGATTGCCGACCAGCGAACGTTCTATCTTCTCTCTCCTGGTCGGATTCGATATGCCTCTCAATTTCCCCAACATGTTTTTATCGCAGACGTCGTTGCGAGTCTTGGTGTCGGGATGTCCGGCGTAGCACAGATCGTGATCATACGCGGCCGCGTTCACCCTATTCACAGGTTTACTCCAAGATTTGGGAGTCAGATCGACGTTGAGTCTCTTGTTCAATTTCGTTCCGGGTCCCGTGAAACTGTGACCGGGCAGATGCATTTCGAAAGGTAGATTATTGATCATTTTATTCACGATGCCTTTACCTTTGCTCGCGTTCTTGTTTTTGACGAATCTAGTCTTGATAGAACCACACACGTCGCAAATTCCACGAAGCATCTGTCTGTCGTTTTTAGTTCGCACTTCTCGAGAATTACTCGTCTCGGTAACTCTCTTACACTTTACGCAATACATTTTTTTTAAGAGTTATTTAAATTAATTTCGTTTTTTTATTTTATATATAAATTTAATAATTAATTAATTCTGTTCTTATTATATATATATATTTTTTTAATCGCTGCTCTTGAGTTCTATCATCTTACTGAATTCCTCCCTGGCCTCTTTCCTCCCCTTTTCCACGAGAGAATCCTTCATCTCTTCCTTGATGATCTTACGAGTCTTGATTCTCACGGCTTCTTTCATGGCATCATATTTCGTTTTCTTGCTCAATATCGCGAAGTATTCACCGTCCGATATCCTACTGTCTTTCAACGCCATAGAGATCATTTCGGATATCGTGTCGATCTTGGAGTCGGCCAAGACGCGAATCTTGTCGTGTTTCCTCGCCTTCAGATATAATTTCCTACTCAAAAAGTTTCCGAGCGTGCTAAACAATCCGGCGGCAAGAGCCACTCCTTCTACTGTCAACACAATCGGAATGCCGACCGCGGTCGACAACAATCCGATGCTGGCTGCGTGTAAACCCATGGAAATCGTGATGAGTGTCGTGTCGATCGCGTTGACGAATTTCACGAAACGCGAATACTTCTTCTTGAGGGAACGACGAGAATCTCTCTCTCGAGTTAGATACTCTTGGATTCTAACGATTTGATCGATACGATACCTCTCTCCTCTTTCTCTTTCTTCTAGCGACGGTGCCGTCGGCAAAACGTCGATCGGCTTCTCGTCCTCGTCTTCCACTAACGTCGGATACAATTTATTTCTGGTTCTCATTTTTGTTTTTTTCTTTCTAATATTAGATAAAAAATTTATGTGTGTATTTATTTTTATTTTCTATTCTCCCTTATTTTATATCAACGAAAAAACTTAGACGTATGCTTCATTGAACAATAATTTCATGATGCATCCCTTATCTCGTAAAGTCAGACTTTTACGCGCCAATTTCTGTTCTTCCGAATCTGTGGGCTTGCTTTGATTCTTACAGAAGAGTAATCTCTTCCAAAACGCGATCACTTCATTGATTTGAACGCGTTCGAACGCCACTTCGAAATACTTGACAACCATATCTTCCCTTTCCATCCACAGACACGAATGATTCTCGTGATCGAAGTCTAGGTGATCCCGACATCCGACGCATCGTTCTAACAAGAGACGACCTAGTTGTTCGTTCACGCAGAATGCGTAGGCTCTCATCAGCATTTTAAAAAGAAACCTTACTCTAATATCCTGAGAATCGCTCTTGATTTACGTATTTTTTTTATTATCTATTTGATTTGATATATTTATTTTTTTTTAAATAACTATTTATTTATATTTTTTTTCTCTCCTATATATCAAAATCAAAAACGTGACAGTGAGCTATCGTGAATATATTAAAAATTTTACCACTCAAAACCTAATTGAGCAGAAAATGCGTTTAAACATTCCGTTAAGTGTTTATTAAGATTACTTCACAAGAATTCTGATTCTTTTCTCTAAACTCAATCTCCGTACACGATTTTAACAATAAATCCTAATTAAGAAACGACAGAACGTTTTTTGCTTGCAATTTAACACTGAACCCTATGGGGAAATGTACACGATTGTACATCTACAGTACATGTACATGTGTCGTACATGTACATGACAAATCGTCTACCTGTACACGATTTTAACACTAAATCCTATGGAGGTGTACACGAATGTATGTGTACACGTACATGTACATGTACTGTACATGTACATGTCGTTTGCACCCGCAATTATCACCTACTCACCGCCTGTCGTTAGATTCTGTAATGCAGTAAAATGGGCTATTTCTTTGCGTTGAAAAAGGTAACCTTTGGTTCGCTTTTTCAACGCAATGCAATGTTGCATTCAACCCGGCTTGTGCGCGTGCAGGCCTATCTTGCTTTCGGAACTTACAGGCTCCAAATTTACCAGATTCTCACATCGAAAGGGTCACCTGACAAGCATAAAAAATGTATACGACTCATCAACTGAAGATACGAGCGTATACAACTGGGCGTATAAAAAAATCGATAAGGTGACATTATATTTTGAACAGTTTTAGTAGCATTGAACCTCCTTCGTTGTTATGGTTGATAGTTTCTGGTGTGGAATTGAACGCCGAATCTGTCGATCTATGATTTTAACATGTTACATTTGTGCGAACATGTGAAAAACGATATTTGAAGGAGAAATTTGGCCGAGAAATTCATTTTCCGAGATGATCAGCAGATGTTTATTCATACTACAAGAGTCGATTTTTCCATCAAGTTGTGTCGTTTCATTGTTAAATATTATTTTATATAACATACTTACTGATTTTGCTTTCTTAGGTCATTCCTTTTATTAAAAAAATCTTGTTTTCGGTGATCTTGGATACGCTGCGACTGAAACTTTGAGATAAAAATAGAAATCTCTCGCCTCGCTTATCTCCACTTCCGGCTAAAGGTTTATACGGTTTATACCCTGTGTTACGTTATCCGTAGCAACAACAATACAACGGAACGCCGAAATTGAAATTATCAACGTAGTTTGCAGGCAAATCTGATGCTGTTTGTTCAAAACTGATTTTCGCACTCACCTATCCACTTCTTATTCAGTCATTTTGAAAAATTGATTTTTGTTTTCACTCATGCCTCAGTCATTTTGAAAAATCTCGAATCAAAGCTTCGATCCGTAAACACTGAAATGACGTAAGATGGGTATTTCCAGCGACTGGCGTGTGCTTTCTTCATTACAATATGATTTGCATTCGGCTGATCGGTAGCGCTCGTTTGTTTCCGCACTTTGTATTCGATTCGACCCGTCAAAAATCCGTCGACCATTTCAAACACGTATTTCAGACGCATCAGCGACGGAGATTCGTCTCAGTTGGACGGAGATACCTTGGTGATGCGTCTTACTCGCATCTAATTGAAATAGTTGACGCATCACCGACGAATTTAATTCATTTTTTGCTCTGGTATTAGATTCGATACGTTAAAAATCCGTCGACTATTTCAGGCCTTACTTGAGGCATTTCACACGTTCAAATCTTGCTTTTTAAGTTAAGTTAAGCCTGAAATAGTCGACGGATTTTTGACGCGTCGAATCTAATGTATTAAATCCCTCGCTGATGCGACACGGAGAAGATTTGAAATATACAGACTCATCACCGTCGTGTCGAATCTAAAGGCCGTTTCATACGGACAGGACGATCTATCGCGGCGTAAAAACGCATGACGATGGAGTTTGATGAAAAGGAACTTCTTTTGTTGCTTTTACTACAAAAACAAAAGAAAAAACCCCCAGAAAATATTGGACACACCCAAATTAACCAAAACAGGGGGTCTTTTGGAGAATTCCATCGTCTGGTAGCTGAGCTGAGGCTTGATTCGGGACGATTCAAGCAATACTTTCGAATGACCACTACCCAATTCGACGATATGGTGGGCGTTATCGGTCCCTCCATAACAAAGCAGGTCAGCAACATGAGGAAGCCAATTTCTACTCATCAACGGTTAGCCATTTGCTTGAGGTAAGAACACTTTCATTCAAGTAGAATGTCACGAATGGAGGATTCTCCATTTATCAGTTATCCGATTGGTCAATTGAAGGTTTGTCGCCAGGCGATGACCAAAAATACGCTTACAAAAATAGCTGCGCCAGTCGCTTCGCGAATCGTCGCTCTGTCGCTTTATCGCTCCGTCGCAACGCGCGCTGTCTGAACAGAATCATGAAATTACTATAGTTTCTACTGAACGCATTTTTTGTCGAGTCGCATCCACAAATCGTGTCGCCGCCGTGTGAAACGGCCTTAATTGATCAGCCAATCGTGGTCGACTGGCATACTTTAGGTTCCGTAGGTCATTTTGTTTTTGCACCCAGAGCGCGACATTTATTTATTTATTTATTTATTTATTTATTTATTTATTTATTTATTTATTTATTTATTTATTTATTTTCTGGGGCGCACCGACACTTTCGAAAGCCAGTGTCAGACAGTTTTACGAGTGAGGCCGAAAAACCCGGAGAAACACTGATCGGATAGCTGCAGTCTGGAGGAAGGCACATCCATCCCAACAGGTACTTTGGGTGAGGATGGAAGTGTGCTGGTGTACACTTTCTGGAGAACATTTTCGGGAAAAGCGCTGGGTCGACTCATTTCTGGGAATTGTTCAAGGTGTCCTATGTACCTCTCGTGTCTATTTTTAGGACAAAGCCAGACCTTCAACTTGTTCAATGAATGGACCATGTCAAAAACCTTCCGTCGTTTTGTATCCAGGATCAACGACCCGAGGAAAGTGTCCACAGCTGTGGAGGGATGTCTAGCGCGGATACCTGCATCACGAAATGACTGTTCAGATATCATTTGCAGTCCTGGAATTGCTGAATCGTAGAGGTTACTGTTGTTAAACCTTCACCCAAACGACGGAGCGGCATGAAACGAGCCTGGGCAGCCGTTGTCTCGTGGTGTCGGCTGGCCTGGACCAGTCACCTGTTGTACCTTGCGGTTGATACTGCAACCAAATAGGAGATAGTACAAAGATTATGTAGGAGCTAGGCTCGAAAAAGCCATTAATCTCCGAGCTAAAAGCCAAGAAGCTATGTGATGGTATATGAATTAGGAGTGAAATATCCGTGTGTTCCCATGTGTTACAATTAAAGTGCATGCATTTTGCACTAGTACACAGGCACATGTCGGTACTTCTGGCATGTGCATATGTGTTGTATACGTCGTCTGGAAAATGCAGACTTGAACATAACCACATCTCAGAAAGACAATAGCCCTGGGAGCCAAGCATAAGACTTAGACTGGAAGCCAAGTCGTCGGAATGGTAAAATTATGCGTGATAAAACTTAAAATAGTTTTAGTCGAGATCCACAACAGGACATATATTAAAACTGAACTTGTGAGGCACGGACGGCAAGATCTGTAGTTGTTTTATATAGTAGTGCAGTGATATGAGAATCTGGTTGTTGTAGTAGGTGGTAGTCACTGATAGCAGTATGGCTATCGATTTGTCGTCTATCGATAATGATCTCTTCGATTCTGATCCACAAGCAGCAGTCCCAAAAGTACCCAAACCTCTCCAACCAGTGGTCGCCATAAGCTTCCAACCAGTGGCCACCGTACGAGTGATTGGTAAATGTTTCTGAAATGTCCAGAGGAGGGAGGAGTCACTCGAATCATGTGACAGTTCTAACAACTCTTAATCACATTCGACTAGGCGGACACCACACCTCCGATATCAGGTAAGAAAGATTAATATGTTTGGACAGATGGTGCGTTGGGATAAGTTGAATGCAGCAAGCTGATTGTCTTGTTAATCTTGATCGATCGATTTGATTGGTCGATTCTATCACATTTGGGGCAGAGAGAACAGTCCATGATCACGCATCGCTTAGACAAAACGCAACGCGGCAAGTGATTGGTAGACTGGTAGCCAGAACAGGGTCTCGAACAGGCAGGGTTCTATTGTTGATATATCGCCTAGGATATTTGTGGCTGGTAGGTAGTAGTGTGTAAGCTAAAAGTGGAAATGTACCTAACACCTGCTAGCCAAATGTATGCGAGAAAACACTAATTTAAAGATTTTGTATGCTCAGTTTCACCTATGTCTGTCATTGATGGGATATTTCCGGTAATTTCCCTGCAACCGAACACACTCAGAACACACCTCGAACTATTGTAAGCCTTCCGCCCCTATAGCAACACGTAACACGACAGAAAACAATATGTGATCCCAATCATCGAAAATGATCGATGGAAGTATGTATCAAAATTACAACACGCACTGCATAGGCAGAGAAACTCCACCATTACCTGGGTATATACTCACAACATGGCTGGTTATGCGCGATACCACAAAAATCCATGTGACATATAGTGTGCACCGCAACAATGGCGTCATTTCCAAGGTCAAAAGATGCATCAATAAGAATAGGGACGAAAAAAAAACAATGACATAATACGTAGGTTCATGCATTCCAACATGCTATGACCCACAGGACATCACCCCATTGTCAACAGCCATAATACAAAAAGTAAATTTTGAGATTTTGAAATTATTTAGTTTCCGACAATTATAATAATGTTCACGAGTCGTTTGCGCTCAGGAATTGCTCCTTAGTATTGAATTAATATTTGACATTCACACTTAACATGTACAAGAAAGATTGTGCAAGCATTGTTGACGACTTATAATGAAAACACAGATTTGGTTATTCGGGGCAGATTAAGCTGTGTTCAGAGAGTCTAGGAGAACCAGGAAGCCATGCACATGATATGAGAGCCGAAACGCCTATATGGGAACTAGCCTCCGAAAAGGGAAAAATCTAGGAGCAAGGAGCAAAGAAACTATATGGTGGTCTAAGAGTTGGGAGTAAAACATCCGTATGTGCCTATGTACTGCAAGCAGCGTACGTCCATTGTGCACTGGGACACAAGCGCATCTCACCACTTTTGGCATGTGCCAGTGCGATGTATGTGTTGTGTGTAAAGTGCGGACTTGCCCACAACGTGCTCATAACCACATCTCAGAAAGACAATAGTCCTGGTAGCCAAGCATAAGACTTATACTGGAAGCAAGACGTCCGAATGGTAGAATCATGTGTGGTAAGAATGAGAGTCGTCGTTGTGGAAGTCAACTGCAGAACAGGTAGTGATCACAGGCACTCAACGTATTATCGGATTTTATCAATTTTAATAAAATATATTTTATAATATCAATACTAAAAAAAGTAAAGGTATGACACTTCCCAAATCGAAATTTTTAACAATCTCTCAAATAGCGAATACCTCGTCGATCTCGTTCAAATAAACGACAAAATGTCGTGTAATTCGCGGAGCCACTCAGATTTCGATCCCAAGATTGACGAAATTTGACTTTTATTCGCATTTATTTCACTTTTTATCGACTGAAACGACAGAGATGTCTATCCACGACTTCTCTTATCCGGTACACAAGCAAATTGGAGCAATGAATGCAACGTCGCGCGTTCATTGGTCAATATAAAATTCAACACTTTATATCTCATTCTAAATTTAACTCCTAGTCAACAATGAAAACGTGCTCAATTTATACTGAAGTTCATTCGATGATGTTGCTTTCAGAAATTGCAATTGCTGATGAAAAAGGCCACAATATTATAATAACTGGACAGGCTGGTGTGCGAAAAACATTTTACCTGAATAAGATCAACATTGGACTGACAAATATGAACAGAAACGTTTATACACTGGGTACAACAGGTATAGCAAGCACAAATTTGCCTCGCGGTTCAATGATTTTCACAGATTTTTTGTTTTGGGGGACGGCAGATTTTCAGACGCATTTTTAATACAGAAAAGCAAGTTTGATGACAATTATCATGATGTAAAAGAGAGGATGTTGTCAGCAGATGTGATTATTATCGACGAAATATCTATGCTTTCCCTGAAAATTTTTCGACAAATAGACACAATTGGTAAGGAGATAAGAGGGTATCACCGAAATGCTTTTTGAGGTATTCAGATGATTTTATGTGTAGATTTCTTCCAGCTGTGACCGGTACCCAATGCGAATTTTAATGACCCAGGAGACTTCATTATATCTGCAGAAGAACTTAGATTTCACGTGTTTAAGCTGACCACTGTGCATTGGAAGTGGAAGGAAAGTGAACAATTCAATTTCAAACATGTGGCCTCTACGTAGTGGTTCTTTGTGACGTCTATGTAGTTCTATGTGATATCTATGTAGTTCTATGTGATTCCATGTCGTTCTATGTAGTTCTGTGTGGTTCTGTGTAGTTCTATGTGGTAAATCGTCGCACCGTGGGGATTGAATCTTTTTTAATCTGTTGTCCTAACCTTTCCATACCTAAAATCCTTTCTTGGAAAGCTTTACACAGATATTAGAAGTTGTTCATAATTAATTTGAATGAAAACACTGTTTAAAGTGTTCAGTTCATTTTTCCAGCTGCTATAATTTGTGATTATATGATTCCATGGACATTTTTCCCAAGACTTGTATGTTCATGAACATTTTCTGGCTACCACTTAAAATAATTAATTATAAGCAATTGCGAATGATCTCTCTTTCTCTTAAATACCAGATTATGACACTAAAGCCTGGTAAGAAATAAGTAAGATCTTTCTGAGACTAACTGTCAGGGAATGGTGGTATTAATGAAGAGGAACCATATCAGAAATATATTTCATATAAGGAATTCCACATGACTGCATTTGCAACTAGTTTTGTAAGCTGCTGTGCATGTAGAGTGGAGTCCTTTGAGTATGGTGTGGAATGAAATGTCTTTGATGTGGATTAATTGTCATTGGTGTGGATAGATTACATAAGCATTATAAGTAGGTGTAAGTGGGGGATACCAGGACACTTTTTTCGTGTACATGTACATGTACATGTACACGTACATGTACCCATAGAGTTCAGTGTTAAAATGTACACAAAATGTACAAAACGTGTTTTGTACATTTTGTCCTGGAATCCCCACAAGTTGGTTATCGTGTCCTAGATGGTTCAATCAGCCATTGGAGAACGAGTGTGGATTTCAGCACAATCCTCGCAGTAGAAAAATCGAAGAAAATCGACCTAAAATTACTTAACGTTCGCCATCGTGGGTTAGACATTTCGATCAGTCGTTGGCGAACGACGGTGAAACGCTGTGGGGATTCTAGGACAGCATCAAAATGTCGAAAAGATCAGAATCAACGAAATTTTCCCCGACGTTCGCGATCGTGTTCTAAACGGCGGTGGGTGCGATCCAGTCGTCGACGAACGATTTGTGATTCCAGGACAGGAAAATTGATCCTAAAAATTTTTCCCAACGTTCGTCAACGATCGATCGCATCATCTAGGACATAATAACCAACTAGTGGGGATTCCAGGACAGCAAAATATAAAAATTAAGAAATGTCGAAAAAATTAGAATGGACGAAAATGAACGGTTTTTCATCCAATAAATCAATGGTGAAAATTGTGGAGAGTTTAAAGATAATTGTAAACAAATCAGTTTTATCAAGTTTCTTTTCATTTCCACTTAAATTGTTTTAACGATGTAAATTGAGTTTCATTTAATAGGTGAAAATAGTGAAGTGTGTCTCTTCTGTTTTTCAAAAGCGTTTTGTTAATGTTTCTAAAAGCAGAGCGAGAGAGAGAACATTTTTTTCTTTTTTGCAAAGTGTGATCTTTTGTGTAAGTCTATCTGTTTTCTCTTTGTGGGTTTTTGCTTTGAATAAACTATTTTACTATTAAAGGTTACGTTAATCAGAAATTGTGTCGATAACTCAAACACGATTCTGTTTTTTTGATGATATTAAGTTTGTTTAACTGAAAAACTGTTCTAAGAATGAAAGTGAAGCAGTTCAAATGATTAACTCCAACTTGTTCTGATTTAAAGCATTTTGAAAGCGTTGTATTTATCGATGTTTATTTGAGATTAACTTTTGAGTTTTTCTCATTGTGAGAATAACCGCTGATGTGATTTTAACACGTTTGAAGTGACGCATTATCGATGTTTTTATTTTGAGATTAACTTCAAGTTTGTTTTCAGTGTGGGGGAAATAACTGTCTATGTGATTTAATGCATTTTGAAGCGCTGTATTATTGATGTTTATTTGAGATTTAACTTTTTGAGTTTTTCTTATTGTGGGAATAACCGCTGATGTGATTTAACATGTTTGAAGTGACGCATTATCGATGGTTTTTATTTTGAGATTAACTTCAAGTTTGTTTTTCAGTGTGGCAAAAATAACTGTCTATGTGATTTAACTTTTTTTGAAAGTTTTATTTGAGATTAACTCTAAGTTTCTCATTGTGGGAAAATAATCGTTGATGTGATTTAATGTGTTTGAAGCGATGTAATTATCAACGTTTCATTTGTAATGTTTTTTCTTTTCTTTCCAACTGTTTTTAGTTATATATATTAAAGACATAAAAAAAAATTTTATTTAAAAACATAAAATAATCACATTAGTTTTTGAGAATAATAAAATAATCGACGTTACCGCACTCTAAAAAGAAGTATTAATAATCGAGAGAACAAAAAATGTTTTTACACATCAAAGATTCCAAGCGAAGGGACGAACTCCTCGACGAATATGAATGAGTCAAGAAAAGCATTCGATCTGCCAACAGAAGCAGACGTTTGGGAGAGATGGAATTAAGATGAGAGACCACCGAACTATTCAAACCCGTGACGGAGGTTCAGGAATGAAGCAAGAAGGAGATTGTCGAGGAACTGAAACCCATAAAAGAGAGTTCTTTGAGAACGGGTTTGTTGCCTGATAGTTTTACAAGGCAGTTTTCCTTTCAAAGATCTCCACCGGATTACGTTCCCATGAGAATCGAAACTGATGTGAGCGAGAGTGATGATACAGATTCGACTACTTCCACTACTAGCGTCGCGTCATCCAACGATGGTGGAAAGAGAAATCTGTTGTATGGAATTCATGAGGATTCGGGCAGTAGGAAATTCGTGGGTGACACTGAAGTGCAAGTGGATGATGAGGATTTAATCGTTGGTTCGAATAGGTATGAAATAACTCCTGGACTGCAGAAATTGCTCCTTTACAACAAGCCTAGAGATTACACGGATCAGGATTTCATCAATTACGGTGACATTCTGGTTCAGACCCACGCCATGAAGAGGAATAATGATGCCAGAGAGATGAGACCCAACGCTAACAGAGGTTACAAGTGGACGAAGGTGGTGAAACCCATATGGGATATGAATAAGAAATTCATCGAATTGGTGACAGGAAAGGGAGTGACAACCACTTTTCTTCCACACAATTCTGACACTCTGTTCGAGAGATTGAAATTGTTGATGGCTAGTCGGCATGCTGGTAATATTGGAGTGGATAATCAGATAGTGAGTATATGCGACGAATTGTTGAGGCAGGAGGTCTTGGATAGATGAGATTATAAAAGGTTGATGAACGAATTGAAGGATTGATATATAGTAAGTAGAGAGAAACAAAACAAAATAGATAAATAAAAAGTAAATCTACACTAAAAATAATAAAAGTATTTAAACAAAAAAAAACGATTTACGAGCGAAAAAACAAAATATATATAAAATAAAATATGTTGTTGATAAAAAAGGGGATATGTCAGAACTTACGTTCAAGGTGGTTCTGGTATCGTTGATTCTATAATGTGAGCGTTCACGAGCGATGCAGGTAGAAAACTCACATCAACTGTGTTTGAGGTCAGTAAGAAGATGGCTTTGGATGCTGGTAAGAAAGCCGCTTCCGAAGCTAGTGGTAGGATGGCAAGAGGGCGACGGATGCATTGATCGATAAGTTGATCAGTCCACTGGTGATGCGAGCTACGTTAGAGCGATCGCCGAAAAGTTGGAAAGATTTTAAGGATGCTGTGGTACCCATACAAGATTTAGCCAAAATGACGAGTGGATTTGGATTGAAGAGAACCTGTGACGGTGTAATATAAATAAATAATAATAAATATTTTGAAAAAAACATAAAAAATTAAGTCTGAAAATCTAAAAAAAGAAAAAAAAAAAAGAAAAAAAGATGAACATCAAAGATATCTCTTGGAATGACGCCACGATCAAGAGGTCGAATAACGAGTTCTTTCCCAAGAGCATAAGGGACTTGATAGTGGGAAAATCGAATTGTGGAAAGACCAATCTGTTGATGAATCTGTTGTTGCAACCTGGCTGGTTGGATTACGACAGATTATTCGTGTTCAGCAAGAGTCTGTTTCAACCTGAATACAGATTGCTTTGAGAGTGCATGGATCGTAGATTGCCCAAGGACGTCATAGCCAGAATTTTCGACAGTAGGGAGGAATTCGACAAAAGCAGAGCCTCTCTTTCCACCATTTTGGATGGTGCAGCGATGGAATTGATGAAGAGAAATGCGTCTTCGATCGTCAAGTGTCAATTTTACGAGAACGTGGGTGACGTTCTGGATCCCAGGGAATTGAAAGCAGAAAATAAGAATCTCATGATTTTCGACGATCTGCTTTTGGAGAGACAGAACTGATGCAAATCGTGTTACGTTAGGGGTCATCACTGCAATGTGGACTGTTTCTACCTGTCTCAGAATTATTTTCGACTGCCCAGACAGACGATAAGGGAGAACACTAATTTCCCGTGTCTCTTTTGCCAGGATCTCAATAATCTCAATCACATCTATGGCGATCACGTCGCAAATGACATGAGCAGAGAAGAATTCAAGAGATTCTGCAAGAGGGTTTGGGGTGGAGGACTTCACAATTTCGTTGTGATCAATTTGACTAGCGAATTTAATCATGGAAAATATCGGAGCAGATTCGACAAGTTTTATGTTTCTGATGATAATAAAATAGAGAGCGAAAACAAAAATTAAAAATAATAATAAATCATCAATAATTTACTTTTAAAAATAATAAAAATAAAAAAAAAATAATGTTCGAACAAGGAGAATTGTTAGAACGGATAGTCGAGAATACGGCTCCAAAACAGTCCATTCAAATCGTGGTGAGTGGCGATTCGACTCGATTCACAACGAAATTCGAACCTTCCATCGAACTGAATAGGGAGAAAAGATACGTGATGGCATTGGTGAATCTGGAGACTTAATTTCCTTTCCCAACGAGACATAGACGATTCGAACAATTACATTCAGACGCGAATGAAGACGGATGGAAAGGGAAGCAACAAGATCAGACTCGCTCCCAACCCTAAGACCCTACAGACGATTTGGATTTAGAAGATAATTTTCGAGTGGATTTCAACATAGACAATTCGATTGGTAAGATGTTGGGATTCGATCGAAAGATGTATCGAGGCCACACGGCATCAGAAAATACGGTCAGCATTCTCACTGTCAATAGTATTCTGGTGAACGTGGACGTGATTGCTGAAAGTTGTGTGAATGGTAGCACGCAACCAACGATCTATTCCTTCTTTCCAAATGTGTCGCCGAGTTATAAGATCATGGAACGGCCTCGAAATTTAGTTTATCTACCCGTGATTTTAGACATGTTGTATAGTCTCAAAACCACGTTGATGGATCAAAATGGTGAGCTGCTAGATCTTTGTGGAGAGAGGGTGACAATATGATTTCACATAAGAGAAATATAAAAGCAAAAAAAAAAAAAAATAAAAAAAATAAAAAAAATTGTGTATATAATATAAATAAGAAAATAAAAGAAACACAATATTAATTGAGAAAAATTATTTAACATATAATTATCATTAAACAAAAAACAATTGAACAAAATATATTTAAAAGAAAAAGAAATGTGACTCGATATGTGGTTAAAAACGTGAACATATCCGAAGGACAGAGGAACAAACTTAAGAGAGCGTTAAGAACTCAAGGCGAGGTGGTGAGATTCAAATTCACTCACAAAGATCTGGTGAGTGGCGGTCGCGATTCGATCGCCTGGACCAGAACTCAAACCAAAAAGATGGAGAAAGCAATTAGTGATGGAAGAGGGTTGACGGTGAGATTGAGTCCCGCTCAATTGAGATACAATATGACAATGAAAGGCAGTTTCCTACCGCTATTGGCGTCACTCGCTGGAAAAGTATTGCCCTTTCTCGGGAAGACCCTGTTGCCAGCTCTCGGCGTGGGAGCTGCCTCGGACTTGCGACTTCGGGAGTTCAGAAATTAATGGGTAGCCGACTGTTTTTGAAAAAGGGAGGAGTCATGTGTCGCGTTGACACAGACGGCGGTAAAGGATTGTATCTAAAACCCGTGAGAGGTGGCACCTTTTTCAGTGGAAACAGTCTCTATCTGAAGAGCGGACAGGACAATGAGCGACTCGGTAAAGGGTTTGCTGTTTGGTCCGAATTCGCCATTTAAGCATATACCACTTTTGAGTATGTTATTATAAAGTAAAAAAGAAAATTATATAATTATATAAAGTATAAAAATATAAATTATATAAAGTATAAAAAAAATAATATTAAAAAAAATGGATAAAAAGGATTATGAGACCTTTTTGAATGATAATGATGGATATTTCAGGAAAGAACTGGAAAAAGAATTGAAAAAATATAGAGGAAGAAGAATGAGTTGTTTTCCACCACCACCACCACCACCATCACTTTTTGAAGAGAATAATAATGATGTGAGTGTTGCTAAGAGATGCACTACATTCGTTCATAAATATGATAGAGGGAATGAAATGTTTTATTATAAAAAACATTATATATCAAAAAGAAAAGAAGAATCAGTAATGAAAGTGGAGAAAAAGGGAAACGTTATTACAATATATATGAGCGATAGTGAAGAAGAAGAAGGAGGAAACAAAAAAAAATAAAAGTAATGAGATTTAGAAAGATCTCTCTAGATCTCATTACTTTTTTTCCCTTCTTCTTCACTAATCGCTCTCTCTATTTTTTTTTTTAATATTTCCAAGTCTATTATTAGCATGTTAACAGTCGTGTCTTCTCCTTTTTCGCATATGTGTTGAATGTTTATTTTTACTTTTGCAAGTTTTTTTACTTCGGTCAACACGCTCTCACCACACGATTTGTCTACGAGTTCAAGAGAGATTTTTGGATATATGTAACTTCCGTATGGTAACGACAAATCGCTCTTGTCGAATTCTTTGTCTTTGGCAAGGATGATATTCTGTAGATCGCTTTCGTACTCGTAAAACAAATCGAGTGTAGCTTTGTCCAATTTCAAAGGCATGCTATATTTGTCGTATTTGTGCTGTATGCCATTCGTCTCAACCTCATTCAATTCGATAGCATCATGTCATTGTAATCTATAAATTTTACAACCGAGTTTCTTGCACATTTCGACTCGTTTCAATTTCAATTCGCATCTTTTAGGTGTTGTTGTCATGATTGATTATTTTTTGTTTTTGTTTTATGAATTATTGCAAATAATAATATATTTTTGAATTTTGTTTTTGTGTTAAATAATAATTTTTGTAAAAAGTTTTTTCTCTCTATATATATACAGAAAGTTTTTTTAAATTAATTTTTCTTTAATCTGAATTTTTTTTTTTTGTAAAAGTTTTTCTCTCTATATATATATATACAAAAGTTTAAATTTTTAATTTCCTTTATTTTTTTATCATATTTATTCAATTTTTTCCACGTTAAGGAAATAAAAATCGATCAATCTCAAAATTTTTTTTTTTTTGAGGGGAATTAAAAACAAATATATAAAAGACTATTTTAAAAAACCTTTTACAAAAAATTATTATTTAACAAAAATTCAAAATATATTCTTACAAATAAAGCAAACAAATAAAAAAAAATGGAAAATTTAGATAAGTATACCGTATCCCCGGTTAAACGAGATTTGTAAAGAATTAAAAATTCCAAATTTCAGAAATCATAGAACCAAATCAAAAAAAATTAAAGCCATACAGGAGTATCATTCACGAGGCAATGGAAAGGAAATCGAAAGATCAAAAGTGAACAAACTTAAACAGACTCGAATTGCGAAAAATAAGCCGATGGTAGTAACACCTGATGATAGAAAATGAAATGCGGTAGTAGTGGAGAATGATGAAAAACTTAGAGAGATCATATGTGTGGAGTTGCGCGAGGAGTTACGTAGTTTGCTCGATGAAAAGGGAAACGAAATGCCAATAGCAACGACATCAAAAAACTTGAAATGCCGACATAAAAAAAACCAAAAAACGTTCCTGTTGCAAAAAATAAGAAGATGACCAAACGAAAAGCCGTCAAAGAACTGCAAGTTTCCAAAAAAAAAACTAAAAAAAAACAGAAAACGGGTGATGCGGTTCAGAATCGAGACGAATGACATATATTGAACGAAATTCAATGAGCAATCAATGAAGGGAAAGGAGAAAAATATGTAGGATGAATCATCATGAAAGCATTCCAATCGAAATTAAGCTTTCGACGTGGTTCCCTCGTTCAAGAAAGTCAATCCGAAATTGTTCATGGAACGGGTGAAGAAAAAAGTATTGGATTTGTTTCGTGAACACATGGACGTGGGACTAAAAATTGCAATGATACTTCATTGCGTGATGAATAAAATCGACGTGAACTCTGGAAAGAGCATCGTGAGAGATGTATATTTCAGATCTGGCACCCAACCCATATTTATCGGACGTTTTCGAAATAATGAAAGACAAGATGTTGATGTCTCTCACAAATTATCAACATAGAGGTAGTAATTGGACGTTCAAAGAGGTATTGAATCTCGAAATTCACGTGACCAAAAACGATTTGTTGAAAGCATCTTCCTACGTGGAATTACCGTATTTCCTAGCTAAAAAAACCGCCGTGGTCAACGTGAGAAATAAAGATGATCAGTGTTTTAAATGGGCAGTCACCCCCGGTTCATACCCCGTCAAAATCCACCCCGAGAGAGTTTCTCATTATGAGGAGACTTGTAAAAATCTCGATTGGACCGGAGTGACTTTTCTAATGCCGTTAAAAGACATCAGACATTTCGAGGCTCAAAATCCCACAATAGCGGTGAATGTCTTGGGATATGACGAGGAAAAACAAACGATCTATCCTGTCAGACAGACTTTGTATCTCGGAAGAGAAAAGATGATTATTTTATTATTGATTTCGAATGGTCACAATCATCATTATTGTTGGGTTACAAATCTGAGTCGATTACTGTCGAGACAAAATAGTAAACATAAATAAAAGATATGTTTATGTTGTAAATGCATGAATGCGTTTCGCAGCGAAAAAATCATTAGCAAAACATCAGGAATATTGCAATGAAAATCAAGCTGTTGCCATCGAAATGCCCAAACCCAACACCATCGTGAACTTTCGCAATCACAATAGAAGGTTAAAAGTGCCATTCGTTGTGTACGCCAATTTCAAATGTTTCACCGTGAAAATGAGTTCCTGCCAACCCAACGCTCTTCAAAGTTAAGCTGAAAGATATCAAAAAAATGTGCCTTCGGCCTGTTGCATTTATGTGAAATGCGCTTTCAACTCGCAACATGACATGGGTCCCTTCACCTACACGAAATGGTGCAAAGACGATGACGTGGCTCAAAGATTCGTGGAAGAGTTAAAATCGAAAATTCAAATTTAATACGACAAATTCAAAACTCCAGAGAAAATGATCATCACGCGAGAGCAACAGGACAAAAATAACAGAGTCACCGAATGTCACATATGCAGACAATCATTCGACAAGAATTCAAAAGAAAATAAGAAGGTCAGAGACCATGATCATTACACGGGTCTGTATCGCGGTCCAGCCCAGAGCAAGTGTAATTTAAGATATGAAGACACCACTTTCTATCTGGTGATATTTCACAATCTCTCAGGTTACGACAGTCATCTGTTCGTGAAAAATCTCGGCACCTCCTACGAAGAATTAAACTGCATCGCGAACAGTGAAGAAAGATACAATTCCTTCATGAAATGAAAAGTCATGGAGAAGAAAAGAGTAATCGATGGAGAGACGTTGGAAGAAGAAACAAAATCCATTCATAGAGCCATATGTTTCATCAACAGTTTTAAATTCATGTCGACCGGTCATGAGCGAGGATAAATTTAAAATCACGAGTGAACACTTCGGAGAATGAGTAAATGTCATGTTGAGGAAAGGAGTCTATCCTTACAATTACATGAACAATCTAAAGAGATTCGTCGACACCGTGCTACCTTCAAAAGAAGATTTTTGTTCGAAATTATACAAATCCGACATTTCCGACAAGGATTATGAACATGCACCTGAAGTTCGACAAACCCTATTATCTCAGACGGATCATCTTAGATATCAGCAATCAATTGATGTACGAGTTTAACTACGATTACGTCAAACGGAAATTCGGTGAGAAAGCCAAACTACTGTTCACAGACACGGACAGTTTGGTTTATGAGATAGAGACGAAAGACGTCTACCGAGATATATCTCCGGACGTGGCCACATGGTTCGACACAAGCAATTATCCCGTCATTCACCCGTCCAACATTCAATCGAATGACAACAAGAAGGTGTTGGGTAAATTTAAGGATGAGAGCGGCAGTAAACAAATCATCGAATTCGTGGGTTTGAGACTCAAACTGTATGCTTATCGCCTAGAAGGTGAAGAGATCAAGAAGTGCAAAGTGGTTCAAGCGTGCGTGGTGAAGAAAACCATCTCTTTCCGAGAGTACAAAGATTGTCTGTTTGGAAGTGGACCGGTATACAAGACTATGAAATCGATTTGAAGCGACAATCATGACTTGTATACAGAAATAGTCAGCAAGATTTTGCTGACGGCCGACGATGATAAGAGAATCGTGTTAGTGATAAAATAAGCACTTTGGCACTTGGACATTGGGTTTTGGATATGATTAAGAATGAGAGGATTCCAGGAAATCAAGAGGAATTAGACGAATTCAAGATTATGGAAGTCGATAGAGACATCGAGGGATTTAGTTTAAAAAGAAAAAGAAAAAAAAAAGAAGAAAAATTATGTCATTTAGTGAATTATAATAAAATAAATAAATAAAAAAAATGTATATACATTTATGAATAAGAAAATACGGATATCCGTAGAAGGTGTCATCTTACCTAATGTACCCCTATCCAACATCGATCTGTCAAATGCGACGAAGGCCTTGAAAATCAAAGATTTTCGAGGCATGTTTTCCAGAGATGCCTTGCAGAAGAGAAGACCTCGACGATGACAATCGGAATGCAGAATTTTAAATCTGGACGATTTATCAGCCGAAGGCACTCACTGGGTAGCGTGGTTCAAGAACGGGAAGAAGAATTATTATTTCGACAGCTATGGAATCTCACTGCCAAAAGAAATAAAGAACTATTTCGATAAATCGGTGGTTCGTTACAACATGGAACGAGTGCAATCACCAGATCAAGTGTTTTGCTGTCACCTGTGTCTCAATGTTCTCAAGAGATGGTCGGAAGGAGATCGGTTTCAAGACATTCTCAACAATTTACATTAGAGAGAGATTTTTTTTTTATAATATATATAAAGGTAAAAATTATTTAAAAAAAAAACTTAATCAAATAGAATAAAAAAAAAATAAAATAAGTGAAAAATAATTCATTTTTAAAAAAAACTGTGTTGAACTATATTTTTAAAACAAAAACCCCAAAACAACATGCCAGTCGATAAATTTGGTAGGAGTGATGATGAAAGTCGGCCTAAAAAGAAGAGGAAGACACTCGAAGTTGGCGATGGTTATGACATCATCAACTTGGACAAACATTACGTTCGGAGATACGAACCTCGAGAGGAACCTTTGAACATGAACGATAACAAGCTCTACAATCTTCCCAAACTGGTAGATCTCGCAGATGTGGTGACTAAAAAATACGTCGACAGGGGGAACGCAGATTTCGAACAAATCACGAGAGATAATTGCGTGGATAAAGCCATGACCGCCAATCTCAATCTGAAATCCAAATGTTTGGTGAACGTCATGAATCCCATAGATTCCACCAATGCCGCGACCAAGAAATATGTGGACGACTCTCACGCGCGATTCAGCGAACACCTGAGAGGTAGATACGTTCAGAAAATGATGCAATCGGAATTGAACGCCAATTCTAACAAGATAACAAACGTGGACACTCCCACGAATCCCAAGGACGTGGTGACCAAACACTACGTAGACCTGGAACAAAGAAAATCTGCCAAACGAGAAATGAAATCGGATCTGAATGTGAGATTCAGTAAGATATTGAATCTGTCGAAGATTGATGATGTGGACGAGGACTCCACCACAGTCAACAAGGGCTTCGTGGATTCCGCCGTGACACAATCTCAAGAATACATAGAATCGCAAGTGGACGACCTCTACCTGAACAAACAATCCGGCGGAACCATGAAGTGTGGCATCAACATGAACGGTCAGAATTTATTCGGTCTCGACCACGATCACGAATTCGATTCCAGCATGGTAAGCAGGCAGTACATGGATGACAACTCGGTCTGGAGAAAGGGCGACATCATGGAAGGTAAACTAGACATGGGCGGACATGCGCTCACGAATCTGCCAGATCCCGTGCACATGTTGGATGCCTGCAGCCCGATTTCGGTGGTGGAGAATGTCAAATACACCAGGCAATTGATCTCTGTGTGGGCGGAGGAGAGCAGCGTGTTAGACGAGGGAAAAGCCAAATGGTCTTTTGGAAACCGAGGTAGTGGATCGCAACATGGTCAGGTGGGATATCCCATGCCGTTGGGAGGCGAAATCATTCGAATGTCTCTGGCTTCCACGGATTTGAATAACAGAGTGGTCGTCAATCTCATGGTGAACGGAATAGAGAGCATAAGAGATACAGCATCAAAAAGACCGAGAATCAACACTCGAATGTCAGCATGTTTGGCACGCCTCTCAAAGTGAACGCCAGAGACAGGATTAATTTCGTTACGAAAATCAATAATCCTGAAGCCGCCACTTCCGTGGTGAGTCTACTGATCGAACTAGATTACTAGATTCTCTGAACAAACAGTGAACGTGTGGAAATAATTAATTAAAAATAATGAGTAATTATTAAAAACAAAAAAAAAACAAAAAATAAAAATAAAAAGTAATGAGATTTAGAAAGATGTTCAATCTCTCTAGATCTCATTACTTTTTATTTTTGTTTTTTGTTTTTAATATGTTATTTCTTGTAATGTTTCATCTCGTGAAATTGGATCGCCTATCTTGAAACACGCGTTGACATCTATTTTGGCATTTTGGAGAGTTTTTATAAATTCTCTAAAAGCAGTTGGTCCTCTATACGTCAACGTGTCTAAAAGTTTTCTGTCCTTATCTTCTATCTAGATTTTACTTTCAATTTCGCATCTCAAATAATCAGTCAATATCAAAGGTTCTGTTCCGACTAAAGTGTCTAGAATTATTGTTAGCGAATCTTGCGAAATATTTTTAATCAAACCACATCTGTATCTTCTCAAGTATTCTCATTCTTTATCATTCATTTTTGTAATTATTTTTTTTTTAAATATATTTTTTTTTTCTTTCTTTTTTTTTCTTCACACACACATCTCTCATCAAACGATCGACATCTTATTTCCATCCCATTCGAATTGTAATTCTCTATCCAACAGGACCAAGGCAAAGGCCTCGTTTTTTTTTTCGGTACGTTCTTGTCGAACTGCATCTTGATCTGAATGCCTAAGGCAATACTCTTGAGTCGTTCGCTCTGTTTACAGATGTCAAATACGAACATGGGATACATCGACTTGTATTCGGCGGGAGATATATTAGGGTTGCTCATCAATTTGTCCAGACCGTGATACTTCTTTCTAAAATCCGCAGCGTCGCCGTACAGTCTGCAGAAATCGTTCTTCTTGAACGACGCGTTGTAATCAATTGCGGGATATCTCTGGCGTTCAGAAACACTTGCATGTTTCTCAAATTGCAGTGATTGAACTGCGATGCATTCTTTTCTTGAGACCTGTCCTTGTCGGTCTGAAACGCGACCACGATGAAACGCGGTCTCTCTGAAGTGGATTTCACGGTCAATCTCCAATGGAAGTGATTCGTGGAGAGTGGAATGCTAGACGTGTTGCACTGTCTCATTCTAAATCCCACGGGTAATTTACTCTTGGATTCTATGATTTTGTAGAGATGCATCTTTTCCACGGTTGAAGGCTGCACATGCGGAACGAACCACAATATCTTTTGTAGAGTTAACTTAGCAGCGGCGGTCGCGTCGAGTCTCACTATCGCATCCTCATTTCCCTCTTGATTCAACTTCAGATTGTGTTTGAATCCGTACACGATCTTGTTGTAATCGTCCACAAATCCGAAGATGTGTTTCAAAGGTAACCTGAATGAAAAGGTTCCTTTGGGTTCAGACGTCTTGACGACGTAGTCGAATATCATGGTGGCGCCAGCGTTGGCGGGGCCACTACCCGTGATGGTGTCTTTCACCCACAACTGATTAAGTCCCTTGGATTTTGAAAAATCATCCAGATACATCAAGAGTCCGAACATCATGGTGGCCTGACTGGGATGAAACACGGATTCTATCTCTTGTCCAGATAGCAAGTATTTTATGTTACTGAATAGATGCATGATGCCATTATTGGCCAGAGTTACCATGTCGTCGTCGTCATATTCGGTCCCATCTTCCTTGGTGAGACGTCCATTCACCACTATGTAACTCTCCCTAGGATGAATGAATAGATCTTGGGTTTCGATATTGATTCTTATCTCTCCCGCATTGTTCAAACTTGTTCCAGTTATCGGTTCGTATTTGTGAACCTTGTATTCCTCAATACTTTTGTCTTTCGGTATGCATTGTGCGATATCTAGTATATTTACCATTTCTGAAGGTTTTGTTTTTTGTTTTTTTTATTAATTTGTTTGCTTTTTTCTAAAAATAGTTTTAATTATTTTTCTTATTATTATTTTTTTTTCTTTATATATATGTGTGTAAACAAGAAAGTGTTAAAGAGAGTAAATATATATATATATATTTTTTATTAAAACTTCGTCTTCTGCAATTGTTGTTCGTAAAACTTTCCGATGATCTCTTCACCATCCAAAGCTTCGATTTCGTAAGTCACCGGATTGGTGTGAAATATTCTGATTATCACGAAGATTTCCGTGGTCCATCGAGGAGTGTAACCCTTTTTGAAGTGCTTCTTATAAGCGTAGATTCTCACTCGATCGCCAACCACAAATTTCGGCGGTGTAGACTCCTTCCTGATCTTAGATCTCTCGGGATATAGATTCGTGTAGACCCGTTTTTCGTTTCGAGGATCGCTAGCTTCTACGGGAGTCATCTTGATCGATCTGTGTCACGTGTTGTTGTAATCATCGACCAGACCGTTCAGAGCATATATGTATTTCTTGGTCGAATTTGCTGTGAAGTACCTGTGCATCTTTTCCTTCATTGTTCGATTCCAACGTTCCACGACACTGGCTTTCTCTTCGTTTTCGATCGAATAGAGGTCGACCAACCAACGAACGTCCTTATTGTAGAATTCCTTCCCCTTGTCAACCCACAATTTATTCGGTTTTTGAGAAGACGAGTCGAACACGCTCTTCAGAGCCTCAGCGATGCAAGATCCCGATTTATTCTTCAAGGCTCTGATCCAACTGTATTTGGAAAACACGTCGATGACCATCAATAGATATTTGATGCCCTCATTCCACCTCAAAAACGATCTCATGTCGACCAAGTTGGCAGACCAAATGTCGTCCAGACCCTTCACGAACACCCTTCTCTTTCAAAATTTACGCACGATGGGCTTGTGTAGCTCCTTGGCCAATTCACTGATCAATAATCGCTTCTTCTTCTTTTCCAAGATGCTTTTTTTTGAATGCCCCATCCGAATCGACGTTTCGTACCGATCACTTTGCCGACCAGCGAACATTCAAACTTCTCTCTCCTGGTCGGGTTCGATATGTCTCTCAATTTCACCAACATGTTTTTATCACAGTCGTCGTTGCGAGTCTTAGTGTTGGGATGTCTGGCGTAGCACAGATCATGATCGTATGCGGCCGCGTCCACCCTATTCATGGGTTTGCTCCAAGATTTAGGAGTCAGATCAGCATTGAGTCTCTTGTTCAATTTCGTCCCGGGTCCCGTGAAACTTTGACCCAGCAGATGCATTTCGAAAGGTAGATTATTGATCATTTTATTCACGATGCTTTCGCCTCTCGTTTTTTTTTTTTGACGAATTGAGTCTTGATCGAACCACACACCTTGCAAATTCCGCGAAGCATCTGTCTGTCATTTTTAGTTCATACTTCTCGAGAATTACCCGTCTCAGTAACTCTCTTACACTTTACGCAATACATTTTTTTTTTTAGGGTTATTTAAATAATTTCGTATTTATTTATTTTTTTTTATATATCAATTTAATATTTTTTTTCTTTAAAAAATTCTATTCTTATTATATATGTATTATTTCAGTCGTTGCTCTTGAGTTCTATCAACTTACTAAATTCCTCCCCGGCCTCTTTCCTCCCCCTTTCCACGAGAGAATCCTTCATCTCTTCCTTGATGATCTTGAGTCTTGATTCTCACGGCTTCTTTCATGGTGTCGTATTTCATTTTCTCGCTCAATATCATGAAGTATTCTCCATCCGATATCCTACCATCTTTCAACGCCATCGAGATCATTTCGGATATCGTGCCAATCTTGGAGTCGGCCAAGACGCGAATCTTTTCATGTTTCCTAGCCTTCAGATATAATTTCCTACTCAAAAAGTTTCCAACTGTGCTAAACAATCCGGCGGCGAGAGCCACTCCTTCTATGGTCAACACGATCGGAAGGCCGGCCGCGGTTGACAACAATCCGATGCCGGCCGTGTGTAAACCCATGGAAATTATGATGAGTGTCGTGTCGACCACGTTGATGAATTTCATGAGGCACGAATACTTCTTCTTGAGAGAATGACGAGAGTCTCTCTCTTGAGTCAGATACAATTGGATTCTACTGATTTGATCGATGCTCTCTCCTCTTTCTTTTTCTTCTGGCGATGGTGCTGTTGGCAAAATGCTGTTCGGCTTCTCATTTTCATCGTCATCTAACGACGGATACAATTTATTTCTAGTTTTCATTTTTTGTGTTTTTTTTTTCTTTCAAATTTTTTATCTATATTATTTACGCGTGTATTTATTTTTATTTTCTATTCTCCCTTATTTATATCAACAAGAAAACTTAGTCATGTCATATGCTCCCTCCAGCAATAATTTCAAGATGCATCCCTCGTCTTCTGAAGTCAGACTTCCACGCGCCAATTTCATTTCTTCCGAACTGGTGGGCTTGTCTTGCCCACTACAGAAGACTAATCTCCTCCAAAACTTGATCACGTCGTCGATTTGAACGCCATTCGAACGCCTGTTCGAAATACTTGACAATATCTTCCCCTTCCATCGTCAGACACGAATGATCCTCGTGATCGAAGTCTAGATGATCCTGACACCCGACGGACCGTTCTAACAAGAGACGACCTAGTTGTTCGTTCACGCAGAATGCATAGGCTCTCATCAACGCCTTTAGAAGAAACGACGCTCTCACAATCTGGGAACCGTTCATGATTTACATATATTTTATTATCTATGTGATTCAATGTTTATTTATTTTTTAAATAACTATTTATTTATATTTTTATTTTTTTTCTACTATATATATATCAATCACTTTTTTATTTCCTCTCGCGAATCTTGTGATTCTGTTACAATTTACCTCAAAACTCATAATGATTTTATTTTATTTTTCATCTGTTCCCTCCACTAGAAAATCTTCACCATTTTTTCTTCCATGATCGATCACACTGCCGTCTAGACCACGATTACAAACGTGGAGAGAAAAAAATTGCGTCCATTCTAATTTTTTCGACATTTCTTATTTTTTTATATTTTGCTGTCCTGGACTCCCCACTAGTTGGTTATCGTGTCCTAGATGTGCGATCGATCGTTGGCGAACATTGGGAAAAAAATTTGGGATGGATTTTTCCTGTCCTGGAATCCCCAATCGTTCGTCGCCGACTGGATCGCACCCACCATCATCTAGAGCGCGATCGTGAACGTCGGGGAAAATTTGTCGATTCTGATTTTTTCTGACATTTTGATGCTGTCCTGGAATCCCCACAACGTTTTGCCGGCGTTCGCCAACAACTGATCGAAACGTCTAACCCACGATGTCGAACGTTGAGAAAATTTTAGGTCGATTTGCTTCAATTTTTCTTCCGTGCGGATTGTGCTGGAATCCGCACTCGTTCGCCAACGGCTGATTGAACCATCTAGGACACGATAACCAGCTTGTGAGGATTCCAGGACAAAATGTACAAAACACGTTTTGTACATTTTATGTACATTTTAACACTGAACACTATGGGTACATGTACGTGTACGTGTACATGTACACGTACACGAAAAAAGTGTCCTGGTATCCCCCACTTACACCTACTATTATAATTACTGGTGTCGACCTACATTTCAAAGATTTCTTCAAAGGTTTGAACAGTTTTAACCAAAATGTTTGTTTCTTGGGCCCCTCCCAATCAATGGTGCTTGTAGCTTATAGTCAGAAAAACATGAAATAATAGAATTGACTTAACAATGCAACATGTGCTATTCATCATTCAAACTTTTATATATTTTCAGTTTTTGTTTCATAAAACAGTTCTTATTGTCCCTCTTTGGAAGGGCTCATCAAGTTCTTTCCAATATTGGTCATAAGCCCTTATTTGAAAGCAAACAATGGAATTCTTCATTTATTCGGGAAAAGTATGGAAAGAGTTATCCCTCTCTTTCTCTTGAAAAGGGTAATAGTAGCACTCTATAAACTTTACATTTCTGTCAAAAGTCCACTTGAAAAAGGGGAGGGGGTGGGGGCAATGGAAAAAATGTCTCACAGCACCAAAAATTCTATAAACTAAAAAATCCCCATGATAAATTGACAAAAGATCAATTTATTTATTTGTGTTAGAAGTAAATTGTAGGGTGAAAATATCTCTTGGGTTTTTCTCCCTTTAGTGATAATAAATTAATTCCAACCTTCACATCATTTTTGGGGAAACTCTCGGAAAGAGCTTCCCAAGAAATGATGCGAAATGTAGAAATTATCTCATACTGCAACCAGCTGTTTCCAATTTCCTTTTTATGCCCTCTGTGTGTACTACCATTCCTCATTCCTTTTTTGTGCCATTCTTCACTGCCCCCACTACTCCAAACAAAAAGAAAAATTAATAATTAAATAAAATTGACTCTTCATTGCGCTTTTGTTCTGAATGTAGAAAAAAAAAATAATGAAATAAAAGTTCCCTTAAAAAAAAAGTTCTTTAATTCATATGTTAATGAAATCTCAAAATATAATTTCTGAAAAAAGTATGTCAGGATGTTTTGCCTTGAGTTTTTTGTCCACATTGTTGTTGCTTTGGGGACCTTTGGCATGCAAACCTCATTCCTTAAACACTGTAATAGGCACCTGAAAAATGGCCCAGCCAACTGCCCACTCCATCCCTTTCAAAGATGTCAATCACACTACCAGCAAAAGGAGCCTTAGTTTAGCACGATATTTCTCATAAATAATTGTTTCGTTGCAATTTATTAGAGAGTGGCTGTTGGTACTCTCCAATAAATTGTAACAAAACATTTTCATATTAATAAATTTTTCATCTACTGCTGAGTCAGAAACAAATTAGTGCAAACATTATAAAGCCACAAAAGAGGCCTTCAGTACTTTTCAGTAGAGCCTTGATAGTGGCGTCTAGCACTCAATCAGTCAACTGGCTGAGTGCTGGAAGCCACTAGATCATGGCCTTACTGAAAAGTGCTGAAAGCCACAATAGTGGCTTTGAAATCCCTGTAAGGTGTCGCTATTTTTCGGAAATAATAGAAAGTGTATTCAAATGAAATATTTTATTTTCCATTATTGGCCAGTGCCAATGGACACTCTCCAATAAATGAAAAGAAACTATTTGAAATAATAAATATTTACAGAAAAAACGACATAATTGTTCGAGTGAACTTTTTCAGAGAAAGAAATGTCATGTCTCAAAACAGCATTTGAAAAAAACACCACTGGACCAATTAAATAATTGTATCATGTGCAGGTGATATAAAATTAAATTTAATCAAGTTTTATTATATCAGTCTAGACAAAATTTATCTATCTAATTTTTTCTCTTCGTTTTTACTTTACTTTCAGAGGCATTGATAAAAGCAATACATGAACTTAGGGTCAGATTTGTCAAGAGACTGAAGATTTACTTGTGAAGTTAAAAAGGCCACTGTCACCTGAATACCCCCCCCCCCCCCCCATCATTGCTTGTGATTTCAGCATCACCATGAATATCCAGGCACTTTGGAAAGGTGGCCCATTATAGAATAAACCCTGGTACCCTAATTTCCTCTCTCCGGGCTCACTTTCATGAGGATCTGAGGGCCTCCCCTGGGAAATTTATTTTCCAATATGTCAAAAATGCAGCTTGCTTAATTCTTGGGCAAGGGTAAAGTGTCCACCATCAACTGCTATTTGGCACAGATAACCACAGGCCATAATTATGTCCCGAGATGACATACCTTTGGAAAAAGATGCCCCCCACCAACTAGATCTCTAACATGCACATACAGTATCAGCTGAAATAAGTTGTAGGATAATTACAAGAAACTGTTGATCCCATTCTCCCGTGTTGATAATTCCAGTCCTTGATCTCATTGCTAGAGAATTATGTCAAATAATGCAATAATCAACAAAGGAAAAATGTTACTAAAATTCTGTTGTGATTATCCTGCAATACATTTCAGCTGGTACTGTATTATGATCTGCCCACTTTGTTCTGGTTTCTGATAATCTCTCTCCAAGAGTTTCAGAAATATCAGTGCCTGTGTTTGGGGTGGGAAGGGTGAAGGAGAACACTCCTCGCACCCCCCCCCCCCCCAATTCCTCCAAATTTTCACTTCCCATGTAAACTACATTTATTTATGGTGATAGTAACTATGACAATAGAAACTAAGTGAATTTCTGATTCTGTCTTTCAGATTCGATTGAGGATTTTTTGTAGTTTGCATGTGGATGACACACGGTCATGCCCTCCCCTCACCTCACATCCTCACAACACTCGAATTAAAATATCAAAAGCATGACTAGTAATGTTAATTTTAATTAACTGTATATGTTATGTTACCATGACACCATCATTATGGGTTTTGACATTGTTTTTCGATCGAATAAAATATTTTGATTGAAGTTATGTTGTTGTGCCGTCTTGTGTTGTTTTGGGTGAAACATGTACCGACTTTTGAATTTTCCGCAGTTGTGGCTATAAGTAGACGGCCAATAAACGCGCGGCATTGCATTCATTGCTTCAATTTGCTTGTGTACCAGATAAGAGAAGTCGTGGATAGACGTCTCTGTCGTTTCAGTCGATAAAAATTGAAATAAATGCGAATAAAAGTCAAATTTCGTCAATCTTGAGCTCGAAATCCGAGTGGCTCCGCGAATTACGTGACATTTTGTCGTTTATTTGAGCGAGATCGACGAGGTATTCGCTATTTGAGAGATTGTTAAAAATTTCGATCTGGGAAGTGTCATACCTTTCCTTTTTTGGGTATTGATAATATAATATATATTTTATTAAAATTGATAAAATCCGATAATACGTCGAGTGCCTGTGGTAGTGATAGTGAACCTGTGAGGCATGGACAGTAAGGTGTGCAGTAGTTGTGGCAGGCAGTAGAGGGATAAAAAATAAACGTGGGATTAGTATGGTGCAGTTAAAAAAAATAGTCACGGGCCTGCCATATCAGTTCAACAAACAACACGGTAGACACATATGCACTTACAACGTAAATAAAAGGCAGCCAGTAATTTATACAATATCTCATAGGAAGTCCCCCTAATGTTACATTCAAGAGAAATATACATTTCATGCACAAGTCCTCCTAAAGTCTAATTATGGGAACATATCAATTACGTATTTCACCAAAACTTCATGATATATGAAAGGTGACCAGCACTTTACACAATATCTAATACGTTTTATTCATAAGACACATATATTTTAAATATATTGTGAAGTCCTCCTAATATCTAATTACGGGAACATATCAATCACATGTTTAATCAAAAGTCCCCTTAATGTCACATTAAGGAGACATAATAAAAGTGTTAACCAAAATTCTTCTCGCGTTGTTGCTCGTTCCTTCCAAGCGTTCGTCAGAATATGATCATCACTGATCGTATCGTATTGTGTTTTATGGTTTAGTGTTGGTTGAACTGATTTCGAAAGACGACTTTGCTTTCACAATAATCGAATATATCCTGTACAAAAAAAAAACGCAGAAAATAAATTCCCATTAATCAGTTCACGTGGCGAATAAATAAAGGCGGGATTTTGTATGAGCCAGTTTTTTATCAATCAAAATGAAAATAGGAGCGGTCCAGCTGCAAACAACTCGTTAGACACATATGCATTTTCAACGTTTATGGAGGGCGGCCGGCAATATCTCATACGAAGTCCTCCTAATGTTACATTCAGAAGACATATACATGTGATATATCATCACCAGTAGAAAATAAATTCCTATTAATCAGTTCACGTGGTGAATAAATAAAGGCGGCATCTCGTATGGGTCAGTTTTTTATTAATCAAAATGAAAATAGTAGTGGTCCAGCTACAAACAACTCGTTAGACACATATGCACTTTCAACGTTTATGGAGAGCGGCCTGCAATATCTCATACGAAGTCCTCCTAATGTTACATTTAGGAGACATATACATTTGATATATCATCACAAGTCCTCCTAATGTCTAATTAAGGGAACATGTCAATTAGGCATCTCACCAAAAGTTAATAATACATGAAATTTACACTCTATCTCAAAGAAAATCCTCATAATGTTATATTCAGAAGACATACCTATGTGCAATGTATTGAGAACTCCTTCTAGTGTCTAACTATATGAACATATCAATCACGTATTTCACAAGATGTCTCCCTAATGTCACATTAAGGAGACATATGAAAGTGATATGGAGGACTTCGTATGAGATATTGCAGGCCGCCCTCCATAAACGTTGAAAGTGCATATTTGTCTAACATGTTGTGTGTATCTGGACCACTGCTACTTTCATTTTGATTGATAAAAAACTGGCCCATACAAGATGCCGCCTTTATTTATTCGCCACGTGAACTGATTAATGGGAATTTATTTTCTACGTTTTTTTTTGTGCTGGATATATTCGATTATTGTGAAAGCAAAGTCGTCTTTCGAAAACAGTTCAACCAACACTAAACCGTAAAACACAATATGATACGATCAGTGATGATCATATTCTGACGAACGCTTGGAAGGAACGAGCAACAACGCGAGAAGAATTTTGGTTAACACTTTTATTATGTCTCCTTAATGTGACATTAAGGGGACTTTTGATTAAACATGTGATTGATATGTTCCCGTAATTAGATATTAGGAGGACTTGGCAATATATTTAAAATATATATTGTCTTATGAATAAAACGTATGAGATATTGTGTAAATTTCTGGCCATCTTTCATATATCATTAAGTTTTGCTGAAATACGTAATTGATATGTTCCCATAATTAGACTTCAGGAGAACTTGTGAGGGTGCATGAAATGTTTATGTCTCCTGAATGTAACATCAGGGGAACTTCCAATGAGATATTTTATAAATTGCTGGCCGCCCTTCATATACGTTTTAAGTCCATATGTGTCTACCGTGTTGTTTGTTGACCAGATACAGCAGTCCTGTGCCTATTTTTTTTAACTGTACCATACTAGATCCCACGTTTATTTTTTATCCCTCTACTGCCTACCATAACTACTGCGCATCTTACTGTCCGTGCCTCACAGGTTCACTATCACCACCTGTTCTGCAGTTGACTCTCATTCTTACCACCCATGATTCTACCTGCTTGGCTACTGGGACTATTGTCTTTCTGAGATGTGGTTATGAGCAAGTTGTGGGCAAGTCCGCATTTTGCACACAACACATACACCGCATCGGCACATGCCAAAAGTGGCGAGATGCACTTATGTCCCAGTGCACAATGGACGCACGCTGCTTGCAGTACATAGGCACATACGGATGTTTTACTCCCAACTTTTAGACCATCACATAGCTTCTTTGCTCTTAGCTTCTAGATGTTTCCCTTTTCGGAGGCTAGCATCCAAATAGTCATAGGCGTTTTGGGTCTCATGTCATGTGCATGGTTTCCTGGTTCTCCTGGACTCTCGAAACACAACTTAATCTGCCCTGAATAACCAAATCTGTGTTTTCGTTATAAGTCGCCAACAATGCTTGGACAATCATTCTTGTACATGTTAAGTGTGAATGTCAAATGCTAATTTAAGGGTGCTGGTCAAAACGTCACATGACCAAAACGTCACATTTCAAAATGGTCAAAACGTCACATTTTTTGGTCAAAACGTCACATACTCTTGGTCAAAACGTCACATATTTTTGGTCAAAACGTCACACACTTTTTGGTCAAAAGGTCACATACTTTTGGTCAAAACGTCACACACTTAGACAGCAAGATAACTATTCCTTGTTCTGTGCCCAATCAACAAATCGAATGAATGAAAGGCGCTCACGGACAATGAGCAATAGATGAGTTCGGCCTCGAATGAATAAATGAAGTTTCAGTTTCAGTTCAACCGCTTTCGACCCTACTGACCTTGTCCCTATTTCTTACACCAAGAACACATTTTATTCACTGGAATACGCTTTCTATTCCCTAATTTCATTTACGAGAATGAATGAAGACAAGATCATTTCGACGGAGACAATCCGACCTTCAATTATACGGGGGAGGGTGTGGGGGTGGGGGGGGGGGGTGGAGGATCCAAATCACATATCAGCGAAAACGACGGGGTATTAACAAGTGCGGTTTTGTATGCAATGTACACATAATGATAACATTTTTCTCCACCTATAAACTCTGAGAGGCACGAATCGCTGCGGCTAATTCAGTTCTGCGTACTTCACAACATCCAAATGGTCCCGACCAACACATTTCTAATTTCAAGCCCCCCCCCCCCCCCTCTCCCGCCATTAGTAAGTTGGCCACTTATAATAATAAATATAAAATGTGTGACGTTTTGACCAAAAGTATGTGACGTTTTGACCAAAAAGTGTGTGACGTTTTGACCAAAAGCATGTGACGTTTTGACCAAAAGTATGTGACGTTTTGACCAAAATATGTGACGTTTTGACCATTTTGAAATGTGACGTTTTGGTCTTGTGACGTTTTGACCTGTTCCCTAATTTAATACTAAGGAGCAAATCCTGGGCGCAAACGACTCATGAACTTTGCCAACTCTATTATAATTGTTCGAAACTAAATAATTTCAAAATCTCAAAATTTACTTTTTGTATTACCGCTGTTGACAATGGGGTGATGTCCCGTGGGTCACAGCATGTTGGAATGCATGTACCTACGTAATATGTCATTGTCTTTTCGTCCCCATTCTTATTGATCCATCTTTTGACCTAGGAAATGACGCCATAGTTGCGGTGCATACTATATGTCACATAGAGTTTTGTGGTATCGCGCATAACCAGCCATGTTTTGAGTATATACCCTGGCAATGGTGGAGTTTCTCTGCCTATGCAGTGCGTGTTGTAATTTTGATGCATACTTCCATAGATCATTTTCGATGATTGGGGTCACATATTGTGTTACGTGTTGCTATAGGGGCGGAAGGCTTGCAATAGTTCGAGGTGTGTTCTGAGTGTGTTCGGTTGTAGGGAAATTATCCGAAATATCCCATCAATGACAGACAAAGGTGAAACTGAGCATACAAAATCTTTAAATTAGTGTTTTCTCGCATACATTTGGCTAGCAGGTGTTAGGTACATTTCCACTTTTAGCTTACACACTACTGCCTACCAGCCACAAATATCCTAGGCGATATATCAACAATAGAACCCTGCCTGTTCGAGACCCTGTTCTGGCTACCAATCTACCAATCACTTGCCGTGTTGTGTTGTGTCTGGGCGATGCGTGATCATGGACAGTTCTCTTTGCCTCAATGTGATAGAATTGACCAATCAAATCGATCGATCAAGATTAACAAGGCTATCAGCTTGCTGCATTCAACTTATCCCAACGCACCATCTGTCCAAACATATTAATCTTTCTTACCTGATATCAGATGTGTGGTGTCCGACTAGTCGTATGTGATTAAGAGTTGTTAGAACTGTCACATGATTCGATTGATTTCCCCCTCCTCTGGGTATTTCGGAAACATTTATCAATCACTCGTACGGTGGCCACTGGTTGGAAGCTCATGATGACCACTGCTTGGAGAGGTGTGGGTACTTTTGGGACTGCTGCTTGTGGATCAGAATCGAAGAGTTCATTATCGATAAAGGACAAACCGATAGCCCTACTGCTATCAGTGACTACCACCTACTACTACCAGAGTCTCATATCACTGTACTACTGTATAAAACCACTACGGATCTTGTTGTTCGTGCCTCACAAGTTCAATGTTAATATATGTCCTGTTCTGGATCTCGACTAAAACTATTTTAAGTTTTATCACACATAATTCTACCATTCCGATGACTTGGCATCCAGTCTAAATTTTATGCTTGGCTCCCGGTGCCATTGTCTTTCTGTTCAAGTCTGCATTTTCCAGACGACGTATATAACACATATTCACATGCCAGAAGTACCGACATGTGCTTGTGTACTAGTTCAAAATGGATGCACTTTACTTGTAACACGTGGGAACATACGGATATATTACTCCTAATTCACAGACCATCACATAGCTTCTTGGCTTTAGCTCGGAGATTATTGCCTTTTTCAAGCCTAGTTCCTACATAACCGTTGTACCATCTCCACTTTGTTGGCAGTATCAACGGCAAGGTACAACAGGTGACTGGCCCAGGTCAGCCGTAGCTGACCTTAACTTATAGGTTAGTGGTGCTTGAGTCATGTCGGAGACGTGAAGTCCTTGATCAGTTACTAGCGGTATGGAGGGAGTCATGGCCGGGATTGAGACCCTGAATGTACCTATGGCGAGTAGGGCTTGAGGATGGTTTCTCTAATAGTCCCCCCCCCCCGGTCCCCTTGAGATCTTTGAGCAGACGCATGTGGGCTACTGCTCTGCTGGTTAATGGCAGAAAGGTTTGAGGGTAAGTTTTCTACCAACTGTTATGGCCTGAAATCGTGCTTCCTCGCATCTCATGGTCCTCTTTTCGAAGAGTTCCCCTGTTATAGGGATTGGCTATTCACGTTTGTTGATTTAACTAACTGCGATTTTGACACATTCTCCATTTCGACCATAATTCTTCCTGGTCGTCCAATGCGTGCAGGAATCGATTCTCAATCATACTCCCTGTGCGACTGGCAGTCGAGATGCCCAGGGTGTTGGCGAATTTGGAGAGTGCAACATAGTTTTCCCCACCTCATGGAGGTACATGACGTAAACGATAAAGAGTAGTGGGCTGAGTACAGGTCCCTTAGGCATTGACTGAACCTCCCTGACGCTTTCCAGGTTCACTTTGATCTTAATTGATCTGTCTCTCGGGGAGGATAAAATTAACCTCAGGAGCTTATTTGAGAACCCAAGTTCGAGGAGTTTGATGTTTTATCCATCATGAGGTTTTATCCATTTGTTTATTAAGGGGTATGGTGTTTTGTCCAGATGGGGTTTTGTCCAGCTCTTTCATGGCGTTTTGTCCGCATGGGGGTTTGTCCTATGAGATTTTGTCCGCGCAACGTACACATGCATTCATACTCTTTGTCGCCCGGACATTATCCAAGTATACTTATGGAAAAAAGAAATGCAAGTTCAGTTTTGGTAATATAATAATATAATTTTTTTAACCGTAGACCACATGCAGTGAAATTTGACAGACAGCTACCTCAGTTTTCTGTCCAAAGAGTGTCTTTGGTTAGAATTCGGTCGACCATGACCACGTAAGACGCTATATGCTTTCAACAGATTTTTCGACAAAGCGTGCAGGATTACAATACGGTGTTTTGTCCGTATGGGGTTTTGTCTTGGCTCTTTACATGGGGTTTTGTCCTATGAGATTTTGTCCGCGCACCGTACACATGCATTCGTACTCTTTGTCGCCCTGATATTATCCAAGTATACTTACAAAAAAAATGCAAGTTCAGTTTTGGTAATATCATTTTTTTTATCCGAAGACCCAATGCAGTAAAATTTGACACACAGCTACCTGAGTGTCTTTGGTTAGATTTCGATCAACCATGACCATGTGAGACGCTGTATTCTTTCAACAGATTTTTCGACAAAGCACTCGCTATGGGCTTGAAAACCACACCAAATCGAGGCTTTGGACAGTACATGTCTAATTACGGGGAATATGAAATTCGTATTTCACCAAAAGTTAATAAAAAATGAAAGGCGGTCAGCAATTTACATAATATCTTATACGCAGTCCTCTTAATATTTTATTCATAACACATATATATTTGAATTATATTGTGAAGTCCTCCTAATGTCTAATTACGGGAACATATCAATCACGCGTTTCACCAAAAGTCCCCCTAATGTCACATTAAGGAGACATATAAAAGTGATAATCCATTTCATCTCGATTTGTCGCGTGTTTCTTTCAAGTGTTCGTCCGAAAATGATCATGACTGATCGAATAGTATCGTATCGTGTCTTACGGGTTTGTATTGGCTGAACTCATTTCAAAACACGAATTTTGTTTTCACAAGAAATGAGTATATCCAAAGTTAAAAAAAACGCCCAAAATAAAGTCCCATTACCCGGTTCACGTGGCGAACAGATATTTTGGTTTCAATATTGACCAAAAGGATGGCCATGTGACGGCCAGTCAACACAGTTATATAAAAAAAAATAAAGCCAGGATCTCTCATGGAGCAGCTTTCATGTCACTTCAGATGAAAATAGTAATGAGCCAGCTGTATCAATTCAACAAAACAATTCATTAGACGCATATTCACCTACAAAGTATATGGAGAATGCCCAGCAATATACTCTATATCTCACGCGGTGTCCTCTTAATGTTATATTCTAGAAACATATATATTTTTCATATATCCTAACCAGTGCTCTCGATGTCTATTTACTGGAACATATTAATCACGCATTTCGTCAAAAGTGCCCCAAATGTCACATCATGGAGACACATAAAAGTAATAACTCACTTCAACTCGTTTCGTTGCTAATTCCTTAATGACGATCACTGCAACTTCATCATAACTATTCATGCTCATATCGTATCGTGTTCTATTACAGCAATTCAAATCTGTCATTCACCGCGTTGGAAAATGGCGATTCATGGCAAAACCACTTTCATCGGTTCATCAAGCATTGGGGGAGTGGACCTGTACCTAGGAAGGTACCAGAAAGCCTAGGACATAACCGCGCCGCCAGAAGCGCCATCAGAAGAGTGGGAATTTTCCAATTATTCTGACAAAAAATATTTTGCTCTCGTGAATGAGACTTCATGACTTATTTGTCCACCTATGCCCGCCGCTCAGTATGCCCACCCTATCATTGGTATTTGCAGAAACACACGACGGAGTACTCTCTGTATGACAAATTTCAAAACAACAGTATAGTTGCAATCTGAAGGCACAAGAGGCGTGTTTGTGCCGGAGTCCTCTTTCTGGAAATCATTTTGGGGAAAATCGCCGTGTCGATTCAACTCATGTACCTCATTTATGGATGATGTGCGAGGCGTCCTATCTGCCTTTCGAGTTTTATTTTTAGAACAAAAGCATGCTATCAACTTGTTTTATGAATGAACCATGTCGAACACCTTCCATCAATTTGTAGCGGGAGTAGTAGTGTATGTTCCCCTACAGGTCGTATTGGCCGGACCTCGGTGCCGGACCTCGGAAGTGACGTCATAGTCACGTGACCCAGTGGCGCCATGTTGTGTTGTCATGGTAACCCGCGTGAGCGGCCATGTTGTGACGTCTCCATAGTGATACGTGGTGTTAGTACGCATGCGCAGCGCGTGTTGTTAGGGTGATACGTGTTTCCGTCGTCCATTTTGTATACTGGAGGCCGCCATCTTGGTTTCTATGGCAGCACGTGATTGCTATGTTACCTAAACCCTTCTTATAGGACAGGGGTATGTTCGGAGGGTATGTTCCTTTGTAGAAGAGTAATTTCCCGATTTGTAGAATTACCATAAACAACCCGACAATCCCTCCAAATCACCAAAATCCACCCAACTTTTACTATTTCGAATTCTTTCAGAATTCTCTGCTTCTATCTATATATGCAATAGTTATCGTCTATCTGGCCATGTTCCTTTATTCTAGAGTATACTCCAGTAGCGTAGAAGAGCCTATCAGTTGGAACAGCGTTGCTTATTGTTACTATCTTTAGCTATTTTTGGTCTATTCTTGTTAGTTCTGACCCTGTTCTAAGTACTCTTGTTGTTTCATTTATCTAGAACATTTATAACCAATCAGATTGCTTTGTATTATTCTATGATTGGTATAGGTAGTACGTTATAGCAGGTCAAGTGGCATTTTGGAGTGGGGGTGGGGGTAATGCCTGGCAGTATAGAACAGCAATATAGTATGGACGATATATACATCTGTGGGCCCTTGCAGGTCCCATGTTAGCCCTTAGTACTATCATCATGTTATCCTATGACTGGTATAGGTAGTAGGCAATGCTAGGCATAGGGGTATTGTGGGTAGGGGTACTGCCTGGTAGTTTAGAACGGTACTACAGTATGGGCGGTATATACACCTATAGGCCCCCGTTAGGGCTTGGTATTATTAACCGACCGATTGCTTTGTTTTATTATATGGCTGGTACATGTAGTACGTTATGGTAGACCTAGTGATTTTTTTTATTTTTTTTTGGGGGGGGGGGGGGGGGGGTAATGCTTGGTAGTTTAGAATGGTAGTATAGCATAGGCTGTACATATCCATGTAGGTCTCTTGCTGGCCCTTGGTACTACTGATCCACCAGGTGCTTCGTATTATTGAGCGGTATTCTGGGGTGGGGGTCAATGCCTGGTAATACAGAACGGCAGCAGAGTATGGTTGGTATATTCCCCTGTAGGTCCCATCCTAACCGTTGATAGTATTAACCTACCAAATGCCTTGTATCATCCTGTTACTGGTAAGGTGGTACGTAATACCAGTAGTTCCTACCCTATTCCGAGTACTCTTGTTGTTTCATTTATCTAGATCATTTATATAAATTATAATTAACCAATTAGATTGCTTGATTTCCCATAATCTGTATGCAGAGTTATCTCCCTTCTGTATAGGGAAATAATTATACCTCATTTACTACGACTCTTATCCTCATTTCAGTATTTGAGGATACCTATGGCCTGATATTGTATTATTTGAGGACACCTATCGAGGATACCTACTGGAGAATCCCTTTTTTCTGAAATGAGGATATAGGCTCTTCTACGCTACTGGAGTATACTCTAGAATAAAGGAACATGGCCAGATAGACGATAACTATTGCATATATAGATAGAAGCAGAGAATTCTGAAATAATTCGAAATAGTAAAAGTTGGGCGGATTTTGGTGATTTGGAGGGATTGTCGGGTTGTTTGTGGTAATTCTACAAATCGGGAAATTACTCTTCTACAAAGGAAAATACCCTCCGAACATACCCTGTCCTATAAGAAGGGTTTAGGTAACATAGCAATCACGTGCTACCATAGAAACCAAGATGGCGGCCTCCAGTATACAAAATGGACGACGGAAACACGTATCACCCTAACAACACGCGCTGAAAACCCAAGCGTTCATCCTAGTTAGTGGCCGCTTCAATTGAGTCATTATATTTTCGACTAGTCTCTCTTTTGCACTAGACGAGACGTACTATAAACGTCACATCCCTCCCCCTTTATCTTGCCATTCAAGAGCTTTCGTAGAGAAAGTCAACAGTGTCCAACCGTATGTATTCCCTGTCTCGAGACCCTATTACGTACACGGCTGCCTGTTTCAACAACTTACATTTCAATTGTAAATAGTGTAAATCCCTATTCATTTGTGAACCAATCTATATATCTTGTAGCCGCATCTATGTATTGGTTTTTTTCTGTTGTATTTACGGAGAGGAGTTAACGTAAGTTGTATAACTTGTACTCCAATCCTTTTTGCAAATTTATGGCAAATAAAATATGTTTAAACTAAAATTAACACGCGCTGCGCAATGCGTACTAACACCACGTATCACTATGGAGATGACGTCACAACATGGCCGCTCACGCGGGTTACCATGACAACACAACATGGCGCCACTGGGTCACGTGACTATGACGTCACTTCCGAGGTCCGGCACCGAGGTCCGGCCAATACGACCTGTAGGGGAACATACACTACTACTAGCGGGGGTCGCCGATTCATTGGAAGAATACTTTAAGGCATAAAACTTGGTCTGAAGGTTGAAGTCGCTTTTGATGATGTTGTGATGTCAAAACCACAGCTCAGGAAGAACGACGTCTGGCTAGGACACGTGCATCACGGAGGAGGTTCCGCACTGTCTGGTCAGAAATAAATCGTAGTCCTAGAATTGCCGATGCCGTAGAGGCTGCTGCTGTAAAGCCTTTCGCGCGAATTTTACAGCCGCCTGAAGCACACATTTTGATCATTTCACCGAACTATACTTGCGGAAAAAAGAAAAGTTTTTTTCTGTGGCAATATTTCCAATGTGTTATGGATGATTATTTCATTGTTTGGATTTTGATTTTATTTCTTCATTACTGATTAAATTTTGACGAGCTTTGTTGTCTTAACACAGAGGGCGTTTGCATGGATCACGTTCAATCGTGGGTACCCTATGGCAATTCCTGATCAGAATCAATAGCGGGTGTGCCCACCCCGTGTTTCACGCGCTGCTCTAATTCTTCTTAGGATTGACCCCATCAAGTTGTGGGATGTTATTCTACTCCGGCAGAAAGGGCCCGCGTTAGCTGAGTGACGTTGTTTGGGACGTTGACGCGCTTCTAACGTACGCGTCATAATATCGGTCACCTCGACGTCGATAGCAAAATTGTCGTCCATCTGACTAGTGAAGCGTGAACAGAGACTCATCAGTGAATAACACAGGTGTCTCCAGTGGGCCATGGGAAACGAATTTGGTGCGTGTGTCCGCAGCAATTGCAATCGACGTTGACACAGGGACGTGGCGACAGGGGGATGTGTGTGTGTGTGTGTGTGTGGGGGGGGGGGGGGGGTCCCCCACATCAATTCTGGCCAAAATTTCCTATAGTTGGAAATTCGGACGGCAAGTCATGAGTAGTTGCAAATTTATTCTATCTGGATTTCAGAGCTTCTTTGACGATGCTGATGTCTCCTTTACATCCCAAAATTCCAACTCTGTTTCAAATCGGCAAAAATTCCAACTGTTACTATTTACAACTATAGTGTACGTAATATCGAGCTTCATAAGTATGTATGATGTCAATCGGTACGAGATTACTAAAGTACGTTTACTTACAGTAATAAAACAAAATCCTCCAAATGCGCTTCAAGAAAATCACACCATGGCAAATCGTTATTCTGAGTTACTTCTATCATTCACAGTTGCAAAATGATGAAACATCAAAAATTGATCATTCCTACATAAGATCTGATTTAATGTTAGGACAGTGTGAATTGCTCAAAGTCCTCAGCTTGAGCATTTGTTTAGCACATATTCAATTCCCAGAATAATACCAAAATAATAATAACCTGGTAATTGAATCATAAATATGTTGGCATTTCAGTTACTAAAAATCAACTTCATGCCCCCTTTCACAGCTTCATTTTCTAATTTTTTCTCGGTAGTGAAAGTTCAACTAGGGGGAGGGATCTGGATGGGGAACCCCCCTTCCGTTCCCTCCCCAGTTAGAAATCCACTACCCCCCCCCCCCCGAATCGGAAGCTTCTAGCCACGTCACTGCGTTGACGTCGTCTGGGTGTAAGTTGTGGACCAATGTAGGGTCGCCGGGGCCTTAAATTGAACTCCCCCAACCGATTCCTGTTCTTGGACACATTCGGCGACCATTTGTACCTACAACCTGGCGCGGCGTCTCCATCACCGTCTGAAACCGTTTACAGTGTGAGAGACGTATGCCTCAATCTTGACGTGGCGACTTAGCGCGCGACATTTCGTCTGGGGACGCTCAGGTAATCTTCCTGTGGCGTCTAGACGCCCGACTAAAAAAACTATTTGTGACTCAAGGACACCGATTTGGTGGGCGACGGGACGTTGCGATTGGCCCTGCGTAATTTGAGCAATAGTCCTACCCCTATGAACTTCGGACATTCGTGGCCTTTTGCCTTTCAATCGAGTTGAAATGAAATGTTGTACAATCGACCAATACTGTTCAAAGCCTCGATTTGGTATGGTTTTCAAGCCCATAGCGAGTGCCCCGGAGGGAGGCTTTGTCGAAAACTCTATTGAAAGCATATAGCGTCTCACGTGGTCATGGTTGACCGAATTCTAACCAAAGACACTCTTTATACAGAAAACTGAGGTAGCTGTGTGTCAATTTTTACTGCATTTGGTCTTCGGATAAAAAAAATATATTACCAAAATTGAACTTGCATTTCTTTTTTCCGTAAGTATACTTGGATAATGTCAGGGCAACAAAGAGTACGAATGCATATGTACGGTGCGCGGACAAAATCTCATAGGACAAACTCCCATACGGACAAAACACCTCACACCTTAATAAACAAATGGACAAAACCTCATGATGAATAAAACATCAAACTCGTTCAACTTGGGTTCTCAAATAAGCTCCTGAGGTTAATTTTATCCTCCCCGAGAGGCAGATCAATTAAGGTCAGAGTGAACCCGGAAATCGCCAGGGAGGTTCAGTCAAGGCGGTGATGCCTAAGGGACCTGTACTCAGCCCCCTACTTTTTATCGTTTACGTCCTGTACCTCCATGAGGTTGGGGAAAACTATGTCGAGCTCTCCAAATTCGCCAACGCCCTGGGCATCTGAACTGCCATTCGCATAGAAAGTATGACTGAGAATCGACTCCTGGACGCACTGGACGACCTAGAAGAATTGTGGTCGAAATGGAGAATAAAACTTAATGTGTCAAAATCACAGTTAGTTAAATCAACAAACGTGAATAGCCAATCCTTATAACAGGGGAACTCTTCGGAAAGAGGATCATGAGTTGCAAGGAAGCAAGATTTTAGGGCATAACAGTTGGTAGAAAACTGACCCTCAAACCTTTCTGCCATAAATTAACCATCAGAGCAGTAGTCCGCATGTGTGTGCTCAAGGATCTCAAGGGGACCGTGGGTTTGTTAGAGAAACCTTCCTCAAACCCTTCTCGCCATAAGTACATTCAGGGTCTCAATCCCGGCCGTGACTCCCTCAATACCGCCTGTAACAGATCAAGGGCTTCACGTCCCCGACATGACTCAAGCAGCACTAACCTATAAGTTAAGGTCAACTACGACCCGTCTGCCTTGGCCCATCTAGTCCAGCTTCAGCGCTGGCTGTGTCTCCAAGGTTGTCATATAAACCCCGTCACTGTCAGACAGGATTACAATTTCTTGTGTTCCGCTCACTCTCTCCTCGACCGTCCTTGGGATGGGCTGGCTGCGCCCCTTGGCCCAGTCGGACAGGTCCAGGGACCTCAAAACGCCGAATCGTAACTAACACGATTAACATCGCTGATGGGATGAAAGAGAAATTAGGTTTCCGATGGCGACCAGGTAAGATATTGGGACCAGACCCCTTTTACCCCTCAGTTGTGATTTAGTCTTCGGGCGTCAGTAATTTTGCACGTCAGTCTCCAAATGTGTGTGCTAACAAGATGTGATGCTTGTGTCAATGTGACCAGCGTTGGTATACTCGATCTGTGATTATAAGATCGTTTGAAAATGAAAATACGAGCACGTACCCAAGCTGATGTTTCGGGGTTTCCTTCTGACATAATTATCAATTTTCACATTATCAAGTTCAAGGATAGCTATCAAATTCGATTCAAACGATAGAGACGTCAAACCGATTAACGATAATTCGGCGGGTACAAGAGTTAACTAGATGGGGTGATGGCGAGGTAAGACATTTTAAATAAATTAAATATGTTCAGGAACAACAGTTTAGGTTTTGGAAACATAGGTTTATATTGACACGGGTCTCCCTAATACCACAAAATGGAGACTTATATGATATCAACATAGGAAAGCCTCCGTAATGTATGTTTTGGGGAAAGAAAACATTAGGGGCGGTATTAGGGAGACATAGGTATGGGATTGGATAAACCGTGAGTAACCTGATGGCAGGGAGGGCAGGGAGGGCAGCCTGGCATGCCAGCCATTATAATATATATATTATTTTTTTCTTTCCCGAATATAATTCACCTAATGACTATTAACTGCGAGTTGTCCTGCTTCCGTCTTCTGTCCGTCTGTATGTCCGTCCGCAATTACCAGCTGTCAGGGAGGTAGAGAGGGCTGGATGGTATGTCATCCATTGTAATGTATATATTGTGTGAAGAAAATTCTCCATGTGTATGATTCATCTAATAACTGTTGGCTAGCAAGCCAAATACTGTTTATTACTGGAATACTGAGCTAATTGACCCTTTCTCTAACAAGATTTCACACAAACCGATAATAGACCACAAAGCAAAAAAAAAAATGACGTAACCCTTTTTGGGAGCCTAATGGCACAAAATGGGTGCATATTTTGAGGGGCCCGCAGAGCACCACTATGTTTCCCAAGGCACCATCTATAAATTTGGAGAATACCAAGCAGATTGCCCTATTCGCTAACGAACAGCGAAAAAACTGATAATAGCCCATTTATCAAAGCCATTTCCATTCCTTTTTGAGATGCCCTGTGGACCCGGAAGGGCGCACAATTTGGGGGCCCGCACAGTACCACTGTGCTTAGCAAGACACCTGTTGTCTATTAAGGGAATACCGAGCTAATTAACCCTTTCTCTAACAAATTTTAGACAAACCGATAATAGATTATAAATCCCAAAATCACAGAATCCCTCTCGGGAGCCTTATGGCACAAAATGGGTGCATATTTAGGGGGGCCCGCAAAACATTTCGCTTCCTTTTTTGGGTCGCTTTGTGGGCCCAGAAGGGTGCAACATTTGGGGAGCCCGCACAGACCCACTGTGGTTAGCAAGACACCTACTGTTTCTCGCTCTTCGTTAGCGAATGGGGCAATCTGCTTGGTTTTCTCCAAATTTACAGAAGATGCCTTGGGAAGCATAATGGTGCTCTGCGGGCCCCCCAAAATATGCACCACTTTTGTTCCATACGGCTCCCAAAAAGGGTTCTGTAGTTTTATGCTTTATAGTCTATTATGGGCTTTGTGGACCGAGAGGGTGCAAAAATTTGGGGGCCCGTACAGAACCACTGTGGTCAGAAAGACACCAACTGCTTATTTCTGGAATACCGAGCTAATTGGACCTTTCATTAACAAGATTTCACACAAACCGATAATAGACTATAAAACATAAAACTACAGAACCCTTTTTGGGGGCCGTATGGAACAAAAGTGGTGCATATTTTGGGGGGCCCGCAGAGCACCATTATGCTTCCCAAGGCATCTTCTGTAAATTTGGAGAATACCAAGCAGATTGCCCCATTCGCTAACGAAGAGCGAGAAAAACTGATAAAAGCCCATATATCAAAAACATTTCCCTTTCTTTTTTGGAACGCTTTGTGCGCCCACAAGGCTGCAAAATTTGGGGGGCCCGCACAGAACCACTGTGGTTAGCAAGACACCTACTCTTTATTTCTGGAATACCGACCTAATTGACCCTTTCATTAACAAGATTTCACACAAACCAATAGTAGACTTTAAAGCATAAAACTACAGAACCCTTTTAGGAGCCTTATGGAACAAAAGTGGTGCATTTTTTTTTTTTTGGGGGGGGGGGGGGGGGGGCCCTCAGAGCACCACTGTGCTTGCCATGGTATCTTCTATAAATTTGAAGAATACCAAGCAGATTGCCTCATTTGCGAACGAACAGCGAGAAAACCTGATAAAAGCCTACATAACAAAAACATTTCCCTTCATTTTTTGGGTCGCTTTTTGGGCCCAGATGGGTGCAACATTTGGGGAGCCCGCACAGAACCACTGTGGTTAGCAAGACACCTACTCTTTATTTCTGGAATACCGACCTAATTGATCCTTTCATTAACAATATTTCATACAAACCGATAATACACTATAAAGCATAAAACTACAGAACCCTTTTTGGGAGCCTTGTGGAACAAAAGTGGTGCATATTTTGGGGGGCCCGCAGCGCACCACTATCCTTGACAAGGCATAAAAATTTGGAGAATATCTAGCAGATTGCCCCATTCCCGAACGAACAGCGAGTAAAATTGATAATAGCCCATATAAGAAAAACATTTCCCTTCCCTATTTGGGTCGCTTTGTGGACCCAGAAGGGTGCAAAATTTAGGGGGGGGGGGGGCGCACAGAACCACTGTGGTCAGCAAGGCACCTACTCTTTATTTCTGGAATACCGAGCTAATTGGACCTTTCATTAACAAGATTTCACATAAACCGATAATAGACTATAAAGCATAAAACTACAGAACCCTTTTTGGAGCCTTATGGAACAAAAGTGGTGCATACTTTTTTGGGGAGGGGCCCTCAGAGCACCACTATGCTTGCCTTGGCATCTTCTATAAATTTGGAGAATACCAAGCAGATTGCCTCATTTGCGAACGAACAGCGAGAAAAACCGATAAAAGTCCACATAACGAAAACATTTCCCTTCCTTTTTTGGGTCGCTTTGTGTGCCCAGAAGGGTGCTAAATTTGGGGGGGGGGGGGGGGGCACACAACCACTGTGGTTAGTAAGACACCTACTGTTTATTTCTGGAATACCGAGCTAATTAACCCTTTCATTAACAAGTTTTCACACAAACCGATAATAGACTATAAAGCATAAGACTACAGAACCCTTTTTGGGAGCCTTATGGAAAAAAAGTGGTGCATGTTTTTGGGAGCCCGCAGAGCACCACCTTGCTTCCCAAGGCACCACCTATAAATTTGGAGAATACCAAATAGATTACCCCTTTTGCTAATAAACAGTCAAGAAAATTGATAATAGCCCATATAACAAAAACTTTGTCCTTTTTGGGAATGCTTTGTGGTCCCAGAAGGGTGCAAAATTTAGGGGGCTCGCACAAAACTACTGTGGTTGGCAAGAGACCTTCTCTGTTTCGTTCGGGAATATCGTGCTAATGGGCCCTTTCCCTAACTATATTTCAGTTAAACCGATAATAGATTCTATATCCAATAATGAGAGAACCCCCTTTGGGGTCCTTATGGCATAAAAGGGGTGCATATTTTGATGGACCCGCAGAGCACCGCCATGCTTCATAACAAAATAGTTGCTTTCCTTTTTTGAGATGCTTTGTATACCCTGAAGGGTGCAAAATTTGGGAGGACCGCACAGAACCACTGTGGTTAGGAAGACACCTACTGTTTATTTTGGAAAAAACAATCTAATTGACCCTTTCTCTAACAAGATTTCAGACAAATCGATAATAGATTCTAAATCCAATAATGAGAGAACCCCTTTTGGGGGCCTTATGGCACAAAAGGGGTGCATACTTTGAGGGAAACCAGAGAACCGCCATGCATCTCAAGGCACCATCTATAAATTTGGAGAATACAAAGCAGATTGCCCCTTTCTCTAAGAAACAATCAGAAAACCTGATAACTGGCCATATAATAAAATCCTTTCCCTTCCTTGTTAGGGGATGGGGTGTGGACCCAGAAAGGTGCACAATTTGGGGGGGGGGAGGTTGCACAGAACCACTATGGTTAGCAAGGCACCTACTATTTATTTCGGAAATACTGAGCTAATTGACGCCTTTCTCCAACATCATTTCACCCAAACCGATAATAGACTGTATATACCTTTTTGGGAGCCTTATGACACAAAAAGGTGCATATTTCGGGGGCCTGCAGAGCACCACTATGCTTCCCAAAGCGCCATCTACAAATTTGGAGAATACCAATCAGATTGCCCCTTGACTAACAAAAGCAAGACAAACTGATAATAGCTCATAAAACAAAAACATTTCCCTTTGTTTCTTGGGATGCTTTGTCGGCCCGAAAGGGTCCAAAATTTGGGCGGGAGGGGGGGGGGGGGGGGGGGGGGGCGCACCGAACCACAAGAGACCTACTGTATATTTCGGGAATACTGAGCTAATTGACCCTTTCTCGAATAAGATTTCACACGAACCGAAAATAGACTGTAAAGCAAAAAATGACAGAACCCTATTTGGGATCTTTATGGTACAAAAGGGCCCTGGGTGCATATTTTGTGGGGCCCGCAGAGCACTACTATGCTTACCAGGGCACCATATATAATTCTGGTGAATTCCAAACAGATTGCCTCTTTGGCTAACAAACAGCACGAAAAACTGATAATAGCGCATATAACAAAAACATTTCCTTTCCTTTTTTGGGATGGTTTGTGGACCCGGAAGAGTGTAACATTTGGGAGGCCTCACAGAACCACTGTGGTTAGCAAGACACCGATCGTTTATTTCGGGAATACTGAGCTAATTGACCCTTTCTCTGACAAGAATTCGCACAATCCGATAATGGACTGTACAGCGAAAAATGACAAAACCCTTTTTTGGAGCCTTATGGCATAAAATGGGTGCATATTTTGTGGGGCCTACACTATGCTTCCCAAGGCACCATCTATAAATTTGGAAAATACCAAGCAGATTGCCTTTTTGCTAACAACCAGTGGGAAAAACCGATAATAGCCGATATAACAAAAAACATTTACCGTCCTTGCTTGGGATGTTTTGTGGATCCAGAAGGGTGCAAAATTTGGTGTGGTTAGCAAGGCACCTACTTTTTATTTCGGGAATACCGAGCTAATTGACTCTTTCTCTATGGTTTCACACAAACCGATAATAGACTGTAAAGCAAAAATTGACAGCACCGTTTTTTGGGAGCCTTGTGGCACAAAAGGGGTGCCTATTTTGGGGGAGGGGAGGTCGCAAGCACCAATATGCTTCTCAAGGCACCATCTATAAATTTGGGGAATATGGAGAAGATTGTCCCTTTTTTGTACATTTCAGTACCATCTTGGGGAGCTTTGCGGGGGAGGGGGGGGGGGGCACAGCACCACTTGGGTTAGCAAGACACCCTCTATTTATTTTGGGAATACCTTCCTCTAACAAGAAATCAGACAAACCTGATGATAGATCTTATAGAAAAAAATGTTAGAACCCTTTTTAGGAGTCTTTTGGCACAAAATGGGTGCATATCTTTTCAGAAAGGCACCCACTGTTGCATTAGGGAATGCCAAGCCAATTAACCATTTCTCTAACAAGTAGTCAAAGAAACCGATTATAGCCCATTTAGCCAAATGTATAAATACATTTTAAAGTCATTGCGAGCTCTGTTACACCAAATGGGTGCATATTTTGTCGGGTCCGCAGAGCACCACCATGTTTAACTAGGCATTACTTTTTTATTTTCATACTATCAAACAATTGCGCCTTTCTCTAACAAGTAGTCAAAGAAATCGATAATGGCCGAGCAAGAGAGTGTAGTAATTCCTTTTGGGGCATTGTGCCACTTCAAAAGTGCACACTGTTTAGTAATCCACACGCCACAAATTTCGAGAATAACGAACCGGTTACATTCTCATCGAACAAGCAGTTTAAAAAACTAATAATAACGCATACTGCAAGAAAATGCAAGAAAATGTAATTATTTGTTTGGTTGCGATGTGGTCCGAAGATGGTGCTTATTTTAAAGAACGGTGGTTGAAGGCAAGTGGACATCATAGATATAGCTGTTCAGTACTCCTTAGTGCACAGCACTGCAGTGCCCCCACATGGGCATTGGGGATTACGTGCCTTACCAAAGGACGCAGTTACTGCTGGTCATAGACAAACCACCGACATTGTTATTTAAAGTCAAATGCTCTAACCAGTATGCCCCAATGCTCCTCACGAAACCTGTTCATGTTGTTTGGGGAGGGGGCGGTGGCGGAGCACACAGAACTGCCCATCTTAGCAATCACACTATCATAAAGTTTGAGAATACCAATATTTTGGTAGATTTGAGGCACAACATGAGTGCGTATTTTTGGGGCCCGTAGAGCAGTACCTTGTTTAACAGTCATTTCTGTACCGTACTGTTTCATGAGGTGATTTTTTGTCTTCCAAAATCAGCCCAACACACATTTAATAACATGTAAAGCACTGGTGTGTAAAAATGATCTCAGGTGTCAAAGTACACTTGGCAAGAGTGGGGATGGGGCAACTACCCCTTGAAAAGTTTGTCTCAAAGGGAAACTTTGCATGCTTTTCATGATGCATCAGTGAGGGTCTTGTATATGAAAATGGAGAATAAAGTAACTACCGTTGGTTGTCTCCTCGTACTAATCACAATTGTGGCGTCCATGACCATGCCTATGTAGGGACGAAGGTTTCGACCGGGGCACAGATTCAGGCGACACTCTTTGAGTTTAGCCTGAACACGTGGCGTGGATCTATTTCTCCCAGTAATGACCATGCCCGGTTCTCGACCAGCCCCAGGAAGGATCTAACTTGTTACTTCGTCTGATGGTGTGTGTGTGTGGGGGGGGGGGGGGAGAAACTTGATGGTCCTAAGCCCTATCTGACATGTTGGGAGTTTCACTGTGACCTCCGTCTTCTCGAGCCCCTTAAACACAGCACCCTAAGATCTGCCATATACTCTATACTCTGCCATATACTCTGTCCATGTCTTTGTTTTAGAGAGGATGTCGTCCACATAGATGGTCAAGTTCGAAGTTGGTCAACAGCTTCCGTATCATCCTATTAAAAAGTGGCATCAGTGTTTACCATCCCAAAAGGGAGCTTACAGAACTGGTAACAGCCGTCCGGGGTCGTAAATGCAGTCATGTGTCCATCTTCTGTTCTGATATGACTCAGGCCTGTCAGTAGCCCTTGCTCAATTCAACCTTACTGAAATACTTGGCATGCCAGTAGGTCGTTCATGTTTCCCATGGGTTCATTTTCAAACTTTGCTATGTCGTTGAGTCGTCTCAAGTCAATACAAAATCATAAACAATTGTCCTTCTCAATTAAAACAAGGGGAATTGGAATGTTCGATGACTCCCACCTCCAACATTTTCTCCACCTCCTCCCTCATTTTGGTCGGTGGGCAATAAGACGGTTACCTTCTGACCTTCCTCAAACTTCCTCTGCTTCGTTCTGCGGTCACGATGGTTTTTACGTAGACTCTCACGTGCCAGTGGCATCTTTCTGTCAGCTTGTTTCGGAGGCCCAACACATTTTGGTATGCATAACGTACTGGAGATGTGGAGATGTATCTTCCTCTGTCCAAAGGTCATTGAGTACTTGCATTGTGCCTCTCACTGTTCGGTTGTAAAGTAGCTCGAATGGAGAGAACCATGTGCTCGCCTGGGGGAAATTCCCTCGAGTCAAATAGAACTCTGGTACATACCGATTCCTCGGGCCTCTCCTGACACATTTTTAAGCATCGCCTTTAGACCCTCATTGATCCTGTCGTAAAGCCCATTGCTTTGGGGGTTAGAGGGGATGGTGAATAGTTGTTTCACCGCAACCTAACGGCACACCTCTTCCAACATCCCAGAGGTGAATTGGGACCTCTGATCTGTCAGAATTTCCTTTGGGAAACCCAACCTGCTGAACATCTCGAGCAAGACTTCAATCACGCACTCCATCTAAAATTTGGGAAGAGCGATTTTGCTTCGGGGTTCCTTGTGGTATGATCCGCAGCTGTCAGAATATACCTATTTCCGATTTACCTTTCCGACACGTGTTTAAATCGGACCGACTAAGTACACCCTTACCCTGTCAAACGGTTCGTTCATTAGAGGCATTTCCCCTAACGGAACCCTGGGGAGGTTACCTTTGGGCGCAGTCTTCTGGCATACGTTGCAAGACTGACAACATTTTGCGACGTCCCCTATAATGCCAATCCAATGGATAATGGATGTGATGCGGTCGACCAGCGTCCTCGACCCCCAAGTGCCCTCCCACTAGCGATTCATGCGCTAAGGTCATCACCTGCTTCGGATACTTCTCCGGAGCCATTTTTTTCACCTCGCTGTTCGACCTACCCTTCTGTTCTTCATACACCAGATATAGAACCTTACCCCTTGTAGCTATTGGCTCACTACTTTTCGCCAACTCCCAAACCTTCTCAAATGTGGAGTCCTCCTTTTGTACATACACACGGTCTTCCAGGTGGACGTCTTCAGTTGTCTCCCCAGATAGCTTTCCCCTCGCAGCTTGTGACTACCGCAGAAGCCTCCTCATGTGAGTCACAGATGGGTGCCTCTATACACATGGCCTCCACTTCGCCAATGACGAATGGGTGTCCACCCCCACAACTCGCACGGGGGAACCTCCTCGCCATTCCATCTATGAGTACACACATGTGATCGTGACCAATCAGTTGTTCGTGACAGACAAGAGCCCGCTTGACAGCCACGCTACTGCACCCCGTGTCTCACAACACACGGACTGCCCCCACCCCATAAAACCCAGACATAGTGGCATCTCTCCCTTTTCCTGATCCGATGGGCATTTCTCCCCTTCCAACCTAAGATGTCCAACGTCTATACACCTCCGCAGTGGGTTCTCTTCGGGCCCAATTCTTTGGCACAGTGCGGCCGTTCATATCTTCCCAGAGGACTGATTGGCATTTGTCCAGTTTTCGGGGATGGGTCTCTCCTCCCATTCTTGCGGGCTCCAACCATAGCCTTCTGCCAACAGTTAAGGTCCAGGTGCCCTTTCTTGTCACAAATGTAGCAAGTTAACGCCTTGAATCGCGACCCGGTGGGCTACCACGTTACCCCCACGCCTGCCCTGCCAACCTTGTGTCAGACTTTCCCCATTAGCCTCGAAATACTGCTCGGTCACCCTAGTCATTTCTTCCACCATACCCTGCTTCTTCTCCCCAAAAGGCAATGCCACCTCGAGGGTCCACGACAACACAAATTGCTCCCTGATAAGTAGGTCCTCCAAGGAGGGGAATGATTCTTCATTTCTCAATAGTTTGACGCAACTGTCGAAATGACACAACCTAGTACACACTTACACCCTCCCCAGCCTCACACTTTCTGAATTTTATCCTGACCCCCTTCTCGGTGAGCTGATACCTATTGAGGATAACTAGCTTGGCCAGGAGACATGCTCACAAAAGCTGGTAGCGATTTGCCTGTTAGCAGCGAAAGAAGACTGAAGACCCCCCACCCCCCCCCCCCCCCCCCCCCCCCGTCCCAGGCGTCATCGAGCCAACCCCGAGTCGAAGCAAACCTTTCGAACCTCTGTAAGCAAGTGTCAATGTCGTTAGTCTGTTCATGGAACTCGTGTAACTGGGGATAAGGTGCTTCACGTTTCCCCCAGGATTTTCTCCACCCAGTCTACCCTTAGCTTCAGGTAACCGTGCCCATGCCCTCAAAATTTTCATTTCCCTCTCGTGTTCCCTTCCAGCTTCCTCGACAGCCTTCTCAGCTTCCTTACGTGCCCTTTCAGCTTCATCATGCGCCTTTTCGGACCTTTCGCGCCCAACCTGAATATCTCTCTCTCGCTGTGCAGCTCTTACTGCTGCCTCTCTCTACTCATTTCACGCTCTAACGCAGCTTCTCTTTCAGCTCTTTCTCGCTCTAACGCGGGCTCCCCAAATTATGCACCCTTCTGGGTCCACAAAGCGACCCAAAAAAGGATGGAAAATGTTTTTGTTATATGGCCTATTATAAATTTTTCTCGCTGTTCGTTCGCGAATGGGGCAATCTGCTTGGTATTCTCCAAATCTATAGAAGATGCCTTGGCAAGTATAGTGGTGCTCTGCGCCCCCCCCCCCCCCCTCCCCCCCCCCCAAATATGCACCACTTTTTGTTCCATAAGGCTCCGAAAAAGGATTTTGCAGTTTTATGCTCTATAGTCTATTATCGGTTTGTGTGAAATCTTGTTAATGAAAGGGTCAATTAGCTCGGTATTCCAGAATTAAACAGTAGGTGTCTTGCTAACCACATCGGTTCTGTGCAGGCCCCCAAATTTTGCGCCCTTCTGGGTCCACAAAGCGACCCAAAAAAGGAAGGGAAGTGTTTTTGTTATATGAGCTAATAGCAGTTTTTCCCGTTGTTCGTTAGCGAATGGGACAATCTGCTAGGTATTCTCCAGATTTATAGAAGATGCCATGGCAAGCATAGTGGTGCTCTGCGGCCCCCCCCAAAATATGCACCACTTTTGTTCCATTAGGCTCCCCAAAAGGGTTCTGTAGTTTTATGTTTTATAGTCTATTATCGGATTGTGTGAAATCTTGTTAATGAAAGGGTCAATTAGTTCGGTATTCCAGAAATAAACAGTAGGTGCCTTGCTAACCACAGTGGTTCTGTGCGGGCCCCCCAAATTTGGCACCCTTCTGGGCACACAAAACGACCCAAAAAAGGAAGGGAAATGTTTTTGTTATACGGGCTATTATCAATTTTTCTCGCTTTTCGTTCGCGAATGAGGCAATCTGCTTACTATTCTCCAAATTTATAGAAGATGCTTTTGGAAGCATAGTGGTGCTCTGTGGGCCCCCAAACATATGCACCACTTTTGTTCCATAAGGCTCCAAACAGGGTTCTGTAGTTTTATGCTTTATAGTCTATTATCGGTTTGTGTGAAATCTTGTTAATGAAAGGTCCAGTTAGCTCGGTGTTCCAGAAATAAAGAGTAGGTGTCTTGCTGACCACAGTGGTTCTGTGTGGGCCCCCAAATTTTGCACCCTTCTGGGTCCACAAAGCGACCCAAAAAAGGATGAGAAATGTTTTTGTTATATGGCCTATTATCAATTTTTATCCCTGTTCGTTCACGAATGGGGCAATCTGCTTGTTATTCTCCAAATCTATAGAAGATGCCTTGGCAAATATAGTGATGCTCTGTGGGCCCCCAAAATATGCACCACTTTTCTTCCATAAGGCTCCCAAAAAGGGTTCTGTAGTTTTATGCTTTATAGTCTATTATCGGTTTGTGTGAAATCTTGTTAATGAGAGGTCCAATTAGCTCGGTATTCCAGAAATAAAGAGAAGGTGTTTTGCTGACCACAGTGGTTCAGTGCGGGCCCCCATGCCCCCAAATTGTGCACACTTCTGGGTCCACAAACCGTGGGATTGGATAAACCGTGAGTGGCCTGATGGCAGGGAGGGCAGGGAGAGCAGGCTGGCATGCCAGCCATTATAATATATATATTATTTTTTTCTTTTCCGAATATAATTCACCTAATGACTATTAACTGCGAGTTGTCCTGCTTCCGACTTCTATCCGTCTGTATGTCCGTCCACAATTACCAGATGCCAGGGAGGTAGAGAGGGCAGGGTGGTATACCACCCATTGTAATGTATGTATTCTGTGAGAAAATTCTCCATGTGTATGATTCATCTAATAACTGTTGGCTAGCAAGCCAAATACTGTTTATTACGGGAATACCGAGCTAATTGACCCTTTCTCTAACAAGATTTCACACAAACCGATAATAGACCACAAGGCAAAAAAATGACATAACCCTTTTTGGGAGCCTAATGGCACAAAAGGGGTGCATATTTTGAGGGGCCCGCAGAGCACCACTATGTTTCCCAAGGCACCATCTATAAATTTGGAGAATACCAAGCAGATTGCCCCATTCGCTAATGAACAGCGAAAAAACTGATAATAGCCCAAGTAACAAAGCCATTTCCATTCCTGTTTGGGATGCCCTGTGGACCCAGAAGGGCGCACAATGTGCGGGGGGGGGGGGGGGCCGCACAGAACCACTGTGGTTAGCAAGACACTTACAGTTTATTTCTGGAATACCGAGCTAATTGACCCTTTCATTAACAAGATTTTAGACAAACTGTGCTTAGCAAGGCACCTGTTGTCTACAAAGGGAATACCGAGATAATTGACCCTTTCACTAACAAGATTTTAGACAAACCGATAATAGGTTGTAAATCCAAAAATCACAGAATCCCTCTTGGGAGCCTTATGGCACAAAATGGGTGCATATTTTGGGGGGCCCGCAAAGCACCAACATGCTTCCCAAGGACCTATCTATAAATCTGGAGAACACCAAGCAGACTGCCCCTTTTGCTAACAATTAATCAGAAAAACTGATAATAGCCCATATAACAAAAACATTTCCCTTCCTTTTTTGGGTCGCTTTGTGGACCCAGAAAGGCGCAAAATCTGGGGGGCCCGCACAGAACCACTGTGGTTAGCAAGACACTTACAGTTTATTTCTGGAATACCGAGCTAATTGACCCTTTCATTAACAAGATTTCAATAAAACCGATAATAGACTATAGACCATAAAACTACAAAACCCTTTTTCAGAGCCTTATGGAGCCAAAGTGGTGCATATTTTGGGGGGCCCGCAGAGCACCACTATACTTGCCAAGGCATCTTCTAGAGATTTGGAGAATACCAAGCAGATTGCCCCATTCGCGAACGAACAGCGAGAAAAATTGATAATAGCCCATATAACAAAAACATTTCCAAACTTTTTTGGGGTTGCTTTGTTTCATTCGTGACTCACACAGATTCGATCTACAGCCTCACAATTAGGTATGTTCTCTACACAATTGTGTCCTCTAGGATATAATAGATATCATGTGACTTCCGCCGTGGGTATGCTATCGCGGCGGGACCTGAAACTCTCACTGTGAGAATGTACCCACGGCGAAAGTTAGATTATCAAGGGTTTGACCACGAGATGTGTGAACATCCCCAGAAGTGAAAACCTATGCTTAGTGGCAGTAATCAAGATGTTAATTTAGACTCACATTACGGCCAAGATACTATAGAATGCAAATGGGTGGGTGGCGGGCATCATCACTGGATCTAATGTTGTATTTCATGTTTTTTTTTCTTCTTTATATTCTTTTTATTTTTTTTGATATCTTCTCTCTCTCTCTCTCTCTCTCTCTCTCTCTCTCTCTCTCTCTCTCTCTCTCTCTCTGTTTAATTTGTGTTTGTCTATAATGTTTATAATATTTAGATTTTGTTAGATTCTGTTATTTATGGAATACGTTCTGCCATATTGTAAATTATTAGTCTTTGTACAGGAACGGAGGGGTTCTAAGTGGTAAGCACTTGTCCTCCAATCCTGATTTGCATTGTCAAATGGCAAATAAAAATATGTTTAATCTAATCTACCCAGAAGGGTGCAAAATTTGGGAGCCCGCACAGAACCATTGTGGTCAGCAAGACACCTACTGTTTATTTCTGGAATACCGAGCTAATTGGCTCTTTCATTAACAAGATTTCACACAAACCGATAATAGACTATAAAGCATAAAACTGCAGAACCCTTTTTGGGAGCCTTATGGAACAAAAGTGGTGCATATTTTGGGGGCCCGCAGAGCACCACTATGCTTCCCAAGTCATCTTCTATAAATTTGGAGAATACCAAGCAGATTGTACCATTCGCTAATGAACTGCGAGAAAAACTGAAAAAAGCCCACATAACAAAAACATTTCCCTTCCTTTTTGGGTCGCTTTGTAGACCCGTAAGTGCGCAAAATTTTGGGGGCCCGCACAGAACCACTGTGGTTAGCAAGACACCTACTGTTTATTTCTGGAATATCGAGCTAATTGACCCTTTCTTTAACAAAATTTGACACAAACCGATTATAGACTATAGAGCATAAAACTACAAAACCCTTTTTGGGAGCCTTATGGAACAGAAATGGTGCATATTTTGGGGGGTCCGCGGAGAACCACTATACTTGCCAAGGCATCTTCTATAGATTTGGAGAATACCAAGCAGATTGCCCCATTCGCGAATGAACAGCGAGAAAAATTGATAATAGGCCACATAACAAAAACATTTCCTATCCTTTTTGGGGTCGCTTTGTGGACCCAGAAGAGTGCAAAATTTGGGGGTTCCAAGGAGAACCACTGAGGCCTTTAGACACCTACTGTTCATTTCTGGAATGCCGAGCTAATTGTCCCTTTCATTAACAAGATTTCACACAAACCGATAATAGACTATAGAGCATAAAACTACAAAACCCTTTTTTGGAAGCCTTATGGAACAAAAGTGGTGCATATTTTGGGGAGTCCGCGGAGAACCACTATACTTGCCAAGGCATCTTCTATAGATTTGGAGATTACCAAGCAGATTGCCCCATTCGCGAATGAAGAGCGAAAAAAATTGATAATAGCCCACATAATAAAAATATTTCCCATCCTTTTTGGGGTCGCTTTGTGGACCCAGAAGGGTCCACAATTTGGGAGGCCCACACAGAACCACTGTGGACAGCAAGACACCTACCGTTTATTTCTGGAATACCGAGCTAATTGACCCTTTCATTAACAAGATTTCACACAAACCGATAATAGACGATAGAGCATAAACCTACAAAACCCTTTTTCGGAGCCTTATGGAAAAAAGTGGTGCATATTTTGGGGGGCCCGGAGAGCACCACTATACTTGCCAAGGCATCTTCTATAGATTCGGAAAATACCAAGCAGATTGCCACATTCGCGAACGAACACCGAGAAAAACTGATAAAAGCCCTTATAACAAAAACATTTCCGATCCGTTTTTGGGTTGCTTTGTGGACCCAGAAGGGTGCACAATTTGGGGGGGGGGGGCGCACGGGACCACTTTGGACAGCAAGACACCTACTGTTTATTTCTGGAATACCTAGCTAATTGGCTCTTTCATTAATAAAATTTCACACAAACCTATAATAGGCTATAAAGCATAAAACTACAGAACCCTTTTTGGGAGCCTTATGGAACAAAAGTGGTGCATATTTTGGGGGGCCCGCAGAGCACCACTACACTTTCCAAGGCATCTTCTATAAAGTTTGAGAATACCAAGCAGATTGCCCCATTCGCGAACGAACAGCGAGAAAAATTGATAATAACCCATATAAGAAAAACATTTCCCTTCCGTTTTTGGGTCGCTTTGTGGACCCAGAAGGGTGCACAATTTGGGGGCCCGGACAGAACCACTGTGGTCAGCAATACACCTACTGTTTTTTTCTGGAATACCGAGCTAATTGGCCCCTTCATTAACAAGACTTCACACAAACCGATCATAGACTATAAAGCGTAAAACTATAGAACCCTTTTTGGGAGCCTTATGGAACAAAAGTGGTGTATAATTTGGGGGCCCGCAGAGCACCACTACGCTTGCCATGGCATCGTCTATAAATTTGGAGAATACCAAGAAGATTGCCCCATTCGCTAACGAACAGCGAGAAAACTGATATTATCTCATATAACAAAAACACTTCCCTTCCTTTTTGGGTCGATTTGTGGACCCAGAAGGGCGCAAAATTTGGTGGGCCCGCACAGAACGACTGTGGTTAGCAAGACACCTACTGGTTATTTCTGGAATACCGAGCTAATTGACCCTTTCATTAACAAGATTTCACACAAACCTATAATAGACTATAGAGTATAAAACTACAAAACCCTTTTTCGGAGCCTTATGGAACAAAAGTAGTGCATATTTTGGGAGGCCCGCACAGAACCACTACACTTTCCAAGGCATCTTCTATAAATTTTGAGAATACCAAGCAGATTGCCCCATTCGCGAACGAACAGCGAGAAAAATTGATAATAACCCATATAAGAAAAACATTTCCCTTCCTTTTTTGGGTCGCTTTGTGGACCCAGAAGGGTGCAAAATTTGGGGGCCCGCACAGAACCACTGTGGTCAGCAATACACCAACTGTTTTTTTCTGGAATACCGAGCTAATTGGACCCTTCATTAACAAGATTTCACACAAACCGATCATAGACTATAACGCATAAAACTATAGAACCCTTTTTGGGAGCCTTATGGAACAAAAGTGGTGTATATTTTTTTTTTGGGGGGGGGGGGGGTGGGGGGGGGGGGGGCACAGAGCACCACTACGCTTGCCATGGCATCTTCTATAAATTTGGAGAATACCAAGCAGATTGCCCCATTCGCTAACGAACAGAGAGAAAAACTGATATTAGCTCATATAACAAAAACACTTCCCTTCCTTTTTTGGGTCGCTTTGTGGACCCAGAAGGGCGCAACATTTGGTGGGCCCGCACAGAACCACTGGGGTTAGCAAGACACCTTCTGGTTATTTCTGGAATACCGAGCTAATTGACCCTTTCATTAACAAGATTTCACACAAACCTATAATAGACTATAGAGCATAAAACTACAAAACCCTTTTTCCGAGCCTTATGGAACAAAAGTGGTGCATATTTTGGGGGGCCCGCAGAGCGCCACTATGCTTCCCACGGCATCTTCTGTAAATTTGGAGAATACCAAGAAGATTACTCCATTCCCTAACGAACAGTGAGAAAAACTGATAAAAGCCCACATAACAAAAACATTTCCCTTCCTTTTTTTTGGTCGCATCATGTGCCCAGAAGGGTGCAAAATTTGGGGGGCCCGCACAGAACCACTGTGGTTAGCAAGACACCTACTGGTTATTTCTGGAATACCTAGCTAATTGACCCTTTCATTAACAAGATTTCACAAAAACCGATAACAGACTATAAAGCATAAAACTAAGAACCCTTTTTGGAAGCCTTATAGAACAAAAGTGGTGCATATTTTGCGGGGCCCGCAGAGCACCACTATGCTTCCAAAGGCACCTTCTATAAATTTGGAGAATGTCAAGCAGATTGCCGCATTCGCTAATGAACAGCGAGAAAAACTGATATTTGCTCATGCAACAAAAACACGTCCCTTCCTTTTTTGGATCGCTTTGTGGACCCAGAAGGGCGCAAAATTTGGGAGACGCGCACAGAACCACTGTAGTTAGCAAGGCACCTACTGTTTGTATCTGGAATACCGAGCTAATTGACCATTTCATTAACAAGATTTCACACAAACCGATAATAGACTGTAAAGCATAAAACTACAGAACCCTTTTTCGGAGCCTTATGGAACAAAAGTGGTACATATTTTGGGGGCCAGCAGAGCACCACTATGCTTGCCAAGGCATCTTCTATATATTTGGAGAATACCAAGTAGATTGCCCCATTCTCGAACGAACAGCAAGAAACATGGGTAATAGCCCATATAAGAAAAAACATTTCCCTTCGTTTTTAGGGTCGCTTTCTGGACCCAGAAGGCTGCAAAATTTAGGGGCCCCGCGCAGAACCACTGTGGTCATCAAGACACCTACTGTTTATTTCTGGAATACCGAGCTAATTGGCCCTTTCCTTAACCATATTTCACACAAACCAATAATAGACTATAAAGCAGAAAACTACAGAAACCTTTTTGGGAGCCTTATGGAACAAAAGTGGTACATATTTTGGGGGGCCCGCAGAGCACCACTATGATTCCCAAGGCATATTCTGTAAATTTGGAGAATACCAAGCAGATTGCTCCATTCGCTAACGAACAGCGAGAAAAAACTGATAAAAGCCCACATAACAAAAATATTTCCCTTCCCTCTTTGGGTCGCTTTGTGGGCCCAGAAGAGTGCAAAATTTGGGGGCGTGCACAGAACCACTGTGGTTAGCAAGGCACCTGCTGTTTATTTCGGGAATACTGAGCTAATTGACGCCTTGCTCCAACATCATTTCACCCAAGCCGATAATAGACTGTATATACCTTTTTGGGAGCCTTATGACACAAACGGTGCATATTTCGGGGGCCTGCAGAGCACCACTATGCTTCCCAAAGCGCCATCTACAAATTTGGAGAATACCAATCAGATTGCCCCTTGACTAACAAAAGCAAGACAAACTGATAATAGCTCATAAAACAAAAACATTTCCCTTTGTTTCTTGGGATACTTTACCGACCCAGAAGGGTGCAAAATTTGGGCGGGGAGCCACACAGAACCACTGTGGTTAGCAAGAGACCTACTGTATATTTCGGGATTACTGAGCTAATTGACCCTTTCTCGAATAATATTTCACACGAACCGAAAATAGACTGTAAAGCAAAAAATGACAGAACCCTATTTGGGATCTTTATGGCACAAAAGGGGTGCATAATTTGTGGGGCCCGCAGAGCACTACTCTGCTTCCCAGGGCACCATATATAATTCTGGTGAATTCCAAACGAATTGCCTCTTTCGCTAACAAGCAGCACAAAAAAACTTTTTATAGCGCATATATCAAAAACATTTCCTTTCCTTTTTTGGGATGGTTTGTGGATCCAGAAAAGTTCAAAATTTGGGAGGCCTCACAGAACCACTGTGGTTCGCAAGACACCAACCGTTTATTTCGGGAATACTGAGCTAATTGACCCTTTCTCTAACAAGATTTCACACAATCCGATAATGGACTGTACAGCAAAAAATGACAGAACCCTTTTTTTAGCCTTATGGCATAAAAGGGGTGCATATTTTGTGGGGCCAGCAGAGCAACACTATGCTTCCCAAGGCACCATCTATAAATTTGGAAAATACCAAGCAGATTGCCTTTTCGCTAACAACCAGTGGAAAAAACGATAATAGCCGATATAACAAAACTATTTACCTTCCTTGTTTGGGGTGCTTTGTGGATCCAGAAGGGTGCAACATTTGGTGTAGTTAGCAAGGCACCTATTTTTTATTTCGAGAATACCGTGCTAACTGACCCTTTCTCTACGATTTCACACAAACCGATAATAGAATGTAAAGCAAAAATTGACAGCACCCTTTTTTGAGAGCCTTGTGGCACAAAAGGGGTGCATATTTTGGGGGAGAGGAGGTCGCAAGCACCAATATGCTTCTCAAGGCACCATCTATAAATTTGGGGAATATGGAGAAGATTGTCCCTTTTTGTACACTTCAGTACCATCTTGGGGAGATTTGTTGGGGGGGGGGGGCACAGCACTACTTGGGTTAGCAAGACACCCTCTATTTATTTTGGGAATACCTTCCTCTAACAAGAAATCAGAGAACCCTGATGATAGGTCTTATAGAAAAAAATGTTAGAACCCTTTTTAGGAGTCTTTTGGCACACAATGGGTGTATATCTTTTCAGAAAGGCGGCCAGTGTTGTATTAGGGAAAAACCAAGCCAATTAACCATTTCTCTAACAAGTAGTCAAAGAAACCGATTATAGCCCATTTAGCCAAATATGTAAATACCTTTTAAAGTCATTGCGAGCTCTGTTACACCGAATGGGTGCATATTTTGTCGGGTCCGCAGAGCACCACCATGCTTAACTAGGCATTACTTATATATGTTCATACTATCAAACAATTGCGCCTTTCTCTAACAAGTTGTCAAAGAAATCGATAATAGCTGAGCAAGAGAGTGTAGTAATTCCTTTTGGGGCATTGTGCTACTACAAGAGTGCACATTGTTAAGTAATCCACGCGCCACAAATTTCGAGAATAACGAACCGGTTACATTCTCATCGAACAAGCAGTTTAAAAAACTAATAATAACGCATACTGCAAGAAAATGCAAGAAAATGTAATTATTTGTTTGGTTGCGATGTGGTCCGAAGATGGTGCTTATTTTAAAGAACGGTGGTTGAAGGCAAGTGGACATCATAGATATAGCTGTTCAGTACTCCTTAGTGCACAGCACTACTGTGCTCCCACATGGGCATTGCGGATTACGTGCCTTACCAAAGGTCGCAGTTACTGGTGGTCATAGTCAAACCACCGACCTTGTTGTTTAAAGTCCAATGCTCTAACCAGTATGCCCCAATGCTCCTCACGAAACCTGTTCATGTTGTTTGGGGAGGGGGCGGTGGCGGAGCACACAGAATTGCCCAGCTTAGCAATCACACTATCATAAAGTTTGAGAATACCAATATTTTGGTGGATTTGTGGTATTTTTGGTGCCCGTAGAGCAGCACCTTGTTTTACAGTCATTTCTGTATCGTACTGTTTATTTTTGTCTTCCAAAATCAGCTCAACACACATTTAATAGCATGTAAAGTACAGGTGTGTAAAATGATCTCAGGTGTCAACGTACACTTGGCAAGAGTGGGGATGGGGCAACTACCCTTTGAAAAGTTTTGTCTCAAAGGGAAACTTTGCATGCTTTTCATGATGCATCAATGAGGGTCTTGTATATGAAAATGGAGAATAAAGTAACTACCGTTGGTTGTCTCCTCGTACTAATCACAATTGTGACGTCCATGACCATGGCTATGTAGGGACGTAGGTTTCGGCCGGTGCTCAGATTCAGGCGACACTCTTTGAGTCTAGCCTCAACACGTGGCGTGGATCTATTTCTCTCAGTAATGACCATGCCCGGTTTTCGACCAGCCCCAGAAAGGACCTAACTTGTTACTTCGTCTGATGGTGTGTGTGGGGGTGGGTGGGATGGGTGGGGTTGGTGGGTATATTGGACTCGCATTGCGGATCCTCTCAACCTTGCCTTCACCAATCTTGTGACTGAGAAACTTGATGGTCCTAAGCCCTCTCTGACATGTTGGGAGTTTCGCTGTGACCTCCGTCTTCTCGAGCCCCTTAAACAGCTTCCTAAGATCTGTCATATACTCGATACTCTGCCATATACTTTGTCCATGTCTTTGTTTAAGAAAAGATGTCGTCCACAAGGTTGGCCAAGTTCGAAGTTGGTCAACAGCTTCCGTATCATCCTATTAAAAGTGGCATCAGTGTTTACCATCCAAAAAGGGAGCTTACAGAACTCGTAACAGCCGCCCGGAGTCGTAAATGCAGTCATATTGTAGCGTGGCCGAGCTATTCGCCTGTGCTATGTGAAAATGCAACAGAATCCCCAAAATATAATTAAAGAAACATTTGGTAGAGTGGAGTATGGGGAAAAGGAATTTACCTTGTATATCACAAGTGGTGATCATTGGTTGTATGCTGCGCGGCAGAGGGTTAACACCCCTTGGAACAGTCCATCTCTCTGGATGGGTTATCACCTGGCTGCTGACTAATACTGAAAAACAATCTATTTCTTTGTATGGGTTAACACCTAGCTGGTGACAGCACCTCTAGAGTCATCTGGCAATAACACTGCATTTCTTTTAGTTCTCTGTCGCGTCACCTTCAATAGGAATGGGTCACTCAGGAAAGGGTTAATAGAAATAACATAATAAAAATTACATCCAATTCAACAATATATTTGTTTTGTTATCCCTTTTTGCACAGTAATATTATAAAGGAATTCTGACATAAAATTGTTAAATATCAACTCTTTTTGTGATACGAGACACCTATGCAGTAGATTACTAATACTATTAATTTGTCAGAACTGACGGAAGCGTTAATTGAACGAATTTGCTCAACTTGAAGTAAGACTTAATTAACGACAGTAACCCCGCATATGGACGGACAGACGAACATGCGTCAACGCCGTTTGCCGCTGGGCTCGAGTGAAACACTCTAGCAAATATTACTCAGAGAAATATGTTCGAAATTCGACGTCCCTAATACCTTTTTCTGAGAGCCGGGCATTAGTCATGTCAAATATTGAACAGATTTGTCAATAAATTATATATTATAATTTATAGCAGTTAACAACACTGCTTAAATACAGACCCTTCTTTCACCGTCGTATCGGTGTCGTCCAATCTTTTAACACAATCAGTCTAATATTAACGGAGATGTTGGACGGAATCCGCACATGATATGAATGTCTTAATCAGACATAAATAATTAGCCACGCTGTGCATTGTTTACATTTACAATTACAGTACACACTGAAATCGACCCCTTATCGGCTGAAACACCGTATTTAATTGAACACCCTTTCTATTTCCCTAACTTATTCTTTCAGTCTCAATATGACCCATGAGTACACGTAAGTTATAAAAGGTTATCACCTTTTAATTTGTATAAGATTTGCTTTTCGTTTCTCGTCTGCTTGCTTTCGTTCGTAGTGATGGGTCACGGTTTTTTTTTTGCAACGTTCAGTTCCTCCCTTTTATACGCGATGAGACGTATCCAAGCACACAACCCCGTATCTAGATGGGTCGACCCAATCGTTGCGGGAAATTCCATATAAGGCATTGGTCACGTTTCCGTAAGTTTTCGTTGACTGACACGGGCAAGGTCGCTGAAAACGTGCGGAAAGGTTGCAAGCTTAAATGGAAATACTCTTGCACTGAAAATGTATAAACAATGCCATTTTACTGAATTAACATTAAAAGAAATGTATGAATTTATGAGGATAAATGCACGTAGACTGCAAAGAATCCAATACGGAGAGGGTGTTATATGATATGTGAGTTAAGAAAAGACGTAAACATGTGAACTCTCAGCATCTCCCTGCGGTGGAACTGGGTTTTTCCAGGTAAACACGACTTACGATTGTTCGCCGAGTGGCATTACAAAATACTGCATAGGTTCTCTTGCTGAAATACACACAAAATAATAATTAAAATATGTAAAGTGGTGCATGAGTTAGGCGCCTCGTTACTCAACACGACATGAATGGGCATAATATTAATAAAAATATCGACATATCCCAAGGCCAACACTCAACAGTACAGTTGTTGACAAAATGACTTTTAGTTTTGTTTGATCTCTGTTCACTCCATTCAGTCTCACAGAGATTAACAATAACTGAATTCAAATTCAGACGAACCAGACAATTCCCTGCATATAATAATATACATAGTCCTTTCATGAACTCTGCCCCAATATTAAATTGTGGACTTTAACTTATGAAAAGACAAACTTATTAGTTTTTTTTACTGAGTTTAATTTTAAGAAAATTAAACACTGTATTAAAGTAAACTATTATTATTATTTGAATTAATTTAAGTTAAGCATTTATATTTACTGATAAAGTAAGGTAACTCATCCCAATTGTAGGATAATAAATAATTACTTATTAATAATATAAATATGATTGAAAGCCTGCTGAGCACTGTGAATATCATCAAAACCAGCCAAAAGTCACAGAACTGGGCCATGTCACATCACCCCCCTCCTTTTTTTACAGTTCGACCCGAACTGATGAGGTGCTAGTTAACTAGTAGACCCAAGTGGGTGTTAATGACATCTTATTAAACTTGTTATCACTGACTTGCATACAGTGATATTCACACATTAGATTTAGCAGTCCTAAATTGTGTATCACAGTGCTACCTAACCCTAAAAGAAAATAGGTTGAGCATAATTAAATTTTATTTTACATATTACTTGTGAATTGAGCAAAAAAAAAAAAAAAAAAAAAAATTTTTTTTTTTATATTAATTTAAAATTTTAGTTGCATTTTTTTTTTTTTTTTTTTTTTTTTTTTTTTTAAAAAAAAAAGAGAAAACAAAAATGTTTTGTTTTCCATTTCTTTAAAAAAAAAAAAAAAGGCTTAATTTCTTAACATGATAGGGTCACACCGCAGAGATGAATTCAGACATTACCAAAATTTTCTTGAATACAAAATACTTTGTGCTTCACTCTTCAATCTTCTTGGCCTTGAAGCTCAGGTCCAATGGCTCTGACTGCAGTAAATCACCAGTATCGGTGGATTGGTCACGAGAAGTTGTAATGTTCGTTGAAACAAATGGTAAGTCAGTAGTGGTTGAAACTTCCGTGGTCCTGATGATCTCCGGGTCACGAACCCAAAAGTCTGTTAAGGTGTAGGACGTATTATCTGGTAATGTAACAGTCTCCACTTTCTTTATGGCAAGGTAACCATAAGGGACAAAACGCCTTTTGTAGTTGTGGTAATGTTGTCGTGCATGTTTCCTTGTAGCTGACATGAGTTGTGCAGTGTGTCCCTCCATATATGCACTTGGAGCCCCCAGAAAGAAAAATCTTGGATCCGCAGAAAGTTGCTCAAACGAAGAAAATGGCTCAGGCAAGGAAATATCTGCATGTGGAAAAACCACAGGTGGTGCAGATTCACAGTTTATTGGCACATACGGTTCAACATTTGTCTCTGACTCAGTAGTTTCAACAGGTGAGGTCTGAATTGCCATCTCAAGTCTGGGTTCTGGCTCTGTATAAGATTCAGCAACATCTCCACTAGCAGGATCCATGTTGGTCTCTGTCTCGGGTAAATAATGAGGCATCACTTTCTCAAATGGTTGAATCGTACTTGGCTCAGTTTGCTGTGGTATTGATGCTGTAGGACCATCCGCTAACCCTGCCATACTCTTCTCGATCCGCATCATTTCTTGTATAACTTGTGTGGCGAAGTTGTTCTCAGCTGTCACAGGAGTGGTCGGCCTCCCTTCACTGTCCACAAGGTAAATAGGTGATAAATCACCCCACTCTGTTGCTGGCTGGTCAAGGTCGATTGATGTGGCTGAACTTAGAGCTTCCACGGTCATGTCCTGCGTGACTGCCGCTCTGTCCTGTACAATCCTCTCTGGCTGTTTAACACAGGAGGTGGTTCTGCTTCTGTCCTTACAGTCTGATGGTGCCCTTCTGTGTTCATCGTGGTTTCTCCTATCATTCTCCTCATTCTTCCTTTCCATCTTTGCTGGGTATAACCCCCGATGTGCTGTCTCGATGTGCTCCTTGAGCCGGTATCTCCTCGACTGCTTGGTGGTCCACTTACAATTTACACCCTCAACATTCTCATATGGGCAGGGTATCACTCTCCCATGAGCCTCTCTGACATGCCTCAGTAACTTCGATCTCACAAAATACCTCTTTCCACACCTCTTACACTGGTACTGTGGGTCTTCTGAGTAATGATACATCTGTAATGACAAAAATAAGAAAAACACATTATAACTCATTGTTAACAGTACCTATGGGGAAGTGTTCCATCTCCAGCACGGTGATTAGCTCGCCAACATTTTGCTAGAAAAGTACATTAAAAAAAAAGAAAAAGGGTTATGCTGATTGGGCTTTACATGGCACTGCATGGTTAGCTTCCTTAGATGCTGACCTTGTTGTTACCTTATTCTCACAATACCAATTCTGTCTTCCTCCAATGAATGGCTTTAGCCTATTGAAATGTACCACTTGAGTTCTAGAATGAGGGCTGAATTTTATCTTATACAGTAGATCTGATATTCGGTCAATAACAACAAAGGGGCCTTCCCATCGCATTTGTAATTTGAAGGACCGACCCTTCTTTCTATGTCGAAGGTTTAACCAGACCATACTTCCAATTTCGTACAAGGACAAGTTTGACCTTGTATCACATTGTCGCTTTTGCCTGTCACTAGTCTCAATCATTTTCTCACGTGCTGCCTCATGAACTTTTCTCATAATTTCTTCCAGACACTCAATGTATTCTAAAGGTTCTGTTGCCCATAATTGTGGGGGTTTACCATATAACAGATCAATCGGGAGTTCTACATCCCTCCCCAACATCATTTTTGAAGGAGTTTCTTCTATACTTTCTTGAACAGAAGACCTATATGCATACATTACAAAGGGCAATTGCTGATCCCAGTCCCTCTGTGATTTTGTAATACATTTACTTAACATATCAGCAATAGTACGATTCAGCCTCTCAGTGAGACCGTCGCTCTGAGGGTGGTAGGGTGTGGTTCGTGTTTTGTCTATTCTCAGGAGCTTGCACAGTCTTCGAAAAATCTTTGATTCGAATTGTCCCCCCTGATCAGTATGAATTTGTTTTGGGATGCCAAATCGGCATATGAAATTCTTCAAGAATGTGTCAGCCACCATCTCTGCCTCTTGATTCGGCATTGGGTAGGCTTCAGCCCACCGAGTGAAATAGTCAGTCACTACCAGTATATATTTGTTGCCTCTGTCAGTTTGAGTGAGGGGTCCCATAATATCAAGTGCCACCCTTTCAAGCGGAGCGCCAACTAAATATTGTTTCATTGTTCCACGAAGTACAGGTTTACTTGGTTTTCTGCCTTGGCACGACTCACATTTTGCAATAAACCGTCTGACATCCTCATGAAAAGCCGACCAGTAGAATCTAGCCCTGATTCGAGCCACAGTACGAGTGACTCCCATATGTCCTGCTGCTGGGTCACTGTGCAGCATTTTTAAAACCTCAGATCTCCATTGCTTGGGCAAAATAGTCTGCCACCTTATATCAGTGGTCTTATCATCATACCATTTTCTGGACAACACTCCATCAATTAATTCGATGCGGTCCCACTGTGACCAGTATGTTTTAGTCTGAGCTGGCAGACATGATATACTATTCCAATTAGGTCGTCGTGCATTCTTCTTCCATTCAACAACTGGTGCCAGTAATGTATCCTCCCCTTGTGCCTTACAGATCTCCTCGTTGGATTTCATTTGTATCCATGCTTCAGAAAGGTCATTTTCCTCAACTTGCTCCGGCGATGCTTTGCACTTGTCACGACTCTTTCCAAGATCACCTTTTAGAATAGCCCCAATGAGTTGACCATGCATTCCTTCATTCTGTTGTTTTCTGCAGCAGTAACTGCATGATTGGCATGGTATCCGTGAAAGTCCATCTGCATTCCCATGTAACCGACCAGCTCTATGTTCTATCTTGAAGTTGTAGGTGTCAAGAACCGAAATCCACCTTGCTAGCTGTCCCTCAGGGTTTTTAAATTGACGTATCCAGTTTAGGGCACCATGATCAGTCCTGATGGTGAAATTGGTACCAAACAAATAATGGTGGAAGTGTTTGACAGAATCAACCACCGCTAGTAACTCTCTGCGTGTAATGCAATATTGCCTTTCTGACTTACTCAATGTTCTACTATAGTAAGCGACAACGTGTTCACCATCATCATGCTTTTGAGATAAGACCGCCCCCATGCCAACCCCACTGGCATCGGTGTCTAGGATAAAGGGTAGAGACATGTCTGGATATGCAAGGATAGGCTGAGAGGTCAGGTCAGCCTTAAGCTTTTGAAATGCAGATTCACAGTCAGAAGTCCACTCAAATTTTGATTGCTTTTCTGTTAGCCTATGCAGAGGTTTTGCAGTTTTTGCAAAGTCCCTAATGAATCTGCGATAATAGGAACATGTTCCTAGAAAGCTTCTCACATCCTTAATACATTTGGGCTGTGGCCACGATTTTATGGATTCACATTTTTCTGGATCAGGTTCTATTCCATTCTCTGAAACCATATGCCCCAAAAAGATAACTTTCTTTTCAAATAAATGACATTTCTTCGGAGAAACTTTTAGACCAGCCGTAATTAGTCTAGCAAATATCTCATCAAGTCTCTGTAAGTGCTCTTCAAAGGTGTTGGAGAAACAAATAATATCGTCTATATAGAGAAGGCAAGTCTGCCACTGGAGACCTGATAAAACAAGTTCCATAAGCCTCTCAAATGTCGCACCAGCGTTCTTTAATCCGAAGGGCATGGTTTTGAACTCATAAAGCCCACTGGTTGTTGTGAAAGCGGTTTTGTGTTTGTCCAATTCATGCACTGGTACCTGCCAGTATCCACAACACAAATCTAATGTTGAGAATATAGTCGATCCTCGGAGTGTATCGAGTGAGTCATCAATCCTTGGTAAGGGGTATGAGTCAGTAACAGTAACACAATTGAGCTGCCTGTAGTTGATACAAAAACGTAACGATCCATTCTTTTTTCGTACTAGCACCACTGGGGATGCCCACGGTGATTTGGAGGGTTCAATCACTCCTGCATTCAACATTCGCTTTACTTCATCCCCGGCCTCTTGTCGTTGGGTCAATGGTATTCTCCTCGGTGGTTGTTTCACAGGTCTGGCATCACCTGTCTCAATGTGATGCTCGATTAAATCAGTCATACCCAAATCATCTTTTGACTTTGCAAAAACAGCAAGGTTTTTCATCAGAAGTGCTTTCACTTCGGCCAGCTGTTTATGTTGTAATTTCTCTTCGCATGAGCTAAACAGACCATGAAGGTGATCGGGTAACCCTGATGAGTCTTCCTGGCTTACATCAATCTTGTATAATTGATTATCCATTAGGTCATTCTCATCAAATTTTGCTTCAGAGTTGGGTTTGATATCTTGGGGGGAAACGGAACTGCAGTCTGCTGCATGCGTCTCCTTGTAAATGGTCAGTGGTTTGTCCATCACATTGATGATACGAATGGGTATCAATTCCTGGTTAACTTTAAATAAGCACTTGGCAACCAATATCCCACGTTTAGCTAATTTCTCATTAGGCAAATCTACTATAGCATTGACCTCCTGTGGTATATCACCACAGACTTTACCTGGTATGATCATCTCACTCATTGGAGGGATAACCACATTTTCAGCTACAGTTATTCTGAAGATTGATGCCTCATGACTCTCCAGTTTACAAGCTACAGGCTCTCCTCTAAATGTAAGGCTGTTGTCTTTCACGTTTATTTCACACTCGTATTGGTATAGGAAATCGTAGCCCAATATAGCTTGCGCTTCAATATCTGCAATGACCCATCTGTGTTGGAAGGAATGACCTTCAATTCGAATAGCCAGATCAATAGCCCCCTTAGGTTGCATGGTGTTTCCATTTGCCAAGCGTAACTTTCCACATGCTTGCAGTAGTTTAGGCCTCCTGTCCACTGGAATAGCCAAATATTGCTGAGTGTGAAGAACCGATACAGTAGAGCCGGTATCTACCAAACAATTTAGGTTATTCCCAAACAAATCTGCTTTGACAACTATTCCATCATTTACTAAATTTCTTATATCCAATATACGGTTGGGTCTTTTAGTATCTTTTGCCCAGTCTCGACCCTTAGGCTCGGCATCTAACAGTTTTCCGTCTCTGTTTGGGTTTCAACATTATGCTCAGATTGATGAGTCTGAGTTTTATTCTGCTTGCCCCATCTGTCATTGTGATGTGTGAGATCCCATCTTCTCTTCCTGCACTCTTTTATTACATTTCCCAATTTGTTACAATAGTGACATCTGATGGGCTCCCGAACGGGAGGTTTATTCCCTCCATTCGCTAACATTTTGCACACTGGTCGACCTAAATCCCCTCGGTTCACAGCTGCATCCATTTTTCTTTGTGACAAGATCTCCTCAGTGTATGGTACCTCAACCTGAGCTCTAACACTGAACTTATTTTGGTTTTTGCGATTTCTGCTGACTTGAAAAGCTTCATATTTCAAGGCTAAATTTAAAGCTTGATCAATGTTCTCAGAACTTCCTTGGCATATCGCCCATTCCATGTCGGCATCATTCAACGCGTCGCGAAAACTTTTGTATGCCAAACTGTCCCTCAGGTCACTAGAGGCTGATGGATAGGCCATCCTAGCTAATCTCTTTATATCTTGGACTAACTCTGGTAAAGTTTCATCCCTACGCCTAACCCTGGCATTTAGTTGGGCTCTGTACATCTCGCATTGGTTTTGGGGCTCAAAGCGGGACCCAAGAATGCCCACCAGATCAGGAAAGCTACTCAGTTGCTCTTGTTTTATATCTGTCAGCACACTCCTTGCAGATCCTCGCATGCATACTATCAACTGCATAGCTTTGGTTCTATCATCCCAACCATTCAGTTTGCAAACCATGTCAAAATGGGTCAAGTAATCTGTCCAACTTGACTTGCCATCATATGTATCTGGTCTGGTAAACCCTACATTTTGTGAATTTAATGTCTGTCTCCCAAAATTACTCGCAAAACGGTTGTCATCCAAAGTGGGGTTTGGTCGATACTGGTTATCGCATGAGTTATTTTGTAGGTTTTGTTCCCACCATCCATTAACTTGGTTGTCAGGCATACCACTTTGTGCAAATGGGTTATTTTCATCCGAAGGTCTTTTATCACCCCGGTACATCTCCGTCTGATTTACACCAATGTGATTGCCGCAGTAATTTTGTTCAATTAACCTAGTATTTTGTTGTGCAATTTTTTCTATCACATTACTCAGCTGATCAATTTGGTTGCGTAAATCCCCAACATCAGATTTCAATTCATTTATTTTACTTTCATTATTCTTTATTGAAGCTTGCAAATTACTGTGGTCCACCTTTCCTACTTTGGTACCCGTTGCCCTTGAGTTTGGTGATGGAGTGTTCAGGTTGTCCGAATAATCTGACAACTGACCATTCTCCAAGTCCTCTACTACAGCTCCTATTTGGTTATTGTTTTCCAAGCGTCGACCTCTTTTATTTTTAGGCATTTTTATTTTTATTCAGTAATTGTATTAATTTTAGTTATTCACTGAAAGTAATTATTTATTTATTAGTTGTTTTCCACCATATATCCAGACTAATATAACCTTAAAATCCTCAGGAGAAATATCTAATTTGTTTTCATTATGAGACTGTTAATTTAGTACTTTTCTATTTTATTTTATTTTTGCTACACTGGTTTTTGACTCTGATCCCACCCGATTGCCACCAAAAAATATATATGTAGCGTGGCCGAGCTATTCGCCTGTGCTATGTGAAAATGCAACAGAATCCCCAAAATATAATTAAAGAAACATTTGGTAGAGTGGAGTATGGGGAAAAGGAATTTACCTTGTATATCACAAGTGGTGATCATTGGTTGTATGCTGCGCGGCAGAGGGTTAACACCCCTTGGAACAGTCCATCTCTCTGGATGGGTTATCACCTGGCTGCTGACTAATACTGAAAAACAATCTATTTCTTTGTATGGGTTAACACCTAGCTGGTGACAGCACCTCTAGAGTCATCTGGCAATAACACTGCATTTCTTTTAGTTCTCTGTCGCGTCACCTTCAATAGGAATGGGTCACTCAGGAAAGGGTTAATAGAAATAACATAATAAAAATTACATCCAATTCAACAATATATTTGTTTTGTTATCCCTTTTTGCACAGTAATATTATAAAGGAATTCTGACATAAAATTGTTAAATATCAACTCTTTTTGTGATACGAGACACCTATGCAGTAGATTACTAATACTATTAATTTGTCAGAACTGACGGAAGCGTTAATTGAACGAATTTGCTCAACTTGAAGTAAGACTTAATTAACGACAGTAACCCCGCATATGGACGGACAGACGAACATGCGTCAACGCCGTTTGCCGCTGGGCTCGAGTGAAACACTCTAGCAAATATTACTCAGAGAAATATGTTCGAAATTCGACGTCCCTAATACCTTTTTCTGAGAGCCGGGCATTAGTCATGTCAAATATTGAACAGATTTGTCAATAAATTATATATTATAATTTATAGCAGTTAACAACACTGCTTAAATACAGACCCTTCTTTCATCGTCGTATCGGTGTCGTCCAATCTTTTAACACAATCAGTCTAATATTAACGGAGATGTTGGACGGAATCCGCACATGATATGAATGTCTTAATCAGACATAAATAATTAGCCACGCTGTGCATTGTTTACATTTACAATTACAGTACACACTGAAATCGACCCCTTATCGGCTGAAACACCGTATTTAATTGAACACCCTTTCTATTTCCCTAACTTATTCTTTCAGTCTCAATATGACCCATGAGTACACGTAAATTAGAAAAGGTTATCACCTTTTAATTTGTATAAGATTTGCTTTTCGTTTCTCGTCTGCTTGCTTTCGTTCGTAGTGATGGGTCACGGTTTTTTTTTGCAACATTCAGTTCCTCCCTTTTATACGCGATGAGACGTATCCAAGCACACAACCCCGTATCTAGATGGGTCGACCCAATCGTTGCGGGAAATTCCATATAAGGCATTGGTCACGTTTCCGTAAGTTTTCGTTGACTGACACGGGCAAGGTCGCTGAAAACGTGCGGAAAGGTTGCAAGCTTAAATGGAAATACTCTTGCACTGAAAATGTATAAACAATGCCATTTTACTGAATTAACATTAAAAGAAATGTATGAATTTATGAGGATAAATGCACGTAGACTGCAAAGAATCCAATACGGAGAGGGTGTTATATGATATGTGAGTTAAGAAAAGACGTAAACATGTGAACTCTCAGCATCTCCCTGCGGTGGAACTGGGTTTTTCCAGGTAAACACGACTTACGATTGTTCGCCGAGTGGCATTACAAAATACTGCATAGGTTCTCTTGCTGAAATACACACAAAATAATAATTAAAATATGTAAAGTGGTGCATGAGTTAGGCGCCTCGTTACTCAACACGACATGAATGGGCATAATATTAATAAAAATATCGACATATCCCAAGGCCAACACTCAACAGTACAGTTGTTGACAAAATGACTTTTAGTTTTGTTTGATCTCTGTTCACTCCATTCAGTCTCACAGAGATTAACAATAACTGAATTCAAATTCAGACGAACCAGACAATTCCCTGCATATAATAATATACATAGTCCTTTCATGAACTCTGCCCCAATATTAAATTGTGGACTTTAACTTATGAAAAGACAAACTTATTAGTTTTTTTTACTGAGTTTAATTTTAAGAAAATTAAACACTGTATTAAAGTAAACTATTATTATTATTTGAATTAATTTAAGTTAAGCATTTATATTTACTGATAAAGTAAGGTAACTCATCCCAATTGTAGGATAATAAATAATTACTTATTAATAATATAAATATGATTGAAAGCCTGCTGAGCACTGTGAATATCATCAAAACCAGCCAAAAGTCACAGAACTGGGCCATGTCACAATATGTCCATCTTCTGATATGACTGGGGCCTGTCAGTAGCCCTTACTCAATTCAACCTTACTGAAATACTTGACCTACCAGTAGGTCGTTCATGTTCCCCATGGGTTCATTTTCAAACTTTGCTATGTTGTTGAGTCGTCTGAAGTCAATACAAAATCATAAACCATTGTCCTTCTCAATTAAAACAAGGGGAATTGGAATGTTCGATGACTCCCACCTCCAACATTTTCTCCACCTCCTCCCTCATTTTGGTCGGTGGGCAATAAGACGGTTACCTTCTGACCTTCCTCAAACTTTCTCTGCTTCGTTCTGCGGTCATAATGGTTTTCACGTAGACTCTCACGTGCCAGTGACATCTTTATGCCAGCCTGTTTCGGGGGTCCAACACATATTAGTATGTATTACGTACTGGAGATGTATCCTCCTCTGTCCAAAGGTCATTGAGTACTTGCACTGTGCCTTTCACTGTTCGGTTGTATAGTACCTCGAATGGAGAGAACCATGTGCTCGCCTGGGGAACTTCCCTCGAGTCAAATAGAACTCTGGTAGATACCGATTCCTTGGGCCTCTCCTGACACATTTTTAAGCATCGCCTTTAGACTCTCATTGATCCTGTCGTACAGCCCATTGCTTTTGGGGTTATAGGGGATGGTGAATAGTTGTTTCACCGCAAACGGCACACCTCTTCCAACATCCCAGAGGTGAATTGGGACCTCTGGTCTGTCAGAATTTCCTTTGGGAAACCCAACCTGCTGAACATCTCGAGCAAGACTTCAATCACGCACTCCATCTAAAATTTGGGAAGAGCGATTGCTTCGGGGTATCTTGTGGTATAGTCCGCAGCTGTCAGAATATACCTATTTCCCATTTACCTTTCCGAAACGTGTTTAATCGGACCGACTAAGTCCACCCTTAACTTGCCAAACGGTTCGTTCATTAGAGGCATTTCCCCTAACGGAACACTGGGGAGGTTACCTTTTGGCGCAATCTTCTGGCATACGTTGCAAGACTGACAAAATTTTGCGACGTCCCCTATAATGCCAGTCCAATGGATAATGGATGTGATGCGGTCGACCAGCTTCCTCGACCCCAAGTGCCCTCCCACTAGCTAGGGTCATCACCTGCTTCGGATACTTCTCCGAAGCCATTTTTTTCACCTCGCTGTTCGACCTACCCTTCTGTTCTTCATACACCGGATATAGAACCTTACCCCTTGTAGCTATTGGCTCACTACTTTTGGCCAACTCCCAAACCTTCTCAAATGTGGAGTCCTCCTTTTGTGCACACATACGGTCTTCCACGTGGACGTCTTCAGTTGTCTCCCCAGATAGCTTTCCCCTCGCAGCGTGTGACTACCCCAGAAACCTCGTCAGGTGAGTCACAGATAGGTGCCTCTATACACATGGCCTCCACTTCGCCAATGACGAATGGGGTGTCCACCCCCACCCTCGCAAGGAGGAACCATTCGCCATTCCATCTATGAGTACACACGTGTGATCGTGTCCAATCAGTTGTTCGTCACAGACGAGTGCCCGTTTGACAGCCACGCTACTACACCCCGTGTCTCACAACACACGGACGGCCCCCCTCCCCATAAAACCCAGACATACTGGCATCTCTCCCTTTTCCTGATCGGATGGGCACTCGTCCCCTTCCACCCTAAGATGACCAACGTCTATACACCGCCGAAGTGGGTTCTCCTCGGGCCCAATTCTTTGACACAGTGCGGCCGTTCATCTCTTCCCAGAGGACTGATTGGCATTTGTCCAGTTTTTCGGGGATGGGTCTCTCCTCCCATTCTTGCTGGGTTCCCTTCCATAGCCTTCTGCCAACAGTTCCGGTCCAGGTGCCCCTTTCTTGTCACAAATGTAGCAAGTTAACGCCTTGAATCGCGACCCGGTGGGCCAATGCCCGAATCTGTGTTGGGCTCTCACAGGTGCCTTTGCAACCACGTTACCCCCACTCCTGCCCTGCCCTGCCCTGCCAACCTTGTGTCAGACTTTCCCCATTAGCCTCGAAATACTGCTCGGCCACCCTAGTCATTTCTTCCACCATACCCTGCTGCTTCTCTTGAGTGTCCACGACAACACAAATTGCTCCCTGATAAGTAGGTCCTTCAAAGAGGGAAATGACCCTTCATTTCTCAATAGTTTGACGCAACAGTCGAAATGACATAGCCTAGTACACACTTACACCCTCCACAGCCTCACACTTTTTGAATTTCATCCTGACCCCTCCTTGGTGAGCTGGCACCTATTGAGGATAGCCTTTTTCAGCTCACCGTAGTCATTAGCTTGGCCAGGAGATATGCTCACAAAAGCTGGTAGCGATTTGCCTGTTAGCAAAAGAAGACTGAAGACAAATCCCCCCCCCCCCCCCCCCGCCCCCCCCCCAAGGCGTTATCGAGCCATCGAGCCAACCCTGAGTCGAAGCAAACCTTTCAAATCTCTGTAAACAAATGTCAATGTCGTCAGTCTGTTCATGGAACTCGTGTGACTGGGGATAAGGTGCCTTCACGTTTCCCCCAGGATTTTCTCCACCCAGTCTACCATTAGCTTCAGGTAACCGTGCTCATGTCCTCAAAATTTCCCTCTCGTGTTGCCTTCCAGCTTTCTCAACAGCCTTCTCAGCTTCCTTACGTACCCTTTTAGTTTCATCACGCGCCTTTTCGGACCTTTTGCGCCCAACCTGAATGTATTTCTCTCGCTGTGCAGCTCTTACTGCTGCCTCTCTCTACTCCATTTCACGCTCTAATGCAGCTTCTCTTTCAGCTCTTTCTAGCTCTAACAAAACTTTTCCTTCAGCTCTATCAAACTCTTTTTCACGTTCGGCCAGACTCCTCGCGATCTAACGTAACCCAACGCTTTAACATGCTTTTGCTCTTCTTTTACAATTTTTTGTAATTTACTACCTGCAAAGCCCAATAGCTCGCCCATATTAATTATCTTTTCCAAGCTTGGGGTATCCATTTCTGAAATTTATCACTGAAAATTTCACACAAAAATATTTTTGACTTAAAGGGTTAATTATTCCCTAACCTACAACGCACCCTATTCTTCTGCTAGAATTTCCACCACTGTTATGTTCGATTTCGCCGATCGAATTGAAGAGCTAATTTAACCAAATATTACCCACTAAACCACTTTTTAAAACTACAAAAAAGTATTGAGGCAACCTGTATGAATATGAAAACTGAAATCTAGTAAAATTAACATTGAGTGATCCTGTTGATTTTTAACTTTTTAGTTTTTAACTGCTTCGGGAACCGGGCATGATTGTTGACAGCAGAAATTGATTAACGTCGTGTATTCGGCCAAGACTCAAGGAGTGTCGCCTGAATCGTTGCTTGAACGTATCTCTCACCGATTCGAACCCGCCTGCTTCGTTTTTGTTGGGGTCTTACCCTAAAAGGGTCAGTGACTTTTCACCAGAAAGCTCAGTTAACAGGGCTCCACAGTCTTACATGCCCTGAGACTGGAATGAATTTTTTTAGAAAACACCCGACGCATATACAATTGCAAGGACACTTCCCACAGCTACGTAGCTAGGTTTTCAATTGGGGTGGGGGGGGGGGGGGGTGGGGGTGGGGAGAGATGCGGTGTAGATCTATGAAAAATCCAACTAGGAGCGGATGACTAAAGGGGTCCTCTTTCACCCCACCCCATCCTATCCCACCCACCACATTTTTCAAAAGGCTGACTCCAAATGACTGTACCGAGAGATTTTAGGGCATTCTGAGAACATTTCCAAGCATTTTAAATGGCTGCAGTTAAATATCTGTGCACATAATTGAGGTTTTAAGACAGTACAAAATGTCATCTTCTTGTGGTACAGTAGTCTGTAAGTGGGCCCTATTTGGCTCAATTAGGCATTGTGTCAATTACATGAATGTACATGTATGGAGAATGCTGAAAAAATCAGTATTCAACCAATAATTTATTAATTAATCATATCAAATGTGAGTAATGAATTAGCTGACTAACTCAGCCTTTTTGTCACAATATGTGTGAGATAATAATTGAATATTACCAAATACAAATCAAAATTTTTAGTCTGGCTATATTCGTCTTTCATTAGAATACAGAGCCATAGAAAACTCAATTTTGGTTGTAACTTAAAAAATGTCCGGATACGGCCTCACAGGTGAAGGGATAGGGCACATTTTGGGTCCTAAAATAAACTGTAGTCTGTAAGTGCATTGCAGGTAGGTCCCATACTGTGCCCTGTATACTAGCCTCAGAAATCAACTGCTTATGACGATTGAGCACACCAAATTAACCAATTTGTTTGTATTTCTGCAGGTTCTGTTATAATTTAAGAAACGGTTTGCTAAATGCTTGTTACAACATAAAAGTTTAAGGTTAGACATAGAAAGGAACAAAACACGCAACATGACCACCGTTGGTGAATTAACTTTGGAGCCGCTGAGTAGTCGGAAAATCTTGCGTTGTTCGATCAGAATCTGTGGAAGCTGTGAGTAGGAATTTTTATGGAAATGTAATACCACATTCGGAAAAAACCTCCGTCCCTACAATGTTTCGAATTTCCATCTGTTGGAATTTTTGCCTGAAAAATTTCCAACTATCTGGATATTTGGGCAAATATTGGGGGTGGGGGGTAGACGACCCCTCCTCCTCCCAAAAAGCTACATCTCTGATTCCCACTTTAATTGCTTCTCTTCAGCTTGGCTGCTATAGATCTCTCTTAATTTAAATGTTTCTTGCAAATTATTTTAAGGTTTCGTAACTTCTATACATGACATTTGTGACAAACCCCTGTCAGAAAGTGACGATGTCCATATAACACAGGCACTGCATGTGCGCTACTTATGATTAGGAGATCATCGACACTTATAACTATATAATTAGAATTTAGATGACTGATCATAATACACTTTTAAACTATCATAAGCGTAAAATTGTCAGCCTGACACTATGAGCGCAACTCACTTTAAAAATTTTGCTTTTGCTTCCTCCCACTTTTTGAGTGTAAAATACATGTACGAACCTCTGAAATGTATCCGGAGGTCATAAAATGTGATTACCAGCAATTCTAAAGAGATGCATTCAATGATTCCTGGTTGACCTCAGTGACATTGGGCCCCAGTTTGGACCCCCATTCAGTTCGACTAATTTTGGTGTTGGTACTATGACCAACGTGCGGGCCCCCCAAATTTTCTCTATTCTTGGGCCCCCCTCCCCCGCCCCCCCCCCCCCCCCCACACACACACACAACGACATTGAAGTTTTCTTGCTTTACGGGTTATTATCAGGTTTTCGGTTTGTTAGAGAAAGGGGCAATCTGCTCCGCATTCTCAGAATTTATAGATGTGCTTTGGGAGGCATAGTGGTACTCAGCGGTACCCCCCAAAATATGCACACCATTTAGTGCCACAAGACTCCCAAAAGGGGTTCTCAGACTTTTTGCTGTAAGGGGTATTATTGGTTTCTCGAACACTTTGTTGGAGGAAGGGTCAATCCACCCAGTATCTCCAAATTTTATAGATGTTGCCTTGGGAAGCATGGTAGTGTCCTGCGCTTCCGCACTAAGATGTGTACTCCTTTGGCATAAGGCTTCCAAAAATGGTTCGGATATTTCTCGCTTTACGGATTATTATCGGTTTGTCTGGGTTTTTTTTCGAAAAATGAAAGATCAATTAGCTCGATGTTCCTAAAATGAACAGTAAGGGTATTGATAACCATAGTTGTGTTGTGCGGGCACCCCAAATATGAATACTTCAGGGGCCACACAGCCCACAAAAATGGTACCGAAATGTTTTTGCTATATGGGCTACTATAATTTTTTCTGGATGTTTTCTAGAGAAAGGGGCAATCTCCTCGCTTTTCTCAAATTTCATAGATGTGCCTTTGGAAACATGGTGGTGTTCTGCAAAATATGCACCCCTGTTGTGCCATAAGGAACCAAAAAGGGGTTCTGTCATTTTTTGATTTACAATCTTTTATGGGTTAAAATCTTGTTTGTGAAAGAGTCAATTAGCCCGGTATTTTCTAACTAAATAGTAGGTGTTTTGCTAACGACAGTGTTTTTGTGCGGACACTCCAACCCCCCCCCCCCCCCCCCCCCACCCCCGATTTTACTCACTTCCGGGTCCACAAAGCACCCCTACAAAGGAAGGGAAATGTTTCTCTTATATGGGGTATTATTAGTTTTTCAGGCTGTTCGTTGGCGAAAGGTGCAATCTACTTGGTATTCTCCAGATTCAAAGAAGGTGCCTGAGAAGCAGAGTAGTGCTCGGCGGGCCCCCAAAATATGCACCACTTTTGTTCCATAAGGCTCCCAAAAAAGTTCTGTAATTTTATGCTTTATAGTCTATTATCAGTGTGGGTGAAATCTTGTTAATGAAAGGGTCAATTAGCTCGGTATTCCAGAAATAAACAGACGGTGTCTTGCTAACCACAGTGGTTCTGTGCGGGCCCCCCAAATTTTGCACCCCTTTGGGTCCACAAAGCGACCCAAAGAAGGAAGGGAAATGTTTTTCTTATATGGGCTATTATCAATTTTTCTCGCTGTTCGTTCGCGAATGGGGCAATCTGCTTGGTATTCTCCAAATCTATAGAAGATGCCTTGGCAAGTACAGTGGTGCTGTACGGGCCCCCAAAATATGCACCACTTTTGTTCCATAAGGCTCCGAAAAAGGGATTTGTAGTTTTATGCTTTATAGTCTGTTATTGGTTCCTGTGAAATCTTGTTAAAATAAGGGTCAATTAGCTCGGTATTCCAGAAATAAACAGTAGATGTCTTCCTAACCACAGTGGTTCTGTGTGGGCTCCCCAATTTTGAGCCCTTCTGGGTCCACAAAGCAACCCAAAAAAGGAAGGGAAGTGTTTTTGTTATATGAGCTAATATCAGTTTCTCTCGCTGTTCCTTAGCGAATGGGGCAATCTGCTTTGTATTCTCCAGATTTATAGAAGATGCCATGGCAAGCATAGTGGTGCTCTGCGGGCCCCTTGAAATATGCACCACTTTTGTTCCGTAAGGCTCCCAAAAAGGGTTCTGTAGTTTTATGCTTTATAGTCTATTATCGGTTTGTGTGAAATCTTATTAATGAAAGGGTAAATTAGTTCGGTATTCCAGAAATAAACAGTAGGTGTCTTGCTAACCACAGTGGTTCTGTGCGGGCCCCCCAAATTTTGCACCCATCTGGGCACACAAAGCAACCCCAAAAAGGAAGGAAATCTTTTTGTTATGTGGGCATTTATCAGTTTTTCTCGCTGTTCATTAGCGAATGGGGCAATCTGTTTGGTATTCCCCAAATTTACAGAAGATGCCTTGGGTAGCATAGTGGTGCTCTGCGGGCCCCCCAAAATATGCACCACTTTTGTTCCATAAGGCTCCTAAAAATGGTTCTGTAGTTTTATGCTTTATAGCCTATTATCGGTTTTTGTGAAATCTTGTTAATGAAAGGGCCAATTAGCTCGGTATTCCAGAAATAAACAGTAGGTGTCTTGCTGACCACAGTAGTTCTGTGTTGGCCCACCAAATTTTGCACCCATCTGGGCACACAAAGCAACCCCAAAAAGGAAGGGAAATCTTTTTGTTATGTGGGCATTTATCAGTTTTTCTCGCTGTTCATTAGCGAATGGGGCAATCTGCTTGGTATTCCCCAAATTTACAGAAGATGCCTTGGGTAGCATAGTGGTGCTCTGCGGGCCCCCCAAAATATGCACCACTTTTGTTCCATAAGTCTCCTAATAATGGTTCTGTAGTTTTATGCTTTATTGCCTATTATCGGTTTTTGTGAAATCATGTTAATGAAAGGGCCAATTAGCTCGGTATTCCAGAAATGAACAGTTGGTGTCTTGCTGACCACAGTGCTTCTGTGCGGGTCCCACAAATTTTGCACCCTTCTGGGTCCACAAAGCGACCAAAAAAAAAGGATGGAAAATGTTTTTGTTATATGGGCTATTATCAATTTTTCTCTCTGTTCATTCGCGAATGGGGCAATCTGCTTGGTATTCTCCAAATCTATAGAAGATGTCTTGACAAGTATAGTGGTGCTCTGCGGGCCCCCCAAAATATGGTCCACTTTTGTTCCATAAGGCTCCGAAAAAGGGATTTGTAGTTTTATGCTTTATAGTCTATTATCGGTTAGTGTGAAATCTTGTTGATGAAAGGGTCAATTAGTTCGGTATTCCAGAAATAAACAGTAGGTGTCTTGCTAACCACAGTGGTTCTGTGCTGGCTCCCCAAATTTTGCACCCTTCTGGGCACACAAAGCGACCCAAAAAAGGATGGGAATTGTTTTTGGTATGTGGGCTTTTAACAGTTTTTCTCGCTGTTCGTTAGCGAATGGGGAAATCTGCATGGTATTTTCGAAATGTACAGAAGATGCCTTGGGAAGCATAGTGGTGCTCTGCGGGCCCCCTAAAATATACATCACTTTTGTTCCATAAGGCTCCCAAAAAGGGTTCTGTAGTTTTATGCTTTATAGTCTATTATCGGTTTGTGTGAAATCTTGTTAATGAAAGGGTCAATTAGCTCTGTATTCCAGAAATAAACAGTAGGTGTCTTGCTGACCACAGTGGTTCTGTGCGGTCCTCCCAAATTTTGCACCCTTCTGGGACCACAAAGCGACCCAAAAAGGAAGGGAAATGTTTTTGTCATGTGGGCTTTTATCAGTTTTTCTCGCTGTTCGTTAGCGAATGGGGCAAACTGCTTGGTATTCTCCAAATTTACAGAAGATGCCTTGTGAAGCATAGTGGTGCTCTGCGGACCCCCCCCCCCCCCCAAAAAAAAAATATGCACCACTTTTGTTCCATAAGGCTCCCAAAAAAGGGTTCTGTAGTTTTATGCTTTGTATTCTATTATCGGTTTGTGTGAAATCTTGTTAATGAAAGGGTCAATAAGCTCGGTATTCCAGAAATAAACAGTATATGTCTTGATAACCACAGTGGTTCTGTGCGGGCTCCCTAAATGTTGCACCCTTCTGGGCCCACTAAGCGACCCGAAAAAGGAAGAGAAATGTTTTTGTTATTTGGGCTATTATCAGGTTTTCTTGCTGTTCGTTAACGAATGAGGCAATCTGCTTGGTATTCTTCAAGTTTACAGAAGATGCCTTAGGAAGCATAGCGGTGCACTGTGGGGCCCCAAAATATACACCACTTTTGTTCCATAAGGCTCCCAAAAAGGGTTCTGTAGTTTTATGCTTTATAGTCTATTATCGGTTTATGTGAAATCTTGTTAATGAAAGGGCCAATTAGCTTGGTGTTCCAGAAATAAACAGTAGGTATCTTGCTGACCACAGTGGTTCTGTGCGGGCCTCCCAAATTTTGCACCCTTCTGGGTCCACAAAGCGACCCAAAAAGGAAGGGAAATGTTTTTCTTATATGGGCTATTATCAATTTTTCTCGCTGTTCGTTCGCGAATGGGGCAATCTGCATGGTATTCTTCATATTTATAGAAGATGCTTTGGGAAGCATAGTGGTGCTCAGCGGGCCCCCCAAAATATGCACTTCTTTTGTTCCATAAGGCTCCCGAAAAGGGTTTGTAGTTTTTTCTTTATGGTCTATTATCGGTTTGTGTGAAATCTTGTTAATGAAAGGGCCAATTAGCCCGGTATTCCAGAAATAAACAGTAGGCGTCTTGCTGACCATAGGGGTTCTGTGCGGGCCCCCCAAAATTTGCACCCTTCTGGGTCCACAAAGCGACCCCAAAAAGTATCGGAAATGTTTTTGTTATATGGGCTATTATCAATTTTTCTCGCTGTTCGTTCGCGAATGGGGCAATCTGCTTGGTATTCTCCAAATCAATAGACGTTGCCTTGGCAAGTATAGCGGTGCTCTGCGGGCCCCCCATAACATGCACCACTTTTGTTCCATAAGGCTCCGATAAAGGGTTTTGTAGTTTTATGCTCTATATTCTATTATCGGTTTGTGTGAACTCTTGTTAATGAAAGGGTCAATTAGCTCGGTATTCCAGAAATAAACAGTAGGTGTCTTGCTAGACACAGTGGTTCTGTGTGGGCTCCCCAAATTGTGCGCCCTTCTGGGTCCACAAAGCGACCCCAAAAAGGAAGGGAAGTGTTTTTGTTATATGAGCTAATATCAGTTTTTCTCGCTGCTCGTTAGCGAATGGGGTAATCTGCTTGGTATTCTCCAGATTTATAGAAGATGCCATGACAAGCATAGTGGTCCTCTGCGGGCCCCCAAAATATGCACCACTTTTGTTGCATAAGGCTCACAAAAAGGGTTCTGTAGTTTTATGCTTTATAGTCTATTATCGGTTTGTGTGAAATCTTATTAATGAAAGGGTCAATTAGTTCGGTATTCTAGAAATAAACAGTAGGTGTCTTGCTAACCACAGTGGTTCGGTGCTGCCCCCCCCCCCCCCAATTTTGCACCCTTCTGGGCACACAAAGCGACCCACAAAGGAAGGGACATATTCTTGTTATGTCGGCATTTATCAGTTTTTCTCGCTGTTCGTTAGCGAATGGGGCAATCTGCTTGGTATTCTCCAAAATTACAGAAGATGCCTTGGGGAGCATAGTGGTGCTCTGCGGCCCCCCCCCCCCCCCCCCAAATATGCACCACTTTTGTTCCATGAGTCTCCCAAAAAGGGTTCTGTAGTTTTATGCTTTATAGTCTATTGTCGGTTTGTGTGAAATCTTGTTAATGAAAGCGTCAATTAGCTTGGTATTCCAGAAATAAACACTAGGTGTCTTGCTGACCACAGTGGTTCTGTGCGGGCCCCCCAAATTTTGCACCCTTCTGGGTCCACAAAGCGACCCAAAAAAGGGAAATGTTTTTCTTATATGGGCTGTTATCAATTTTTCTCGCTGTTCGTTTGCGAATGGGGCAATCTACTTGGTATTCTCCATATTTATAGAAGATGCCTTGGCAAGCATTGTGGTGCTCTGCGGGCCCCCCAAAATATGCACTACTTTTGTTCCATAAGGCTACCAAAAAGGGTTTTGTTGTTATATGCTTTATGGTCTATTATCGGTTTGTGTGAAATCTTGTTAATCAAATTTTGCACCCTTCTGGCTCCACAAAGCTACCCAAAAAGGATCGGAAATGTTTTTGTTATATGGGCTATTATCAATTTTTCTCGCTGCTCGTTCGCGAGTGGGGTAATCTGCTTGGTATTCTCCAAATCTATAGAAGATGCCTTGGCAAGTATAGTGGTGCTCTGCGGGCCCCCTCAAAGTATGCATCACTTTTGTTCCATAAGGCTCGGAAAATTGGTTTTGTTGTTTTATGCTCTATAGTCTATTATCGGTTTGTGTGAAATCGTGTTAATGAAAGGGTCAATCAGCTCGGTATTCCAGAAATAAACAGTAGGTGCCTTGCTAACCACAGTGGTTCTGTGCGCGCTCCCCAAATTTTGCGCCCTTCTGGGTCCACAAAGCGACCCCAAAAAAGGAAGGGAAGTGTTTTTGTTATATGAGCGAATATCAGTTTTTCTCGCTGTTCGTTAGCGAATGGGGCAATCTGCTTGGTATTCTCCAAATTTATAGAAGATGCCATGGCAAGCATAGTGGTTCTCTGCGGGCCTCCCAATTCTGTAGTTTTATGCTTTATAGTCTATTATCGATTTGAGTGAAATCTTGTTAGAGAAAAGGTCAATTAGCTCGGTATTCCGGAAATAAGCAGCAGGCGTCTTGCTAACCACAGTGGTTCTGTGCGAGCCCCCCAAATTTTGAACGCTTCTGGGTCCACAAAGCAACCCAAAAAAGGAAGGGGAATGTTTTTGTTATATGGGCTATTATCAGTTTTTCTGATTAATTGGTAGCAAAATGGGCAATCTGCTTGGTGTTCTCCAGATTTATAGATAGGTCGTTGGGAAGCATGTTGGTGCTTTGCGGGCCTCCCAAAATATGCACCCATTTTGTGCCATAAGGCCCCCAAGAGGGAGTCTGTGATTTTGGGATTTACAATCTATTATCGGTTTGTCTAAAATCTTGTTAGAGAAAGGGTCAATTAGCTCGGTATTCCATAAATAGACACCAGGTGTCCAACACATTAAAGCTGCAAAGCAAATAATGAAAACAAATGCAAAAAAGTGCAGGTGTTCATGAACATCAGTAATGGAAGAGAACTGCCCTGGAAATCAATGAAGCTCATTCCAACAGTTTTCACCTAAAAGATGACCTTGACCTGAAATTGTTCAACCAGATAAAAAAAACATTCAATGTAAACATGTCTTTGGTAAAGCTGAAACTCAAACAATTTTTTTTTACCCAATAACCCTCTACAATAAATTTTAATAAAACAATTCATTCTAGGCAAATCGGTAATGATTGGTTTGAGTCACAGTCAGTCAAAGTGCATAAATTAGTAACTAATTAAAGTGCAAATTGGGATGAAAAATCTACGACAGGATTACTGGTGCAAGAGAAAATAAATAAATATACTTTCTGTTGCACAATCGTGTTACAGGCAGGCGAAGTCTAAATGAACCAGGCGATGACGCAACAAGCAAAAAATACTTGTTCACTGAACAGCTGAAAATCAAATAGTTGTCAAGCAGAGTTATAAAATCAATTGTTCATAGCTCTGACAGAAACCGAAATCAGATATCAGTGAACTGTACTTATTTACTTATAAATATGGAACACTGAAACACTTGTACAAAATTATCCTTCACAACTACATGTGCTTTTGGTTTGTTTACATTCAATCAGTGAGGACCGATGAAAACGAGCGATCAACAGAGGGATGAATTTATGATTGGACAAACACTCATAACTCTGGTAATTGACATGTTACAGTGTATTTGTAACACGAATACTGTCAATGGAATATTAATTCAGAGAACCAACATTATTATCCGTTAACCAGGCATATATAATAATTTGTTTACATTCGTGATCCAGAAGAAGAATATCTGTAGGTCCAAATATATAATTTATTTATAGAAACAAATCATCTTGTCATGAGCATCAAACGTGGAGCCTATAATACAAAATTTACAAATAATAAATATATTTCACATAAATCACCTGTAGACAGAGTATAATAAATATTTGAAAGCGAAGAAATACAATAATTCTGAGTTTTGCGATCGCGGAATTCCGAAAAGTAAAAATCGACCCAAATATTACATTATAATAAACCTACCATATATGCATGATCCAAATAGTCTTATATTTTACAATATAAGTGGATTTGAAGATTTCAGTACAAGAATAACAAAGATACGTCGGGTCAGGATGAAGACTGAAAACGGATTGAAGTGAACGGACAAATACTACGTGTGGCGGGTGAAAGTGAGTAGTGTTAACGGAAAGTGCAAGTTAAGTCGGTAGTCAGTCAGCTATAGGTCGAAGTCTGGTTTAACGCTTTCACACACACTAACACAGATACAGCTATGTTTTTAATATTAAAAACAATTCCCGTTGGTTACATAAGGTATTACTGTGGAGACTTCTCATTTGGCAGTGGCTTTCATTTGCAACATCAGTGAGGTGTGTCATCATTTGTTCCACCAAGTTTTGGGAATCACCTTCCGTAATAAAGCAGACTGGCACTTCATAGCCCTGATCCCTTCGTCATTTAATTTTTCGAAAATGGATGGAGGTACGTGGTAAACACCACCAGCATAGTTGTAAATTACATCTTCAGAACAAGTAAATTCAGAGCATAAATCCAGATTTCCAAAGCTTTCCGCATTTGCGGCAAGAATATGAATGACTGGATTGATCCAGATCCGTAATGTAACTGAAATGCTGTCTGTAAAGGTTGACATTCATGGTTTCATTATGACGGCGTTGTGATCTCTGAACAATCTCTGCTACAATGGTATCATCTTCTCTTTTAACCAGTTGGTAAACTTGTATGTTTACTTCAAAAAATTTCTCAATATCAGTAATTGGTCCAATGTCACTCCCCAAAATTCTTTGGGATCTTCTATGGTATATCTTTTTAACAAGACATCCGTAGTCGTATTCAAGTTGTGGCGGTCGTTTCCACTCCATAATGCCAAACAACGAAATAAGCAAAGGTTGTCATCATAATAAAAATGGCGTGCTTCATCTTTTACTAAGGCAATAATGGCATTTCGGCTATTCGTTATATATTCAGGTAAGTCTTCTGGTGCTCCACCAATGGGATGGTTCTGAATTTTATTGATGTAGAAAGTCACATTTGTGAGTCGGTGTACAATTCACTTGGATGTTGGTCGCTGCTGTCTGGCCCATTCTAGTATATCTTCTTCTTGAATGTGTTCGAGGAAAGTTTCAAAATCAGACTCATTCTCCATGAGATATGGTACATCCATGACCCTAGCATTATTTAGAGACGGGTGAAAGTACCGGTATTCACCGGTTGCATTACATTACAATACAAATCCATAACTTAAATTAATTTTAAATTTCATTCTCTGTTGCCTAAATATCGTGCCAGTGAGTTCTTCAGACATGGGGGACATATTGGTAGTATTGAGGCGATAATTATAAACATCTTGGACTTTCCTATTTGTAACATGGCGGTTCTAATTCCATCCCAGTTATCTTTAAATATACTGATCAGGTCATAATCATCTTCGTCAATCAAAATTTCGTCAAATTCCGGTGGGTCAATTTCAAAATTGGTAGTCGTGGTCCTAGGTTGTTTCGCTGTTCTCCTCGTCGGCGGGTCAGTCTTCCTCTTCGTAGGCAGTTGGACTGGGCGATGAACATAATTCTTGTGGCGGTTAAACTGCAATAAGTTAGTGAATTCTTGCCCACATTCGAGGTAGGTGTAGAAAGGCAGACAGGTTTTTAAAAGGTGGGTCAGGTTCTCTTGCCGGGAATATTTTTAAAAAATATTGTTACAATTAAATGACTTACCTTGGTGTTCTGTCCTCCTATGGCGGTCCCGGTTTATCCTTGCCGAAAAAACTTTTCCACAATCCTCGCACATAAATCCAGTGTTGGTAGACACGGTCCCTTGAATCCTTGAATAATAATATCCGTGAATAAACACACAAATGTCCTTGATTCCTTGAATCGGTGAATGCACAAGTGTCTTTGTATCCGTGAATAAATGCACAAGTGCCCTTGAAATGCTTGGATAGAATCCTTTTGAATGAACACACAGACACATATTATACTTTCAATTAACACAGTGTTGATGTTTTTCAATCGAGCGATGAAAACAGAATGAGAGAGTCGTCACTCGGGTATTTATCTATTCGTGACGGACGTTATTGAAAAACACCATGTAGTTTTGTTAAATTTTCATCGACTTTTCGATCCTCGAGTGGGCTTTGTGTTTGTTTCCAATAGGATTAAAGGCTGAACTTGAAAAATTAGAAAATTCGCATAGAAAGTAATGGTAAAGAAACACAACAGGAAATACACTAATCTGATTGGTCAGTTGGGAAATTTCTTGATCCTCAACTGTGGGATCATGTAGTTAAAGGATCTATTAATGTGAACTAAAGTGTTTAGAGGATCAGTTATGGATGTTACTAAAGATAGACCAATGAGTGTAGGAATTTACTAACAGTGTAGTTCCATATTGGAGTTAATATATTCCCTTATGTTTTTAAATGACCTAAAGTAGTTAGTAAGGGGGTCGAGTATGGATGTTACTAAATATAGATCAATATGAATTTATAAAAATATAGTTCCATATTGGAGTTAAGGGAAACTAAAGTAGCTAGTTGAGGGGTTGATTATGGATGTTACTAAATATAGATCATGGAGTGTAGGGAAAATATAGTTCCACACTGAAGTTAAAGGAAACTAAAGTAGTTAGTTAGGGAGTCAGTTACGGATGCTACTAAAATAGTTTCATGTGATTAGTTCGTTATACTCCCATTGAGTCGAGCACACCCTTTTGGGGCCTTATACCACTACATGGTACTATTTAGATCAAAGTTCTAGTTAGTATAAGTCCGTTTCGGTGATCATTTCGGTGATTTCCGGTCATTTTCAGGCTCATTTGATTAATTCTTGGTACAAAAATACCCTAGTACAATGGAATACACCCTATAGTTGCCTTATAGCACTACGTGCTACTATTTACATCAAAGATTCTAGTTAGGATAAGTCCGTTTCGGTGATTTCGGTAATCATTTCCATGATTTCCGATGATTCTCGGGCTCATTTGGGTAATTCGCGATACTCCGATTCAATCGAACATACACCTAGAACATACCCTCCTCATCCTATAAGAAGACATTGGGTCACCTAGCAACCACGTGCTACCATAGAAATCAAGATGGCGGACTCCACTATACAAAATGGACGAGGGAAATGCATATTACAACACACGCTGCGCATGCGCACTAACACCACTCATCGCTATGGGGATGGCCGCTCACAGGGGTTACCATGATAACCAAAATGGCGGCCCGGTCACGTGACCATGACGTCACATGAGATCTGGCATGAGATCCGGGTGAATTGGGTTTAACCATGCGAGCTTTTCTTCTATCATGTCGTAAATCTTCATCCATCCAAACTCACGCCTTATTGCTTCTAGTGCTGCGGCATTTCTCGACCCCGTTATTCATCGGCCCGCAATGTTCTGCAGGGTTTCCAAGTTCGTTAAAGCCATTTGTTTCAGAGGTATCACTTCCGTACCATATGTTATAAATGGTATGCCCACCATTTCCAAAATTGTTTTCCCCACGAAAACCTCATTGAAACTGTTTCTCCCTATACGTATCATTTGATTAAGGATTCACTTCCGCTTCACGGTTAGTTTTTTTCGTGTGGTTTCGGTAGACGCCTCTTCCCGTAATGTTTATATTTACCCCTAAATACTCGTATTTACATGTCTTTCCCACACTAATAAGTTTGCTCCTACCTTCCGGAATACAGAACGCCCCTACTCTCCACTTTCCAGTAGGTTCCACTTGACGACCCACGAGTATAGCTTTGCTTTTGCTTTCATTTCATTCGAGTCTCCATTTGTTCCCATATCTCCCAATAATTGTCAGCATTTTCTCAAGCCCCACTTCTCTTTCTGAGACTGGTACCATATAATCTGCGAAAAATAGACCTGAGACCGTCAGGCCCTTAACTGCTACCACCTCGTCGCTATGTTGGAGTTCATCTCCTAAATCTTTAATGTGCCGGTACGTGCAAAAAAGAATTGGCGGAAGGATGTACCCCTGTTTCAGGCCTATCTCCATATTGGCGTGCACGTGTTTTGTTGTTGTGTTATCCAGGCTAAGTTCACTTTGTACGTCTTTAAGTAATGCTTTCAGAATTCCCATAAACTCCCCCCCCCCCCCCAAAGCCTCAAGCTTCCGTCACATACCCTCCCCCATACGCTATTGTATGCCCTTTTCACACCCAGAAAGGCAATAAACATCTTTTTTGTTTTTGACTTTCGCAGATTCTATCATTTGGGACAGCGTGAAAAAGATGGTCAGTGACTCTCCCCCCCCCCCTCCCCCCAACTCCTGAATCCATTTTGGATTTCTCCCAGAAACCCCTTCTCTTCGACAACATCCTCCAATCTCCATACATTACTTTACAGAAAACTTTTCCAATGTTGCTACTAACAGAAGTCCCCTGATAATTGACCAATACTTCCCCCCCCCCCCCTGTATTTGAATGTAACCATGTTTCTCTCCATTCTGTTGGAACATCTTGTTAGGAATTTCGTCCATCCCTCCCGCTTTTCCGTTCCTTAATTTTTAGACCACTTTTCGTACCTCCTCGGTTTTTATTTCGCCGCGCACGAAATTTTCCTCGCCCTCATTGTGGCACTCTGGTGGCTTCCCCATACCCCGTCGCTTATTGTTTACATTTTCCGAGTGCTTGACTAGTTCTGATGCGATTCGGTCTTCAAATTTTAATATAAATATGTATAATATGTTTTTTGAATCAATGAACTGGTTGCAATGACATCCACATTTGTATGGTTCTTTTAACCCTTTAACCAACGTAACGGCCATAACCGGCCAGCGCTATTCTAAAAAATCGCCAGTTTATTTTCATGATTTTTTTCATTTTTTCTCTCAAAAACATTGATTATGACCCCTCGTTGGAACGATCTCGTCGAGGTCGTTCCAGTGAGAGGTCATAACCTATGTTTTTGAGACAAAAAAAATGGAAAAAAAATAGTTATTCAAGAATTTTTTTTGCAAGTGTCATCTGCTTTTCATATTAGGTAAACGGTTAACATATATGAAAAGATCAATCCACACAATAGAAAGTAAGTCCTAATTCTTGAATTTTTCTCCAAGTAGACTGGAAAAGCTGGAAAAAACATCCATGAGATTGGAGGCGAAGACAATGGTACACAGAAGAATGTTAGCAATGAGATGGTCAATAGAGGGACACAGATACAGACACTCTGGTAGGTGGTGGAAGAGTTAAAAAGAGGATGTTGGTTAGTTGGATGCAGGGGTGGGGGTCGGAAGAGAAATTTTAATAACGAAGTTGACGAATTGGAAAGAGTAGAGATAAATATAACTGATTTTTATATGCCCGTTTGAAAAAAAAACGGTCGTAATATGTAAATGGGTTGTCCGTCCGTCCGTCCGTCCGTCCGTCTGCCGCCCGCCCGTCCGTCCATTCGGTTTTTTCTCGGCTGTTCGAGGGCCATTTCTTTCGAAACGTGGTGTGCATGTTCACCACCATTGGAATACGATATGGGTAATAGGGATCCACCAGAGTGCTTGTAAGAAGAGGGTGGGGTAAATTTTTATAACTTCGCATGCATGGGTCTAAAACAAATGAAAGTACAAAAAGTGACAGCTAAGCTACATAAGGGAAAGGCTGTCGGGATGGGTGCGACATGCAAATGAGTTTTCAACACAACAGGTTGGAGATATGCGAGCACCTAACGACAGTATTCAACTTTGTTTGTGACCCCACCCCACCCCCAAAGGAAAAAAACTCGATACTTCCCTACAGGGGTAGGGAGAGAGTATGGAAACATATATGCCACAAAGGGACGAATGAGGAAGTTTTAGTTTTAATTTCAGTGGTTATTATTAGTAGCAATATTGCAAAAATAATTTTTACTTAAGGTCTTAAACGGAAGATTAGAAGAGGTGATCAAAGAGAATGATCAACGAGAAAGAACTTTGGGGGGTGGGGGGTGTTGAGAATGGTTTCAGTAATGGACAGAGAATCACCGATCAACTGATACCGTCAACTAAAGACATGAAGATTAAGATGTTTAAGGCATTACCAGATGTTAAAAAACAACATATGACCAATTGTGGGGGTTCAGAATGTGTTGGTTTTAATGTTTGCGAAGTAAGTTTGTGTAAATCATGAAATTACTACATCAAAATGTGCCAATCAAACTCAGCAATCGGTAAGACATCAAAACTAGTATACGTGGACAAACCACTTAAGATGCATGGGTATATCCTTTCATCAATTCTGTTGGCATTATACGGCCTTGGCTTGGGGGATGGATCGATGTAGAGTGCAGAGAGTGAATGCTAAGAGACATGAAGGTGTCGGTGCAGATACTATTATGCTGATTTTTAAATGTGAAGGGAAGCTAGAGAAAATGCAAAAAACTGTTGGAAATCATGGCGGCTCGAACGGAATGAAAACAAAAAACAGGGCAGTAACCATGGGCAAGGATGGCACCGGGTGGGGGGCCCCCATTTCTGGGATCTCTAGAAAAGGGAGGTCTAGTTTTCATCCCCTTGTCGGAAAAGCTGCATCTTTATTGTGGGCTTGTCGGGGGATATCCTAGCCCTCTGTCAGGTAACATAAGCCTACTTTTCCGGGTAATCCACGCCACCATTGACCGGGGGCCGTAAGGTATAACCCGTGCGAAGTTGGAGTATGAAGGGGGTTCTCCATTCACAAAGGGAAAGGTAAAGTACAGTTGTAGAAAAGACGACGAACTACGAGTATTTCGAGGTTAGCACAGGTGACACGGGAAGAGAAGCATACAGGAATCACACAAAGAAAGAAGAAATCACACACACAAAGAATCTTCAAACCATTAAATGTTTTAGGAAATAATAACTTCAAAAAAGGTGTTTATGGGAAAACTACTCAGGGGAGAGCGTACCAAAACGTTTGGTACAGGCATGATTCCACTGAATCAAACAAGTTGGAGAGAGGTTGGGAACTCTTCCGAATGATGCAAGCAGATAGATAACAAGTCCGAACAGTTCCGCATCATTTGGGATGTCTGATGGCATCTATATCCGTAGCAAGATTGGCCCCTGTGGAGTCAACCTCGATCACTTGGGGTGAAATCGTAGTCTTCGAACTTCAAGGATTATATTAGAGATTCGTTTTCTTGAGGTACTGTTATTCGACACACTCATTCAAAGAGACAATGGTAACACAAACAATTTATTTAATGTCCTAACTTTACAATTTGTAACAATGAATTAATATTGCGAATATCTATATTTCACCCTATCTGTATATTACTGAATTAATCACAGTTTTGTAAATGTCTCAAACTTGTATTCACGTGTACTTAGGTTTAAACAATATTTTTATTCAATAAGTGTTATTTGTTACATAATAGAGACATCAGTGTATTTTCAACTCAAAAATAAAGAAACAGTAAGACAATATAACACAATAAGCAGTTACATGGTACAAGGTAAATGAGGATTTTGACAAAAAGCCTGTAGCTTTTATATATGTATACTTTGCAGCCTAGGCGCACCATTCTCATTCATACACTTTGTTCTACACATCTGTTCTTTGTGTGTGATCTAGCTCCCTCGACCGCACCAATACCGTACCCCCCCCCCCCCCCTCAACGTATGTGACCCGTTGATGGCTTCCTTATCTAAACTCTCCTTTTTAACCCTTTACCTAAAATGAAAAGCAGACGACACTTGCAAAAAAAATTCTTGAACAACTATTTTTTTCATTTTTTGTCTCAAAAATACAGGTTATGACCCCTCATTGGAACGAGCTCGATGAGCTCGTTCAAATGAGGGGTCATAACCTATGTTTTTGAGTCAAAAAGTGAAAAAATAATGGAAATTAACTGACGATTTGTGAGAATAGCGGCGGCCGGTTTTGGCCGTTACGTTGGGTAAAGGGTTAAACATTTTGGAAGTACTGGTCATCAACCCCCATCTCTCCCGCATGTGGCCTGTTTCTCGTGAGAGCATATTTCGTTAACTGTACATCAAAAGCTTTCTTTTCCAAAGGAAATTGACTCAAATCCCAAGACATTTTTCAATGATTATCATATAGGCTGGGAACTCTCTGCTATAATATTTCTCAGTTATACATATGATTCCCTTTCCCATGCAGGCAATCTCGAATATTCAACCCTTTTGTAGACAAGGGACACTCACGAGAGAGTTTGGTTGGATAAGGATGGAAGTAGTATAGCATGTTTGAATAGACCTTACAGGGTATTTTTTGTTTTTAAAAATTTGAATAGCAATTTCCATTTTGGTTTCAAAAAGTGATGATAAATAGTGAATTTAAGGTCAATATGAAAGAAAAATGGTTAGCATTTGGACATTTTTGTATAGCATTTTGTGATGTGAATCCATTCATCAAATACCCTGCCTTAAATGCTGGTGCATCTGGTGTTAACTTCCCATAAGGACTGGGTCTTTGACGGTGCAACATGACCTAGCCTTCCCAACTACCCATGTGATAGTACAATTCCTTTTGGGATACTGTAACGTACTGGCATGTGAGGTGTATCAGATCAGGACTCTCTGCATTGTATGGTTACAATTGTCTTTGTTCTACTACATAGACAGGTTTTCCAGATTCCATTTGAGGTGGCATGTGATCCATTCGGTAACTACTTGTTCGGAGTACCATTCATCAACACTAACCTATCATACAATTATCTGCATATTTATTCAAGCTCTTGGAGCTATACCAGTTACAAGTCTATCAGTGCTAACTCAAGATAGTCTACCACTAACACCAATAACACCCATACTGTAACACGGACATGAACTTTAAGAACTAGAATGACGATAGTATTCTAAGGGCAGTCATGTTCTGCCCAGCCAAAAATGTGATTGTTAACAAGGAGTTCATTAGAACGCCACAGTGCCCCGATCTGGATTCTATGTGATTAAACAATCATCAGCCCATCAGGTGATCTATTCACGACAAGCAAACCTCCTGAAACACCTTTATCTGAATTAACTAGAAGATTACTCTCAGCAGCCAGGCTCAAATAGTTTCCAATGGCATCTCTGGCCACTGAATAAATGGCACACCTAGGGCTGTTAATTTAATCAAAGTTTCAATAAGAATTTGGGTTAGGTCCTGTTGATGCCAAATGTCTGTGAATTTCAGCAAAAGCAATAGATCAGTTTACTATTAACTCTTCAGTTTTTGACAATTCCAAAACGTTATAATGTGACTATTGTTATTAGAATTTGCAGAAACTGTACATTCCATACTGCAGTATGTTTCTATGAACATTAAAATATTTTGCATGTGCTGCATGAAACGATCCATTACAATGGTACCTGATAAAACTCATTTACCGAATAGCTCTCCTCTGTATTTCAATTTGTATTTTCTATAACTTTATTATGATTTACTAGGGCGCTTATGAACCCTCTGAACATGGTAGGCTGAATTTCATAACAACACCTCTCTCACTGAAGATGAAAAGCTCAAGGGTATTGATCTTTACAAGGTTAGTCAATAACGAAATTAAGCGTACTAAACAAGGATAATATTTATTTAAATATCATCATATTTTGGCATTTTTAGTTGAACTGATAAAACAAAATAAGAAAACAAAACAAATAACACGAAAGTCCTTCTTTGGACTACTCCTGTTTCCCACGTTCTATATTGACCAGGACACTTCCTATCACCACTCTGTGATCAGGATTTTAACACCTTGGCAACAGCTTTTTACGTTTCAAACCAGTGAACTCTGTAGAACTTCTAGAAACGATGGGGACTTAACTTATTTCGGGGTTTAACTCCCCAACTCGCAATCTCACTGTACTGTGGACACGATTGTTTCGTGAGCATCCCCCAAAGACCACACAGCGTATGTACCCCCTGGTGACACCGAGAGCATACATATGCACTGTGGGGTTGTCGGTGAATATTATCGAGACAAATGCAACAAGTTGTTCCAATCCCACTGACTACAAGGGTAGTTAACCGGGCTTGTCACCAAGCCTCATGGTGTTGAAGGGCGTCCATTAACAGGATGTACATTGGTTGGGCCCATTCCCACTTGTGCTTTTACTGTACATCTGTGTGGTCTGTAATAATGAGGGATGAATTAAAACTAGAATCTTTAGTTTCAGGTTGAATTTCTCTTTCTTGAAACAGATGAACCACCCTAGGATTGGGTACTGGTTCAGCATGCCTTTCATCCCAAGTACCTAGTCTATGGTCAACATAATACACGTCCCATCGATAATTGTTCCAGTAATGAATAATCTTATCGGTTACAACAGACTCATCAGCTTCATATGGTTGGGCAATCCTAAGGGGATTTACATGGGTGATGAGCCTGGGAAATATTAGGCTACCCTCTTTTGTGAGATAATGCCTATAATACACTTTGTATTGGGTTATCTCATGTTGTTGGCTCTCCACATTGTAATGCCGTACATCCCAATACTGAAGATTCCTTTGTATCTGGGTCAGATCTTCAAAATCATAAACCAAAATGGTTGTTTGGTCATCATACACACCTGACACTTCTATGGTGGATATGACAGTTCCTTGAGCTATTTTGAGTGATTCCCAATACTGTGTTGTTCCCCTCAAATTCTGTGTAATCGGTGATGACTGCCGTTGCCATTTTTTAACTCAAACCTCTATGTGAATAAACTCAAAATAAGCAAATAATATCAAATTGAAAAATAATTCAAGTGAATAAACTTATTTACACTCACTAACATGATCTCGCTTTGACTTCCATCTCCTTTCTTTCCCCTCCCGTGGGTATGCGTACTTCTAGTGCCTTTCCTGAAAATCAGTCCACACATGCACTAGTTTTCAGGTTGTCTATGTGTAAATACTCCGGTGAGTACTTCTAAACCCCGTCGGATTCTTTACTTTTTTAATTTTAAATTGTTTTTCTTTTGCTGAATTTGAAGTGTTAACATAATACCTTTAAGTTATCACCAATTAGACAACCACACTCGACCTGATTTCCTCAGTTCTCTTCCATGTCCCTTTGGAGTCTACTCAGAAAAAAGCTTGAAGTAGTATCGAGTGAAATCACTAGGGAGCTTTAATAATATGTCTCATTGAATTAAACATATGGGCTTACAATGCAGCATCTTGGCCAGACACTCCTGGTAAATGATACCTCCGATAAATTTGGTTAGAACCTATCCGGAAATGGAAGCTAAGATCATCAAAGTCAAGATGATGTTGATGCCACAACACACAATTCTGTCTACCCCAAGGTAAACCACACGCTCCTAATCTTGGCCTTGTCCTAGTTTAACAATCGAGAAACACCCTGAATCTTTGTTGGAGAATTGTCCTCCAACAAACTATCATGGTGCTCCCTTGGCCCCTCTCTGCATTCACTTTAAATTAAATCGGGACATGTCCTTATCTCAAGGAAATGTGATCGTATTTCAAAATGCACATAATTTGGTACGAGTAAAAGATAATAATAAACCATAACCCTCTCTAATTCAATCAACATTATATCATTTGCAAAATCCATGAACACACATCTGAATACTGATTCGGTCTAAACCTACTGCTCTACAAAAGTCCAACTCATATGTATTTGGACTAATGACTGATAATTGGCCATATCGCATTAGACCACACCAATTAACAAGGCGTACAAGTAAATAACTTCCCACATAGGAGTACAACATTCTGTGAACATGATCTTCTGAATCGTAAGCAGCGTAATAATAAGTATCTGTTTCTGAATCAGATGAGTCATTCATTTTACACAATATTTTACACATATTATCTTTTCCCTAAAAGTTCAAAGTTCAACAGTTCACTTTATTGCTTCAAGGTCTCAAGAGTTTACTTTACTGCCATTACATTACTGCCACTTAATTTAACAGTAATGTCTCTATTCACAAACCAATGTCACTATATACTGAATACTTAATTATTTATGTCACTTATACAGGAGAGGTCATCTCCCCCGACACATCAGTTATAAACAATGTCTCTCTCTGTATCATAATTTCCCCTAGAGTACAGTCTTTGACTCGGCACTGGAGATTTCCTGGCTGCTCTCCAAATTGACTGTCGCATCATCAGAAGGATTTCTGCTGGTGGAGATCTGGCTCTCGGCAGAGGTATTGTGGCTGAAGATAAAACTGTCGTTTGTTTAGTCGGCTGTATTGCTCTAGCTCTCTTCGCTCTCTCGCCAAGAACAACATCATTCAACATTTCACCCTCACAGCAGAAAAGTCAGGCTTAGTTCTATAACTTTTTTGCAAAATCCAATCAAATATGTCCCTGTGCTCGGACACAATGGATAAGCATATAGATCATCAAGACAATCAATAGACTGCCAATGAAGTATGCCCACTTTGAAAGAGTGAACGGTTCACTGGGTATCAATTGCACGGAGTCTAGTTCACATATTAATTCAGCCATGGGTAAATTTTCTAAATGGCTTAACACCTTGGGAATTGCAAACAATGTAACATTAACTCTGTTCAAGATGGGTTTACACACCTGTCGTCGGTTAAAAGAAACGTTAAGACATCAACTGAAAGATGGAGTTACCTCTATCAGAGAAATAACTATGTAATAACAACTGTCCACTAGATGCAATACACAAGGGTTTTAACTTGAACAATCTGATTGGTGGTAATATTTTACAGGATAAGGGATTCTTACAGTTTCAATAACAATGGCCCAACAGGGTTTTTCTTCTCTGTCAAATCATAAATCAATATATTTCATCACCCACATGCACAACCCCGCCTGCACTCACAGTACGGCATTGCTTCTGCAAGTTACATTATTTATTCTGCAGTACATCAAGGAAAATTTTGGTGACCCTATCACCCGAAATTCTTTTACCCTTGCCATTATCACGTATGACATCTCTAATATTATTAATTAAATTTCCTATCTCCCATCCATTTTTAGAATTTTCTGTCTTACTTCGCTATATGTTCACCTCCATGGGTTCATCTGCTAATAGAGCTTGTGTAGTATTCTTATGTTCTCGGTAGCATCACAACTGACACCTTAACTCTTCCATGGGTACATTTTCCTCCTCTGAGGAAGAGTGTTCACATATTTGTCTTTTTTCTCTCATCATGGGTGTTAAAGGATTCTCCTCCCCATTATTACTCTCACTTTCACTATCTTCACTGGCAGTAGCTGATTGTAACTGCGGTGCCACGGGCACAGTGACTCACAGTAAGTTGAGGTGCAAACTGAAAGTCGAGAGATCCTCAGTTCGAATGCCACCTGTAGCAACTGCATTATGTACATGGGCAAGACACTTCTCCCCCATTGCTCACGCGGGGGCATGGTGACACTGTTTACTAGCTCGTCAGTGGTGCACTTGTCTTCAACCAGTGCTAACCCTGCTTGTATGGAGTTAGTATGTTGAAAACCTGACAGTTGCTCACCATTGCTCAGTGGTTCTCTCCAGATACTCTGGCTTCCTCCACCAGTAAAACTGTCTGGCATGAGGTGATCCTGGCTGTTGAAAGTGTCATTAAACCCCAATAAATAAATAACTGCGGTGCCACGTATCTTTGAGTTCTAGTCCAATTACTTGATGCTAGTACCTCCCACTCCTGTTGAGATTTTTCCCCTGACACTTAATCATTCTAGATCTTTAATTCTATAACTCGCTAGGCCTGTTTTCTCTGTAACTCTGTAGGAATATTCCATTTTCTTTTCTAGCTTACCTTTCATCCCCTGTCCCGTTACATGACAGGGTCTCCTACTTCTAACTGAATGTCTTTTGCTTTCATACTTCCCAGTCATTGTTGTTTCGCGACACACTTTTGCTGTCATGTTTACTGTTGGGAATATGCCTTATGCTGTTCTTGTAAAGCGATCTTGTGGGGTTCTTCCCCCACATACTTCTATCTGGGTTTCAAGATGATATCTAATGGTAAAACTACATCCTCGTATACTACAAATAGTAGGTAGAGAATCCAGAATGCCCACACCCATTAAATCTGATGGCTTCAAGAGCCTGGTTTAAAAACAAATCTCAGACCTCCAAATTTGTCTGAGACATTTGAGCTAAGACATCATTTAGAATCATGTGGAACCTCTCAACTTTCCCATTTGACTGAGGATGTTAATATGAGGTGGTCACATGATGTATCTTTAAATGTTTTGTCAAATATTTCATGACTTCATTACTATTTCCAGACCCATTCTCCGTTAACAGTTCCAATGCACAACCAAATCTTGGGAATATTTGATCAATTAACAAATTTGCAATTGTTTCTGCCTTTTTATCTGGCACTGGAAATGCCTCAGGCCAACCAGAATATATGTCTATAAATGTAACTATATAATTGTTGCCTGACAGTGTAGTTGGGAATGGTCCATTCACATCCAATGCTATTTTAGAAATGGATATGGTGGCCAACCTGCTTCTCACATGGGCAAGTGTGTTTTCTTGGTATTCTGAGCTCGACAGGTAAGACATTGTCTCACATAATGATAGACATTATTTTACAAGTCTGGCCAAAAATATTTTCTTCTCATATTATAATACATCTTATCTATCCCTAAGATGCCCTAAGTCATGGTATTGCCTCGACACCTCACCTGTTAAATATTCAGGTATACATAACCTCACTTGCAGATTGTCATCCTAGGCACGAATATAATACAACACACCTTCAATTAACATGTGTCTACTACTAATATTGGCTGGGGTATTACTACTAATATAGTTCTGTTTAATCTCCATGAGTTTGTAATTTATACTCTCAGGTTCCATAGGTGAACTTTGCTTCTCTACTGACATGTGGGCACATTTCTTAGAATCTATTTTGTCACTTTTTATCAACCCCATTGTGTCAAAGATTTATCTGTATCAACATTATCCATATTGTAATTTGGGGCTACCTCCACTAACCCATCAGGTAGTCTTGACAATAAGTCTGCAAAAGTATTCTGTTTCTGTGGCAAATATTCAATTTTACATTTATAAATGGCTATTTTTAATGCCCATCACTGGGCGTTGGCATTATATTCTGTGGACTCATCAACAAATATCATAGGGGAGCATGGCCCACCTTGATGACAAACTGTGTTCAGTTTGTCCAAGGCATAAAAGGTGGCAAATGCCTCCTTTTCAGATGTCAACCACTTCTGTTGGGACTCACTTAATTTATGAAACAAGAATACTATAGGTTTTTCATCTGGTACCCCAGGTAACTGCCCTGCACTTTCTTCACAGAGCTGTATCAGAATGGCAACTATGCACCTCCCAGATGCATCAGTGTAAAAGATATATGTTTTTTTTTTGTTTTTGTTTTTTTTTTTTTTGGGGGGGGGGGGGGGGGGGGGGCTTGGGTAACCTGCATCAAACTCTCTTTTAAATTTTCAAAGATCTTTTGTTGGGCCTCCTTCCAATGATATCTGACATATTTCTTTGTGAGCTCTCCTAAGTGCTCCTAAGTGCTGTGCCATCTCACTAAAATTTAGAATAAATTTTCTGTGTATGACACCATCACCTTAAAACTTCTCACTTCCCTTACAGAGGTAGGTGGACTTAATTTTCTTATAACTAATGTTGGGCCAATGATTGGAAAAGGTAATTGGCATCAGCCGATTGTCGGCCATCATATAATCGGGAGTAGACACTAAACATCATTTTTATGATCATTATAGAAATAATTTAACGATGTTCCCATGCACAATGATGCTCCGAAAAGGTGTTATTTTCAGTCGTTCTAACTCACAAATAGGATATTCAATATGTGTATCCATTTGAATTAAATGCTTTCAATATTTTCTGCAGAGCTCACAAGTGTGAAGTGAGATTTCATTTCACCATGCAGAGCAAAAACAAAAACGTTCTGAAGTGTTTAGTCATTTTACTCTTGTTGAATTGGAAGGTGCGAAATCTGCAGGTTGAAATATTGAAATATGCCACACGATTCATTTATATATGTACATGAGAAATATGAAAAAAAATCACAAATTGTTTGTTTTAGGTGGTTGCTCTTGAGGGACATTCTCATACCTGAACCCCAAACAGGTAGTACCTTAACATTACGAGCAACTAAAGAAATAAAGAAAAAATGCCAGTGATTCTATGTCATTCAACATCAAGAAATTTGTGTCAACAATTGTCGCAAGGCAGAGAAAGTCAGTGAGGCTGCTTTTACATGGTGAAGTTAACTGCGCAGATTAACAAAAAAAGATTTTCAGCTGGTTTACAGATGCCAAGATTGAACTTTTATTTGTGACTGTAAGGTAGCATTGTGAGAGACCATTGCAGTATGTACCACCAGTATTTAGTATGCAAACAATAGGGATAGGAAAGTTATTTTACTGTATTTCATCTAAGTGAATTATGTTAAACAGTAATCAAGCCATGTGCTTGTGTTGTTGCTGTGAGACAAAAAAGATGAACTGGCTTCAGTGTTTTCCAAATGGACCAATGTTGTCTTTCAAACTTGATAAATGCAATGAAGTGCTTTTTTGTGTCAGCCCTACTTCACCGCAACAACGCTGCCCACCTTAACCACCAATTGTAGTTTGATTACTACCAGTATAATCTGCCCACTCAACTGCTGCCCAAAGCTCAAACAATAGTAAAGGTATGAATAATCCAGTGTACGAGTTGCCCCTCTCGGTACGGAAAGCAGTTGCTATTATTTAGAAAGATGAATACAAATTGTTGGCATAGAAGTTTGTTTTATTCAGCCTTCCTTACCACTAGATGTGGAAATTAGTTGTATTATGTAGAAAGATGAATATGCATTAATTTTACCACCCCACCCCACCCCACCCCACCCCGATGTTAAATGCAATTGCTATATTCTATAAAGACAAATATGCCTACGCTTTATTTTACTCAGCCCCCCCCCCCCCCCCCTCAACATGCAAATCAGGTACTGAGCAGAATTTAAGAGGACGTCCAACCTAACTTCAGGTAATTTTCTTCCAAGTCTAAAAAATACCCAAAATGAATAACCCCAATAAATTATATATCAAAATGCTTGGAATGAAACATAGAACATGTGGAAACTGGAATTGGCCATGGAACTGCTGCCATGTGTAGATAGCAATGCCTGAAAGTCTGCTGTGGCATAAGTAAGAGAACAACTTGTTTACAATAAAATACCTCAAAATCAAAAATAACAGCTGTATTCTATAAACATTGAAGTACATACTCGGAGAAATCTTTTCCTAATTCTTGAAAGCAATAAAGATTGAGACCAAATGTTATAAGTTGGGCACTCACTGACTGAAGGCAGACGTTTTCTTTTGTTTATGTTTTGAATTGGGGGAGTTCACCAAAGGTCAACTTGAAGGAGTCCACTAGATGAAGTATGGAAGGACAAAAGAGTGTCTCCCAATATAAAGATGTATGTGTCACTGTGGTGGTTTGGAAAGAAACTATGATATTTCTCTATGTAGAATGCACTGCAAAGTCATACATTGTAGTTGAACAAATATATTTACAAACCCCTTGCACTGTAACCCCTTTTATCCCATGCATCAATTTGATAGTGATTAAATTGTTAAATGTGTCTGGTTTATCAATAAGTAACATAGCTTCATTTACTCTTGGACACCAATACACTCATGATATCTGTTGGGGAAGAAATAAGAGTAACTGTAACCTGTCACTGCAATAAACCATCAAATGTACATAAAAGTACATTGTTATTCAAAACACATCAAATCAACCCTACATAACTATTATTGCATGTACTTTTCCAAAAGAGGCTTATTGGCATATTGAGATCAGGAGGGCACATCCAGTAGGTCTCCCATTCACAGGTGTTCACATATCTTTTCAAGAACACAGTATGCAAACAAAAATCTCCAAAAGGTGACAAGTGGGCTCCATTGGATACAAAAAAATCCTGGTGTGTGTGTGTGTGGGGGGGGGGGGGGGGGGGTGCTCCCTCTCTTGTATCTCTCTACCTCCGGCACTCAAGGCATATGCCCTTTTTATCAACATTTAACTCTTTTTTCTTTTTGAAGATCCTGGCGACACACATGTTCCAAATAGACATGTAACCCTCCAAATAAGTGTATCTGCAAAAATCATATTACATTACAAAACATTCTTTTTAGACTTTAATTTCTGGACCTTTCATGTTTCTTACTTCCAACTGTAACACTTAATTTACCAATTAATGGTGAAAAGAAAAACCCTACCATAATCAACATGTTGAGTTCCAGAAACCTCCATAACAGCTCTGATAAAAGTGTCAAACATCAAATTGGTGGCTTTACAGAATATTCATTAGCTTGTTGCTTGATAAGTAATAGGAACAAAATATTCACAAAAAATATTTTGTTGCAATTAATTCGAGGGTGTCAGCAGGCACTTTCCAACAAATTGTAACAAATCAACTAGTTATAAACAAAATTTTCTAACTCGAAAGAGTGAAAAAGGGCCATAACTCTGGAAAAAATGTGTGGAAGAAACACATGCAACAGCAGCTATCGTTTCCCCATGATGTTCGATCACAACACCAAATATCATTCAAACTAGAGTAGCAGTGGTTGAGATACAAGGGAGAATGTTGGTATGGGTTAGAGGACAGAGTCTCAGAGGTCTCCACGGCACTAGATACGCCTTTGACTTTCCACCTTCCGAGTCCGGGGCATAATAATAACTCACCCACCTTATCAATTCATAATTTCAGTAAATTATACAGAATTATCAATTTTAATTAATTTATAGATGATGGGAAAATATTTGGCTTCTTTCACCTTCTCTTACTATTACCACAAACATATGCAGGCAGTATGATGCTGACAAACGAAACTGAATGCATGTGGTCTGGTGTGTCAGGTTAAAAAGTAACTCAGCACGGATAATGAAGAAATTGCTAATATTTCATGTATTTCATTTGTTTAAATGCCAATTTCGGCTAATTTTGACAGTGGATTCGATCATTCGTTTGGGTTTTGACCATCTTGGTCACGCTGACCGCTGTTATGTTTATTATGATATGCAAATTGGGAGATAGTTTCCGGTAAAGGAGATTTGTCACATTTGTCAGTCTAAAATGATGACAAAAGACACTGATCGATGCTTGTGTTGGTATGATTGATTGCAAGAAAAAACTAAATTCACAGCATCATCCAATCGCACCTTATTTAAAAGTGTGAATGCATCATTTTCAACCCATCTTCAATCGGTCCTTTGCGGACATCAACACAGTTGTGGCAAAGATCCATGGTTACTAGGAAGTAAATAACTTCACAACATCAGGGGGAATCAACACACACTCAATATAGTTCCAGGGCACTTGGAATATACTTCGAGAAAAAAGTGATTTCTGAAGCATTCAGCTTACGTTTTTATGAATATTACTGTATTTTATGTGTATCGTCCTGATTTTATACACTAGGTTATTTTTTTTCAAGTTGTTCATGTTGTTTTTTTAGTGAGCAATAATTCAAATTTTTTGTCAACAAAAAAGTTCAGATGGCCTGTAAACACTGGATGTCACTGGAGTGAATTTCAAACCATATTTTACAGTTATGACATTAACATCTCAAGTATTTGCTGTAACCTGTTTGCAAATTGGCTCATACATTGTCTCGAACAAATAAAGCCTGTGATCATGTCCTTTCATTCTTATGATCGCCCAAAATGAGTATTCCTGCAAGAACCACATTGTAATCACATGACCGGAATAAACATCATTGAAACATGGCCACATCTGGAACATCCAAAATTTGTGTTGGTGGTATTGCATTCCAACATCAAAACACACCAGAGTGTCTGTCATAAAAATGCTTTCTCCGAGTTTGTAGTATGTTATCATTGTATTGAGGACAAGGTTTTCGAATTACCAATCATTTTGTGGTTTTACGGGTTCGTTACTTATGCCATTGGCAAATTAATGTTCTTCAAAATCATAAATTCACTTTTGTTCCTGAAAAAAACTATATGTACCTTTTCTATGCACTTTACTCATTATTTTGATATATAATTGGCCTTACTTTACTTCTCTTATCTGTTTCTGGGGCATTGGGAAAAATGTCAACAAATTGACCAAAGTTAGGTTGGAGGACCCCTTAAACAATGATGACTATTTGCTCCACAGATCCTTCCGTATTTCCTGTTTGAAGCCCACCCTCCCCACATACAATGCAGATGTCAGAGGAAAATAATATTGAATAACTGTACACTTTGATAGTGTGCAGGTTCATGTGTTAATTGCTGTGAAACTCTTCAACATTACATGGTGACCTCGATTTCGTTTGTTATAGTTTCAATATTGGAAATTTTATTTCTGTTCAGAGCATTGAATGTGTTTATTCAAAGCAATAATAGCCCTGTTCTGTTGATGGTGCTTGGTATGTACTGTATTATATGGATTTATTTGTGGGATCCTTTAATTATTGTTTTTATTTAAGGTCAGTACATCACAAGATTTGTGGGTTTTCTCTTCCCATATCCTGAAGGAGTTGAAAGCATGCTTTTTGAGAACAAAACTTTGATTTGTCAGTTCATCAGATATCAGTTTGGTAAGGAAAGCAACACTTACCTGTCAATAAAGAAAGAACAAGTTTGCAAATAATATTGTTTTATTAATTCTATTTCCATTATAAAATATACTGTGTATACAATACATGTTTGTTACAGGCAACAAAGAAGGAAAGGTGAAATATTAAGTTGAAAAAAAATCATTGTCTTTTTTGATTTATGATGCACTGGGATTCATCACCAGTTGGGGACGAATTTTGAGTGGGTCTCCAAAAATTCTGAGGCATTAAAAAATTATTTTTGGGTGAAAAAATGGTGTCCAAAAACAAAGTGTCTGAAAATTTCGATGAAATATGGTACACAATGTTATTTCAAACATATAGGACGTATTCTAACATGTTAGGTAACGTTTTGATGAAGAGGTGTTAATTGAACCCAGTAATCAGAAACTGGATTGGAATTGGCTGATTATCTGCACAAAAAAATCAGTAATCAATTCATGAGCTAATATCACAATTGGCCCAACATGACTTATAACTTTATAACTTCAGCCATACTGGGCTGGCGCTTGAAGAAGTTTCACTCTGAAAGAATGAGCACTTTTCGGCTTTTAATTTTAATTTATGCTGCTTTAAACAGCTGACAACTGCTCATAAATGTTCAATATCGGACTTTGCGTCGTGACTAAACGCTAGGATATCATTTAACTATACCAAACAAAAAACATTCATTCCATCTAGGACCAGCATCATGAACTCCTGAGACATGGAAGGCCCATTCTGGAGGCCAAAAAGCCATGACATTGAACTCATATAGCCCTTTGTGATACATGGAAGTTGTCTTTCTGTTTGTTGGCTTCATCCATTCAAGTGAAGGGTGGTAAAGTACGTCATCTATGAGGGTCAAAGGTCAGCTTGCAACCTTCATAACCTGATTAAAACATCTGAAATCTATGCAAAAACGTTGGCTGCCACCCTTCTTACTAATGAGCAAGCAAGAAACGCTCCACGCACTTTGCAACTATTGAATAATGAAAGTTTCCAGCATTTACTGAATGGCCTCATCCATAATTTTTCGCTTCAACAATGGGACCCAATGGGCTCAGCTTTTAATAGATTTTGCATCTCCTGTATCTATTTTCATTGTGACTGTATCAGTCTAAATTAGATCCTTATCACTTTTAACATACAGGTCCCTATGTCCCCGAATTAATTCATCAGCATATCTCTTTTATCTTAGAGCACTTGAATATTGCTATCTAATATCTGACTACTACTTCTGTTCTCAACCAAATCTACATTCATCACTTCCTGTTTTTTGTCCACCAACTTTTGCTCCCCAACCTTCCCCAAAATATAACCTCTCTTAAGTGTATAGTGTTTATTTTTACTGTTCACCAACATAACTAGTATGTTTCCTTTATTACTACTCACTATGCTGTTACTTATCAGTAAATCAGGTTGTTCAGTTATAAAGCCTAGCTTTAACTCATATTGCTCTAAATATTCAGTCAAATGTCAACCAAGCACCTACAGCCTTAGCTGTACATACACAAGCACTCTGAGGTTTCAATTCTGTGTTGTTGACTAAACGGGTTGAACAAGAAACATGCAAGTCTTTTACAAGTGGTACTAATTGACCATCTAATTTTATTTTCCTTAATCCCCAGTAGATGTTTACATGGTTATCTCTGATATCCAATCTAAACCCCAAATCATACTTCTGTTCAATTCATCTAACACCAAAAATTCTTGTGATTCTGGTATTCCATTGATGGAAAAATAAATTCACCATAATCCCCTGGGCCTGATATTATTACCAGAAACTCCTTTTAATTTTGGAAACTCATTCCTATCCACCAGTAAACAAGGGCAGTTCCTCATGTTTTTCCAAAGTTTTGTGCTGATACATGAGGTCTGAGCTTATATCCTTCGCTTTCCCAAGTGGACCATCACACTATCTAAGGTGGATGTACCAAAATTTATTTAAACAGTTTTGCTTTGCCTGGTATTTTTCATTTGCTCTGTTTTCTGGTCCTGCTGTGTCACAGTGGCTCCCTATTTCCTGACGCATTTTTTACTGAATTACTTGAGTATTCTTCTGGGGAGCTGGGCATTTTCTATTTTGTGCCCCTTAGGATATCTTTCATAAATGAATCCATTCTTTTCCATATTTTGTCATTCTTGTTCCGAGAAACATTTCCTCGGCAAATTTTGTGTAAGGTTTGTTGAAATGTCCCCTCACTGAACATCTATCACACAGTTTTATTCCCTCACAAAATTGAGTATATTGATCTGAACTACCACACTTCTCACACTTTTGACCTAAATGACAAGGGTTAATTTCCTTGGGCTTAATGATTTGCTCACTATCTGTCTGACTTCTCACTCTGACAGACTCACCACTTGCCTGTTTGGTTATTCCCTTTTATGTATTTTATTTGAGACTCTTTTATTTTGCTTTAGCTGTCTATTAGTTAATGGAATGGTTTTCAATTTCATGGAACATTTATTAGCTTAGTACCCTATATTCAAGCATTTCACACATTTGACATTTCTCTCTACATTTTGCTATTGTTTTTGTTCCTCTCATCTAATTTACAATTGCCACTTTTATGTTTAGATTTTTGGCAAATTTTACAAAGTTCTGAAGCCAAAACAGTATTAACAACTTTCCCCCTACCTATTGCTCCACATAGGTTGAATTTTGATACCAAACATTTTGTTGTTGATACTGTTTTGGGGCATTTCCACTTTTTGTAATAACGTGTACCCTGCTTTTTGTGAAACTTCAATGTCCATTGGTTAGATGTCTCTTGAATCCTCAGAGTTCTCCTCTCTGTAGTCCTGATAAATTTTTTCTTGGTGGGCAGACTTTCCAAGGAATGTGTGCCCACTATTCCCCCCAGTACTACTGCTTCATGCCTGACTCAAACATTGCCATGGAAAGGGCCTTTTCAAAATTGGAGGGCACTTTCCGAATTAATTTCATTTTTATGTCACTCTCATGTAACCCATCACAAAAGTAATTTGCCATGATTTTCTGAATAACAGGCTCATGGATGCCAAGCCATATGTGTCTTTGGTGAGATCTGGTAGTCGTTCCCTATAGCTGACCACTGTCTCATTTTTCTCCTGCCTCATATGGTGCAAATAATTGCTGGTCATGCTCTCACCACGACCACAGGATATCTTAAATGTAATTCTTTTTTTTTCTTTTTTTTTTTTTTTGGGGGGGGGGGGGGGTTCCCAAGTCACTCTAGGGTCTGCTTTAAGTGCTCTAAGTATAAAATCGACTATGACAAAATCACTAGTCTGGGCAGCCAAAAATCTCTTCTTGGCAAATGAAATCTCATTTGTGTCACAATAGTGTTCCAATGATTTCATCCACGCGTTGTAATTTTGTGAGTTCCCATCGAACCGTTTCACATGGGTGTACAAAGCCTGGGTCTGACAGGCATTAGCCGTTGTGGTATTTATCTTATTGTCAGAAATTATACTTCTGTGTAATCTATTTATAGTGGAAGTGACCTCCTGACTCCCACTATGCTCCCCGAGACCAAATTCTTCATGCTCCACATCTGTTTCAGCTATTTGCTGTTGCAATTGCTCTTCTATTTGTACTAGCCACCGTTGTTGCTCGACAATTTGCTCGATCTTTTACAGCCAACTAATGTTCAAAAACTTTCTTTTCTTGTACTTGTAACTCGTGCATTTGCATTTCGAGTTCTACCACTCACCTGGAGGTTTCCTCGGCAGCTACTCTCTCAGTCTCGGTCCTAATATCCCCCTCAGCGACTTGTGGTGCCATATTTTAAATTTTTAAAATTTCTAATTTTCTAGTTCTTACTACACATTTATTTACTTTTGGGCGAACTTTTCTGCTAATAAAAATGTGAAATAAATGAACAAAATGTTGCACTCTCAGCTCACTTGATGCTCCTTACTCCCGAGTCAGTCCTCCTGTTGCCCCGATGCGAACGATGTGTTGTTTCAATGATTTACATTGTACCGATGCCTGGTAATGCCTCTCGATGTGTGGTATCAATAGTTTTGGTGTCCTCTCAATGCAGTTAGTATCACCAGTTCAAAAATTTGCAGACACGGCATCATAAAGACATTGTAACACAGTGGCTTGTGAACTAGGTGTATCAGGACTCCCTATGTTGTGTGGTTACAATTGTCTTTGTTCTACTACAAAGACAAGTTCCCCAGATTCTTTTTGAAGTGTCTTGTGATCCACTCGGTAACAACTTGTTTGTGGGTACTATTCATCAACACCATCTCATCATAAAATTATCTGCATTAGATCGGGGAGCACAATGGCTACGGCATTGAACTTAATACCAAAAGGTCCATGGTTCGATCCCTGGCAGAGGTGACTGCATTATGCCATTGGGCAAGGCACCTAATCCCGATTGCCAATGTGGGGGCACCGTGACACAGTGTACTAAGGCATACCACACATCTGTGGTGCACTTGCCTTCAACCAATACTTACCCTGCTTGTGTGGAGTTTGTATGTGAGAACTGTGACAGTTGCTTGCCACTGCTCGTTGGTTTTCTCTGGGCACTCCGGCTTCCTCCACCATTAAAACTGTCTGATATGAGGTGACCTTGGCTGTCGAAAGTTTCATTGAACCCAAATAAATAAATAAAAATTGTGGACGTCTAGTATGCATTCTGATTTGTCAAGTGGCTTTATCAAGTTGTAGCTGACATTTCACTTTGTAATCAACTTACTTTGTTGACCCCTACCAATTTGTTATGTAAAGCATCTCGACCACATAATCGCGGATGTTTCCTACCACATTTTTTTTAGATTCGTGTTTCGTGTCTCCCACTTTAATTGGCAGTAATATTTGCGTTTCCATGTAAAAGTGTCCATCCCAAGTTTCACATTTTGTATTAACAGAATTCAAAACTTTGCCACCGTGACACCAGGCAAAGTTATTAAGAATGCCATCGGCAAGTAAAGGCAACAAAAATAGAAAAATAATTTAAATGAATGAAGTCTTCATGGATGGGTGATTTTGGATTGATCAGCAACCACCCACCCCCCCCCCCCCCACCCCCCATCGTGCATATGTATTGGGGATAATACTTCGAATTGTCGCTTGCCTCGAGAAATTAAAAAAAAACGTCGTGACAGATTACTATGGCGGCGGGCAGCGCAACAGTTACCCACAATCAGTTAGGGCACAATATCGTACAGAGATCATAGGGGGGGGGGGGGGGGGGGGTGGTAATTGTAGTCAAAAGACCCTGCAAACGTCAAAATAGTGAGTCTGAAATTTCGAGAGCCATGAAATATAGTTATAAACAGTTGTTGAAACCCCTTCTCTAGCCCCTCTCCACTTTCTGACACTAGTACCTTATCATCTGCGAAAAACAGCCCTGACATTTTTTCGTAACTGCTACACCGTCGTCCAGAATTGGCCAAAGAATACACCCTTGCTTTACGCCTATCACCATAGGCAGCCAATCTGTTGTTATGCTACCCAGACTAAAGTCCTTTTGCATATCTTTATATCATGCTTTCATAATTCCAACAAATTCACTTCCCAGGCCCATGGCCTCAGACTTTCATCACATACCCTCCTTCATACTCAGTCATATGCATTATCCATTAGTCGAAACCTTGCATAACAAGGAGAGTAACGTTCATTTAGCTGTGTATGACTAAGTCGAACTTCCTAGACAAGTGGAGATAGAGGAGCTATTGTCTTTTATTATAAAACATGTTTCAAACCATTTTTATGAAAACATAACAATGATAGACAAAACTGCGTTATGCGTTGAATTTAAAGGAGATATGTTTGGTTTGGACAACAAGATTGTTTTTATATCTGCATACATCCCCCCCCCCCCCTCCCCCAAGCAATTCAAGTTACTGGAATACATGAAGAGAAATGAAATTGAAACGTTTTGAAAATTTCCAAACGCATTTACTAGAATATCAAGCTCACGATATGGTTGTACTGCCTGTTGATTTTAATGCCAGAATAATGACAGAATAGGAGAGAAACCAGATCAAGTTGCAGGTGATAATGACAAACATCTTCATCATCCCGATCATTACATGTTGGACACTGAGAAACTAAGGGCAAACATGCTAATGTATTCGGTAATCAACTTCTGGCCATATGTGGAAATCATGCGAGTTTGTGGATAGTTATTGGGCGAATAATGGAAGACACGCTAGGCCATTTCATGAGCTATCAGTATACCGGAGCCACTGTTGTTGACTGCGTTATTATTATATCAGAAATGTTTTTCTGTGATACCGATTACTTTTGTACGGTGGCTGGTAAAGGACATCATATGATTTTATTTTTCTTGTAGAATCTCGATCGATTGACTTATTATCTTGATCAACTTAGTGTCTTGATTGATTGACTTAGTATCTTGATCAATTGACTTAGTATCTCTATCGATCGACTTATTATCTTGGTCAATGAAGTTTGCTATCTCGATTGATCTACTTAATATCTCGAGTGATCAAGTTTTCTATCTCGATCAATCGACTTAGTATCTTAATCGATCGACTTGCGATTGATCGACTTAGTATCTTGATCAATCAACTTATTATCTCAATCGATCGACTTTTCTATCGATCGATCGACTTATTATCTTGATCGACCGACTTAGTGAAAAGGATTGTCAGTAGTATATAATGGACGATTCGTGCCTCATTACCCAGAGCTTTGCGGCAGCTAGTGATAAATTCCCATAGGAACCAGAACTTTTGTCAGAGCAACTTTTTCCTCCATCTAGATCCGCCAAGTGATATTCATGCTGCATATACAGTATGCTATGGCATGTATAGTGATATATGTAAACATAGGGCTATATGTATATAATATGAGTGTGTGATGGAATATTGATGGGGAAGTTGGATTTTCGTGAAAGTTTTCCCACGAAACGGTTGACGTTGCTATTGATGTCGTGACGCCATTATATGCACACAGTGTCTAAGAAACATTGACCTATGTTGTTTGCACTGTAAATCTGATATGACATTATTCAGGTAGGGTGTGTAGGCCTGCTCATACGGGAGTGAACTCGTAGAATAGTATGGGCATTATATATCCCCGTGCGTCCCCTGCTGGCCCTTAGTACTATTAATCCAACTTTTACTTTATATTATTCTATAACTGATATATGTAATACGTAATGCTAAGCTGAGTGGTATGGGTTGGAGTAAAGAATGGTTGTCTAGTGCAGTAGTATAGGATGTGCGGTTTGTATCCCGGTAGATTCCATCTGAACCCTTGGTAACACTAATCTGCCGAATGCTTTGTATTATCATATGACTGGTATAGGTAGTACGTAATGCTAGTCCATCGGTATTGTGACGTGGGGCGTGGGTAATTCATGGTTGTCTAGTGTGGTAGTATAGGATGTGCAGTTTGTATTCCAATAGGTTCCATCTGAACCCTTGGCAACACTGATCTACCAAATGCTTTGCATTATCCTCTTACTGGTATAGGTAGTATGTAATGCTTGTCCGACAGTATTGTGGCACGGGGTGGGGGTAATGCATGGTTGTCTAGTGCATTAATATGGGGTGTGTGGTTTGTAGCCCTGCTGGTTCAATGTTAGCCCTTGGTACCACTATCCATCTGGGATGGTGTGCTGGCCTACAGATGATATAAGTAGTATGTAATGCTAGGTCAAGCAGTGGGGTCGGGCGAGGGTTATGCATGGTTGTCTATTGCAGTAGTATAAGGTGTACAGTCTGCACCCCTGGTTGTCTAATGTTGGCCCTTAGTACTACTAATAAACCTTCATATTATCCTGTGACTGGTTTAGGTAAAATGTAATGCTAGGCCAAGCGGTATTGTGGTTGGGAGTAATGCCCTGTAGTTTAAAATAGTAGTATAGTATGGGCAGTACATACCCATGTATGGCCATTGTTAGTTCTTGGTACTACTAATCGACCTAATGCTCCAAATTATCTAATGAGTGGTGTAGGTAATACATGATGCAAGTCCGGGCAGTATTGTGATGTAGAGTGTGGGAGAATACATGGCTGTCTGGTGCATAAGTATAGGATGTGCAGTTTGTACCCCTGCTGGTTCAGTGTTAGGCCTTGGTACCACTATCCATCTAGGATGGTGTGCTGACCCACAGATAGTATAGGCAGTACATATTGCTAAGTGAAGCAATATTGTGGAGTGGGGTTGGGGTAATTCATGTCTGTCTAGTGCAGCAGTATAGGGTGTAGGGTCTGTACCCCCAGTTGGTTTATTGTTAGTATTTGGCACTACTACCCCACTGAATGCATTTGACCATGGGGGTTGGTATAGGTAGTGCATAATAGCAGGCTATGCAGCATTACGAGGTGACCATAGAACGGCAGTATGAGACGTATGGTCTGTACTCCATAGGTCTACTGCTACCCCTTAGTACTACAAAATTACCCATTTGTTTGTACTATCCCGTGGGTAGTTCAGAATGCTTGGTCATGCACTGTTGTGTGGTGTATGCTTGGTTTCTAGTCTCCTAATAGGATGTGAATGATGTTTTGAAATTCTAAGACTGGGCCGAGGGTAGAGGCCATGATCTCATATAGTTAACAAGCCATTAGGAGTGCTCCAGGTCAGTAGTAATGGTGCGTAGCTGTAAGGGTGACACAAAACTATGTTGTTGGGTGACTCCAGTCGATCATAGACAAGATGGTAATGACTATGAACAAGTCAGCTGTGGAGGCTGAGATGCCGGCAGGGACAAAAGGGTACTGAGAACCATAACAATCTTCAGATAGATGTCCTCCAAAAGCTATCTCCAACAGGTATCCTCAAAAGATATCCTCAACGAGTGCATCACAATGTCATAGGTATCCTCAAATACCAAGATGACGATAAGAGGAATGGTAAATTATACCTTATGGGGGATTTCATCATAACCCTCCCTTCCTCATCCCACAAAAAGGGGATTCTCTTACCACAGACGTTTTCCAAAAAGAGATTCACAAAAATGGGATTCCATAAAATGTGGTAGTTAAATACTCAGATGATGATAACAGTTGTAAGAGGAGTCCCTCGTTCGAGTAATTACTCTATGGCCTATTAGCTGGATTAGATTCGAGCCAAAAGAGCAGGAACAAGCGCGAATCGTCTCCAGCAAATAAGTCACAGAGTAATTATTCGAACGTGTGACTCATCTTTCGACTCTTATCATCATCTGAGTATTTAACTACTACATTCTATGAATCCCTTTTTGAGAATCCCTTTTTGGAAAACGTCTGTGGACAGAGAATCCGCTTTTTTGTTGTGTGACGATATGAGGGGCATGAGGAAATTCCCCATTGAGGTATAATCTACCATTCCTCTCATCCTCATCTGGGTATTCAACGGCCACGTTCCGTTAACTTCCTTCCTGTGGTCCGTATATGCATATACAATGCATTTTTTTGTCGTATGAGACCATGAGGACCATGAGGAAATTCCTCTACCATTTCTCTTATCCTCATCAGGGTACTGAACGGTCACGTCCGTGGCATCCCATTTCCAGCATCACTAACTAACAAATGACTGGCCTTCGGAATCCCTTTACTATCGTATGAGGCCATGGGGGCTATGAGAAAATTCCCCAGTAAGGTATAATTTACTATTCCTCTTATCGTCATCTGGGTATTTGAGGATACCTATGACCTGGTGATGTGCTATTTGAGGATACCTTTTGATGATGCCTTTAGAGGATACCTTTTGGATGACATCTATCAGAAGATTGTTATGGTTCCTAGTACCCGTTTGTCCCTCGCGGCGTCTTGGCCACTACTGCTGACTTGTCTACAGTCATTACCATCTTGTCTATGATGAGCTGCAGTTACCCAACACCATAGTTTTGTGTCACCCTTACAGCTTTGTACCATTGCTACTGACTTATAGGGGGTGCGGTGGCTCAGTAGGTAGAGGAGCAGGCTGCAAGCCTAGAGGTTCTCGGTTCGAATCCCACCTGCGACAACCACGTTGTGTCCCTGGGCAAGACACTTCACCCCCATTGCCCACGTGGTGGCGCTGTGTATTGCCCACATGGTGGCGTTGTGTACTAAGGCGTACTGCACGTTGACGGTGCACTTGTCTTCAACCAATGCTAACCCTGCTTGTGTGGTGTTAGTATGTTGGGGATCTGACAGTTGCTCGCCGTTGCCCGGTGGTTCTCTCCGGGGACTCCGCCTTCCTCCACCCGTAAACCTGCCGTGGTCATGATTAGCCATTGTGCAGAAATATGTGACCTTAAACACCAATAAATAATAATAATGCTGACATGTTGCACTACTAATGGCTTGCTAACTGTCTCAGATCACTGACTCTACCCTCGGCCAAGTCTTAGAATGTCAAAAGACCATCCATACTCTACTAGGAGACTAGAAACCAAGCATACAACACACAGTAATGTATGGCCAAGCATTCTGAAGTACCCATGGGATAGTACAAACCATTGGGTGATTTTGTAGTACCAATGGGTAACAGGAAACCTATGGATTACAGGCCATACACCCAATACAAACGTTCAATAAATAAATAATAAATAACATCATATTTAAGTGAGTAGCAAACTGACAACGATCGGAAAATTCAGAGGCCCATTTTACGCAAAAGCTGGAAATACGGTGTACGGTGGCTGGGAAAGGACATTCCAAAACATTTTCACATACTTATGCACAATGGCTAATCCTGACCGTGACAGTTTTGCGGGTGGGGGAAGCCGGAGTACCCGGAGAGAACCACCGAGCAACAACGAGCAGCTGCCAGCTCCCCAACATCGTAACTTCGCACTGCAGTTCAGGCAGGGTTAGATTGGTTGAAGAAATGCGCACCATCAACGTGCAGTACGCCTTAGAACACGGCGCCATCGTGCCCCCATGTGAACAATCGGGGTTAAGTGCCTTGCGCAAGGACACAACGCGGGAGTCCGAATCGATCGCTCAGATGGTCACCCATCCGAAGATTAACCGGCCTCGACGTTGCTTAGCTTCCGTGATCTGACGAGAACCGGTTACCTCAACGCCAACACTCCCCCAATATGATGTTAAAGACAACCTGTTAACTAAAGAGAGATACAAATATAATACTCAAAACAAACGAAACTAAAATGGACATCGGAAAGCAATGAGAAAGCCATACAATGTCTTAATAACAGTTTACAGCATTGATTGTAAGGGTACAGCTGAGGCTGTGCAAAATTTCATGTCAGTCTTGAAATAAATCAACAATTCTGGTACATGAGATTACCGGTCTGTGAGGGTAACACAATGCGTAAACGACGGTGGTTTGATGACAGATGCAAAACTTTGAAAAATGATTTAAACAAAGCTATGAATCAAATGCGGCGGCATGATCCATTCAATGATAGTTTACAAATAAAGAATTTTACAATAGGAAGGCACACAAAAAGGAAACAAAGTTTTAAAAAAAACAATTTTTCTGTGCGTTGTACAAACAGTTGGATAATTTGGAATCTGGCGACCCAAAACAGTACTGAATCTTTATTAACTGGTAGAGTGCTGGAAGCCCATATTTGGGCTTTACTCCAGAGTGCACATACTGCAACTCAAAGGCTTCAAATTAAGTGAATGTCCTTCATTTTATCTTTGAATCTAAATTATTTAGTCCATATGGATTTTCCTTGTTACAGTTTATGGGAGAGTGCCTATAGGCACTCTCCCATAAATTGTAATATGGCAAAGACATGTGAACAAATTTTGATGACTAAAAATAAATCGGCACTCTACCAGTTAACAAATTGAGACAAAAGAAGAATTGTGACAGTCAACTTAATCCCGACACCGAGTAGTTTTTTTTGGTGTGTTCTCCTATACAGCAGAACCCCCCAGAACCGCACAGACCCCCCCCCCCCCCCACGGAAAACTTCCAGAACCATCCAGAACCTCCTTCTAAATGACACTTGCGCAGTGTTTTGCGATGAAATATTTTTTTATTTCCTGTAATAATCCTTACTGGAAACAAGAAAATAAGAAAAAAAGTAAATTCATCCTTATTGTCGCCTTTGTCTAGACGGTTCGGGGGAGGGGGGGGGGGGGGGTGGTATTTAGTATTTTTTCTCCCCACCCCTTCCCCCCGAACCGCACAGAATTCCCCAGAAACGCCCCCCTAAATAACATTTACATAGTGTGTTCGGATAAAATAGTCATTTCCAGTTTCTTTTGGATTCCAAAGGAAACTGAAATTGAATATATTCACAAATTCGTCCCTGTGTCGGCATTTGCTTGGCTAGTCAGAATTGAGCTAGTATATGATCAACATTTTGCTTGATAGGGTGGTCATTCACGGGTGCGTCGATCTATCCAATAACACCAAATAATATCCAATAATACCCAATAAATAGAGGATATGGAATGAGTGTTTTTCTCATATAATATTTATGAAACGAGTCTAAGAATTTTCCGTTTTGGCGAGCCCAAACGGAAAATTCGGACGAGTTTCATAAATATTATATGAGAAAAACACTCATTTCATATTCTATTTATCATATGACACACACACGCACAAATTAGCCACTTAGTATGACTTTTTAGCCCATCACCTAACTTGAGTTGCAGACGCCACTTGGAAAAAACATTCTCGTATAACTAAAAATTTTCATTTTTTGCTTCCAAAACATAGGTTATGACCCCTCATTGAGGGGTCATAACCTGTTTTGGAAGCAAAAAGTGAAAATATAAAAAAAAATGAATGGAGTTTTTCTTATAGGTAAAAGATTAATACAATATAGCCCACCCTAAATAGGACAGATAACGTGAATTCTCCCTACTGAAATTATGCAAATGTCACACAGTTGTATTTTGTTTAGCCAATCAAATTGTCCAGTTTTGAAATTGACCAATGAAAGCTCCCAACTCTAATTATGCAAATTATGAAAATGTGGCCCAGTTTTATTTTGTTCAGCCAATCAAATTGTCTAGTTTGGAAATTGACCAATGAAATTGACGGAAGGCTTTATTTATCACTGAGTAATATAAAAACAAAATATCAAATGTTTTAAAGTGAACAAAACGGACGAGTCATATGATAAAACCCAATACTGCCCAATAAGATTAATAAGTTCGGTTTGGTAGTACTGCATATAGCGTTTTTAAATACCGGTGCAAGATAAAATGTATACACTATTTAAACTAAAAAAAACGCAGATTGTCTGCAAAATAATTCAACCTTTTGAAATGTTTACATTATTATTCATTCAAATGCCATTATTTTATGACATCTTTCCGCGAGTTTAGTTAATGAAATGATGGAGGCTCGAGTTTGATTCGCCAAATGATCTAATGACTACAAACTTCCGAAAATTCCGAGTTAACTCCCTTCGACTAAATCTTAAATTTCGTTGTTGAGCTGAAATGAGGGAGAATTTGAGAATAAATCAACTTTTAGTTTACCACTAAAAGCTAAAACAATCTGGAAATGGAATATTTTCCCTGAAAACAGTGTGCAGCTGTAATTTAGAGGAGGTTCTAGGGGAAATCTGAGAGGTTTGAGGGGTTCTGGAATTTAGGAGAAAAATACTAAACACCAGAACCCCCAGGACCGTTCAGACTACGGCGACTTCGCGTTCAAATTCACTTCTACATTACTTGCGAATGCCTACCGCAAAATGGAAATGAAACAGTTTCTTTAAAAACATCACGCAAATGTAAGTTAGAGGGGGTTCTGTGCGGTTCTGGGTGGTTACGAGCGGTTCTAGGGGATTCTGGTATTTAGGAGAGCCGGATTTTTTCGCCAAATTGTACTCTAAAAATGTAGCTCCTGGGGTTATTAATGACGATAAGTCATTTTATTGTCCGGAAAGAAAAATAAAGAGGAACAATTATCCTATCACACCATCAGAAATACTTTCAAAGTTGTGCGAATTGAAAAGTGGGAAAGCATCGGGTCTTGACAATATTAGTAACAGTTTGCTGGAGGTACTTGGTCCATGTATGGCAGATAGTTTATTAAAACGCTTCAACCAAGTTCTAACATCTGTTTGTTATCAAAAAGACTGGAGTGCGTTGGTTCTTTCCTTAATATATAAGAAGGGTGATCGCAATGATCCAAATAATTATAAGAATTATAAGGCCATTGCAGTTAGTTCGGCTATCGGAAACAAAATTATCAACCAAAGATTATCTGATTTTTATAGATGATAACAATATTATTGGGATTTTGCAAAGGAAATGGGACCACAGATAGTTCCTTTGTTTTGAAAACAGTTTCTGACAAATACAAATCTTCAAAAAGACCACCGTATGCTTCTTTTATTGATTTTCACAAAGCATTTGATTCGGTGAACAGGGAATTGCTCATGGTGAAACTTCAGCATATAGATGTGAGTGGTGAAATATTCAACGTGATCAAATCTATGTACGAATCAAGCTTTTATTTGACGAAAACGTATAGTAGACTGGGATCAGCCTCCTTCTCGTCTGTAGGTGTCCGCCAGGGGTGCATTTTATCTCCCTCTCTATTTTATATTTTCGACAATTTGTATGATCCGGTGTGGATTCAGGATTACAAATTAAATCATCTTCTTTTTGCCGATGATGTTGTAATGATATCTGATAGCCACCAAGGGCTTCAACGGTGCCTCAAAAAGCTCCGGAATTATACTGAAAGCAACATGTTACAAATAAACGTTGGAAAACCCAACTGTTTAACATTTTGGGTCTGCGTCAGTTAATGGCACACTTTTTCGGGCATTTAATAAAATTTCACGGGTTCCAATAAAGACGATGTCAAAGCTGTTTGATAAATTAATTCAACCTATGGTCTTATATGGATAAGAAATAACGTAACGTAAGCTTTACAACATAGGCTGTGAAACATTACACACTTCCTTTTGTAAAAAAGCCTTGGGCGTTGGTTAAATTTTCCTCCAACCACGCGGTACGTGCAGAACTTGGTCGATATCCTCTATATATTAAGGCGGTAAGTAGGATGGCTTCTTTCGCAATCAAAATTTCTGAGAATCATACTGACCTAACGTGGAATGTGTTAGCTGAACAGAGAAATGGTAAAGGCAAACCGGAATTCCCTTTCAAATTACTGGAAAGATGTGACCTCGCTATCCATCAACACCCAGTTATCACTAACACCATTGTTATAGTTAAGCTCAAGTATAATTTGCGCTGGCAGCATGTAAACACGTTCAAAAAGTCAATGTTTGAGGACTGCAAAAAGAATGGCGATAATAAACTGAGAACTTACAGGTTGTTTAAAAATGACTATTCAATGGAAACGTACTTGGTGGAAACCAACTCGACGGAAGACCGGAAATTTTTCTCTAAGCTTCGTATCAGCAATCATAACTTAGCTATTGAGAAAGGGCGACATTATCAACCGCCGAAGCCTGTTATCGACAGGAAATGTACTCACTCTGAAACTAACTCTGGGAAAATAGAAAACGAATACCATTTTCTGATGGAGTGTACACATTATTCAGAGCTTCGATCAGAACTATTTGTTTCAACAGTGAGATCGACGGTTTTAGTGATCTGAGTAAATTTGAGCAATTCAAATTTATATTAGAAAATAGAACCCCCAGTTTACGCCAAACCATCTGCAGCGATCATCCGGGATTTTCTCGCCAGACGATTATGATATGTTTAGTGATGTTTATGGGAAATCCTGGTTCACATCTCCACGTTTTTTCGGGTATCAAATTAATAAAAAATATAGTACTTTGATCATTGAAAATTGGTGGATGAAATTGAAATGTTTTGAGTACTATTTTTGTTCATGTTACTTGTAGATTCTCGCATACTGTCCTGTAGAGGATGTTTTATGCTAATAAATGTTATGTTATGTCATGTTATGTTATGTTATGCCTTTTAACCCTTTGCCTAACATGAAAAGCAGACGACACTTGCAAACAAAATTCTTGAATAACTATTTTTTTCATTTTTTTGTCGCAAAAACATAGACTATGACCCCTCTTTGGAATGAGCTCGACGAGCACGTTTTAAAGAGGGGTCATAACCTATGTTTTTGAGACAAAAAATGAAAAAATAATGAAAATTAATTGGCGATTTCTGTGAATAGCGCTGGCCGGTTTTGGCTGTTACGTTGGGTAAAGGGTTAAACATCCTTTTCTTTCTTTTGGATTTTTTGGCATTCACAGATTCTATCATTTGGAATAGTGCGAAAAGATGTTCAGTGACTCTCCTCTTCCTGAAGCCATTCTGGAACTCTTCCAAACCCACCTTCTCTTTGATCACATACTCTCTATATAGGACCTTACAGAAAACGTTTCCAATGTCGCTACTGACAGAAATCTTCCGATAGTTATCCAATACGGCCTAATCCCTCTTCTTGTGTATAAATGCGACCTTGCTTTTCTCCATTCTTTTAGAACCTCACATTTTTCTATGACGAAGTTGAATAGCACCGTTAGGCCTTTACATAGTTCCTCTCCCCCATATTTTAGGAACTCGGTAGGAATTTCATCCGGCTCTCCCGTTTTTCCTTGATTATGAGACCACTTTTCTGACATCCTCTACTTTTATTTCGCTGAACACGAAGTTCGGTAAATTTTCCTCGACCTCATTATGGCAGTCTGGTGGGTTCCTCATGCCCCATTGCTTATCATTTATCTTCTTTTCCCAGTGCTTGACTAGTGCTGATACCATTTGTCGAGATCATATTATTTCCGCCCTCTACTTTAATACTCTGTGAACTTTGTTTTATTCGTCCATTTCCAGAATACGTTCGAACTCGATTCTCCTGTCAGTCTTATAGTCTTGGTAAGATTGCAGTTCACACTCACCGATTATCGTCTTTAATTCTGTTTACTTTGCTCAGTGTTTGTTGGTATCCTATTTTGCTTCCCTGGCCTTGTTAATCCCCCCTCCCCCTCCATCCCCTGAGTTTTCTACTCCTCCTGTACGTAGCACATTTGACGTTTCGTTCTTTATAGCTTTTTCAATTCGTCATTCACCCCGTATCCAAGTTCCCTTGTTGTCACCCTAATCTTTCCAAGACATCCATTCCCTGCCTCTGTGAGGCTGAAAACTATGGCATTTGCCAGTTTCTGGATATGGGCCTCCATGTGTACATTCTCAAGCTTTGATTTCAACTTTTCTTCAAACTGCGCCCAGTCAGCATCCTTTCTGTGAGTTCTCAAATCTTCTGAAAGCTTCTTTTGCTTCTTGGTGTTTTTTTGCTCCTGATGGTAACTGTAATCAAGTTGTGATCACTATTCAACTCCCTTTTATCGAATTTTCAAACCGAGCTTATTTGTGAAGTCTAACAGCTTCCTTCCATTCCTTTTGATTTTCTGATTTTCTTATCCCGTCCCGTGTGCTTTCTATCTTATCACCAATGTGTCATTCAAGTCTACCATTAGAATTATACCAAGTCACCTGTTTTCTAATTCCGTGATATTGGACCTACAGTTAAAACTAGATGTTCTGTCACGAACTGTGCGCTTATCTAGGCTTAATTGAGCGTAGGAATTGCGCGCAATTGCCATATCGAATGGCATCCAAATCACGGCAGGTTCTCCTGGTTACTCAGCAAACACAAGCAATGTTTCTGCCAATGGACCTCTGGGTTACCCGGAGGTCCATTGGCTGAAACATTGCTTGTGCACAGGACATAAGTACAGAATTTGATAGTCTTACCATGGTCATAACACGTAGATTAACGAGCAGATTTACGTGCTATTTGTGCGCATTTCATGACAGGACTTCTAGTTCTAACTGTAAGTGATGATTATATTGAGTCATTCTGTTCAGGCTTGCTTCCTGTCACTGCATAGAACACAACCACAAGAGCAACACTTTTATTTGTATGTCCTCGCCATGAAATGGTTTTGGGCATATATTGTTACCCTTGCCCGCCCGTCATTCCGTCATTCTGGCATTCCGCCATTCCGTCAATTTGAAATAACAGATTTCCAAACCTTTTCACCATACATTGATATAATTGGCTGATATCTGGTATGTGGCTTTGTCATGGGTACTTACAAATCGAGTTCGAGCTTGGTCCTGGTCGGATGATTTTTCGCGGAGTTATTGACCGTGAAATTCGTTTATGGTGTGAAAACTCCAATAATCAGTTTTCCGGACCTTTTTTCGTTATTCATTCAGATAATCGACTGATTTCTTGCATGCGGCTTTCTCGTGGGCACCTACAAATGGAGTTCGAGTTTGGTCGCGGTCGGATGGTTTTTCGCGGAGTTATTGGTCTTGAACTTAGTTTATGATGTAAAAACTCTGAGAATCAGTTTTCGGGATTTTTTTCCGCCATATGTTCAGATAATTGTCTGATTTCTGGCATGTGACTTTGTCGTGGGCACCTACAAACCGAGTTCGAGTTTAATCTTGGCCAAATGATTTTTCCGGAAGTTATTGACCTTGAACTTAATTTATAATATGAAAACTCGGAGAATCAGTTTTGCGAACTTTTTTCGCCCAATGTTCTGATAATTGCCCATTGGCACAGGGGTGAAAAGCTAATACTTAATCATGCTACCTCGCTGAGCATACATGTCGCACTGGCACATCTAGTTTGAAGACTCTCATCCAACCAATTTCTTTAGATATCCCAGCTGAAGTATTGGCACCTGCTAGATCTATGATCAGCAATGGTATTAAATCCTCCTTAATGTATATGCCTACCCTCCTCCTTTTTTCGAACCTTCACTTCGTCCTACACGTACCAATACGCATCCCCTTACTTAGTCTACCCATTCATCATACCTTTACCACGTTTCACTTAAGCTCATGACATCAAAGTCACCCTCCTCGAACAATGTAGCTACTTCACTTTCTTTTCTGTGGAGCACCTGGGTGTTGCTGTACCCCACTTTCAGAATAGCGGGATTCCTTTACTCCCCCCAATTGATTCTGTTGCTTCCTGGTAGTCACCTCGGAATTCTCCTTCTCTCCCTTCCCCTTGTTCCCTCACTTGTGTCCCTTCTGCTATCGCCCTGGCCACCCATCCCACTCGTCTCTAAAACAGGCCCTAACACCTGTAATTGTTTTTCTCTAACACTTGTGCCCCCACCCTGCTAAGATGCAGCCCGTATCGCCAATACAAGCTCCCCTTACCCCAGAATGTGTCCCAATGTGTCCCAATGCACAGTAGTCCCCCAACTCCTCATTCAACGTAATAATCATGGAATTCCGCTCACCCGAACAGGAAGAACCCCGATACCACCATCCTTGCATTCCTACTGAACAGTTTACTGATTAAATCCTGTACGTCTCCACTAGTCTTACTGATTTCCTCTCCTCGATATTGTTGGACCGCTCATGAACCATCACTACCAGATCCGAACCTGATCCCGCCACAATATCATCCACCCTATCCCCCAAGTCCTCTTCCTTTGCTTCAGGAAAACACAAGAGAGTCCGATTCGAGCTGTGAGGACCACAAACACCTTTGTCATTCCTCGTACACTGTAAGCATAATTGGTAAGGTGACGCGTACATTGCTACTCCCTTACATAACATTGATTTTAATCAAGCCAGAGGTCCGTACTTCAACGTAGGATCTCTAAGATATCTATTTTACCATACGATCCCTGACAAAAGCCTATATTTTCTGAAAGTAATCAATCTTTTTAATAAATTTTAACTTTGTTTTTATTCTTTTAAAGTAGACTAAAGTCTCAAATCATCAGGTTGATTAATAAGGTACCGGTATTCACTTTTCGGATATTATCACTCATTACTGTTCAAACCAGTCCCCTGTCTTTAGCATTTCTATTGTAATTATTTCCTCTTTTTATTCCTTCAGTTTAATTCATAATTAACAATAACATTTTTTACTTTCTACCCTCGTCAGATCACCGAAGTTAAGCAACGTCGAGCCCGGTAAGTTCTCGGATGGGTGACCGTCTGAGCGATCGATTCGGTCTCCCGCGTTGTGTCCTTGGGCAAGGCACTTAACCCCGATTGTTCACATGGGGGCACGATGACGCCGTGAACTGAAGCATACTGCACGTCGATGGTGCGCATGTCTTCAGCCAATCTAACCCTGCCTGTGCTGCAGTGTGGAGTTACAATGTTGGGGAGTTGGCAGCTGCTCGTCGTTGCTCGGTGGTTCTCTCCGGGTACTCCGGCTTCCACCGCCCGTAAAACTGTCACGGTCATGATTAGCCATTGCGCATAAGTATGTGACCTTAAACACCAATAAATAAATAATAACACTTTCTACCATTTTCTCACCACGATATAGCCTTAGTTGCTGATGTGGCATTAAGCATAAATAAATAAATAAATAAATAAATAAATAAATAAATAAATAAATAAATAAATAAATAAATGTTACTTTCTGCTACAACAAACTTTCATTTATTCTCCTTCAAAATTCTCTCCTCTGGCCTTATATCACCTGAAACTTGCATCGTTTGACTGGCATCCGAACTCATCTTTCTTTTGACCGTTCTCCTTACTCTCATCAGGAGCCACCTCGTCTCTCTCGTCCTATCCCTAATTTAATTTCCTCCCGAGAGGTATCGGAAGTGGCATCAGAATTAAACATCCTGAACCCAATTTTCAAACATCGCCTAGTAGCCTAACGATGACCCTGCCCCCCCCCCACACCCCCTGACTTTACCCAGTCCTGTCCTGGCTCCACCCCCTGCTGGACCTCCCCTCCTCAACTGCATTCCGCACATCAAGCATCCTCCCGCCACGTTTCCTCTCTTCTCGTTTCCTTTTTTGAATCCACAACCACCCCGTGTATCTGTTTATTCTAGAAATTTGTATGAGTAATAACTATCCTTGTCCATATGCATGCAAGTAAATTGTTTTTGGTGAACCATCGCCGTTAGTAACCCTTTTAATATTTAAAGTCATCGATACCTTCAGGGGACGGGCCGGCCGCAGATAAAGAGAGGGTGGCAGGATGAGATATACGTTCGCATAACGTTAAAGTGACTATCTCCCAGTGCCTGCTGCGCCTCTCGCTGATCGCACCTGATCGCCAACAGCAAATGACCCTCATATGAACGACAGAACGGTATAATATATTCACTGAAAATGTTGACAGAAAATTGGAAAGTCGAGGAAAGAACATGTTTGATACTTCTGGCCCATCTAATCACCATAGTCTTGTGTCGGAATTTGTTTGCAGATCCGTCCAACCCACACTTCGGATATTTAATTTTAGGGCACAAAGAAAAAAAACTTTGATCAGTGTGTACTCATATCATCATATGTATACATTTAACTGCCAATTCAGTTCTGCAATTTATTATTGTTGGGGAACGAAAGGTGAACTGAGCGGAAAGCACTCGTTTTTCAATCCCCATTTGCATTTTCTTAATGGCAAATAAAAATATGTTTAATTAATTTTATTACTTGTTGTTCACTCTTCGCACAATTAATCGGATACCCGTGCGGTGTCAGAGTCGGCGGAAGGTCAATGAAAGTGGAGGGGCACAAACTTCAAAAACTATCGTGGTTCGACCCAGTGCGAGAAAAGTTACAATCTTACATCGGCAAATGTACGATTACCCGCTGTACCCTCGTTCAGATGACCACTCCATGATGTGGTCACTGTCCGAGCTCTCTGTTCAACATAAATCATCTTCCAAACCGAAGGATAGCATTCGGGTTAGATGGCTGAAGTAGAAGAGACGGGCCGAAGCGACCGAAGGTGAGATGCTTGGGCCAAATGAAACTAAATTGATTTGGATTTGCAGATAGTATAGTTCAGGAATGTGTGTACATCGACACGTTTGCATCCGCGCATTTTTAATTCCGTGTGTAACCGCGTAAATGTCTGTGGAGAGAAATGGAGGGACACATGTCCCAGTGACACCCTAATTCCGCCGTCTCTGGACAGCGCTGTACAAAAAATGCCATTCAAATTTCTAACACCTCATTCAAATGAACTCACTGGGCTCGTTCTAATGAGGTTTTATAAGATACAGGGTCAGATTTAGGACTGGGCAAGCTGGGCAGTTGCCCAGGGACATCCACGACAAAGGGCCTCCACATATTCCATGAAAAAAATTTTAAAAAAAATGTAAGGAAAAATGTTGGCTAACCTGAGCGACACGTACGTATCAATCAAAACCTATGGTTTTGATTGGTACGTGCGTGTCGTTCAGGTCAGCCTACATTTTTCCTTACAATTTTTTTTCATGAAATATTGAATATGACATTATCAGAGAGATTGACTTCGACAAATTGATCCAAGACTTTGCAAGGGTCAAGTCTCGTAAAGTGCTTATTTAGATAATCTCTACTTAGAAAAGTTTACTTTATGTATGACTGTAACTATCTCTTGTCGCCTTTTAGTTTCTAGCATTCTAAGGTAAGGTGGGCCTCCACTACTGAAGGCTGCCCGGGGGCCTCCACATGTCTAAATCCGGTCCTGATAAGATATGCTTTGCAATAAAAAATTACAATTTTTATACATTTAGAAAACATTTTATAGGTCATGTAGGGTGCTTCATGTGTTATCTTCTGTCGTATTAGGTAAAGGGTCAAATAACACTGCTCGGAAAGGGTGTTAACAAGGCGTTATATTTAGTATTTTTGAAGAATCCATTTTTTTAATGAATGATTTTAGAGTAATGCTGAGATATCGTCTCATTTGAGCCTCATTACGTTGGCGTTATATTGTGTACGTGTTCAAGTTTTCAAAGATACAAGAAAGTCGATTCCACAGAAGCCTGAAATATTGCAGACGACTGGGGGGTAAAATCCCAGGTCTATAATTAATCCATCAGCGTTCACGTGTACTGCATGTAAATTGGATTAATAAATAGTATAGCACAAACGTTTTATCGACATAACTTCTCTTCTGTGATCATGTTCACAAGTTTAGATTTGGATAGCACTTGTTGTTCAGAACGGCTGGTCGGTTCATTTGAGTAAAATACAAATTAGTGAATCAACATCTGTACGCATTGTTCAAATAACGGCAATATCTTAGAGCGGACTAAATACAGTGTTTTTTTATTCACCGATCGAAATGGGCAATCTGGTATCTCGGGGATCTAAAGATAACCGTTTTAGAATTTTTGTTTACACTGGTGACCGAGGATTTTCTGGCACTGATGCGAATATAAAAATTAAGCTGCATGACACAAACGGTGCCTGCTCGGACGAATCACTGTTAGACAATACATGGCAAAATGATTTTGAAAGAGGACAGGTGGATGTGTTTAATATTTGTGCTCAACGGGTTCATAACATTGGAAAAATAGAATTCTGGAGAGACGAAGCAGGTGTTCTTGATAACTGGTATGTGGAAAAGATTGAGGTAGAAAACAGAGGCAGAAACTGGAAATTCGTCTTCCCCATATTTCGATGGATAAAACCTGATCATCACTATATCATTAAACATCTTGACACCTCTCTGCCACAGTTTGATGAAGACCTAAAACAGCGACAAATGGAGCTGCAAGACAAAAGAAAGCTTTTTGAATATGTGCAGAATGCCCCCGGTCTTCCAGCACAGGTAATACTGAATATTTTAATACATTGAAACCAACTGGTTGAATTACTTTACGCGGCATTTTACTTACATTACAAAGCTTCGAAGTAACTGTCTTTAGTAGTGCAGTGGCTCGGACCTCAATATGCCTGTCCGCTGCCGGTCCAGGGCTGGACCGCGATCGGCATCGGACCACCTCTGATATACCGAACACAAACGAAGTGGACCGGTTTTGGTGCGATCCAGGGGTGTGGGGGAGGGTGAGGGGAGGGGTTGCAATGTGTAAAATTATAACTAGTGCAGGACACAACGTTCATTTTTTGGACTTGACCTTCCAACTTAATATGTGAAATAACATGAAGATCAGTTCCCCTCACAGTCTAAGACGCCTGCTCATCATGAATGAAGTCATGAGAAATACAAAATACTGCCCCTCGAGTACAACAGGGCGCCATCTGCAATGCTAGAGCATTGTAAATGGCGCCTTGCTGCACTCAATGTCAGCACGAGAAGATATACAATCTGCTTGTTACTTACAAAATTCGTCATTTTGCTGTCAGCTTATCAAACATATCTCGTATCCACTAAAAACCTACAGTGACTCTCCACCATTGAATACATACACGGAAGGTGTCAAAATGAGCAATATTATTAGTAGTAGGAGAGCAATGAACCGACCCTGTTTGGCCGGACTCCGGAAGTGGCGTCATAGTCATGTGGCCTAGTGTTGTCATGTTTGGTTGTCATGGTAACCAGCGTGGGAGGCCATCTTATGACGACATCCCCATAGTGATGCGTGGTGTTAGTGCGCATGCGCAACGCGTGTTGTTAGGATGATACGTGTTTCCGTCGGCCATTTTGTATACTGGATGCCGCCATCGTGGTTTCTAAGGTAGCATGTGATTGCTATGTTACACAAAGGTCTACAAAAGGATAAGAGTATATTCGGAGGGTATGTTCGATTGAAGAAGATTAATTTCCCGATTCGCAGAATTACCCAAATAAACCCGACAATCCACCCAAACCACCAAAATTTACTTTTATTTGATATGAAACCCCAGATCGGGCAAATAATAGTAGCACATAGTGCTATAGTACCGAGAGGGACCCCCGGGGGTAAGTGTGATTGAACTAGAGTATATCTAATTACCTAAATAGACCGGAAAACCCCTACAAACCACCAAAAATCTACCTCAAACTACCAAAACGGACTAGTCGAAGCTCCATTTTGAGCATATAAAAATAACACGTAATGATATAGAACCGAAATATCTTCTGGGGGCATGTTCTATTTTAATAGGGGTACCAGTGCTGATTTTCCCAGAATCCCATTTTTATGCCTTTTGCAGATGCTACTCTAACACTAACAGTCTATCGAGTCCAAAACTACATCTGGTTCTCTCGTCCAAGTCTTATACTCACCAGTCCTTCATTTCCTGTAACCTGTATGCAGAGTTATCACCCTTGTGTACAACAAAGGCCTATATGATTCTCATCATCTCGGTATTTAACAGCCATGTCCCATGGAATCTCTCTTTGGAAAACGTCTGGTCTTCGGCGCCCTTTTTTCTGAAAAGTAACTGAGGTATAATTTACTATCCCTCTTAGCCTCATTTCTGTTGAGGCCACGACGGCCATGACAAATCCCTCAATGAAGTCTAATTTACTATCCCTCTTAGCCTCATCTCGGTATTTAACAGCCATATCCCATGGAATCTCTTTTTGAAAAATGTCTGGCCTTTGGCACCTCTTTTTTCTGAAATGAGGCCATGAACGCAATGAGAAAATCCCTCACTGTGGTCTAATTTACCATCCCTTTTAGCCTCATCTCGGTATTTAACAGCCATGTCCCACGGACCCCCTTTTTGGAAAACGTCTGGCCTTCGGCACCTCTTTTTCTGAAATGAGGCCATGAGGGCCACGAAAAAATCCCTCAATGAGGTCTAATTTACTATCCCTCTTAGCCTAATTCCTATTGAGGCCATGAGGACCACGAAAAAAAACCCTCAATGCGGGCTAATTTACTATCCGTCTTAGCCACATTCGGTATTTAACAGCCATGTCCCACGGAACCCCTTTTTAGGAATCCCTTTTGGAAAATGTCTGGCCTTCGGCACCTTTTTCCAAAATGAGGCCATGAGAAAATCCCCCAATTTACTATCCCTCTTAACCTCATTTCGGTATTTAAGGATAAGTATGACCCAGCTCCTATATGGCTCCTAGCTCCTATATGGCTCCTATACAGCTCCTATACAGGTAGTCTTATCAACGGCTTCCATCTTATCTCCAAAGCTCCAAGGCCATTACTTGTTTACAACTATCTGTCCTATCATTAGCTTCTACAACAGTCTTGTGCCATTGCGGCCTTGTAACATCCATTACTATTAGCTACTGTTACTCTGACCCATGTCTCAACCATTAATATTGACTTGTAACAACACTACTTCCTAGCTACATCTATCTCTGCCTCGACTGTACCCTCGGTCAGATTGCTTCATATTCCCCCATTTTGTACCATTTTATACAGCGTTCAGTGTAAAATATCTATGGACAGGCAATGTAAGAGATTCCGTAAGTGGGATTCTTATCCGACACCGTAAAATTGGATTTCGTGATATTAACTGAATGAAGTTTTGAACTACAACCATTTGAACTAAATTCTGCCAATAGAGAAGGGGAATACCATCGAGCATTCATGTTTAATATCGAAAGGAGGCTAAGAGGGTTAATAAATTAGACCTCATTGAGGGATTTTTTCATGGCCCTCATAGCCTCAGCCAAAATGAGGCTAAGAGGGATAGTAAATTAGACCTCATTGGGGGCTTTTCTCATGGCCCTCATGGCCTCATTTCCGAAAAAAGGGTGCCGAAGACCAGACGATTTCCAAAAAGGATTCTTAAAAAGGGGTTACGTGGAACATGGCTGTTAAATACCGAGATGAGGCTGAGTGGGATAGTAAATTAGACCTCACCGAGGGATTTTTTCGTGGCCCTCATGGCCTCAACCGAAATGAGGCTAAGAGGGATTGTAAATTAGACCTCATTGGGGGATTTTCTCAAGGCCCTCATGGGAATCATATAGGCCTTTGTTGTTCACAAGGGAGATAACTCTGCATACAGGTTACGGGAGATGAAACACTGTGATTATAAGACTTGGACGAGAGAAGCAGAGATAGTTTGGACTGGATAGACTGTTAGTGTTAGAGTAACATCTGCAATAGGCATAAAAATGGGATTCTGGGAAAATCAGGACCAGTACCCCTATTAAATGGAACATACCCCCAGAAGATATCTCGGATCTATAGCATTACGTGTTATTTTTACATGCCCAAAGTGGAGCTTCGCCAAGTTCGTTTTGGTGGTTTGGGGTAGATTTTGGTGGTTTGTAGGGGTTGTCAGGTCTATTTGGGTAATTAGATATACTCTAGTTCAATCGAACTTACCCCGGGGTTCCTCTTGGTATTACAGCACTACATGCTTCTATTGTATGCCCAATCTGGGGGTTCATATCAAATAAAAGAACATTTTGGTGATTTGGAGGGATTGCAGGGTTTATTTGGGTAATTGTACGAATCGGGAAATTACTCTTATTCAAGCGAGCATACCCACCGAACATACCCCTAGCCTATTGTATTCCTTTGGGTAACATAGCAACCACGTGCTACCATAGAAACCAAGATGGTGGCCTCCAGTATACAAAATGGCCGACGGAAACACGTATCACCCTTACAGCACGCGCTGCGCAGGCGCACTAACACCACGCATCACTATGGGGATGACGTCAAAACATGGCCGCTCACGCGGGTTACCATGACAACCAAACATGTCTACACTAGGTCACGTGGCTATGACGTCACTTCCTGTGTCCGGGCCAGGGTCTGGCCAAACAGGGTTGGTTCATCGCCATCCTACTACTATCATTTAAAAATCGAAAATCTGTTGCGGACCGTCTTGAACCGACCCAGTCAGGCCCAGAGGGAAAAAAGCTTATCTCATACCCGCGTACCGGACCGTATCCGGACCACCAACGGCGGTCTGGTTTGGTCTGCATCACCCGATTGCTTGTGATGGAGGGGGTGGAGAGAGAGAGAGAGAGAGAGAGAGAGAGAGAGAGAGAGATGGTCAGGGAAGGAGAGAGAGAGAGAGAGAGAGAGATGGTCAGGGAAGGTGATTTCACTGATTTGGAACTTGCGACTTAGTGTATGGTCTAAAAAACTGTCCGCGAAATTCAAATCAAACTGTGCCGGTGCTTTTCTAACAGAACTTTAAATCATGTATAAAATGAAATGAGATTAGCTCATGTTACGCTGAAAGAGAAAACACTCTAAATATACTTCGCCTTAATTAAACTATTTATTAATTGAATGGTAGGATAGTTTTAGTCAAGCAGGATCAAATTGGTTAAATTCCAAGTTACATTGTAGGAAAAAAAATTCAGGTTGACATTTGTTATTTTGGCATGAGTGTGTGTGTGGGGGGGGGGGGGGGGGTGGGGGGGAGGGGGGTTTCGTGGGTGCACAAAACTGTGATGCGTTTCTAAGAGCCGCCGAGAGTGTGTTGGTCGGGCCCTCGAGAGCATTGAAAACGCAAGGCATAAACGGTGGTAGGGGTTGGATGATAGTCCCCATGGTGTTTCTTTTTTTAAATGGCTGACAGGAGAAACATCCTTATCCAGTCAATTCTTTCTATGCAACATTAGTCATTTATCACCTGAACTTCCGCGCGTGTTGTGCATCTCGTGTACAGTAAAGCGGGGCACATTGCTGGCATTGATCTAGTTGTCTCGAGTTTCTTTGGTAGCTGGAGAGGTAGGATCGTACCTTAGCTATATATGCCAGAGTAAATCGTACTCATTTCTATAAGTTCCACCATACCTTGATAAGTCAATTAAAATTCATTCACATCTGGCGGCTGGCCCTGAATTAAGCGAATAGGAGGGACAGGTTACGCTTTACTCAGTCTAACCTCCCACTTTTCTGCTATACTTCTCGTCCGTCATTCACGGTGGCTTCTGGAATATGTCAATAGTTTATTCATAACAGGTGGAATATTTTTATAGTTTAGCAAAAAACATGGACCCCAATATCTTTGCTTAACTTTTCAAAACCCATAAGACAGTTGTGTTTTCTTGCTTCTGTGCATTGTATGTTTGGGGGCATAAAGCATTCTTGTTCTGACAATTCTGTCAATGTGCAATTTGTGTACAACCGCAAACTACGGAAGCCGGTTAGTTCCCCCATAAATCCATTTTTATGTCGTAATTACGACATACTAAGTCTTAATTAAGACATCTTATGTCGTGATTACGAATTAGCAATGTCGTAATTACGACACAGCAAGTCGTAATTACGAGATAATGTACGTATGTCGCAATTACGACTTAGTATGTCGTAATTGTGAGGTAGTATATAGAAATTACTACATACTATGTTGTAATTATGACATACCATGTCGTAATCACGAGTTAGCTCTGACATAATTACGACATAATAAGTCGTAATTACAACATTCTATGCCGTAATTACGATATAGTATGTCGTAATTACGAGGTAACCTATGTCGTAATTACAACATACTAAGTCCTAAATACGAACTACTATGTCGTAATTACATGAAAAATTTTACAAAAATTGATTTACATATGGCACTAACCGGCTTTCGTAGTAATCTGTGATCTTTCGGAACCACTGATCACTCACTATGTCGTTAATGAACTTAGAAGCCATTTAGGAACATCTGTTTCATTTAAATTTTGTAAGGCTAATTGTGCGCGCTATGCAACATGGAACACTCGCGGTGAATGTAAACAGATGAACGATTCCCCCCATCTACATTTTAATACCATCGGCTGCATGCAGTTAGGAAAAATTCCATAAAATATAATTTATGATCCTCACGTTTTGTACATTTATATATTACGTGGTATTTGCATATGTAAACAGAAAATTCGGGAGGCGTTTCTGCATTTATAATGAACTATTCAATCCTTACCTTTTATCAACAGCAGCTACTTTTAGCAAAAGCCGTGATCCAGGATTCTGGGTTTCCGGGTGGGGTGGGGGGGGGGGGGGGGGGGAGGAGGGTCACATTTCAATCATAGATCATGATGCGAAGTATCATCCGATATGCGCAGCCAATAGATGGCCGATTGCACGAGAAGGTGTACTCCACTCACGTCTGCCAGTCCTGGAGCCTTACCAGGATTATTTTTTTAAATTGGAAGGCGAGTGTGGCCCTCCGATTGGGTTCTTCTGCACATGCATGGCCATTATGTTTTCCAGTTAGTCCAGCGATCTGAACGTAGAAGCTACCCCCCCCCCCCCCCCCCCCAGAGGGGTAGGCAGTACGTTCAGATCGCTGAACTAGTTTTTATTCCCACAGTTTTTAGCTCAACTTGACAAAGTCAAGCTGAGCTGTTGCCATCACCTCTCGTCCGTCGGCGTACGTACGTACGTCGCATGTAGTACGTACGTATGTACGTACGTCCACAATTTCCTTTGGCACTCCTCACAGGTCGCATTTATGATCAGATCGCTTTGAAACTTGGTATGCTTGTTTGGGATGACCTCTAGATGGGAGCTATCGATTTTCTTCAATTTCCGTCAAAAAATGTTGCCGCGGCCAACGTTCTTAGAACTTAGTTTAGTCAGACCTCAATATTTCCCTTTGGCACACCCTACAGGGCACATTTATGATCGGATTGCTTTGAAACCTGGCATACTTGTTTGGGGTGACATCTAGATGGGGGCTATCGATTTTCTTCCATTTCGTCAAAAAATATTGCCGCGGTCAACGTTCTTAGAACTTCGTTTAGTCCGACCTCAATATTTCCCTTTGGCACACCCTACAGGGCACATTTATGATTGGATTGCTTTGAAACCTGGCATGCTTGTTTGGGGTGACCTCTAGATGGGAGCTATCGATTTTCTTGCATTTCCGTCCGTCAAAAAATGTTGCGCTGGCAACAATCTTTGAACTTATTTTAGTCAGGCATCAATATATTCCTTTGGCATGCCCTACAGGGCACATTTATGAACAGATCGGTTTGAAACTTTGTATGTTTGTTTGGGTTACCTCTAGATGGGAGCTATCGATTTTCTTCGATTTCCATCAAAAAAGCTTGCCACTAGCAATGACCTTCGATGAACTTAGTAAAAACTTAGTGCAGTTGAGCATCAATATTTCCCTTTGACACTCCCTGCAGGGCACATTTATGATTGGATCGCATGGAAACTTGGTATGCTTGTGTGGGGTGACATCTATATGGGAGCCGTCGATTTTCTTCCATTTCTGTCAAAAAATGTTGCCACTGACCTTTGAACTTAGTTTAGGCAGACCTCAATGTTTCCCTTTAACACACCCTTCGGGGCACATTTATGATCGGATCACTTTGAAACTTGGTATGTGTGTTCAGAGAGACCTCTAGATGTGAGCTGTAGCTTTTTTTCATTTCCATAAAAATTATTGTCGTTATCACCAGCCTTTGAACTTACTGCATTTGTGCATCAACTTATCCCTTTTGCACTCTCTGCAGGGTATATTTATGAATTTCCATAAAAAATGACCTTCTACTTAGTGCATTTGTGCATTAACATCTTCCTTTGGCATGCCCCAGAGGGCACATTCATTATCAGGTTGTTTTAAAACTTTGTATGCTTATGCAGGGTGACAAAGATAGGAGCTATTGATTTTCTTTTCATTTCCATCAAAAACTGTTGCTGTTAGCAACAATCTTTGAATTTATTGCATTTGTGTATCAGCATTCTTTGACATGGCCTACAGGCCACATTTATCATAGGATTGTTTTTGATCTTGGTGTGCTCATTAGGCAATCTTCGTGTGCTCATTAGGCAAGACCTTTAGATAAGAGCTATTGATTAGCATTCATTTCTGTGAAAAAAAGTTGCCATTTACAATAACCTCTGAACATACTGCATTTGTGTATCAACATTCTTCCTTTAGCCAGTCCTACAGTTTACATTTAAAAATGCATTGATTACTCTGACATTGTGCACACACAATGCTGTTATGTTGAAATTTCATCAAATAACATTGGTACCAATGATCTTAAAGTTTGCCATGTCATTTATAACTTACCAAGTTCAAGTTTGTCAAGTTGAGCTACAGTGTCATTGACACTTTCATTTGTGTTGACGCATTCAAATTTAAAAAAAAGGAAAGCCAATTTATAAAGGCTCATGGGAAATCCGCGCATGAGTTTTAGCTGTAGGTATGGGGTATACGGTGTTATCACCGATAATACGTGAACATTCACTATCTCGGGTAGTGGATGTCCGTGTATTATTGCTGTTAATACCCTGTCCCTTGGTCACTTTGTTTGCGAAAAAGTTTTAGTTACCCGCGAAAAGTCGTTTATGTTACACGGGGAGGGGGGGGGGGGGTGGGGGGGGGTAACATAAATTGTAAAACACGCGAACGAACTCCATGTTTTGACAAAGTACTACAACATAACATTATTAAATTACTGATCTCGCTTGCTTACTAGAAAGACTTCACAGCATTTAAGAGCTATCTAGATTCAAGGATTGAGCATTGCATTCACATTATAAATAGAATGGCATGCTATTTCCATCTGAAAAGAATTTCCGCTTAAATAAATAGAAACAACAAAAGCGCGATCTCTTTATTTTTGCCCTAAAATCCCGTTAAGACGTAAAACAGCATGACTGGCGAAGTAAAAACGGAGAAGACGAAGAAGCATATATCATATATCACATCAACCCTTTTCCCGTGCGTTGATATTATGCTATGCAGCGTAACCTCTCAACGGGTTACCATATAAGCCCTGCATTTCCAGGTCTGTCCTCTAAAGCATAGACAATACATGTTATCAAAACATAGGCAACAATAAAGTCAATATAATTAATGATGAAATTTATTACATATCAGTGATGATGAACTGTTTTAACCCTTTACCTAACATGAAAAGCAGACGACACTTGCAAATAAAATTCTTGAATAACTGATTTTTTTCATTTTTTTGTCTCAAAAACATAGGTTATGACCCCTCAGTGGAACGAGCTCGACGAGCTCGTTCCAAAGAGGGGTCATAACCTATGTTTTTGAGAAAAAAAATAAAAAAATAATAAAAATTAATTGGCGAATTTTCTGAATAGCGCTGGCCGGTTTTGTCGTTACGTTGGGTAAAGGATTAATAAAAAAATAAAAAGAGGAAGCGCAATGGCTCAGTGGTGTGGTTGCGGCATTGGACTTTAAGCTGAAAGAGTCACGATTCGATCCCCGCCAGGGGGAACTGCGTTGTGTCTTCGGGCAAGGCACTTAATCCCGATTGCCCATGTGGGGGCACGGTGTCACGGTGATGCTGTGTACTGAGGCGTACTGCAGGTCGATGGTGCACATGTATTCAACCGATGCTAACCTTGCTTGTGTGGAGTTAGTACGTTGTGGAACGTAACAGTTACTCAGCACTGCTCGGTGCTTCTCTCCGGGTACTCCGACTTCCCCCACCCGTAAAACTGTCCGACGCGAGGTGACTCTGGCTGTCTAAAGTGTCGGTAAACCCCAATAAATAAATAAATAAATAAATAAATAAATCGTATTATAATTCATCCTTAAAAAATAAGTCGAAGTATCTGTGAAACGTACCAAGTCGGTCTGGGAATCTGCAGAGTCACAGAAACTTTCAAGTTATGAACACATGCCCTGAGTGAATCAGGAAATATTAGAACACTAAGAACAGTAAGATACACAAACATGTTCTGTTCAGGGAATCGATAAGTGTCCTGACAACACCGAGTTTCTATAAGTAACTTAGCAACATTTAACTAACAACCTGCACCTCAGTTGATAGTGTGTCGGTCTCTACCCTCGTAAGTTCATAAAGCAGTAATATCGTCACGCATCCAAACCATCGTCGAATTAAAACCAGTCTGCAATAACGCAAGGCAAATAATAGACTTTGCGTTATTATGGTAAGGTTTTAATTAGACTTATATTGTTTCATTTGTTCGCAGTAATTTCGCAGAGACACGTGCCCCCAACGTTTCCCAGAAAGAGTTGACAGAAAGAAAGAGATTTTAGCCCAACATTATCTTTACCAACCCATCATTGGAATCGTATTGGGAATTAGCACGAAAGGGTGCACAACCGCCAAATGCCAACTTTCTGTTCAACCTCAATGTCGCGTCCAAAGTTTTTCTCGGTGGTTTCTGATAGAGGGACATCTCCTGATTAAAAAAAAGTACATGCAACAGGGTGTGAGACCTGTGTACCCGCTGTGGAATTTTGTCTCTACCATTCCTTATATGATTAGACGCAATTCAGTTTTCAACCACTGTTCATAACGTTTACGAAAGTGGAGCGTTTCATCCCAATTTCCGGAGAGGCCAGAGGCCACCCCAAGCCCTCCGCCCCCCGAACAAGAACATTTTGTTGGAAATTAAAAAACTGTCAGTTGAAATTAGTATCCTTTAGCAGTATACATGGGCATAACAGATTCATAAAAGTGATAAACAAATGCGGCATTGGGAAATCACATACTAGTTTAGCTGACTGTCTTACTATCCCGAAAAAGACACGAGTGTAATGTGATGGCAAATTACATCCTCACGATGTGGGAGTCATAGTCGGCGTCACTGCGCATGCGCTACACGTGATATTGGGGTCATACGTGTTTCCGTAGTTCACTTTTTGCTGGGCCACCTTCTTGGTTTCTATGGTGGCACGTGGTTGTTATGAGGCACATGTCGTAGTGATACAGACATAATGACTTTGTTTCGAAAATGTTCGATTGACCTGCAATACATTGGTAGTATAGTATTGGCGTATTCGATTGTTCTGGGGTGTTCGATAAGATCCTTTAATATTGAATAGTATTGATCTCTACCGACTAATTGTCTACACTGCACCATACATGCAGCACACGTCCATATACCAGGAATGTCAACATTCTCAAAATTCTGGAGCCTATGCTTTCTTGATTATGGCATGTAATATTATGCAATTCTTTAAAAATAGAACTGCCCCTAAAGAATTGGCAAAGGTACAAATAGCTTTCAACACTGATGTCAGAACTAGTTACTGTTTTAACATGAGAACGGCTGGAAGCCTTTTCCACGCAGTGTAAATTAATTATTAAACATTGTTGTAAACTCTTTACGATACAACTTAAAAGGTATACTATTAAAGTTTAGTTTCATTATGTACTCATGTACTGGTGCACCATGTGCCCCAGAAACATATCCATGGGCACTTGCGGTATTTGTTGGCAACTGAAGACCAGTGGTTGGTGAATTAACGAGGACTAGTAATATTATTTAACTATTGGTGTTTAAGGTCACATACTTATGGACAACGGTTAATCATGACCGTGACAGTTTTACGGGTGGAGGAAGCCGGAGTACCCTGAGAGAACCACCGAGCAACGACAAGCAGCTGCCAGCTCCCCAACATCGTAACTCCGCACTGCAGCACAGGCAGGATTGGTTGAAGACATGCGGACCATCGACGTGCAGGACGCCTTAGTACACGGCGTCATCGTGCCCCCATGTGGATAATCGGGGTTAAGTACTTTGCCCAAGGACACAACACGGGAGTCCGAATCGATCGCTCAGACGGTCACCCATCCGAGGACTAACCGGGCTCTGCGTTGCTTAACTTCGATGATCTGACGAGAACCGGTTATCGCAACGCCACCACGCTCCCCAACGAGGACTAGTGCTATGTGCACTACTGGGAAATATTCATTCTGCTATTGGTTATCGCTAACTCTTGTCACTTCTATCAGCTCTGCAGTAACAGTATGGCACCTGCTTCAATCACCATCGGCTCTACTTACTACGGCTAGGCCCAGTCACAACAGCCAATAATACTACACTACTGAATGCGACTACTAACAACACTGCTAATGAATATCACTATCATTTCTATGCTTGGCGTCCTCTGTGGCCACCACTACAGGTTCCAGTGTGTACCATTATCATTCCATATATAGTTAGGTATTCCCCCCCCCCCCCCCTAGACCGTGACGTGTCAATTTGCCATTTTTATTTCAGACTATGAGGACCACGAGGAAAGCCCACAGTGAGATCTAGGGGAGCACTCTTCATACCATCGCTTTGGTATTGAACGGCCATGTTTCATGATACCACCTTTCCGGAATCCCTATCATAAAACCGACTGGACTTTTTCGTCGCATGAAGCCTTGGGGGCTATGAGAAAACGCACCGCCGAGGTTTATCGACGCACCGCTTATACCCTCATCTAGGTAATGAACGGCCAAGTATCGCAGAAGCTCCCTTTCGATACATCTATCATGGAACAGGCTGGACTTTGCCATCACTTTTTCATGGTTTATGGTCATGAGGACTACAGAAAAATCCCTCAATGATACCCAAACCCAAATACCCTATACTGATCTCAGTAACTGATCAGCTTCAGCTGTCTTCGTCCATTACCACAGTCTTCCACGACTACTACGTCTAGTTTCCTTCACTATTTCACTGCTACTACTAGCTATCCATATCACTATCTCCTAGTTGTAAACAAACAAAAAAAAAAACAAAAAAAAAAGAACTGCCATGTGCGGATACAGTTGTAGTACAATCTTTATTGCTGTGAGATATACAACATTTTGGAATAAAGAACAATTTGAGGGGTATAAAAAGCACGCGACCCATTGGGCGTGTATGTCACAAATAACAAGTGTTTTTCCAAACACCCAGGGTTGTGCTCGCATAGACTTCCACGTGCTCACTCTAATGCACTCTTATTCATTCATTCATTCATTCACTCAATCACCCACCCTCCCATCCACCCACCTGAACCCACCCACCCAATAGATAACGCCACCCAGACAAACACTACAGTCACACATGAATTCCATACGACCTCCCTCTCGCAACTCAGTAAGTCCCACTCGGTCTTTCGCACGCTCCCACATTCATTCGTGTTGTCAGTGCTAAAAATGTGTTTTTTTTACTGTAAAACTCCATTCTCTTTGTAGTTTCAGATAAAAACACCAGCCCAGACATTGACTCCCGGACAGCAATCGATTCAGCCACTTTCCAGGAAGCAATGTCGTGGATTGTGTTCTCAACAGTAAAGAATGAGAGACACTTCTTTCCTCTCTGCTATAAATAACATTTAATAACTGCAAAGACTGTCAATCATCCCGCCATCTGTTCTCCCTGAAGGCAGACCGGATGGCGAATGCTCAGCATCCACTCTCCCCTTTAGGCTGATGGATGACTCCCAACTTCAACAACACATATTGGTGGATTTTTTACTTTTTGTAACCGTTATGGATAACATGCTGGGGCTGCTCCCAAACCAGCGACTGACCACACCGTCCCCGACATCTTCCAGAAAGCTTTTAATGAGAGCCTCCTAGAAAATAATGTCGGGAGAGCTGTCATCGACGTTTAAGAAAGAAAATGTACCTGATTTGCCCTAACAAGAGAGACAGCGTATTTACTACGATGTATGGGGATTTACATTAATTCTGGAAAAATGTTTCTTCCTCCTGTTGTATGCTTTGACAAGGAAATTAGCGCTTTGACGAGGATAATGATGCAATATTACATTCATCGATCGATCAGTTGGCGGAAATATTTCAGCAAGGTGTTCTACAGTCGAAAAGGTGTTTTCTTATGTCGCTATAAAAGCAACACTCCATCAAAAATTGTAATTCATTTTCTATCGAGTGTTGCTCACACAGTGTACATAATCGTTCACGAGGCCGCTCGTTTATGAACCTACCAGCCTCGATACGCAGTCGAAGAAAACCACAGCGGAACTGGGCCATAACCAATCGTTGTTGGCGATCCAAATTAATTTTTACGTAACTTTCTGTTTCACTGGATTTTTTAAAGAACTTTTAGGTTCTTAGTTTGGGCACATATTGAATACCGTCCAACCATTTCTCTGAAAAATATCTATGTAATAAAACCTCCATTTCCGTTAAGTCACAGTGTGATTGACTATCAAAAAGATCACTTTTATCTATTTGTTCAAACAGATATCATCTTTTATCTTATAATCTTATAATCAACATGTATTTTGTCTGTATTAACTCCGCAACTGTCGTGTATCCGGCCCCCGATACAGATGTTTGTATCAGGGGGTCGGATACAAGCACGTTCGTTCGCGTGAGTTCCATTTTTTTTCTTTTTGTTCATCCGTACGAATAAATAGTTCGTTATATATTCGTCTACATTCTTGACTTATCCCCCATATATTGTAAGATAAAATGATTATTACCATTATGTGGATGTACAAAATATGTATTTGAGTCTCGCTCCGGGTTCTAAGGGTAGATCACGACTCGTCTTCGATTCGTCGTGATCTGCCCTCAGAACCCGGAGCTCGACTCGGATACATATTTTGTACAACCACATAATGGTAATAATCTCTATATATCAGTACACCACCCGTCCTGATCGCTATTTTAATCCAACTGGAAAGCATTGTGTGCTAAACTATTATTATTCGACTCAACCAATTTATTCCAAACTCTGAACATATTTAACCAGTGTCGCTATTTGCAAGATTTAAGCCCCATGTGTGCATTTACTACCAACAGTGGTTTAAAAAGATATACACCTAAACAATATTGAAATGCCCTGTTTTGTATTGCATCTATGCATGGATGTGTTTTAAAGCCCCCAAACGCCAGATGCGTAGTCCAAAATTAGACAGAACATTGACTATATAATTTTTCAAAAGTCTGTTAGCAAGATTATTGGCAATAATAGTAAAGTTTTTACTTTCATAAAGAGAAACACCAAGGTAATTATATTGTTCAACTCTTTTCGCCCCAGTTTAAATTTCTAAGCAATTTAGTCTTTTTAGCTCACCTGGCCTAAAAGGGCCAAATGTTTTGAAACTTTGCATGGTTGATGACAGAGACCCCCTAATAACGATCCTCATTTAATGTTGATCGGGTTGCAAACATGGATTCAATTGCGGCTAGAAACCTTAAGGGAAATAACATTTTCATCTTCTTCTCTGTAACAACTGAGCCGATGTGAACTAAACGTGGCAGGAATGGTCTATGGGAAGTCCTCTACACACGATCCGCATTTTGTTCCCATGGATTGAAAAAACATGGCCGCCGGAGGCATTCTTTGATTCTGATTAGTGGATTTTCAAAAATCTTCTCCACTGAAACTGCCAGGCCAAATGTTTTGATACTTCACATAAATGATGACAGGAACCCACTTTACCAACGATCCTCATTTAATGTTGATTCGGTTGTAAACATGGCCGCAATTGCGGCTTATAGTTACTATAGAAACCATATGAGAAATCACATTTTCATCTCATTCTCTGGAACTACTGAGCCGACGTGAACCAAACCTGGCAGGGATAGTCTATGTGAGGTCTTCTACAAAAGCGCATTATTTTTGTTACCATGCATAAAAAACATGGCTGCCAGAATCATTTTTAGCTTAACTTGACAAAGTCAAGATAAGATATTGCCATCACGCGTGCGGAAGTCTGCGAGTCTGTGAGTCTGTTCACATTTTCCTTCAGCACGGGCTACACCCCGCAGTTCTTGTCTGATCGTCACGAAATTTCAAATGCGGGTTTGGGGGCATGTCTAGATGAGAACGTCCCCTTTTGGTCGCGATCGGTCAACCGGTATGGCTGCCCGAGCCCAAAACCCGAAAACCATTAGCACAGTCTACAGGTCGTATTTATGAAGGGATTTCATTGTAACTTTGTAGGATGCCTCTGTATAATGCCTAGATGAGAACGTCCCCTTTTGGTCATGATCTGTCAACCGTGATGGCTGCCCAAGCCCGAAACCCAAAAACTTTTAGCATAGTCTGCAGGTCATGTTTAATATGGAGGGATTTCATTGTAACTTGGTAGGATGACTCCTTATGATTTCTAGATGAGAATTTCCCCATTTGGGCGTGATCTGCCAACCGTGACGACTGCCTGAGCCCAAAACCCGAAACCCTTTAGCACAGTCTACAGGTCATATTATATCATTATTGAGGAATTTCATTGTAACTTGGTGGGTTGACTTCATATAATGTCTAGATGAGAAAGTCCCCTTTTGGACGTGATTGGGCAACTGTGACGGCTACAGGGGCCCGAAAACCTTTAGCACAGCCTGCAGGTCATATTTATTAAGGGATTTCATTGCAACTTGGTAAGATGACTCCAAATAATGTCTAGATGAGAACGTCCCATTTTGATCGCGATCATTCAGCCTTGATGGGTGCCCGAGCCCAAAAACCTTTACCATAGGCAAAAGGTCATATTTATGGAAGGATTTCATTGTAACCTGTTAGGTTGACTCCATATAATGCCTAGATGATGACATCCCCTTTTGGTCATGTTTGGTCAACTGTGGTGGCTGCAGGTGCCCGATGCCCGAAAACCTTGAGCACAGTCTACAGGTCATATTTATCAAGGGATTTCATTGTAACTTCGTAGGATCACTCCAGATGATGCCCAGATGAGACTGTCCCCTTTGGTTGTGATCATTCATCCATGATGGCTGCCAGAGCCTGAAGCCTGAAAACCTTTAGCACAGCCCACAGGTCATATTTATGAAAGGATTTCACTGTAACTTGGTATGTTGACTTCATATAATGTCTAGAAGAGAACATCCCCTTTTGGACACGATTGGACAACTGTGACAGCTACAGGGACCCGAAGCCAGAAAAAATTTAGAACAGTCTACAGGTCATAATTATGAAGGGATTTCATTGTAGCTTGGTATGATGACTCCAAATAATGTCTAGATGAGAACATCCCCTTTTGGTCGCGATCATTCAGACTTTATGGCTGCCCGAGCCCAAAGACCTTTAGCATAGTCTAGAGGTCGTATTTATGGAAGGATTTCATTGTAACTTGTTAGGTTGACTCCATATAATGCTTAGATGATGACATCCCCTTTTGGTCGTGATTGGTCAACTGTGATGGCTACAGGTGCCCGAAGCCCGAAAATCTTCAGCACAGTCTACAGGTCATATTTATGAAGGGATTTCATTGTAACTTCGTATTATCACTCCAGATGATGCTCAGATGAGAATGTCCCCTTTTGGTTGCGATCATTCAACCATTATGGCTGCCCGAGCCCGAAGCCCGAATACTTTAGCATAGTCTACAGGTCATATTTATGAAGGGATTTCATTGTAACTTGGTAGGTTTGACTTCATATAACATCTAGCTGAGAACGTCCCCTTTTGGACACGATTGGGCAACTGTGACAGCTAAAGGGGCCCGAAGCCCGAAAACCTTTAGAACAGTCTACAGGTCATAATTATGAAGGGATTTCATTGTAGCTTGGTAGGATGACTCCAAATAATGTCTAGATAAGAACGCTCCCTTTTGGTCGCGATTATTCAGCCTTGATGGCTGCCTGAGCCCAAAAACCTTTAGCATAGTCTATAGGTCGTATTTATGGAAGGATTTCATTGTAAGTTGTTAGGTTCACTCCATATAATGCCTAGATGAAGACATCCCCTTTTGGTCGTGATTGGTCAACCATGATGGCTGCCCGAGCCCAAAGCCCCAAAACCTTTAGCACAGTCTACAGGTCATATTTATGAAGCGATTTCATTGTAACTTGGTAGGTTGACTTCATATAATGTCTAGATGAGAACGTCCCCTTTCGACGCAATTGGGAAACTGACGGCTACAGGGACCCGAAGCCCGAAAACCTTTAGCACAGCCTACAGGCCATATTTATGAAGGGATTTCAATGTAACTTGATAGGATGACTCGTTTTGGAATAATTTCACTGTAACTTGGTAACTTTCGCTGATATATGTTAACTGTGAGGGCCACATACATTAACTGTGAGGTCATATTAACCCACCCCTCAGCTCTTTAGTACAGTGTACACCTCATATTATTTTTATCAAAAACATAGCATTCAGGGAACAGAAATGATTCCCAATTATCACAATTCTTGTCTTATTTCATAATCCTTTCATAAACATTGAACATTATCCTTTTCATCAAACACAACACACAAGTTAAGCTACATTGTCATTGACACTTTCATTGATTCTGGTTGGGGGATTTTGAAAAATCTTTTCCTCTGAAACCACACGGCCAAATGTTTTGAAACTTTGCATGGTTGATTTACTGAGACACACTCTTCAACGGTTCTCATTTAATGTTGATCGGGTTGCAAATATGGCAGCAGTTGTGGCTTATAGTTACTATAGAAACCCTATGGGAAATCACATTTTCATCTTCTCTGAAACTATTGAGCTGACGTGAACCAAACCTGGCAGGGATAGCCTATGGCAGGTCTTCTACAAACGCGCTTATTTTGTTACCGTGCATCGAAAAACATGGCTGCCAGAAGCATTTTTTGATTCTGGTTGGTGGATTTCGAAAAATCTTCTCCTCTGAAACCACAGAGCCAATTGCTTTGAAACTTTGCATTGTTGATGAGTGGGAGACCCTCTACCAACGATCCGCATTTACTGTTGATCGTCTTGCAAACGTGTCCGCAATTGCGGCTTATATTTACCATAGAAACCCTATGAGAAATCACATTTTCATCTTCCTGGAACTGCTGAGCCGACGTGAACCAAACTTCACAGGAATGGTCTATAGGAGGCCCTCTACAAACGATCCTCTTTTTGTTCTTGTTGGTTGGAAAATGTGGCCACTAGAGACATTCTCTGATTCTGATTGATGAATTTTGCAAAAAACTTCTCCTCTGAAACTACAATGTAAAATGTTTTGAAACTTCACATGATTGAGGACTGGGACAACTTCTACCAATGATCCTCATGTAATATTGATTTAATGTTTCAAACATGGCCACAATTGCAGCTCATAGTTACCATGGAAAGCCTATGGAAAATCACACTTTTATATGTAGTTCCAGGTGAGCGATTACCGGCTCAAAAGAGCCTCTAGTTTTCATTTAATAGCATACGTCATTTATTACACCAGGTATTCACTATCTGCATATCACATTCATTTTTAGACAAGAGAACAATGTCATCTGCACACAAAAGAATGGAAGTAATGTCATCACCGACTTTTACCCCCTTTTGACAATCTTTTATTTCCCTAGCCAAATCATCAATAAATATATTAAAGAGTGTAGGGGATAAAGTATGCCCTTGTTTTACCCCACTGAAAGACGTGAAATATTCTGTCAGTTCACCGTTGACCATAACTCATGATTCAGTACCACAGTACATGTTCTAAATTGACCTATACATATTTCCATCAATACGGATCTTCAATAATTTATACAACAGCATATTACGATCCACATGGTCGAATGCCTTTGGATCTCTACGCCTCTGTTTCGTAATATTTTAATTTGGTTGATATCGATACGTAAAATATTAAACTGGATAAATAGGTTACAAAACAAAAATATATCCAAACAAACATTAATATTAATCGTCAAACTTTTCTTTGAACGAAAATATCATTTGATCGAAGGCCGAAATATATTAAAGAGAACATCAACGCTTTTAGCTGTTCATCTTGGGAATATAATTTCAGATTCCCGCCATTCAAATCTGTGTAAAATTCCCCAGTAAGTTTTATTGGGAACTCAAAACACGGAAATAGGAATATATATCAAACTTTCGCCCTTATTACCTGCTACATTCGATAGTACACGTATTTCCTTACATTTGGGCAGAGTTTATTGACCCAAACCATGTTTTATCCTTTACTTATCGAGATTTGAACTCGGGTGAAGCGTCAACAGCGCTTAGATATCGTCCATGTAAATTTCTTCGATTTGACATTGAGATTCCCTTGTGCTCTCAATCGCCTGAACAATTTGATTAAGGTGGTACTGCTAATCAACATCCTGGAGAAATGTTCTTGGTAAGGGTTTATTTAATTTGTATTTAGCATTTAGTTTATTTATTTCGGAGCTTGGCTGCATTTGGATACTGACATCAACGTTATATTCAAAGACAACAAAATTATGATCTGGAGGTTTACTCCTTTCTCCCATCCTTGGGTACAAGGAAAATTTTTCTGTTAAGGAGGCTTGTGTGAAAACATAATATAGAATTGTCGCACTTATCAAAAATGTCATGTGCAACAGAAGTATAATCTACCACTGAACTACCCCAAATACACAGAACGACACACGGGTGTTAATAGGTTTATCCATATGGCACGAGTGGCAGCCTCTCGGTTCATCCTTCCGCGATGGCACAAGTGTCATATCGATTAACCCATTCGCACGCGTGTGTCGTTCTGTGTTTATTACTCGCCTTCACGTCTATAAAAGGGAATTATTAGAAGGACACTCAACAATTCATTTCACAACTCGTCGAATGAGTTCCAATGTGTTCCGTGTGCCACTATGGGCACGAACTATCAACAAAAAGAACACAGCCAAATTTGCGAGGGGAACCCGTGTTACTATTTTTTGCTACCGCTAGCGATTCGAATTGTAATTGCAGTGCACGATTTGTAGAAAATGTCAGTGAAATTTCGCTTCTATTTAAAAATAGTCCGTCAACGAATTCCGTTCGGCACATGTGTGCGGAACGAATTTTAATTTTCCGCATGGTTTAGAGTTGCTGTAGATGGGGATTTCATAGAACAGGCGCGTAATAAAAATGAATACATGTGAAGTTGTCATTTAACGGATTACCTCTCCCATTCAAGAAACACATTTTTGACTCGTTGAGAATCTAAAAAAAAAACAAAAAAGCCCGTCCATGTTGATTTACTGTTACCAATTATTACTCGATCTGGTAAAGTATCGAATTTTGTGTTGTAATCAAATAAGTTGCCTATCCGTGCATTAAAATCTCCGCAGAGAATGACTGGATGGTCTCCACAGTGTAAGTAAGTATCCACAAGAAGGTGAGAGAAAAAGGAGTCTTCATCCGACCCCACGGGGAATTCTCCGGTGGAAGGTAGCATGAGAAAACTACAAGAGCTGAATCATTATCTTTCGATTCGAGCTTTCCACACCAAATACCCTCATAAGAACGATCCAGAACAATATAATCGAAATGTTTCAGCAGCTTTACTTGAACACCTCCCGAACTCCTCGGGGCCAAACTGTGTCTCAGCATTCTATTAAATTCTATCCTATCAATTCATACCCGTCTATCTCCATCACATATTCACCGTTTACACCTCTGCAAACACATTTTCAAGGACACTGCAGTGAATGAGCTGTTCAGAGAATCTCTACACAATACATTAACATGGCAATCAATGTATTGTCGAGGCCGGGGAGAGGGTTGGGGTTGGGCTGCCCAGGCCTTGGCCCAGGGGTCCAGGATCCTTGGGTCAGGCCTGCCCCCACCCCACTCCCCCAGTTCTGATCCCTGTGTTAAGCCCGACCCCCGACCCCCGAACGAGAACCAGCAAGAATACGAATTCCAAATTTACTTTGAAATGGACAAAGGACAGCGAACATAGAATCAGTAAACACCCCAGAAATACATTTTAAAATTCAAAACTTCAGGATGAAGACTTATTCCATTACCAGGGATGGCACAGAAGATGCAGTCCATGACTTAACAAGTATAATAAATTCAGTTAACAAGACAGCTTGTAGGTTGTTACCAAAATGTAAAGGTAAACAAAAACTTAAGCGTAAGTGGTTTGACACAACCTGCAAATCTTTAAACAAAAAATGAACACAGTTGTTAATACTATGAAAAAAGACTGGTGTCAAATCTTTGTTAACAATTTTTTGTCGCCGCACAGAAGTCGTACAAAAAAGAAACAAAACGCAAATCCAGAGTGTTTTACAAAAACATGTGCAATCAGCTCGATATATTAGAATCCTCGGACCCAAGTCTTACTGGAAAATAGTAAACTATCTCAGATCAAAAGAAGCTCCTTCAAATGAGCTTGACCCCGATAGAACGGTCGATTTCTTCAAAAATTTGTTTTATAAAGAGGTCACAACTGGGAAAAATCATCTTACAAAAACAAAAATTAATGTAAAAGAGCCTTTAAATTATGGAAATATAACCACAGAAGAGATAAATACTGCCCTCAGGCAACTAAAAAACAAAAGGTCTCCTGGTACACTGCAAAAAATATAGGTTCTCTTTAGAACCAAAACTGGTTCTAATCTTGTCCCTGAGATGGAACCAGTACTGGTTAAACAGTATTTATTTCAAATCAAATAAATTTATAAAGATTAACATTAAATATTAACAGAATTAAACATAAATTGAGGGGGTTTAAGCCGTAAGTTTAGAGCTCATACGAGGTTGTCTCAAATCATTATTAAGCAAAGGAGATATGAACAGTTGGCATATCGAACCAGTTTTGGTTCTATAAAGAACCAAAACTGGTTCGATATGCCAACTGTTCATATCTCCTTTGTTTCAAAATGTTTGGCGACTGCGTTGAATAAGCTCCAAGTTTACTGCTGAATCTACTTCAGTTCATGAAATATTCTGTTAAAATCGAACGCTAATATAAGTAAACTTATTTGATTTCAAATAAATACTGTTTAAACAGAACTGGTTCCATCTCAGGGACAAGATTAGAACCAGTTTTGGTTCTAAAGAGAACCTATATTTTTTGCAGTGTACAGATCATGTGTCAAATGGAATGCTGAAGATTCCGGTACCTTTCATGATTGACGATATTGTTCAACCAAATATTAGATTATCCTCTTAGTTGGAGTGAATCTACTCTCACAACAATCTATAAAAAGGAGATAAGTATAATTCTGACAACTACAGGGCCATCGCCCTAAGCTGTACATTGGGGAAACTGTTTAACAAAATTATAAACCGCAGAATTAATTATTTTTTAGAAGATAATAACTTAATTAGTGAAAATCTATTAAACAAAGACAGGTCGACATATATGATTTTTAAGGGGCCCGAAAAATAACGAATATCCCCAAATTTCCAATAGGGGTAAAGAACTGGAATGTACCTCAAAATACACATACCTCGGGTTAACCTTTTCGGAAAATGGCGTCTTGAAACAAGCACAGTCTGAACTTAGTCTTAAGGGGCTCAAGGCTCTGTACAGTTTACGCAGCTCGTTCAAAAAGAAATGTACGCCAACCGTGGTTGTCTTTTCAGTGCTGTTTGATAAACTGATTAAGCCGATATTATTAAACGGCAGTGAAATATGGTGAACGGAGTATAATATGAGAAATAGAGATACTGCACCGATCGAAAGGACTCATATCAAGTTATGCAAACTGATCTTAAATGTGGGCAAACACTCCTCCATCCAGGCTGTACGTGCAGAGCTTGGTCGATATCCAATAACATTGGATGCTTCGGTACGATTCGCCATTTATACTGGTAAATTACTTACCGCTTCCCCGGATAGTATTCTGAATGATGCTTTTGTGGAAGCTGAGAATGTAAACACCCTGACTCAACAATTGAAAAGCTTAAAGGACTTGGATTTAACAGTTTGAACGAAACTGAAATTTTCAAAAGTAAAATTAATTTTCTAAAGTCCAAACTTGACTCGAAACATATTAAATTATTTAAAGAAGATATACACAATGATAATAATAAAAGAATAGGAAAAAATGAAGCTAGAAACTGTTTCACGCGATTGCGCATCAACAACCAGGAACTGTGGATCGAACGTGGAAGGCATTTACAACCTCCTTGTCCAATGGAACACAGAATATGCTAAGCTTGTACAATGGGGAAGGCGGAATCGGAATGGCATTTCGTGATGGAATGTTCACTTTTTGCACCATTGAGATAGGAATTATTTCGCACAATTTCTGACGAAATAATTGACTTCCCTCTAATGGATAAAATTGACAAATTTAAAGTCATAATGATTAATAATAATCCAGTGCTATGCAATGTTATTTGTAACATGGTCCATCTCTTCCTTTACAAGAGGGACTTCTAACTTAAAGAAAACAAGTCCTTATAACAAACATTTTTTAATGGTGTTTATTATTAATGTAATGTCAGTTACTACATTTCTGTTACTTTTTGTTATATTATATATATAGAAAAAAACCATAGTAGCTTGGTGTACCAAATGTTCACCACGAGTGGTGAACATTTGGTACACCAAGCTACTTTGGGTATATTTTATTTATACCATGATCGTCAGATTATTAAGAGTCGCTATTATTTTTTCTCGATTTTACTGAGCACCAGACGTACATACGAGCGAATCTTTTTTTGTTTACACGAGCATCGGTGGGCGGTACTTCCGCTGTCAATTTTATCCCTGAAACGAAATGAAAAAAAGAAACTGAGCCTTTTTCGTTTTAATAACATACTATTTCGAGTTATGCATGCTTTATTAACATGAGACAATGCTTGTTTGTTAATTTTTGGCATCTTATGAGGTAAACCCATTTAAAAACGTAATAAATAATTGCCACTTCCATTTCACTCTTCGCGAGGCGACGTGAGATAAATTTAGACAAGTTTGCATTCAGGTCGACGTTACCAAAGGTCAACGGGAATGTAGTTCTACTGTAGGCGTAAATTTTTACTATTGAAATCCCATTGCTGGCGTGTTCATCGCGGTTGGTGTGTAATGCTAAAATTTATGTCATAGGCTTTTCATATATAGTAGAATAGGTAATCATGGTATAAATGTTGTATTATGTGTTATCAGTGTTGCAGTCTGCCTCCACGTAGGTGTTAATGGCTAATAATAAATTATTCTATTATTCTGTAAAGAAGGAATGGGAGTTCGCCGTGGATGTGCTCAATCTGTTAATAGACTGTTATCGACATACATGTGCACCAGACTTGGTGTTACGCGGGTTTCCTGAACATTCCTACAATAGAAGTCGAGCAACCTCAAGAATTGTGCAGTCAAAGGCTACAACTCTAGGTCACTGGATAACACTCACTGACGAACTTACAAATGTGAAACATGCCGCTGAAAACGTCATTTTACGACCAAAAAATAACGTGATTTTTCATCGCAAAAGAAACCAGAAGTCTCTATTTAATATCTGACTAAAACATTTTCTTTGAGGAGCTCATCCACCGCCACCCCCCCCCCCCCACCCCCCATTTAACCTTTCGTGCAATTGGCACTCTCGGCATTTGGACACCCATCCCACCCCGACCATACAGTGTGATGTCTGTAGCCTGGGACTTTGGGTCGCACAAACAAAAATAATTAAACTGTGTCCAGTGCGTAAGGTAGAACAAATAATCATTATGTAATTTCGCAAGTTATGTCAGTAATTTCGCAAGTTATCTTAATGTGTGCAACCTGCGACCCCCGTCATTTTATAACCATGCAAAATCGAGAGTAGGACAACTCTATCACTGTGGATTGCGGTTGTGCTGCAGTGATCTTAGCACCCATTTATTCAATAACCACCTGTCGTGATCGCCCCTTTGTCAGTGTAGTGAACACGAGACAAGCGAACATTTTCTTTTGCGCTGTCCTGTCTTCGAAGAGGCACGCATGTGGCAACCACTTTTGTAACAACAACCACTTTTGTAACAGCTCACCACTTTTGTTACAACATTTGCCCACTTTTGTTACAGCTCACCACTTTTGTTACAAAATCAATCACTTTTGTTACAAAATGAGCTCACACTTTTGTTACAAACATCGCCCATTTTTGTAACAAAAAAACCTCTCTCACCACTTTTGTTACAACAATCGTCCATTTTTGTTACAATTTTTGTCAGTGTGAAAAATGAAGTAATCTGCAAATACTTGGACGTCATGATTATCAAAATCTAAATCTGTTGCGTATGTCCGGTACTAACATCATATACACATGTGTGCAGGAGTTCTAAGGTTGACTATTTTCAGAAAATTCTAGCATTTAGGGCAACGGGACTGCTGTTTCTTTCACGAGCTTTTGGACACAGTCTTCATGGATGAGGTGTCTTTTTACTTTATACAGTAATCTCCTGAATGTCTCGACATTTCTCTTCTTTTTGATCGAAAGAAGTGACTAACTTGAGTGGGGTCTTTTGTCAATACTCCTTAACCCTTTACCCAACGAATCGGCCGCATCCGCCCGCGTAATATGCAAATTCAGCAGTTGAAAAAATATTGTTTTTCAAACAATTTCAACAAAACCATGTCATGTGACCCTCGTTGGATCGAGCTCGTTCCAACGAGGGGTCACATGGTTATAAAATGATATTTAAAATAATAAATTTTGATATCGTCTGCGTTGGGTAATGGGTTAACCCGTCACCACAGTATTTTAGAAGATCGCGGTGGTCCATTGGCTAACGTGTCGGCTTTGTGATTGAGAGGTCATGAGTTCGAATCTCGCTAGATTCACGCGTGTTCTAATCTTAAGCAAGATACTTAACCTCACTTGCTCGAGTGGGATCACGATGGCACAGAGTTCTAAGGCGCATAGCACGTCGATGGTACACACGCCTTCTTCTGCCGGGTTAGTAAGTTAAAGAGTCTCACAGCTACTGGCTGCTGATCGGTGGTTCTCTCCGTGGACTTCGGCTTCCTCCACCAGTAAAACTGTCTGACACGAGATAACCCTGGCTGTCTAAAGTGTCGTTAAACCCCAATAAATGAATAAATAACAGTTTTTTTTAGAAATGAAGTAAAAGTTTGAAAAATCTATATAGAAATCATTACCATAATAACACTAAAACTATGAATGTCATTGGAATGATATCACTGAGACTGTTCCGATGAGACTCAAGACTTGTACTGTTATTTTGACAAATTGTAACGTTTGATTTTACGGTATTAGTCTTATTGTGGGTAATTATTTGACTTTTGTGGCCTCTGTGTTAGATACACGTTTACGGATAAGGATCTAGTAGGCCAATATCGAGTGAGAAAACGTTCAGAGGTAGTGTGTGGTCAGCGCGGAAGTGAGGTTGGTGGGTGGTAGGGACACCGATAATACTCCGGTACAATATATCGATTTTCTTTAACTCCATCATACATAATGGTTTTCTGTTTAAAAAGTCCTATATTAGAGTAAGTCTCACTTTCCTTCAAATATAATAACAAAATTATGGAAGTCATTGAAACCCTTTCATGGAGCAGGTTGCAATGACAATCGTATTTGTGAGATTTTATGTAAGAGGTTCAAATCTATTCCAGGTAGTGCTGTACTATACTCGGCGATACTCTCTTTCAGGGGAGGGGTCATCTTCAGGGTTTGCTCTACGGGCGGAATTCTCGAAGGGGAGGGGAGTACTCTGGTACACTTTCTAGACATCCCTCGACCAGTAATGCATCTGTATGACTACATTCTCTTGTAGTGTAACGGGTCTTTGTAGTAACGGGCCTTCGGAGTTATGGACCCTCTGGGTAATAGTCTTTCGGAGTAAAAAGCCTTCGGAGTTTGGGGTCTTCGGAGTAATGAGCTTTCGGAGTTATGAGTCGTCGGTAAAACGGACCATCGGAGTAATGGGCCGTCGGAAAAACGGTCTTTCGGAATAATGGGTCTTCGGAAAATAGCTACGTCACCGTTTATATAATGTCGTTGCGGGGTTGTTTCTAAGGGTTGTGGTGTAGCGTAGTAGTAAGAATAGTGTTAAACAGGGATTATAGTAGAAAACTGTTCAATTCGCCGATCTCCTGAATAAAAATGCGGTAAAATACCTTGAAATTCAGGAAGAACATCCCACTAGGTAAAAAAATATCTCTTTAAAGAATAAGTGGTGAAGAAACAAAAATAAAATGCTGGGATCAAGGTCAGTAGTACGTGATGTCGACTTATTGCCCTTTTAGCAGGTTCTTATGCAGGTTCTCATCTGACGTCATCAGTCACATGACCGGAGGGGGCGGGGTGAGGTTGCCATGGTAGCCCCTAAGTGGCCATCTTGTGACGTCATTCCCATGGTGACACGTGGTCCCACTGCGCAGGCGCTGCGCGTATTTCTAAGATGACGCACTCTTCCGACAGCCATTTTGTCTATGGGCACCGTCATCTTGGTTGTTAGGGTAGCACGTGGATGTTGTGGGGCCCAATGGCCTCGTTGTTGGTAGGGCCGGGTTCTGAAGGTGTGTTCGATTCTGTGGGAGTGTGCCCTGGAAATTCCGAATACCCCTCGTAGAGTAGAATACCCTGATTTGAAGGTTTTTTCGGGGCTTCCAGTCCATTTCCTTAAATCGTATGGTAGCACGTGGTTACTGTGGTGCGAAATACCTTCTTGTTGGACAGGCGCGTGCTCTGAGGGTGTGTTCGATTCAGCAGACCATCACAAACAACCCAACAATGACCCAGACCTACCCCAACGGACCTTTTATGGGACCGAATCCCCAACGAAACTTACCCAAACGGACCTTTGTGAGCTTCGCCCACACATGTACAAGAAGCCTATAGAGAGAGGCCTCAATGAGACCCAAACTCATAGCTCTCACGGTCTCACCTGCTCTCTTAGCCCCCACCTCATGGCCTTCCCTGACTCATAGCCCTCACCTCTTGGCCTCACCATGCCCTCATAACCCTCTAGTGAACATCTCCCGTTTGAGGATAAGAGGTCTATGAGGTGAGGCCTCAGTGAGCCCTCACCTCACACCCCTCTTATCCCCATATCGCTTCAAGTGATCAATAATGATCACCTGTCGTGATCTCTAGTGATCATTCTCCGCGTATGAGGATAAGAGGGGTGTGATGTGAGACCTCTGTTATGAGGTAGAGGCAGTAGTAGCAGCGGGTGGCTCCCTGGGAAGGTATAGTTTCAGGGGACTAGTACGGAGGCACACGTAATCCTGCTGGGGTCAAGGGGGTAGCTGGTCGACCAAGGCAAAAAGAAACCGCAGGGCCAGCAGACGCAGGTCAGACCACCCAGGCTTTTTTTATCTCCGATGGCACACGAGTGGCCCTTACGACACCCCTGAAACGTTACATCCCCGGCGCCATCCGCTCCTACATCTGCTAATACCTCATAACAGAGGCCTCACCTCACACCCCTCTTATCCTCATCCTTATCCCCATACGGGGAGAATGATCACAAGTGATCACCACAGGCGATCACTAGGGATGTGATCCAATAGGACGAGCGAGAGCGACACAATCGCCCTTCTTCCAGAAGCCCTTGCTCTCCACATTTGACCCAACACCTCACCACCCCTTCCAGGGAAGACCTGCCCTGGGATCCTACTCCCACATCCCCACCACGAGCGACACAGTTCCCCAGTGAACCAAACCCAGCGGAAAAACTTCGACCAGAAAACCTCCGCACGTGACCCACCATCCCATCCATGTGTGACCCGGTAACCCACCCCAGTGAACCTATCCCTAGCTTCCCCTGTCATTCATGAGGACCTGTCCTCGGGATGATTCCAAATGACCCTGCACCAGACACCCTGGCTTAGAGCGACACAGTCGCCCCATCTCCTTCCAGATGCTCCATCTTCCTCCACCCAGTGACCTGAGCCTCACCTCACACTCCTCTTATCCTCATACGGGGAGATGATCACTAGTGATCTCCACAGGCGATCACTAATGGTTACCATTAATGATCACTCGAACCAAGATGAGGATAAGAGGGTGTGAGGTGAGACCTCACTGAGGTTTCACGTCATAGACCTCTTATCCTCATAGGTAGATGTTCACCAGAGGGTTATGAGGTCAAGATGAGGCCATGAGGTGGGCCTATGAGTCAGGGAAGGCCATGAGGTAAGGGTCAAGATGGCAGGGAAGTCCACGAGAGCTATGTGTTAGGGCCTCATTGAGGCCTCTTCCCATGGGCATCTTGTTCTCGTATGGGGCGAAGCTCACAAAGGTCCGTTTCGGTGGGGATTCGGTCCAATACAAGATCCGTTGGAGCAGGTTTCGGTTATCGTTGAGTTGTTTGTGGTGATTCGATGTACATCCGCTGAATCGAACAAAAGCTCAGAACACGCCCCTGTCCAACAAGAAGGCCATTGGGCTCAATAGCAACTACATGCTACCCCTAACAACCAATATGGCGGTGCCCATAGTGTAAATGGCTGGCGGAAGAATGCGTCAGCTTAGAAAGGCACTGCGCATGCGCAGTGGAATGACGTATCACCATGGGAATTATGTCACAAGATGGCCACTCACGTGTGCTACCATGGCAACCTCACACCGCCCATTCCAGTCACGTGACTGCTAACGTCAGATGAGAACCTGCATGAGAACCTGCTAAAAGGGCAAGAAGTCAACATCACACACTACTAAGGTCCAAGGCTCACCAAGGCTCAGGGAGTTGGAATCTCCTATAATTGGCACCGATAGGCACGAGCCATTTCAGATATACGTGTGCGCATGCGCCCGATACACTGCATATCATCATGATAATGATGTCGCAAGGTGGCAGGTTGCTACCGAATAATAAGGAAGGGTGTAGCTTTACGACTGAACATGCGCGACAATGGTTTGGTTTGATAATTATTATTGGATTACTGGTGTTTTATGACATTTTAATAGCTGAGGTCATATTGTGTCGAAGATAGTTTGTACGTGTGGAGGAAGCCGGAGTACCCGGAGAGTACCACCGAGCACCACCGAGTAACTGTCAACTCTCCAACTTCCTAATCCCACAGGAGCAGGGTCAGCATTCGTTGTAGGCATGTGTGCTTGCTATCAACGTGCGATACGCCTCAGCACATGGGGCAACCGTGCTCCCAAGCGGGCAATTTGGATTAAGTGCCTTGCCCAACGCAAGTTACCCCGGTCAGGCATCAAACTCACAACCTTCCGATCTCAAGACCAACGCTCTAACACTGAGCAACCGCGCTACCGATAATCATGACTGAACGTCACGTTTCTCATTACTTGCAAATTACTACTTCATTTTTCACAGTGACAAAATTTGTAATTGGCGATTGTTGTAACAAAAGTGGTGAGCGAGTTTTTTTGTTACAAATATGGGCGATGTTTGTAATAAAAGTGGTGAGCTCATTTTGTAACAAAAGTGTTTGATTTTGTAACAAAAGAGGGGAAGTGTTGTAACAAAAGTGGTGAGCTGTAACAAAAGTGGTTGTTGTAACAAAAGTGGTTGCTACACACGCAGGTCGACAATAAAATCACTTTCATTCACACTAGATGTGACAACACTCCTCCCCCTTACCAGTGCTGAAAATGCGTCTGTATTTGAAATGGTGCAGAATTTTATTCAACTTTGTAAAGGCTTCCACTAATTGCAACCCTTCCGCTGCTCCCTTTAGAGTTTACAATGGGTGGAATCTGAGCCAAGTCGCCCACTGGGTGATCTCTCAATACAACATCTCTTCCAACTGAGCTCCTAACGTGTTATCCAGGTATCTCTTCTAAAATAGCGCCAAGTGACTCTTCTGTTAATGGACCATCAAGCTAACCTGATGATCGGGTTTGCTTGTCTGTCTTTCGTGAGTTTTTAATGAAACGGCATCCACATAAAATACTTTCACTTGCGTGACATTGTTCGTTTCCCGGCGGTGCATGATTCTGTCGGCGGTCTTCCGGAGCCTTGTTCCGTCCTAGAATGAAAAACTTTAACAGGGCACGCAACCCCCCCCCCCCCCCCCCCCCCCGCTCCCCCTCCCCCGCTGTCGATTAGAATGTTCCCCTGACATACTAGTGTTAGGATGTGATCTCCAAGTGCGTCAAATCCCAAACTGTTGTAGGTCAATGTTGATGTCTTGTGCATTCAAGCTGGCCTCTTCCAAGCCCCCACCTTCTCTTCCACTCGTCCTCTTGTTTCTTTCTTTCTTGTCTACTTTCTTCAATTTTTCAGGATTTGAACAAGATCCAACCAACCCACTCGTTCTATCCGTCTGATTGAAACTGTGTAACAATCTGTAGACTTGGGAGACGGTTCACATAAGCTTTCAGCTTTCATTCCCTACTACAACAATTTAGTCTGCTACATTACGTGTTAATTGTAGTCACTGAAATTTATGTACAAAACATTCAAACCCTTTACACTTGTTCGCATATATACGGTTAACTTGTTTTCTTCAATAAATGTTTTTATAGAGAGTAATCGTTTGACGGACTGGTTACGTGAAATAGTTCATGAGAGGTGAGGGACGTTGTACAAACACGAGTGTTTTACAATATAGCCCTCGCCTCGAATGAATTATTTCACGTAACCAGTCCAGTCAAGCGATTACTCTGTTTATCACTTTTCATTATTAACGATAATTATATTATTTAACCCTTTACATAACGTAACGGCCAGCGCTATTCTCAAAATCGCCATTTAATTTTCATTATTTAAAATTCATTTTTTGTCTCTAAAACATGGGTTATGGACCCTCATTGGAACGAGCTCGTCGAGCTCGTTCCAATGATGGGTCACAACCTATGTTTTTGAGACAAAAAATGAAAATAATAGCTATTCAAGAATTTTTTTTTGCGAGTGACGTCTGCTTTTCATATTAGGTAAAGGTTTAAAAGACAATGAAGTCCCCATTACACCCACGGCAAGCGTCTTCGTTTGCGCGCACGGATGCGTGACACAATTGTTGATTGCATAAGTCACTTGTGAAGTTATCGTTTATAATCAAACCCGGAAATCCCAGCAAATCACACTTTGGAAAGTAATGAAAACTAAATAATTATTAGTTCCGATTTCAACGAAACAAATTATTGCGTCAGAATTGTGATCACCATTTCTTCTCTTTACATTCATCTCCGTCAGGGACGTATCTTAGAAGGGTGCGACACCACCGCCCCTAATAATTTTATAAACGGGACATTTTCGTCTGGTTTGACAATATTTTATTTTAAAAAAATATGTAATTACAAAACGGAGATTACAAACAACGACAAAGGTCATGAATTGGAAAATGGATCCAGCAGCAAACCGATACTCTTGTTTGCTGCCTCCACACTGGAATTAAACATTGAAATTATGACGACCGAACGACACATTTTTTTCACAACTGTAAGATAGTAATCCGAAAAATAAGGTTTCTCTGAGTAGTGTTTGACATGATTTGGAAAATGTTGAATGACGTATGTTGTAATTGGAAGAAAAAAAAAGTTTATTCAACACTTCAAGTGCTTGCGGCCGAAATCATGGCTTCCATGGATGAACTGGGCGAAAGCCATTATAATGGCTTTACTCCGTAAAAGTTAGATTTTACTTTGCTCGTGTGCAAAATAAAATTTATGTGCACTGTCCTGCTACGATCCATTGGAGAGTGGTAGAACGCATTGTCTGTAAATCCCAGCAGGTCAGCTTTTTCCGAACAAAATTGTGCTAACTGTGGCGCGCTGTGTCGGTTGCAGATACATTGGAAGAATGTACTCACGTTACGAATTGTTGCCGAGACAGAGTAGCACCTGACCAGTTGAGAAAGAAAAGAAAGACCAGCTAGAAAACCCAGGCAAGGATTATATTAGAATCCGTGATATTGAGCGATGAGCATATATTGAGCAGGTGTTCACTATGATGGAAACATTTTCATCTGGCTTGGAGTCTAAGATATCAATTCACTCTTGCTACTAACCACCTATGTACTTTGGCTAGATTTGATACATGGACCTCTGTCACACACACAGTCGGCGGTCACTCACAAATGGAGATCTGTGTTGTGTTACTAGATTCGATCTATTGGAGCCCCAACACGGACGGAGTAAATAATAACTTGGAAGCCCATGCGTCGCGACTTCTAGTTCTATTTATCCACAAACTTCCCGAATTTTTAACTGCTTGCACGCTGGGCAGATATTCCTGCCGAGCACACGAAATCTCTTGTTACTGATACAAGTATAATTCGGGTACATAATACATTTAATCAAATTTGCCCCCCCCCCCCCTCCCCCCCCCCAGTGTTAATTGGATGGACGTTGTGAGATGTGATTTCTTGAGTTAAATATGGATAAATTTTTCATCAAATCCAGATTTGATGAAAAATATTTTGAAAATACTCCGCGGGTTAAGAGTTCAGTATAATCCCGACTGACTGATAAAAATATTACAACTTCATCATTAAGGTATGCCTTCAAAAAAGGAAATCCTTGATAATACGCTTTGAATATTTTATTAGTCAGAAGTTGGACCAACACAGTCGGGACACTAAATCGGCTTTAAATCCCCTCTCCCACACCAAATCTGTCATCTTCGCAGCGCCTTTAATAATAAATATGTGCGGAAAATTGGTGGGGGGGGGGGGGGGGGGTTCTTACAAAAAAGTTCAGTTTACAGACAATACATTTGGTTAATATTGCAAGCTGAGAGGAGAAATAGTTAATTAAAACCTTTTTGTAACGCTTCCATAACATGTAGTGCAACAACTGTACAGAATATGTTGACGGAAACTTGCCTGTACGTATCACAAGAATCCGCAACATTGATTCTTTTTTCATAAAAACTCAAACTGTCACCATTATCCGATAATTGGTTTTCATTGCAAGATTCCCATGTTCCCATGGATAATTCGTAGCTGTCGAGTTCACCACTTTTGCGAACACTGAAATTACGCAAATAGGGCTGCATTTATATTTTACAAATCAAGAGGCTTGGTGAGTAGGTAATTAAGTAAATTTCTGTATGCTTTACGAAAGACGTCTTCTTTGTGTTCTGTCAAATAAACTTTCCAAAAAACCAAACAAAAAAGAAGAAAAAGAAAAATCCCCCCCCCCCACCCCCCCCCCCAAAAAAAAATAATATAAACAAATAAACAAATCAATAAATAAAAAAAATACAGTAAAAAACAAAAAGAGACTTTGTTCCACATATTGTGGCGAACAATTTTTGCAGAATTGATTACCGGTTGTCAACAAAATAAGGTCAGTATTTAGTATACTCTCGGAATTGGATATCGATTTTTGAGGTTATTTGTGGGGCATATATTGTTCCAACGTATGTAATAAAAAGAGTTGTCGCTTGTCCCGCGGAATTACAGCTCTGATTTTCTGTGAGTGATCCATATTACCCCGGTGATCCGTATTTTGGCGATATAACTGCAACATATTCGAAAACCTGATCGCCTCCATTTCTTCATTCCAGTCCACTGATCGCTGGCCCAACTTACATATAGTCCATGGTTATTAAGTCAAGGGAAAATTAACCATCTGGGGATCTATATTTATTCAATATTTATTCATGCACAACGTGCCATATTCCATATTTAAATAATTAATATAGCTCATGTTTTATACCGCAAACAATAGTTTTTAACACTGAAAAAGACATAAAAGTTCAACCATGTCAATAAATCTTACTGTTCTTGCATGTAATCATGCAGAGAAAGATCATTACTGTCGCTACACTGGAAGTGACTTGCCCAATTATTAGAACTGTTATCTTACTTGAACATCTCGCATCTCTGCTCTCCCCGATGTACATTGATGCACATCCTGCCACCCCTACTTTATGTGCCTTTCACTTCACCGAAAATCCATTCAGCTTCTGCTGAACCCTTTACCTTACATGAATAGAAGACAATATTTGCAGAAAAGTTCATGGAATGATTATATTTTTCATGTTTGCCTCTAAAAATAGATTATGACCCTTCATTGAAACGAGGTCTCCGAGCTCGTTCCAATGATTGTTCACAAGCTACATTTGGAGGCAAGAATGATGAAATATAATTACGTTTGGTTGGCGATTGTTTTTATAAATGGTGCTGCATGGTCGCAATGACCGTTACATTATATATAGGGTTAACAGATACTCTTCTGGATTTGCAGTGTCTTGACGGTTCCTGTAGCTCCTTGACTGGCGCTTCAGTCTTGAGGTCTGGAAGCTACAAGTTCAGTCTTGATTCCCGTCACTGGAATACCCTGTTGTTCATGAACTGAAAAATAAACAGTTTGCTGGAGCATCAAAGTTCTACTGGCCGCGCACGTAAGGCTATAGATAGGTTTTTCACTCGTCGAAGGGTCAAGTAACAAATCGCACGAAGAGTATTGTTTATCAAAATAGTTACTTTTCAAAAGAAGAAAGGAGAAAAAAGAATTCTCGGTCCGCCACAGATCGGTTTAAAATACTACCTGTAGTGAAAAGAAATCTTCTGGTTGTGCAATATATACTACTCAAAGTTTTCTAAGCACCAAATATTTGACACATGATTATGAATTTGCTTGTGACATATTTGCGATATTTTTGATGGATGTATTGAGATGGTCCCCAGTATTTACATTAGCTCTCTTGACAGGCAGACTTTTCGTGACAGTCATGGAAAGCGTGTACCCCTTGATTTTCGTCGTGTACTGTCTACATATACATGACATGTGTAGGGTATTCAGTCTTCATTTCAACACAAACCCTTGTGATTTAATGATTGAATATGGCAAATACAAATGTAAGAAGACGTTTGTCTGAAGCAGAAATGTGGCGGGCTGTAGGGATGGTGGAGCAAGGGGCTGTAGGGTAGGTGAAGCCCTTTGTGTGCCCCATACGGCGATCACTAGAGCCTGGGCAAGATTTCAGCAGTATGGCACACCAGTAAGACGGCATGGTGGTGGCAGAGACAGGGCAACATCTGCAGCTGAAGACTGGTTTTTGATCATTCGGGCCCGTATGATCATTCAAGCCCGTGACACAGCAACCCAACTTCGCAGTGACCTTCAGAATGCATCCGGGGTAAATGTTTCGACGTAGACTATCCGGACAAGGTTGCATGAAGGTGGTCTCCGCTCCAGAAGACCATGTATTCACATTCCGCGTCCCAGAACCACCACCAGGCACGATATGAATGGGCCATGGACCACATTGGATGGACCAGAGAAGATTGGCGACCTGTCCTTTTCACAGATGGTCAAGGTACTGCCTAGACCACACAGATAGGCGTTCTATGGTGGAGGGTCAATCATGGTCTGGGGCGACATCAGCTGGGATGGATGTACAGAGCTCTGTGTCCTTGAACGTGGTACATTGACTGCACAACCGTACATTGATGAGATCCTGGATGTCCACGTCAGATTGTATGCAGGTAATAGTGATAGGTGATAGATTCGTTCTGATAGACTATAATGCCCGTCCTCATGTTGAGCATATGGACTGGCCAGCAAGATCCCCTGACCTCAATCTAATCGAACATGTCTGGAATGAGTTGCAGCTTGCAATTTCAGCCCGTCCAGTCCCGCCAAGAAGTGTTCAGGAGCTTGGTGCCATGCTGGTTCAAGAATGGAACAACATCCCACAAAGGACCACCGGGAACCTGATTGGGAGCATGAGAAGACGTTGTCAAACTGTAATTAACAGTAATGGGTCTCATACTCAATACTGAAGCCATACCAGTTCGCTCCGTCAACTTTTTGGCATATTGAAAAATTTCCTCTTCTACCCAACATATCCATTTTCCATGGTTATCGTATTCAAAAGCTAAAAAATAATGTCAAACACAAATAAAATATTAATTTCTGTACTTAAATCATTAAAGATATAATTAAATAAAAGATATATACACTTTTCATTACAATATTTCAACTAAAACGTAAAACAGGTAGTTGGATGTACTGAGTGCTTAGCAAACTTTGAGTGGTATATATTTGCACAGAACTGGACAAACTTATTTTCACACTTTGGAGTGCGTCATGATCGAGCGACGGATTGTTGAAAAACAATTTCATTCCCATGTCACCAAACATGTATTGGACTTAATTGGAACCTATTATATCATAGGCGGGTAATTCTAAAAAAAGTCATGCGTGACAATGAAATGTTGTGACAGAAAAACATTCAAATGGCGCGTACGGTCGTGTTAATAAGTTACTAGACACGTACGATTTCCTGTATCACAACAGAACAGATGTGGCCCAAATAAGTCATTCCTGGATCATCACAAGTCACTCCTGAATCATCACTTTTTGTAAACGCAGCTAGCACTCGAAAGTCGAAACCCTTTGCCGCAGATTGTATCCATGGGGTTTCTGAACCACGATCAATCCAATGCCTTAACCCTTTGAACCCTCGTTTCTTGGAATAGTATCGCCTTTGTTTAATCTTACAGTGAGATGGGCGGCCCGATATCAATATATAGGGATGATAAAATGATAACTGCAGTCTGCAGCCGTCTGGCTGCAGACTGCAGTTATTATTTTATCATCAATGCGCCTTGTATAGACTTCTTATAATAAGGCAAAAATGGTGCGAAATTATGCCTCGTACCGAAAAGCGGCCTTGAAAGTCCAAAGGGTTAAGGCAACTGTAACAAAATTCCCGAACTGCTAGAATGGTGTTAAATACAAGAAAACCTCCATCTCAGATCGTTGATTCCTGTTCCTCGCACTCTACCCGAGTTGTGTTCTGTATTTATACCACGATTCCACTTGAATTAAGCCAATGAGGCTGTTTTATTAAGAATACTATTTTTTTTCAAAAAACTTTATCACGCGACCCCACACTGGAACGAGCCCGACGATATGATTTTGTTGAATTTTTTTTTAAAAAATTGGAAAAATATTATTTATTTAAAAGAATAAGTTTTGCTATGGTATGCATTGGGTGAAAGGTTTATAATTATGCAAGTCGAAATTATAATAACTCATCGGTAGCATTTTTCTATTCCTAGGTATAAATACTGAGAGAGTTTGGGACAACGCCCCTTATCCCCGTCCCCTTCCCTCTGGCTGCATCAATGCTTACAGCCTACCCAGTGAGATAACTTTTCGGGAGCGCGGTGGATCAGTGATTATGACATTAGACTTCAAACCGAAAGGTCTACGATTCGATCCCCAGCAGGGGTAATTGCGTTGTGTCCTTGGCCAAGGTACATAATCCCGATTGCCCATGAGGGGCACGGTGGCGCCGTTTTCCGAGGCGCACTGCATATCGATGGTGAACTTGCCTTCAACCATTCCGATAGATGCTCCCCGCAGCTTGGTGGTTCTCTTCGGGTACTTCAGGTTGCGCCGCCCGTAAAACTGTCCGTCACGAGGTGACCCTGGTTGTCGAATGTGTCGTTAAACCCCATTAAAAAAGAAGCAAATCCCAAGTGTCACCAAACCATTAACTGAATGAAATATTGCCTGTTCCAGCTCCAGTGTCATAAATGTGATAGATGCGGGTTATTACAATAGTCAGTTTATTTGAATTATCTTATTCTATCGAGTTGATGAGACCAAACCAGGAATCGCGTTCGAGCTGGCTGATCATGTCTCAGATTGATTAACCGTTGTAAAAATTCTTCGATTATTTGACATTGGATATTTAAAATTTGAATACAACAAAAATAGAAACTTGTACAAATATATAATAATATTATGCATAGAATGTTTGTCCAGAGTTTTCAGCACAAAGACACTTGAGTTTTGTTTGGTGTTTGTAAAATTATCGTTCGAAAATCTGCGCACGTCAGTGATCCTCGTTTGAGACGGACAGTCTATGGACAGGCAACCTACAACGATATTGAGAAACTCTCTATGGTAAAGGAAACTATTATAGCACTCATTGAGCGGAGTTCACAGCCATACAGATGATATGCAACTCGAAATGTGCTAGGAGACACAATAAGCACAATTTCCGCCAATGGGATGCCTGTTTCAACTCCGTGTTCGATCGGCTGAAACTTTGCTTTCTTTGAGGCATGAGCTTTATAGCCAGCGTGGAGACGCCCTACACTCAGCTGTTTTAGTGGTTGCCCACTCCAGTGACTTAGACATTGGAGGTTCTTGGGAAGTCTCACACCTTCCCCAAATTCCCGCTGGACCACTTCCACTAAAAATCATGCATTTGGCCATCAGAACTGGTTACCCATCATTTTTTCGTTTACCAAAGTTAACTGATTCAGAACTAACAACTGAAGTTCAGTTTATTTTACTTTCATGTCAAGTCTTTCTCTTTTCATACCCAATATTCCCATTATCGCTTCCCTTATCTACATGGCTGATTAAAACAAAATATTCTAAAAACAGGTATTCGGCTTGTTTCTTTTAACATTAGAAAAGTAAAAGTATTTTTTTCACTCCAGAATTACTTTTTCGACTCTTCTTTATGATTGAGATATTAATCAAATTGCATTGATCCTATACGTATGCAACACCAACATCCGAAGTACGATTACTTTCTGTAAATTTGGTTGACCTGTGATTGATTGAGGACTATGTTATTTGTTCTTACACGGTGATTTTTGGTTGAAATTTGAAATAACATAGTGCATTATCACAGCTCAACCAAACTTGCAGAAAATAATCGTATATGAACAGAGGAGAACCGTATTTGTTTTGGACTTGCTAGCCCCAGGGTCAAAGGTAATTGGACTCTTATTATAAATAGAAATCTGTCGTAAGTTGATTTTGGGGCAATGACATTTGTTTTATATGTTACATGCTCACCAGAGAATTCGGAACAACGCCCGATTTACAGAATAGGTACCCCTATGGAAATGAAAGAATCTTATCGGTTTTGCAGCGGACAAAGGGAGGTCAAGGTCACTCTTACAAAAATGAGGCGAGTTGTGACGAAGTCAAACACGACTAATGGGTTTGATGAAGCTGAGCCTCGCCTGGGCATAAACAATTGGTTTCTAGGCAATAACTTTAGTTCTGTCTACCGCAGATCTCCCATATTTACGTGGTTGGTACCCTCGTGGAAGTGGAAGAACCCTATCGATTTTCAAGTTCGTCGACGATGTCAAACCCGATTGATAGTTTGAAGAGGTCGGGCCGACGGACGTTTGTCGATCGCAAACAATTAGTTTCGGGACAATGACTTTTGTCCTATTCAATGCAAGTTGATCAAGGTCATTGCTATTCTAAAACTAGCACTTTTCTTTTTCGTGTGATAACTCTGCTTCTATTTTCACAGATCAACCAAACTTGCTGAAAGTAATCGTATATGGACGACGAAGAGTTATATTGGACTTGCTAGTCGCAAGGTCAAAGGTCAATAGGATGTTAATATAAATACATCTGTGTCAAAAATTGGGTTTTGGACAATAACGATTGTTTTATATGTCACATATGCACCATAAGTACACGTTAAGTACTCCCAATGGGAGAGAAAGAATCTTATTGATTTTAGAGACAACAACCAGTAACTCAAAGGTCACGGGCCCGTTCATATATATAAAACTTGATAAAAAATGATTTCCAACCAATAACGTTTATTCCACATAACGAAGAACGAACCACAAAATTGACAGCGTTGGTACCTCGTGACCATATTGATTTTCAGATTTTTTGACCAAAGTTTAAAGTCACTGTAAATAAAAGTAGCATTTTGTGGGGGGTTCCACACACGGCACTCTAAAAGGTAACGTTTTTAAAAATTGGTTTCTAGCCAGTATGATAACTCCACGTGTGAACCTGAGTTCCGTTCATTGTATTTTTATATGATGTTTCGTAGTGCATTTTGTGAGTGTATTTTGATGGAACGGCTATGTACATTTTGCTGTCCATAGCCTTGGAGCTTAACAGATACTTCCTAGAGATAAATTAATGATTGGCAGTCACAAAAATAAAACTGACTTCTTAAGACCTTGCTCCAAAACGACAAGAGCAAAATAATCACCCTTATTGGTGGATTGTTCTCTTTGATATACTTATTTCGTTAATCCTATTTACGCCGTGATTTTTAGCTGGTTTCAACAAGAAGCCATAAACTATGAATAAAAAGATTAAATGTTATATTCAATGAGCCTTTTGCACAGTGAAGGGAAGACTGGCCGATTTAAGTGGAGAGTTAACCCTTCAAACCCTGACGGTATGTCAGTCCAATGGAGCTCATATTTATTATTTAGGGGCAGACCAATTAATATCTTCAACGTGCATCCTTGGGGATGCGCGTCGGGAATATTGATTCCTCTACCCCACACTTTAACGAAGCAGCCATCCAAATTAATGAAAGTGTGACGTTTCATATTACTTAGCCGGAAAAGCGCCTCTCGGGTTCAAAAGGTTAACAAGGTTTTCCGTTGTTTCTGAAAATTTTCTCCTTGTTAAAGTTCCCATTTATTTGACCAATTAGACCGCCCAGAATGGCGAAAGGAGCAATGAAATTGATTCCATCTTAACAGAAAACTTGAGTTCATTTGCACGAGCAACGTACCCATGCAGATCACTCCACAGAGTTCCAAGTTCAGAACGTCAACAACTATCAACTTCGCATAAAAAATATGATTTTCTGCTGACAGATCTACAGTCAAAATATTGTTTACTCTAATACATGTTCCATCAACGCCTGTACAGCGTTTTGATGAGCTTTTATAGAAATTTGTTTCTAATTGGGATTGATGAAGGCCGGTGGAAACCGCGAGGCACGTGCTATGATGATCGCACCTCTTCTTTCTGAATCTATAAGACAATAATCTGGTAAGCCCAACACGAGATCTAGGAGCCAATTCTTGAAAACAAAATATAGTAACCTTGAAAATTATGATATTTAAGACTGAAGCTTTCACATACAAATCCTTCTATGGAAAGATTACAGCCACGAAGGGAAAAATAGAAAGTTAAAACTCTCATAGCAAACATCTTAATTAAAACTAGGGAAACTTGTGACCGAAGAAGAGGCCACATCAGCTTTCAGGATAGATGTCGGTCAACCTATATGAACTTAAAGAATTTCAGAACCTTTAACCCTTTACCCAACCAATCGACCGCATCCGCCCGCGTAATATGCAAATTCAGCAGTTGAAAAAACATTATTTTTCACAAAATGTCAACAAAACCATATCCTGTGACCCTTCGTTGGAACGAGCTGATCGAGCTCGTACAACGAGGGGTCACATGATGTGGTTTTGTTGAAAGTTTTTGAAAAAATGATATTTTAAATAATAAATTTTGATATCGTCTGCGTTGGGTAAAGGGTTAAAGCTGAATGTATCTTAAATACGTTCAGCTACAATTATCCCTGACTTATCTCGTCATGAAAATCTACTCTCGATTAAGTTATCTTCCCTGAAATTATTAAACGGGTGAGGAAGGTCCAATTAAGAAGCGTGTAATTGTTGAGTAAACCCCCATGGCGTCAGTAGAAAATAAAGCGAAGTTTCCTTTTGTTACTTTTAATAAACGAAAACAACAGATATCTCTCGGGGTTAGATGGCAAAGATAATGAAAGGTGTGTGACAATAACTTTTGATAATATTCAATTTGACTCGCATGGAAGTGGACTGTTGAAAAAATATTGGGATCCAGCCAAATTACAAGAAAAAGATAGGGTCATTTGGAAGTGTGTTTATGACAAATCCGATGAAAAGAATTATGCTGCTGATGTGTTAACTATTCTAAAAACTAAATACAGTAAAATAACAGTGCATGTATACAAAACACAAAATAAAATTATGTTACAAGATTAAAAAAGTAATTGTTTGGTGCATCGAGACACATTTACCTGATGTTTTTGAGAAACAGTTTGGAGTGGAATTCAACAGAGATTTTGTCAATGTTCTAACTGGAAAAAGATCGCAATCTTTCATTAACAAAATAACAAACTAGAAATTTCGACTAAAAACACACCACAACCTTCAATATATCATCGATCAAACAAAGTTAGAATCTGTTCCAAGCCCCCAGGCGATATGTGCCAAGCAATGGCATCATAAAAGGAAGGAATGGTAGGACATAACGTTTCACACCACCTGACAAAACTGCATTCTCCCAATCGTCCAGTGGAGCAATTATGTCGACGGGGGCCTTGAAAAACTCTCTTGACGGTCTTGGTTTGACAGCTGAAGAGATCCAGATGACGCAAAAAGAACATGAAGGAAATATGCAACTAGTCGTCAGCGATTTGAGAGTACAGTTAAATAATTCCATCAAGGTAAATGTGAAAGATTTTACGCCCCCTTCTATATGGAAAGGCAGGAAGACAGCCAATCTGGCTATGCCTTTCCATGCCAGTATACGTATTGTATTCGATCTTGTATGTTTGTGTTTATATTGTGTTTTGAATGTAAATATTGTATAAATGTATATGTACATTTGTAAACACTGCATTATTATTTTTTTTGTATACTGGTGAATGAACCTATCATATCATATCATATCAAGATTTCAATTCCCAATTGGACGATTTACAACGTGAGAATGATTAACTGAAATCGGATGTAAATAAAATCAAGAAAGACTGGTCATCAAAAATCGGGGATTTCTAAAAAGATAATTCAGCAATTAAAAGAGAAAACAAGAGTTTATGCGAAGAAATTAAGGAGCTGAAAAACCCATCGAATCATCAGTAAAAAGTGGCGAGTAACATAACGACAAGCGCTAAGTGTTCTTCTGACTCTGTATCTGAGCAATTACGTCTTGATGGAATTAAAGAAAATGTTATAATAGACGCACAAAAATCCGTTGAAGAAATTACTCTACCAGTTAGTGATATTCTCATAGATGTTGCATCGCCAAAAGCTAGTGGAAATGAAATTATTACAAACAAAAACAGACGGAAGCTGAACACATTTCAAAAGCATCACTTCCGGGAAGCACGTCAACTACCATTACACTTGATGGTTGGTGATTCTGTTCTTGCAGGCATCGATACCCGTAAGATGGCGAAGAGGGGCAATCGAGTCACTACCGTTGTTAGGCCTGGGCAAAGACTATGTGGTCTTTGTGATTGGATGGAGGAGGATATCGGGACGGAATTCTCCAATGTTTCTAAGTTAACACAATTCATGTAGGCGTTAATTCTCGTCGGAATAAAATTCAAACAAGCGAGAGTGATTTAAATCGACTGAAGTTATCCTTGGATAAAAATTCAGTGGCTCTGGGATACAATTTCATCTATTTTGCCAACAATACATTCAGATACCATGAACAATCTCATCTTTGACACAAGTGAACTGTACCTGAATTTTTGTACTAGTAATGGTTATTGTTTTATTGATAATTCAAAGGTGATTGCATCGGAATATATAGTGAATGGAAATCTATATATGGAAAATTTGCACCCAAAGTTAAGTACTAGTTGGCAAAAAATTTGAAATATCCACCTGAAGAATTCACGTAAAATCACCAGGAGATGTATTCGAATGCTAGAATATGATATGTACCGGACATGTGCGCATCTCTGTCAATCAGACGCAGAGGACATTCGACGCCAAAATCGAATGTTCACAATCATCAGTTAAACAGAGTGAATCGAAATGAGAAGACTGAATTTCAAAATGCAAAGGGTTCGAATCAACAAGTGGTGCAAACTGACGCAAGATCAGATGCGTTACTCATTTGTAAACAGCAACTTTCAAGCATACTTAATTACATAAATATTCAGAATCAAAGACGATATTAGATATAGGCCTCTGTTATTGAGAGTACATTTATTCTAATAATTAGTGTATACATTACTATTATTACTATGTCGAACGAACTACTAAAATTAGATACTAAAGCTAACTGGAATTTTTGTCGACATAGTTGTAATGGGATATTTGTAAAGGTAATGCGTAAATAGTCACCTTTAACCATTAATTTGAATTACATTGTATGGCGTATATCACACGACAACTATTCTCGAGTAGTGTGTCCATTTGAAGTGATTCGTGTCTAAATTTTCAATGTTCATGTAGCTTATTCCCGTATTTCAATTTCGAACTACATATACTTGTTTGATAGATGTTACTAGATCACGAGTACAATGCGTACTCTTATAAAAGGGTTGCATATACTGCCTGGAATGCACAGGGGTTCCTTAACAAGGGTGATGATATACAACGTCAATCTATGCTCGATAGGGGTAAATTCATAACCCTATCTGAAACGTGACATCAAACTCTACTACAAATTAAGTTACCTGGATATTGTAGTTTTGAAATGAGCCGAAGTTCGAATGCTTTTTCAAGAGCCTGAAATTGAAGAATGACATTATAACATGTTGGTAAGTATAATATAATATAGTTGACTATATATACCACATAACACTTCACCACCTCTACATGTTGAGAAAGTGGGGCGCAACAGTGAAGGCTACATTATAGTCCATGAGCCAAACCAGATATTGGTACCACCTGGGGGGACAAAGGAACACTATGATATTTCGAAAGACATATGTTTCTAGTTACAGAAAACCTTTGAAGCCAAGCTGGAATCCAGAGCTAAAGTGAAAAAAAATCACCGTTGCTTTATGTTCGTCATGTGAAAAATGGTGACTTAAAATTAGGGGTAGGGGAAAGGTAAACTGTGATAATTTCAAAACTATCAAATAAATTTCAATGAAGGACTGTTCATTCTATTGCTTATACACAAAAGGTACAAATTAAAGTGCATCTTATATGTAATAGTAATTTTATGTGGGTCATCAAAAGTCAAAGGGTCAAACTTTTCAGGGTTTTTTTTATCGAATTCAGGTGCCATCGGAAAGGCATCAGATACATCACCCTATCGGATATATGGAATCTAAAGTGAGTTATTTGTTACCAGTTGATAATGCCCTTGAAGTAATATTGCCACTTCTGACACTCAGTTTCAGGGAACACTGATCTACTTCAAGCCTTTTTTAAAAAGTTGTTTTGGGAAGTAGCGGTGTCCAACCTCTCTAGGTAAGTGGATGTGAAATCCAAGTAGCTAGAAACTAAATAGACTATTCAAACAGATAACCTCTATGTGTGCCACTGGAAAGGCTTCCACCAGCAGACTTTCATATTTGATTACATTATATCCTATTAATAGGTCATTATATAGGTCAATAAAAGGTCAATAAGTTCCACCTTCTATTTACATTAATATCATTCTAGATGGCATTCATCCCACGTATCCATTCTGGATGATACTTCATCCTACATTCCGGTGCTTGAATGGCATAAACTAAACTAGCTAATCACTATAGATCAAATTAAAATTTAATTGAATGTTTGTTATTCTTCCACAGAAAATCACACATAATTCAGGTCATTCAAAACAGATCATCAGATATCCGTGTCATCATCCTCATCTTCCTCCCGAGAAGCGTCACCACACAAATAATTCTCATCTGTGTCCTCACTTTGGTTGGTGCAAGTTGTGAGTTTGCACATATAAGTACACTTAAGTCTGTTGCGCAAACAACTACATGTTTCCTCGACGCATTTCCGTGAACATGTGCAAGAAAGAAGTTCCATCACCACTTCTGGTGCAGGTGATGCAGCACTCCAGTCAATGACAAGCTTACCATCTTCAAGACCCCAACCATGCCCTATCGGATCAGGAATTTCTGGAGAAACCTCTAAGCTTCTCTTCCAAATGGCACACTGGTAATTTGCTCTTCAACAGTGATTGACAAGAGATGATGAACATGGTGGTAGTTGCCAAGATTCTGCTTCACCTTTCTGAGCACAGAATGCGTTGAATCTGAGATCATTTAAACTTGATATATTTGTCTGTGAATTGTAAATATTGCAGGTGAATGCCTCTAGTTGGTTCATAAGTTCAACAGATATACTCCAGTCAGATCCAAGCATTTTCAATGTCTGAACATGTGTCTTGTTTTTCCCAAAAGTTTATAAGCAGCTATCTTCCCTTTACCAGCAAAGGCAGAAACAGTATCACAACCAGTGAATGCATGCAAACCTGGTAATGCTTGACAAATGTCTTCTCCCAACATCTTAGATATTTTCTGAATATCAGTGAATTTGGTGCGTGTCTTAGTTCCACTTTTCAGATAGAGAGGACAAGATATCTTGGATGAAAAGGCAACACACAGAACGAACACATCTGTGTCCTCGGAGATTATGATGATCGAAGGAAACTTAGCTGCAGCACAATGAGCTGCATTCAACAATAGTCGTGTATCGGTCTCCTCCTGATGAGACGCTAGACAATTGACACTTTCTACAGAGTCTTGTGACAGTTTTTTACAGAGGCTGCCTGTTGTAACAAACATACATTTGTTATCCAGTCTTTCTCTTCATGATGGTTTGCTCCATTCATTCACCAGGAATTCAATTAGTTTATTTTTATTATCTGGTGAACATAGAAATTTTCTCCACTGTGTTATTTTATGTCCTGGTGCAATTGTCTTGTATGCTGTTCCAGTTGATGAGCCCCTGTTAGCCCTCTCTAGATCCTTTATAGACTGCTCTCGGTAAACATCGAAAACAACATCTATGCACCTACATTTTGGTCCCTCCCTCAATACCATCTTAAGCACAGAGTCAGCTACATCAGTGAATGTCATATGATTTGCATCTAATTTCTGGACCAGAGCCATTCCATCTATGATGCATGCAGAATTATCAGGAATTGTTTCTACCGGCGTTGACTCCTTTGTTAAGTGTTTGTAGAGAGATGATTTCATGGTCTTTCTTAGTGTGCCCTCTGGTGTAGCTAATGCCCATGGAACAGGATCCAAACGATGTGCAAGTACCTGTTTTAAGTCAACTTCACGAGTTTGTGCAATCAATATCATCTTAGCAAATAGATCTCTATCGGCTTTCAGGATGATTGGTCTCCCAGCAGACTGATAAGTTCTCTTCACTCTCATGTCAGTAAATGTTTTTAAGTTAGCTTTTTTCAGAGGATCATGGAATTTCATTTTTGGTGGTTGACTTTCGAGTCTTTCTTCTCTGATCTGAATATATGATTTCTCGCCAAGTTCTTTAGCTGCCAAGAGATCATTGGAAATATCTTCAGGAGCAGCAATCCCTGTGGAAATGTTGAGAAGTTCTTGATGTGGGGAACAGAATGGATTGACCTAATTATTTTCCAGCATATTCACAAGAGAAATAATGTCTCGTTCATCTCTTCACATTCGAGATTCACTCAAATCTGGATGAATGACAGCTGTACAAGCATTGGTACCTAGGGTATCCCAGAGTAAATGCAGAAATGAACTGCGATATTCAGCAGTAAGATCGTATCTGGTAATTGCACTAGCTTTTAAACTAAAACCTTTTGTTCCTCCTGCCGTTTGTGTGTCTTTATTAACTGTTTCCTCGATAGCTTGGTCAACTGGGATCCTTCCAAATGGGTTCTTGAAACCAAGCTGAACTGAGAATCCACCATGATCAAGGAAATCGTGAATCTCAGGGTGCTCTTTTTAAAGATGGGTCATTTCTGCATAATAATGTGTAAGGTATCGTGTATAATTCATTCGGTCATATGCGAAGCACCATGGTATCATATCCCGAACTGACTGCAAATGTAGACACCAATCTCCTTCCCGAGAGGCACGAAGCATGTTTAGGACGACGTTTACTAGGTCTATGTAAGACATCCAAAATGCTGCCAGATCACCTGACAGAAAGTGTAGAGTTTCAAGGTATTCAAAAAACTAGTCAGCCACAGACACAAACAACGGATTTCTGAGAGTCTCCAACAACATTTCAGAGCATACATTGCTGGAAAAAATCTTCTATCAAGCTCACAATATCACCACAACTATCTTCAAAGTCTGTTTTTTGCAGAAGCTTCTCCATGCAAGACGAAGTAATGCCTCATAGAGAAGTTTGTGGAATCTAACTGCACGATTGTACTTGTGCCCATCAAGGACCCCACCCACCGAACCTTCAGCTATCACCCCGGATTCAATACACAAATCCTTCAAACCAGCATCTTGAAACCGCTTCCCTATGATACCAAGCAAAGTGCATACTGTATGGAACACACCCAGCCTTGGAACGATATCAGAAAATGTGTCTTTATGTTTCCAAATCACCTCGGTTGCTTTTGCGTATAGAGCTTGGTCAAACACTAGAACAATGCTTTGGAGGGACAAAGCACGTTTGATTTTCTGTGACTGTAGCAGTATCTCATGCATTGTTGACAGTTCTGGTGCCGGTGCATTTATGGTAGGTAAGTATCGAACAATGTCTGCTGTAACTTGTTCATTTTCACGCACATTAATATTAAAACCAGTCCAACTACCCACACACTGATTCACAGAGCTGTGCAATCTCGCAAGAACCCAAAGTAATGTTTTCTTATACACATCGTAGTTCATTTCATCATCCTTCACATCAATGTATGTCCGAGATAAAGGACCAACACGTTCTCCAGCATTATATAGCGGCAAGCACGGTTGTATAACACTCAAAGTTCTTATTCTTTTAAATGACTCTAGAGAACTTGATGTTTTATCAGCTGTTGGCAAGTAATGTGGGCCATACATTCTTGGTTGGATTATAATTCCATTCACTCTGCGTGACGTGCCCCCTCCACTGAGTGTTTCCTCTAACCTATCAATATTGTCCCATGCCAATGTCACCATTGTGTTAGGGTAAATGTCATTGGGTAATGCAACTTCATTGTCAGTGTGGCTCTCCAATTTTTTTAGAGCAAGAGCAGTATCAAATTCTTCCATCGTTGTGTATGAAATGCCATGTCCATAACGATTGAGAATTTGTATCAGTTCGGTATTTCCAGTGAGACTTTTTATAGCTTGGGGGAGAATAATATGCTTTGGTGGTTTCACTCTAGCACAGGTCACACCATACACAATATCTTGTCCAACAGACTGAGTCAGTATATGTGTTTTCCGAGGAATATCATCAGGTGCAGATACTCAAACAAAAAGAATTCTCAAAAAGGCATTTAATGAGTCTGGAATAAAAGGAGATGGGTCACTCATCTCTGCAGGTGCAAGGGGCCATGGTGTGCTGACATCTAGCTCTCTCACATCATTTCTAATGAAACGAGATGCTTTGCTAATGATACCATCTTTGTCCGCAGAGTCATTCGTTAAGATTAGAAATCTTGTAAGGTCCTTTGTTAATTCTGTTAACTTGACAACCCTTGGCTTTCGAAATAGTACATTTCTAATATTATTAAAAAGTTTGTCATAACATAGTTTTTCAGCTCTAGCGTATAGAAGATCAGAATCATTGTTCTCTGGTGTGGTAGAAACACTCAAGGAAGCTCTGTGGTTGTCACGATCAACAGATTTAGGAGGTCTGGTGTAATCACGGTAACATTGACAGTGATAGTGACCCTCGGCAGCTACCAGATCACGAGAGAGAAGAGCGATAACACGGGTGTCGTTTTTACGAGTAGCAGCATCTCTGATTGTTTTATCTGCTTGGAGGTTAGCACATTTAATCAATGGATCTTTTTTGTTTGTGCTTTTCATATATTTACTAGTCTTCAAACAGAAGATACAAACAGCCTCGTATACCCTCGATGCTGAAGATGTAACTGAGGTTTGCCGTCTGTGGAATACTCTTGAAGTACCTGCCTGTGATTGTTCCTGAGGTTCTCGTGGATCACCACCTTTTTGAATAGAATCTAGATCCCGTTTTTTGGTGAAACGATTCCTACACTGTCGGTGATAAAAGATTTCTGGCACACATCCATCACCTGCTGCTACAGCAATATCAAGAATTGCATCAAAACATCTTATTTCTGCAGCGTGAACAAGTTGTGTCCATGAGTTCAAATCCTTTGGTGAATTCAAATCGGAGTCTCTTTCAGAGCACTTAAAAATACAAGAATGTCGACGTCATTTTCGTGAAGCTTCACAGGTTCCTTGGCTGCCCTCAGCCTCTTCTACCTCACTTTCTTCCATGCTTAGATCAGTGTGTTCCATGCTTTTATGAGAATATTGTAGACACACCAAAAAGATATAATTTCAGTATTAAATGCATACACGTGCAAGAAAAATGTGTTATTGTTCTTGAAATTCAAAGCTTGCAACAAACTTAAAAAGTACCCTTTTGAAGTATTTGGTGACAAAATGGTATTTTTGTAGTTTTCAATTGCATAGCATATTTACCTGGATATAAACGGGGCCATTCCATAGAATGCTATTGATTTGAAAAGAACTTATTTTCAGTTGTTCTTGCATGCAGAGAGTATGCCATTTCAAAGTGATTTGTTGTCAACAACACGCTACCTGAGTTCTGTATTGTCCTAAGCGACATCCTTCGAGGATGTCACTTAGGACAATACGGAACTCAGGTAGCGAACAGTTGATGACCGAAACAATGATATTATTCAAGTTCAGATGATCACTCAAATCGTTGATTTAATTGGAGTTACAGTCATTTACATACTACCTTCTTAAGAGAAATACCCATTTTGTTATCACCTTCTCATCTAATAATACTTACACTTTAATTTTAGAAAATTTCTATTTTTTTGACATTTGACCTTTGACCTCCAATGACCTACGTCGGGGGCTACAACACATCTAATTTTATTTAATAAGCCTTTTTGTAAGGAACAAAATGAGTGGTCACATGTCAATATATCCCCTCGGGTTGCTGAGTTATAGACGTTTTAATTTGCCCCACCCCATTTTTTTCTGGCACAATTCTCGACAAGGGTACCCATAATCTATAGCGATTTTTTGCACTTCAGCTGTGGATCCCAGCCTGGCTTCAAAGTTTTTCTGGAACTACAGACATAGGTATTTGAGAAAAACGTAGTGTCCCTTTGTCCCCCCAGGTGGTACCAATCGATGAAAATTTATAGGTCTGGCTCATGGACTATTAGACAGGTTTCGCAAAAATCACAACTTTCTATGCGACGAGGAACTAATGCTGACCCAAAGGTTTGGGTGTTATCTTTTATACAACGGGTTATTCTCAAAATATTTCAAGCGACTTTTTTGTGATTAACGAGCAGAGAACCGAGTCATGTGATATCGTTGACTTTTTATAACAAATAAACACACGAGTCCTTTTAAAAAGCGCATGGGGAATTATTCAGATGGTGTTAGGTCTACGAGTGCGATGTGTATGAATATTTCTACAAACAGCACCCGGTGATGTACCCTTAGCACCAAATGGTTAGTCACCCCATTAATACTAGAATAAAAGCGCACAGAACATTAAAGAAATGGCCGACCAATTATTAAACATAATGGTGGAGGGCGGATTTGTTAAACATGGAGCCCAAAATGTGGACTTTTCTCGACTGAAAAAACTGTAGAAGAGACTCCGATCACACGTTAGCAGTGCAGAGTCTGTGCATCTCCTTCCTACTAATTCTCAATAAGCGATAATATTGTAATGACGTGAACTCAAAAGAGAAATACATGTTCCAGGTGACAGCATTTGGGTTGCGAGGAACATCATCCTCCGATTGATTCTCTTTTGGTGGTATAATATTGGTGTAAAAAAGAACAAACTTGATCGTTTCCAACTTGCGCTCAAAGCGTACGAACAATTACATACTCAAGTTGGTTCCCATGTAGTCGAATAACGCTAATGAAATAAAAAAAACCCTACTTGCAGGTAAGTTACAACAATCACTTTTGAGAAAGACGTAAAGCTATTGTCTTATCTTGTCTAATTTATAAATGATAATGCATGCGACTCTCTGTCTGTCTGTCTGTCTGTCTGTCTGTCTGTCTGTCTGTCTGTCTGTCTGTCTGTCTGTCTGTCTGTCTGTCTGTCTGTCTTGTCTGTCTGTCTGTCTGTCTGTCTGTCTGTCTGTCTGTCTGTCTGTCTAAAATGTAGTACTCTATAATAATTTGGTCCAAGAAAACCATGGGTTGGATTCCGGTATCCTGCAGTTCTGCCTGCGTGGGTTTTAACGTAATTGCGAGGGTGGTTCGAGATATCGCAATAAAAAATCAACCTTCAAGTTGAACGATATTGAAAAAAGAACTAAAGCACCAAAAGTATTGGATTTTATGTCAAATTTGAGATATCTGTCCAAGATACACACGTGGGAGGTCAAAATTAATTTCAGTTGCATTTAAGTAGCATTTATATCACGCCTGTTCTATGACATCCTCATCTACAGCAACACTAAACCATGCGGAAAATGAAATTATCCGTTCCGCACAAATGTGCCGAACGGAAATCGTTGATGGACTAGTTTTAAATAGAAGCTAAATTTTACTGGAATTTTCCACAAATCGTGCATCGCAATTTGAATCGGTAGCGATAGCTAAAATAGTAACACGAGTTCCCCACGCAAATTTGGTTGACGATAAAATGTGTTCTTTTTGTTGATAGTTCGTCCACAGACTTCCAGTGTGTTCTATGTCTACTGGCAGATAGAAAACATAGGAACTCAGGGGACGAGTTATCAAATGAATTGCTGAGTGTACTTTTAATAATTGTTTTATAGACGTGAAGGCGTGTAATAAACACAGAACGACACGCGCGTGTGAATGGGTTAATCGATATGGCACGAGTGCCATCACAGAAGGATAAAACTCGATTAACCCATTCACACGCTCGTGTCGTTCTGTGTATTTACGAATTTGAGAAAGCGCATTTCTATTCCCTTGTCGCCTTTTTTTCGAACCATAACATAACGTAAGGTTCCGCTCTACAGTTTCGCACTATTGCACAGGGGTGAAATCCTAAACTTAGGGCATATATTGAAACTAAGGCCATGTAAAATAGAGATATATTTTTAGTATCAGATATATGATTACATTAGGTTTTTTGTTCGACAAGAGAATTTGAAGTTTTGGTCCCAAGTTGGAGTCAGATACATAGGGGTAAATTACCAGATGAATTATGGAAAACAGTGGCTTCGAAAAATTGGCTATTTTTTCAAATGTAATTTTTACATGGGTTTGTTACCAGACAGGTAACTAAAAAATGAGACGGAAACATCTATATTTTTTTTGCATTTTAGAAACAGGGGATGCTCTGCTCCACGGGTGGGTAGGTGGGGTTGGTGGGAAAATTCTGCTTTTGTGGCTGCTATGTGGCTGAAAATGACTCGTTTCGGTATTTTTTTCAGGCAATTTTTCAGGTTGAAGTCTTGCCTTTGACAATAAATAATTCCACCCACATTCAGATTGTTTATTTCTACTTAGTCAGATAGTGTTATATGTTTTTTGTGGATTTTCCAGCCTGGAAAACTGTGGAGCGGAACCTTAAAGAGCATTCTGCCGTCGGTATCACTTCTTGAACCAGGAAGTTCCTTATTTGTGTTTGAGTTATAAATATACCACATTTCAAAACACTTTTCATTATGTCTGGTTTGTGTGCAATTGTTAGTAGTAGTTAACATTCATCAAGTGATATCTCAGCACAACTGGAAGGAAATAAGCGTAATTTTTCAGAAATTTATTGATGTAGCCTAATTTCGCACTTGTTTTGAATTTTCGACAAGATTTCGAAAACATTAAGGTAGAGCACTGCCTTTCCTAAACACCGAGCCTTGTATTCATGACAAATATATGCAGTTATGGACAGCTTGGTTGTTATTGTTGACCAGAGATTTGCAGTCATGGTGTCTACTTTTTCAGTTTGGTCATTGGTCTCATGTCTGTGTGTCATCCGTCCGTCAAGCTGTTTACACTTTCATATTTAGAGAGCAACCCCCCCCCCCCCCCCCTGAGTCTGATTCATTGAGGTAAATTACCAGATGAATTATGGGAAACAGTGGCTTCGAAAAATTGGTTATTTTTTCAAATGAAATTTTTACACGGGTTTCTTACCAGACAGATAACTAAAAAATGAGACGGAAACATATATTTTTTTTTTTGGCATTCTAGAAACAGGGATGCTCTGCTCCAGGGGTGGGTAGGTGGGGTTGGTGGGAAAATTCTGCTTTTGAGGCTGCTAGGTGGCTGAAAATGACTGGTTTCGGTATTTTTTCAGGCAATTTTTCAGGTTGAAGTCTTGCCTTTGACAATAAATAATTCCACCCACTTTCAGATTGTTTATTTGTACTTAGTCAGATAGTGTTATATGTTTTTGTGGATTTGGGAAATGTAATACATGTAATGGGTTAGATAACTAAGTTACAGAATATTTGCATTTGAAGAGAGTGTATGTCAGTAGGTAATAATTGCGGATTTACGACCACTTTGTACATGTACGTGTACAACATACGTACACAATGCGTTCACCAACATGGAATTCAGTGTTAAATCGCACGCTTGTTCACAAAAACGTACAGTGGTCTTGAATCCCCCGTGTTTTTTTGTGACTCCTAGATCGCACTTTTAACGTTCAAATACTCGTGGTGAATTTTAAAAAAGGGTGAAATTGTACATCTTCACTTTTATCTTTTACTTTAAAAATTTTTGTCGACGTTCCCATCGCAGATCAGACCATCGATCCATCGTTGGTGAACGCGAGCAAAATATTCTAGGCTATCATCAAAAAAACGGTCTGCGGATTCTAGACCAGTGGTCCAGAACCCGCAATTGTTTTGAGGCGGTGGGTTTTTCCCATTTATGACGTCATTAGGGGAATTCCCCACTATGGGAATTCCCAAACTCAGCTAATCGACCGATCGGATCACTCGATTCTCATGAACTCGATCTGAACGAAGAGTGTTGTCAGTGTGTTAGAAATTCGCGAGCCCGCTGTCACGTTTTTGATTGATATATATACAGGGGAGGAAAAAAAATATAAATAAATAGTTATTTAAAAAAAATAAATATATCAAATCGAATAGATAATAAAAACGTAAATCATGAGCGATTCTCAGGATATTCGAGTGAGGTTTCTTTTAAAAATGCTGATGAGAGCCTACGCATTCTGCGTGAACGAACAACTAGGTCGTCTCTTGTTAGAACGATGCGTCGGATGTCGGGATCACCTAGATTTCGATCACGAGAATCATTCGTGTCTGTGGATGGAAAGGGAAGATATGGTCGTCAAGTATTTCGAACCGGCGTTCGAACGCATTCAAATCAATGAAGTGATCGCGTTTTGGAAGAGATTACTCTACTGTAAGAATCGAAGCTAGCCTACAGATTTGGAAGAACAGAAATTGGCGCGTAAAAGTCTGACTTTACGAGATAAGGGATGCATCTTGAAATTATTGTTCAATGAAGCATACGTCTAAGTTTTCTCGTTGATATAAAATAAGGGAGAATAGAAAATAAAAATAAATACACACATAAATTTTTTATCTAATATTAGAAAGAAAAAAAAATACAAAAATGACAACCAGAAATAAATTGTATCCGACGTTAGTGGACGACGAGGACGAGAAGCCGATCGACGTTTTGCCGACGGCGCCGTCGCTAGAAGAAAGAGAAAGAGGAGAGAGGTGTTGCATCGATCAAATCAGTAGAATCCAAGAGTATCTAACTCGTGAGAGAGATTCTCGTTGTTCCCTCAAGAAGAAGTATTCGCGTTTCGTGAAATTCATCAACGCGATCGACACGACACTCATCACGATTTCCATGGGTTTACACGCGGCCGGCATCGGATTGTTGTCGACCGCGGTCGGCATTCCGATCGTGTTGACCGTAGAAGGAGTGGCTCTCGACGCCGGATTGTTTAGCACGCTCAGAAACTTTTTGAGTAGGAAATTATATCTGAAGGCGTGGAAACACGACAAGATTCGCGTCTTGGCCGACTCCAAGATCGACACAATATCTGAAATGATCTCTATGGCGTTGAAAGACGGTAGGATATCGGATGGTGAATACTTCGCGATATTGAGCGAGAAAATGAAATACGATGCCATGAAAGAAGCCGTGAGAATCAAGACTCGTCAGATCATCAAGGAAGAGATGAAGGATTCTCTCGTGGAAAAGGGGAGGAAAGAGGCCAGGGAGGAATTCAGTAAGATGATAGAACTCAAGAGCAGCAATTGAAAAAAAAAAATATATATAATAAGAACAGAATTTTAAAAAAAAAAAATATTAAATTTATATATAAAATAAAAAACGAAATTAATTTAAATAACTCTTAAAAAATGTATTGCGTAAAGTGTAAGAGAGTTACCGAGATGAGTAATTCTCGAGAAGTGCGAACTAAAAACGATAGACGGATGCTTCGCGGAATTTGCGATGTGTGTGATTCTGTCAAGACGCGATTCGTCAAAAAAAAGAACGCGAGCAAAGGTAAAGGCATCGTGAATAAAATGATCAACAATCTACCTTTCGAAATGCATCTGCCTGGTCACAGTTTCACGGGACCCGGAACGAAATTGAACAAGAGACTCAACGCCGATCTGACACCCAAATCTTGGAGCAAACCTGTGAATAGGGTGGACGCGGCTGCGTATGATCATGATCTGTGCTACGCCGGACATCCCGACACCAAGACTCGCAACGACATGTGCGACAAAAAACATGTTGGGGAAATTGAGAGGCATATCGAATCCGACCAGGAGAGAGAAGATGGAACGTTCGCTGGTCGGCAATCTGATCGGTGCGAAACGTCGATTCGGATGGGGCGTTCAAAAAAAAAAAGCGCATCTGAAAAGAAGAAGAAACGATTATTGACGAGCAAATTGGCAGAGGAGTTACACAAACCCATAGTGCGTAAATTTCGAAAGAGAAGGGTGTTCGTGAAGGGTCTGGATGATATTTGGTCTGCCGACTTGGTCGACATGAGATCGTTTTTCGAGGTGGAACGAGGGCGTCAGATATCTATTGACGGTCATCGACGTGTTTTCCAAATACAGTTGGATCAGAGCTTTGAAGGATAAATCGGCACCTCGCGTCGCCGAGGCTCTGAAGAGCGTGTTCGACTCGTCTTCTCGAAAACCGAGTAAATTGTGGGTGGATAAGGGAAAGGAATTCTACAACAAGGACGTTCGTCGATTGGTAGACCTCTCCTCGATCGAAAACGAAGAGAAAGCCAGCGTGGTGGAATGTTGGAATCGAACGATGAAGGAAAAGATGCACAGATACTTCACGGCGAATTCGACCAAGAAATACATATACGCTCTGAACGGAAGATGGGAGCGACTACGCCGACGACGACACGGTTACTCTAGCCAATAATGGCATCATGCATCTATTCAGTAACATAAAATACATGCTATCCAGACAAGAGATAGAATCTGTGTTTCATCCCGGTCAGGCCACCACGATGTTCGGACTCTTGACATATCCTGATGATTTTTCGAAATCCAGAGGACTAAATGAGTTGTGGGTGAAAGACACTGAAGGCCCTGCTAGCGCCGGCGCCGCCTTGATATTCAACTACGTCGTCAAGACGTCCAGACCTAAAGGAACGTTTTCGTTCAGGATACCTTTGAAACACATCTTCGGATCTGCGGACGATTACAACAAGATCATGTACAGATTCAAACACAATCTGACGTTGATTCGAAAAGGAAACGACGACGCAATAGTGAGACTCACTGCGACTGATGCGGGTAAGATAACTCTACATAAGATATCGTGGTTCGTTCTGCACGTGGAGCCTTCGATCGTGGAGAAAGCGCGTCTCTACAAGATCATAGAATCCAAGAGTAAATGACCCGTGGGATTTAGAATGAGACAGTGCGACACGGCAAGCATTCCTCCCTCCACGAATCACTTCGATTGGAGATTGACAGTGAAATCCGCTTCCGAGAGACCGCGTTTCATCGTGGTTGCATTTCAGACCGATAGGGATGGGTCTCAGGAAAAGAATGCGTCGCTGTTCGATCACTGCAGTTTGCGAAACATGCAAGTGTTTCTGAACGCCACGAGATATCCAGCAATCAATTACAATGCGTCGTTCGACAAGAACGATTTCTGCAGACTGTACGGCAATGCCGCTGATTTTAGAAAGAAGTATCATGGTCTAGAAGAATTGATGAGCAACCCCAACATGTCTCCCGGCGAATACAAGTCGATGTATCCCATGTTCGTATTCGACGTCAGTAAACAGAGTGAACGACTCAAGAGTAGTGTCTTAGACATTCAGATCAAGATGCAATTCGATAGGAACGTTCCGAGAAAAACCGAAGCCTTCGCCCTGGTCCTGTCAGACAGAGAATTACAATTCGAATCGGATGGAAATAAGATGTCGATCATTCGATGAGAGACGAGTGTGTGAAAAAAAATAAAAAACAAAAAAAAAATAAAAGTAAAGAGTCATTATTAAAAACAAAGAACAAAAAAAGAATAAAAAAATAAATTCGTTTTTAATGATATTTTTTTAACAAAAAAAAAAAGTTTCATCCGAGAAAAAATCGTCTTTTTTCAACATTCTCGATGTATAAAATGTTACAATTCCTAAGTAGTCACGTAGAAAACGAAATACACATTCCATTTTCATGTTTGAAAAAAAAGAAGATATTTACGATTACGTTCTGAATTATTTAAAAGATCACGTGCTATTCACTTGAGAGAAACAAAAAGGATATTTCGTGATGAAGATATTAAAACTCGAAGAGATCTTAGATTGTTCGATCCTGTGCGATCGTCTCTCCGTTTCCGTCAGATGTTCCATCCTGTGTTGCAAGCCAAAAAACAAAAAAAAAGATGTGGAAAAATGGTTAGGTAAACAGCAGGATAGACGGTTGGAAATGAAAAGAATGAGACGCGTTCCACCATCACCACTACCTTCTGAAGAGAATGGTAATGATGCGAGTGTTACCAAGAGATGCACAACATTCGTTCATAATTATGATTCGGATCAAAAAAGTGTTGTTATAAACGTATCATATCACAAAGAAAAAGAAAAAGAAGAAGAATCGACGCTGAAAATTGAGAGAAAAGGAAACGTTATTATAATATATGGTGATATTGAAGAAGAAGGAAAACAAACCAAAAAATGAGATCTAAAGATGATCTCATTACTTTTTTTTTTTTTTTGTTTTTAATAATCACACATTATTTTTTTTTTTTAATTCATTATTTTCCACGCGTTCACTGTTTGTTCAAAGAATCTAGTTTGATCAATAGACTCACCACGGAAGTGGTGGCTTCAGGATTATTGGTTTTCGTAACGAAATTAATCCTGTCACCGGCATTCACTTTGAGAGGCGTGCCGAATGTGCTAACATTCGCATGTTGATTCTCAGTCTTTTCGATGCTGTATCTCTTATCGCTCTCTACACCATTCACCATGAGATTGACGACCGCTCTGTTATTCAAATCCGAGGAAGCCAGACTCATTCGAAGGATTTCACCTCCCAACGGCATGGGATATCCCACCTGACCATGTTTCGATCCGCTACCTCCATTTCCGAAAGACCACTCAGCTTTTCCCTCATCTAAGGTGCCGGCCTCTTCGGCCCACACGGTGATCAATTGTCTAGCATATTTGACTTTCTCCACCACCGAAATCAGGGTGCAGGCATCCGCCATGTTCACGGGATCCGGTAGATTCGTGAGCGCGTGTCCACCCATGTCTAGTTTACCTTCCATGATGTCACCCTTTCTCCAGACCGAGTTGTTGTCCACGTACTTCCTGCTGACCGTGCTGGAATCGAATTCGGGATCGTGACTGAGTCCGAATAAATTCTTACCATTCATGTCGATGTTACCCTCCATGGTTCCGCCAGATTGTTTGTTCAGGTAGAGATCATTCACTTGGGATTCTAGGTATTCTTGTGATTGTATCACGGCAGAATCTACATAGCCCTTGTTGACCGCGGTTGAGTCTGCATCCGTGTTGTCGATCTTCGACAGATTCAATATCTTGTTGAATCCCGCATTCAGATCCGATTTCATTTCTCGTCTGTCAGACTTTCTCTGTTCCAGATCTACGTAGTGTTTGGTCGCCACGTCCTTGGGATTCGTGGGAGTGGCCACGTTCGTTATCTTGTTAGAATTGGCGTTCAATTCCGAGTGCATAGTTTTCAGAACGTATCTATTTCTCAGGTGTTCGCTGAATCTCGCGTGAGAGTCGTCCACGTATTTCTTGGTCGTGGCATCGGTGGGATCTATGGGATTCGCGACGTTCACCAAACGTTTTGATTTCAGATCGAGATCGTTGGTCATGGTTTTATCCACATAATTATCCAGCAGGATTCGTTCGAAATCGGCATTCCCCCTGTCGACGTATTTTTTAGTTGCAGCATCTGCGAGATCTATTGGCTCGGGAAGATTGTAGAGCTTCTTATCGTTCATGTTCAAAGGTTCTTCTCGAGGTTCGTATCTCTGAACGTAACGTTCGTCCAAGTTGGCAACGTCGTAACCATCGTCGACTTCGAACGTCTTCCTCTTCTTTCTTGGGTTGACTTTTTTGTCGTCACTTCTACCAAATTTATCGACTGGCATGTTGTTGTGGGATTTTTTTTTTGTTTTTTAGAAAAATATGTTCAAAATGCAGTTTATTAAAAATGAACTATGTTATTTTATTCTTCGATTTTATTCGATTAAAATTTTTTTAAAATAATTTTTTATCTTTATATATACTATAAAAACAAATCTCTCTCTAATGTAAATCATTGAGAATGTCTTGAAATCGATCTCCTTCAGACCATCTCTTGAGAACATAGAGACACAGGTGACCACAAAACACTTGATGTGGTGATTGCACTTGTTCCGTGTTGTAACGAACCATCAATTTGTTGAAATAGTTCTTTATTTCTTTTGGCGGCGAGATTCCATAGCTGTCGAAATAATAATTTTTCTTCTTCCCGTTCTTCATCCACGCCACCCAGTGAGTGCCTTCACCCGATGAATCGTCTAGATTTAAAATTCTGCATTCTGATTGTCGAGGTCTTCTCTTCGGCAAGACATCTCTGGAAAACACGCCTAGAAAATCTTTGATTTTCAAATCTTTTGCCGCATTCAACAGATCGATGTTGGATAGGGGTTCGTTAGGTAAGACGACACCTTCTACGGATATCTTTATTTTCTTATTCATAAATGCATATATATTTTTTTTATTTATTTTATTATAATTTACTAAAAATGACGTTATTTTTTTTTTTCTATTTTTTTCTTTTTCTTTTTAAACTAACTTTCTCGATGTCACTATCGATTTCTATAATTTTGTGTTCATCTAATTCTTCTTGATTTTCTGAAATCCTATCATCCACAATCGTATCTGGAATCTTATCATCTACAATCGTATCTAGAATCCAATCATCCCCATTCATATCATCTAAAATTAGATCCAAAGTCCAATGTCCGAGTGCCAAAGTGCTTATTTTATCGTCTAACACGAATCTCTTATCGTCGTCGGCCGTTAGCGAAATCTTGTTGACTATTTCGGTATACATGTCGTGATTTTCGCTTCGAATCGATTTCATAGTCTGATACACCGGACCACTTCCTAACAGACAATCTTTATACTCTTGGAAGGAGATGTTTTTCTTCACCACGCATGCTTTAACTCCTTTGCACTTCTTGATCTCTTCATCATCTTCTAGACGATAAGCATACAGTTTAGGTCTCAAGCCCACGAATTCGACAATCTGTTTACCGCTGCTCTCGTACTTAAATTTACCCAACACCTTCTTGTTGTCGTTCGATTGAATGTTGGATGGGTGATCGATGGGATAATTGCTCATGTCGAACCAATCAGCCACGTCCGGAGATATATCTCGGTAGACGTCTTTCGTCTCTATCTCGTAAACTAAACTGTCCGTGTCGGTGAACAGTAGTTTGGCTTTGTCACCAAATTTTCGTTTGACGTAATCATAGTGAAACTCGTACATCAATCGCTTGCTGATATCTAAGATGATCGGTCCGAGATAATACAGTTTGTCGAACTTCAGGTGCGTCTTTTGCATGTGAACGGCCACTAGATTTTCATCGAATATGGTTCAGTGTTTGTAATTAGGTTTCGCCACTAATTTTTTAGCTCTTTTCTCAGACGTGACGAGTCGAACGTCGGTTCTCTTCCTGATGTTTTCCATCGATTTACTGTACATGCAGTTGTTCATGAGTTTGAAGAAATCTTTTTCAAAATCGTTCTTGGCTCGAGTTCTGAGATTCATGTTGAGATCAATGTATTTTTTCATCCAAGGCTCTTCGTCGAATCGAATGATGCGATGTATGTCGACTAATTTCATCCCATAATCGACGTACTGTTTCAAATTCTCGCTGTAGACGATGTAGTTACGTTTGTTAAATAAATTGGGAATGAGTTTTTCCTTGTCTCCTTCGTTCGGTTCCATTCGTTCGGGAGCTAGCGGATAATCGTTGTGTGGATCGTGTAATTCTTCCGGATAGTTCAAATTGACTTCTAAAATGCAAGGATAGTCTCTCCATTTTTGCATCTCTACGGTTCCGTTACCCATTTGAAATTTCCAATCGGTAAAGGATGACTCATAGGCCAACCATACAGATTATTAGCGTCCCAATACTGTATGTATTTAGTCGACCATTTCGAATCGAAACCTTCTTTCATGTAGGGATTGTTAGCCTCAGAATATCTGTGGGACATCATCGAGACGCCACCTCTCGCAGCCCTTTCGAACATGAGCAACATGTCCACATCGGATAATAATTCCAATTGGACTTTGGTGGTCTTCAACAGAGCGTCCCACGCCAGACCGGGTGCGGTGAAATACCAAGTGGGATCCAGATCGTAATTTTGACGACAGACGTCTCGAAAATTTTCGAACACGTCTGCCAAGAGTAGAATGTCGGTCTTCAGATAAAGATCGTGATAATCTCTCATGGTTTTCATATTGAATGATTTCCACACGTTTTTGGCATGTTCGTAATTCTCATCGGAAATGTCGGATTCGTATAATTTCGAATAAAAATCATCTTTCGAAGGTAGTGCGGTGTCTTCGAATCTCTTTAGATCGTTCATGTAATCGTAAGGATAGACTCCTTTACTCAATATGATGTCTACTCATTCTCCGAAATGTTCGCTCGTGATTTTAAATTTATACTTGCTCATGTTATCGACTAATTTTTCCAGAGCGGTCGACATGAATTTAAAACTGTTGATGAAACGTATGCCTCTACGAATGGATTTCGTTTTTTCTTTCAGTGTATTTCCGTCGATTACTCTTTTCTTCTCCATGAGCTTCCATTTCGTGAAGGAAATGTATCTTTCTTCGCTGTTCACGATGCAATTTAATTCTTCGTGTGAGGTGCCGAGATTTTTCACGAACAGATGACTGTCGTAACCCGAGAGATTGTGAAACATCACCGGATGGAAAGCGGCATCTCAATATTTTAAATTACACTTGCTGTGAGCCAGACCACGATACAGACCTGTGTAATGATCGTGGTCTCTGACCTTCTTACTTTCCTCCGAATTCTCGTCGAACGATTGTCTGCATATGTGACATTCGGTGGCTCTGTTATTTTTGTCCTGCTGCTCTCGCGTGATGATCATTTTCGCCGGCGTTTTGAATTTGTCATATAACATTTGAATTTCCGATTCTAACTCTTCCACGAACTTTTGTGCCACGTCGTCGTCTTCGCACTGTTTCGTGTAGGTGAAGGGACCCATGTCGTGTTGCGAGTCGAAAGCGCATTTCACATAAATGCAATAGCCGGAAGGTATGTGTTTTTGATATCTTTCGACGTAACTTTGAAGAGCATTGGGTTGACAGGAACTCATTTTCGTGGTGAAACATTCGAAATCGGCGTACACGACCAATGGTACTTTTAACCTTCTATTGTGATTTTCAAACTTCACGATGGTGTTGGGTTTAGGCATTTCGACGGCGACACCTTGATTTTCGTTGCAATATTTTTGATGTTTCGCTAATGATTTTTCGCTGTGAAACACGTTCATGCAATTGTCACATAAAGATATCTTTCCTTTATGATTATTATTTTGTTTCGGCAGTAATCGGGTTGGATGTTTAACCCAACAAAAATGACGATTGTCACCATTCGAAATCAATAATAAAATAATCGTCTTTTCTCTTCCGCGATACGAAGTCTGTCTAAGAGGATAGATCATTCGTTTTTCGTCGTCGTATCCAAGGACGTTCACCGCTACGGTGGGATTTTGAGCCTCGAAACGTTCAATATGTTTTAACTCTGTTGGAAAAGTCACTCCAGTCCAATCGAGATTTTTAGAAGTTTCCTCATAATGAGAAACTCTATTGGTGTGTATTTCGACAGGGTATAAAGCGGAGGTGACTGCCCATTTAAAACACTGATCATCTTTATTTCTCACGTTGACCACGGCGTGTTTCTTAGTCAAGAAATACGGTAATTCCAAGTAGGAAGATCCTTTCAATGGTTCGTTTTTATTCATGTGAATTTCGAGTTTCAACACCTCATCGAACGTCCAATTACTACCTTCATGTTGATAATTCGCGAGAGACGTCAACATCTTGTCTTTCATTTTTTCGAAAACGTCCGATAGATCTGAACCTCGAAATACGGGTTCGACGTTAGATCTGAAATATGCATTTTTCACGATGCTCTCGCCGGACTTCACGTCGATTTTATTCATTATGCAATGGAGTATCATCTTAATTTTTAATCCCACGTTCATGTGTTCGCGAAACAAATCCAATACTTCTTTCTTCACCCGTTCCATGAACAATTTCGGATCGACTTTCTTCAACGAGGGAATCACGTCGAAAGTTTTAAAAACGTCTTTGATCACACTCTCCTGTTCTATGGGTTTCGATTGGAATAGTTCCGCAACGAGTTGTGTTACATATTCTTCTCCTTTCTCTTCGTCGATTGCTCATTGAATTTCGCCAGATATATCTCGTTTGTCTTGAATCTGAAGTGCATCACTCGTTTTCGTTTTAGTTTTTCTTTTCTTTTCTTTGGAAACTTGATGTTCTTCAATGGCTTTTTGTTTAGTAGTCTTCTTATTTTTCACAACCGATGCATCTTTTGACATTGTTGCTATCAACATTTTGTTTACCTTTCTAGCGTTTCACAAATATTCTTGTATGACTTCAATTTTTTTTTATTTAATTCTATGATTTCTGAAATCTGAAATTTGTAATAGTTTACAAATCTCGTTTAACTGAGGTATGGTTTTCTCATTTAAATTTACCATTGTTTTATCTGTTTGCTTCATTTGTAAGAATTTTTTTTTTTTTTGAATTTTGTATTAAATAATTTGTTAAAAAAGTTTTGCTTTTTTACTCTTTTTATATATATATAATAAAAAAAAAAAAAAAAAAAAAAAAAAAGTTAAATTTTAATTTTTAAATTCAATTTTTTTCTTTAATGTGTTTTTTATTCAAAAACAATTTAAGACCACTTTTATTTCTCGCTCACAAACCGAACACGTTTTCTCATCTTCGGAATAATATTCTCTACAGTAACGCAGGTGTGCGCACGGTAGAAACAAGATGTTTGCAACACCTTCGCAGACCAGACACTTGGTGGACGTTTTGTTCGGCTCGTTTTTGACGAGTGATGATAACTCGTCCACTTCCGCCATGAATTTGATGAGATGTTCTAAAGTTATGAATTGAGACAGGGTCTTGTTCGCGATGTTTAACACATCGTACAATTGTTCCTTGGTGTATCCGAGTTGTAACATATCCATCAATAATTTTTTGGTTTTTATCTCTATCCCTCTCTTCGTCTTGGATTTTGATCAATCCCAACGTTAGGATCTTGTTCAAATAATCGCATTCGTCTTTTTCAATATTACTTATGTGTTCTAGTAAAGGTACATCGTGAGGTTCCCAATTCATCAAATGTATGTCACAACAAAAACATTTGACTTTGTCGCCTTTACCCACGTAAACGAAACCCGCGGCGGCTAAATCTTCGGGTTTTTGAGCGAGATGCGAAGGCCAATTTTTAAACGTTTGAAGTCTTGCACGTTCTAGACTATAATTCGGATGTTTGGACTTGATAATTGTTTTTACCTCAAAATTGAGTTTGTAAGAATATTTTTTTTTTAACTTTTATTTATATATAAAGAGAAATAAAGAGAAACTTTTTTAACAAATTATTATTTAAATACAAAATTTAAAATATACATTATTTGCAAGAATTCATAAAAACCAAATAATCGATCATGACAACAACACCTAAAAGATGCGAATTGAAATTGAAACCAGACGAAAGGTATGAGAAATCCGGTTTTAATATCTATACATTACAACAACACGATCCCATCGAATTGAACGAGGTTGAGATGGTGGACTTAGAGCACTACTACTACGAATATCGAATGTGTTTGAAATTGGATGAAGCCGCACTCAATTTGTTTTACGAGTACCAAAGCAATCTGCTGAATAATATCATCGTCGCCGAAGACAGAGATTTCAACAAGGGTGATTTATTGTTGTCCTATGGAGGTTACATATATCCAATAATCTCACCCAAACTCATGAACAAATCGGGTGGTGAGAGCGCATTCACCTATGAAAAAAAACTCAAAAGAGTAAAGATAAACATTCACACCATTTTCGTATGTGGAAAAATGACGAATGTCAACATGCTAATAACGGACTTGGAAATATAAACAATAGAGAGATTGAAATGTTAAAATTTAACTTTTTATATATATAAAGAGAAAAAAAACTTTTACTAAAAAATTTTACATTAAAAAATTAAAAATTAAAAAAACAACTTTTTTTATATATATATAAAGAGCAAAAAAAAAAACTTTTTAAACAAATTATTATTTAAATACAAAATTTAAAATATACATTATTTGCAAGAATTCGTAAAAACAAAAAAAACTAAATAATCGATCATGAGGACAACAACACCTAAAAGATGCGAATTGAAATTGAAACGAGTCGAAACGAATAAGAAATTCGGTCATAAAATGTATAGATTACAATGACACGATCCCATCGAATTGAACGAGGTCGAGACGAAGGGCTTAGAGCACAAATACGACAAATATAAGATGCCTTTGAAATTGGACGAAGCCGCGCTCAATTTGATTTACGAATACCAAAGCGATCTGCAGAACATCGTCATCGCCGAAGATAGAGAATTCGACAAGGACGATTTGTCGTTGCCCTATGGAAATTACATATTTCCAAACATCTCATTCGAACTCATGAAGAAATTGGGTGGTGAGAGCGAGTTGACCGATGTAAAAAAACTCAAAAGAGTAAAGATAAACATTCAACACGTTTTTGAAAAAGGAGAAGACACGAGTGTCAACATGCTATGGAAATATAAACAATAGAGAGATTGATTTTTAGCGAAGAAAAATGAAAAAAAAAAAAGTAATGAGATCATCTTTTGATCTCATTTTTTTTTTGTTTTCCTTCTTCATTATTACCCATATATTATAATAACGTTTCCTTTCTTCTTAAATTCCAGCGTCGATTCTTCTTTTCTTTTTTTTTGTGATATGCTATGTTTTTATAAGAACACATTTGTTTATCCGAATCATAATTATGAACGAATGTTGTGCATCTCTCAGTAACACTCGGATCATTACCATTCTCTTCAGAAGATAGTGGTAACGGTGGAAAACATCTCATTCTTTTAAATTTCAACCGCATATCCCGATCTTTATTTAACTCTTTTGTCAGTTCTTTCCTAAGATATCCGTCATTAGCGTCTAATCGTTTTTCCACATCTTTTTTGCACTCTATCTCGCGATATTCGTCATTATCGTCTAATTGTTTTTCCACCTTTTTATCCATTTTATATATTATTTTATACTTTCTATGATTTATATTTATATAATTTTTTTACATTATAATAACATATTCAAAATCGGTATGTTCTTAAACGGCGAATTCTCACCGAGCAACAAACCCTTGCCGAGTCGCTCGACGTTCCGTCCACTCTTCAGATAGAGACCGTTTCCTCTCAGAGAGTTGCCACCTCTAACGGGTTCTAGATACAATCCTTTACAGCTGTCGTCTACGTGGACGCGACACACGGCTCCTCCCTTCTTCAAAAACAGTTCACTGCCACCCATTAATTTCTCAACTGCCGAACTAGCGAGTCCCGTGAGAGCTCCCACGCCGAGAGTCTTTCCGAGAAAGGGTAGCGCCTTTGCGGCGAAGGGTAATGCTTTTGCGGCTATTCCTGCCAATAGCGGTAGGAAACCACCTTTCATTCTCAAATTGTATCTCAATTGAGCGGGACTCATTCTCACCGTCAACCCTCTTCCATCGCGAATCGCTTTCTCCATCCTTTTGCTTTGACTTCTGGTCCAGGCGATCGAATCCTGACCGCCTCTCGTCAGATCTTCGTGAGTGAATTTGAATCTCACCGCCTCGACTCGAGTTGTTAACGCTCTCTTAAGTTTCTTCCTCTGTCCTGCGGATATGTTCACGTTTTTAACCACGTATTCTGTCATAATTCTGTTTTTTAAAATATATTTACTTCAATTGTTTCTTGTTTAATAATTATATTAAAATAATTTTGTAAAATTAATATTGCGTTTATTTTATTTTTGTTATCTATATATATACACAATTTTTTTTGCTTTTATATTTCTCTTATGTGAAATCGTATCATCACTCTCTCTCTGCGAAGATCTAACAGTTCACCATTTTGATCCGTCAACGTGGTTTTGAGACTATACAACGTATCTAAAATCACTGGTAGATAAACTAAATTTCGAGGTCGCTCCACGATCTTATAACCCAGCGACACGTTTGGAAAGAAGGAATAGATCGTCGGTTGAGCGCTACCATTCACGTAGCTTCCTGCAATCACGTCCACGTTCACCAGAATGCTATTGACAGCGAGAATGTCAACCGTATTTTCAGAGGCCGCGTGGCCTCGATACATCTTTCGATCGAATCCCAACATCTTGCCTATAGAATCGTCCGTGTTGAAATCCACTCGAAAATTATCTTCCAAATCCAACATCGTCTGTAAGGTATTAGGATTGGGAGCGAGTCTGATCTTGTTGCTTCCCTTTCCATCCGTCTTCATTCACATCTGAATGTAATCATTCAAATCGTCTATGTCATAACTCCCTTTGGGAATTTGAATCTCCAACCAATCCACTCCGTCGGAATACTTGAACGAGTTATTCTTTTCGGTGACGTTGGGAAAGGAATAATAAGTCTCCAGATTCACCAAAGCCATCTCGTAACTTTTCTCTTTATTCAATTCGATGGAAGGTTCGAATTTCATAGTGAATCGAGTCGAATCGCCACTCACCACGATTTGAATGGATTGTTTCGCAGCCGTATTCTCGGCTATCCGTCCTAACAATTCTCCATGTTCGAACATTATATTTAATTTTATTTTTTTTATTATTCAAAACTAATTATTTGAAGATTTATTATTTTCTAAATTTTTATTTTCACGCTCTATCTTATTATTATCATCGGAAACATAAAACTTGTCGAATCCGCACCGATATTTTCCGCGATTAAATTCGCTTGTCAAATCGATCACGACGAAATTGTAAAGTCCACCATCCCAAACCCTCTTGCAGAATCTCCTGAATTCCGCAGCGCTCATGTCGTTTGCGACGTGATCGCCGTAGATGTGATTGACATTCTTGAGATCTTGGCGAAAGAGACATAGAAAATTAGCGTTCTCCCTTATCGTCTGTCTGGGCAATCAAAAATAATTCTGCGACAGGTAGAAACAGTCCACGTTGCTGTGTCGACCCCTAACGTAATACGATTCGCATCGGTTCTGTCTCTCCAAAAGCAGATCGTCGAAAATCATGAGATTCTTATCTTCCGATTTCAGTTCTCTAGGATCCGGAACGTCGCTAGCGTTCTCATAAAATCGACACTCGACGTTCGAAGATGCATTTCTCTTCGTCAGCTCCATCGCCGCACCGTCCAAAATGGTCGAAAGTGGAGCTTCGCTCTTGTCGAATTCCTCCCTACTGTCAAAGATTCTGGCTATGACGTCCTTGGGCAATCTGCGATCCATGCACTCTCGAAGCAATCTGTATTCGGGTTGAAACAAGCTCTTGCCAAACACGAACAATCTGTCGTAATCCAACCAGTCGGGTCGGGACAACAGATTCATCAACAGATTGGTCTTTCCACAGTTCGATTTTCCCACTATCAAACCTCTTATGCTCTTGGGAATGAACTCGTTATTCGACCTCTTGGTCGCGGCGTCGTTCCAAGACATATCTTTAATGTTCATCTTTGTTTTATTTTTTGTTTGTTTGTTATTTTAGATTCTTTTCAAACGCAAATTTTTTTTATGTTTTTCAAACTCTGTTTTTAATGTTATTATTTATTTATATCGCACCGTCGCGAGTTCTCTTCAATCCGGATCCACTCGTCATTTTGGCTAAATCTTGTATGGGCACCACAGCATCCTTAAAATCTTTCCAACTTTTCGGCGTTCGCTCTAACGCAGCTCGCTTCGCCGGCGGACTGATTAACTTGTCGATCAACGCGTCGGCTGCCCTCTTGCCAGCCACAGAAGCTATCCTACCACTGGCTTCGGAAGCGGCTTTCTTACCAGCATCCAAAGCCGTCTTCTTACCGACCTCAAACGCGGTCGATGCGAGTTTTCTACCCGCATCGCCCGTGAACGCTCGCATTATAGAATCGACGATGCCAGAACCACCTTGAACGTATGTCCTGACGTATCCCCTGTTCTTTATCACCAACATATTTTATTTTTATGATATATTTTTGTTTTTTTCACTGGTAAATCGTTTTGTTGTTTTTAAATACTTTTATTATTCTAGTGTAAAAATTTACTGTTTTATTTTTTTTGTTTGTTTGTTTGTTTCTCTCTACTTATTATATACACATCAATCCTTCAATTCGTTCATCAGCCTTTTATACTGGTTTTTATTCAAAACCTTCTGTCTTAACAAATCGTCAGATATAGTAACTATCTGATTATCTAATCCCGTGTTACCAGCCCGTCTGCTCGCCATCAACAAACTCAATCTCTGAGACAGAGCGTCGGAATCGCTCGGAAGAAAAGTAGTTTTCACCCCTTTGCCAGTCACCGATTCGACGAACTTCTTGTTCATATCCCATATGGGTTTCACCACTTTCGTCCACTTGTAACCTCTGTTGGCTTTGGGTCTCGTCTCTCTGGCATCGTTATTTCTCTTCATGGCGTGGGTCTGAACCAGAATGTCTCCGTAATTATCGAAATCCTGTTCCGTGTAATCGCCGGGCTTGTCGTAAAGGAGCAATCTGCGCAGACCATCAGTTACTTTATACTTATTCGAACCCACGATCAATTCATCATCGTCAATTTCTACTTCTGTGTCTCCCACAAAAGTTCTACCCTCAGAATCCTTATAAATTCCATACGACTGATCTCTCTTACCGCCATCATCATCGGACGATGCGACGCTACTAGTGGTGACAGTCGAAGCTGTATCGTCGCTCTCGCTCAAATCTGTTTGAATTCCCGTAGGAACGTAATCCGGTGTAGATTGAACGGAATACCGATTTCCAAAACTAGGAGGCAACGAACCCATTCTCAAAGAACTCTCCTTTATGGGTCTCAATTCTTCGACTATCTCCTTCCTGCTTCGCTCTTGACCTTCCGTCACGGGTTTAAATATTTTTGTGGCTTCGCGTCTGAGTTCCATCTCACCAAGACGTCTGCTCCTATCAGCCGACTGAATCCCCTTCTTAGCACGTTCATACTGGTCTAAAATTAGATCTCGGCGCCTAGGATCCATCTGTAAAAACATCTTTCGTTTTTAATTGTTAATGTTCCTTTGAGTATGCTAATATGAGTTATTTATTATTTTCAAAATTAAATGTATAATTATTTTTATGTTTTATGTTTTAAGTAAATAAAAATCTTCCGTCTTTAATATAATAACTAAAACCAGTTGAGAAAAAAACCATTTACAAAATGACACCTCGATAAATAGTTAAAAATATTAAAATAGCATCCGTTTCAAACGTGTTAAAAATCAGAAAGAAATAGTTTTTCAGATAAACCATTTAACTTGACAAATTAATCTCATTTGAATAAAAACCTGTAATACATCTCAGGCGTGACAAAATAGCGTTCTCAGTAAGTGTTTATACAGTAAATGTCACTTTGACATGCAACCTGCTTGTCAGTTTTGATAAAAACATAGACTGATGATTGTAGGCTGACATTCGAATGAAATGGTTTAACACGCCAAGGCGCGCAGGAGCTCTATTTATCACTTTTATTTATTTCCTAGGATATTCCCCCACCCCACGACGAGGGGAGATAACTCCGTATGGTCGAATTTACGAGAATCGAGCGATCCGATCGGTTAATTGGCGGAGAATCGAGCGATCCGATCGGTCGATTAGCTGAGTTTGGGAATTCCCATAGTGGGGAATTCCCCTAATGACGTCATAAATGGGAAAAACCCACCGCCTCAAAACAATTGCGGTTTCTGGACCACTGGTCTAGAATCCGCAGACCGTTTTTTTGATGATAGCCTAGAATTTTTTGCTCGCGTTCACCAACGATGGATCGATGATCTGATCTGCGATGGGAACGTCGACAAAAATTTTTAAAGTAAAAGATAAAAGTGAAGATGTATAATTTCACCCTTTTTTAAAAAACGCGCGTTCACCACGAGTATTTGAACGTTAAAAGTGCGATCTAGGAGTCGGGGTGCGGTGGCTCAGTTGGTAGAGGTGCAGGCTGCAAGCCGAGAGGTCCTCGGTTCGAATCCCACCTGCGGCAACTGCGTTGTGTCCTTGGGCAAGACACTTCACCCCGATTGCCTATATGGGGGCACGATGACGCTGTGTACTGAGGCGTACTGCACGTCGATGGTGCGCATGTCTTCAACCAATCTAACCCTGCCTGTGCTGCGGTGCAGAGTTCAGAGTTACGATGTTGGGGAGCTGACAGCTGCTCGTCGTTGCTCGGTGGTTCTCTCCGGGTACTCCGGCTTCCTCCACCCGTAAAACTGTCCCGGTCACGATTAGCCATTGTGCATAAGTATGTGACCTTAAACACCAATAAATAAATAAATAAATATATCTAGGAGTCACAAAAAAACATGGGGGATTCAAGACCACTGTACGTTTTTGTGAACAAGCGTGCGATTTAACACTGAATTCCACGTTGGTGAACGCATCGTGTACGTATGTTGTACACGTACATGTACAAAGTGGTCGTAAATCCGCAATTATTACCTACTTATGTCATGTCATATTTGGAAAAGCCTGGAAAACTGTGGAGCGGAACCTAACACAACATCATGTTACGTAGCGTTACGTAACATACCATACAAAATTCGTTCATCAGTTCAGAGATGGAGACTGCCATTTGCAGTTATTTTCTTTGATGCATATAGAATATCTATGGAAAATGTAGTATAATAATGAGCGGTTGTTTTGGGGAGAAGGGGCTAAAACCTACCAAATCTGGCTTAGACAGACAGTCGTTAGTCGTAAGAGAAGCAGCATGCCGTGTACAGGTTTCATCACAGTAAGGAAATAACAGTTTGCGGACAGCGGGGGCTTTGTGAAAGAACCAAAGATAAATTATTAGTAGATGTGAATTCCAAAAATGTTTTACGCAGTGTATATAATTAATGAACGACGGAATTTGTGTTATATTTATTTCACTGTAAACGAACTTACGCCCACAAAGCATAAACTGTGTTTTGAGTAAACTAATTCACTTAAAAGTAAATAAAAATAAGCAACACAACAAAAATGGAGAACTAGAATCAACCCTGAATCTGACGAGTCGGCGAAACAATCAGTGCAGTAGGCCTGCCTATACAGGGATTAGGTATTTTTGTCATTTCCAGATTTTATCAGATTCATTCTTGAATGTCTGGCGATTTATTTCCCCGAAATTTATAGAAATACAAAATATCGGTTTAACTGAGAGCCCTATTTTTTTGAGAAATTTAATTTTCACAGATTTCCGAAAAAAAAATTAAAACTTCCCAGTTATTTCAGCAAGTGTATTGAAAATAACTCTTGTCCATTGGTATCCACAAAATTACCATTCGATTTTCTCTTCTTCCCAAACCCATGCAGCTACGGCACACCAAGGTCCGTAAATGCTGCCTTTTTCAGACTTTTCTGACCAGTCGATTTGAATTTTCAACCCGTGATTACAGTTTTTCCGACTGCGATTGGTGATCGGTTGCAGATACCGGCAGAGATAAAGCGATTTTCCAATTTTCGATCAAATTTTCCAATCAGCCGACAAAATTTTCCCGATATTCCGACTTGAATCCATTACCGGTCCGATTTTTCGAATTCTTTGTTCCAGTCAATCAGTTAGAAGGAGTAGGTATTTGCTGAATAGTTGTCAGTCTATAGTGCTTGTGTAGCCGGGCCAGTGCAAAGGAAAACTTATCGACCTACTCGGGGAAATGAGTTTTTCTTGTGAATAAAACGACTAGAGTTAGTTTAGTTTAAACAATATTTATTTCCAATATACATAGATACACATACAACAAAAACATATGTGTGGATTCGACAGGAAGCTGCAAGCTTATCAAGGTCGTTTCCACCAAAGTACAAATACTATGACAATAGAGGTGGCAACTACGTATGTAATATTTTTATAACCCAATCTGTTGCCAATAGCTTCATATAATTGTGAGAAATATTTCATTCGATGGGTTATAGAGAAACAGCTCGATGTTGATTGGAAGTAAATTTACTAGATTGTATACAAGGTTAGGTATAGGAAGGAGGAATATTTAGATTGAGATAAGATATAGTACTAATGTCCTACGCTCAATGGAGGCCTCTACGTTACTCTGAATCCATGTCAGACAATAAAAACCTATCTGCTTTGGGTACAGAACACATGCCCTTTAAATTTAAAGTATCTTTTAAGTCCACTAATAAGGTAAGAGAGAGAACCCCTCAAGTAGAAGCATGAATAATGTGATAATAAAGACTCAAGAAGTTTGGAATAAATGTACAACTACTCCAGAGAGGTATTACATTGAACACAGTAATAGACAGACGAGGAAGAAAGGTAGGCAATCAACTTCAAATCCATTACACACCAAAGCAGTTATGTTTCGAGACCTAACATTTTAGAGGAACAACGTTTAATAACCGGTTACGATTCAAGGAATAGGAGAGATTCGCGCACTAAACTCGCGAGAGAATTATAAACATCCTACTATAGCCTGCAACAGAAAAATGCTCCTCTTGGCTGTTGCGTAACAGATTCATGTATTATAAATAAGAAGAGAGTTGTTGAGGCTACAAAAATAGTCCTAAAGTATGTTGATATTTTTGTTATTGTCCTTGTAGTTCGACCTGACGCTCCGATACCTGTGTGCATCATTGTTACGTGCGGCAAGAGATGAGGATCTTTATTAGTAAAACATCACGGTGGTACTCTCGACCAGTTCCATAACTAGTTTCTAATCATCAGACTTGATATTAAGTGAATCTTGCTGAATCAAGAATAAATTTATGAACTATTTCAAAGATGGTTTTATTGTCCACTTCGCTGTAAAATTCAGAGCCGTACAACAACGTATTACAGTCGATAAGATAGGGAAGCTGTTCAAGTGTCACTCTTCGTACCTCGCTGTATATGGGACAGTTTAACAAGAAGTGTTCGGTGGACTCGCGCTCACCACAGGAGCAGTACGGACTATCAGACAGGTGGTTATCAAAGAGATGCTCCTTCAGATTACTACATTGTAGGCGCAACCTGCAGTGGTAAATTTGTGCCTTGCGTGAAATCGAATTAAAGAAGAATTTAGGTGGGCGATTAACATTTCGATTAAGATAGTTTTTAAACTGAACCAAAGAATGATTATCTCTGATGTTGAGAGGTAACTCGTTCCATAATTTTGTTGTCGAAGGAATGAAGGATGTTTGATAATTTTTGGTTCTACAAAGGGGTACGCGACGATTGTTTGCACCTCGGAGATCGTGGGCTTGATTGGTCGAGATAGGAGGAGGGATTCTGTTAGATATGCGAGGGGGAACCAAATTATGAAACATTTTGAAGTACTGTATCAGTTTATGCTTCTCCCGTCTTGTTCTGAGGGTATCCCATCCAGTTTCCACATATAACACAGTTTTGCTGGCGCTAAGGGTTGCACCAGACACAATTCGCGCAGCGGCTATTTGGATGCTTTCAAGCTTCATCAAATCAAGTTCAGTACAGTTGTCCCAGACCGTATCAGCATATTCAAGCAAAGGTCGGATGAAAGCGAAATAAATTTTCTCCAGAGTTTTGCGATCTAAATTGAATTTATTTTTCCTGATTTGATCTAACCGTGACCAGGCCTTTGTGCAAATATGCTCAATATGGTTTTCCCAGGTACACCGTGAATTTAAGATAACACCAAGATGTTTGTGTTCAGTGACTTCTTTAATGGCAGTGCTGGCCATTACTAAATCGGTATATCCAGCGTGGTCTTTCTTTCGAGATATGATCATCGTTTCGGTTTTTTGGGGGTTAAATTGAACTAACCAAGTTTGGGCCCACTGTTCGATTTTCGCCAAATCGCTATTTAAAACTAGGGAAGCCCTGTTAGGATTGTCAACTATTAGATACAGTGTTGTATCATCCGCAAATAGTCGAATACTACTTGTCAAATCCAAAGCTACATCATTTATATATATTAAGAAGAGCAGGGGCCCAAGAATAGAGCCCTGGGGAACACCTGACGTAATCGATTTCCACGATGAAGTGTCGGAGTTCACAACCACTCTTTGTACTCGGTCACTGAGGTAAGATTTAAAAAATTCAAGGAGATCACCGGTGATACCAATTTTGTTCAGTTTATAGATCAAACCTTTATGCCATACTTTATCGAAAGCCTTGCTAACATCACAGAAAACAACCCTCACGTCTTTGCCTTCATCTAATGCGCGACTAAACTCATCATAAATGTCCGTGAGTTGAAGTACTGTCGAATCGTGCGGTGTGAAGCCTGACTGGAAAGTACTAAGTATATTGTTTTGTTCTAAGAACTGCCACATTCGTTTAAAAACACACCTTTCGAGAACTTTCCCTAGGCAGCTCAGTAATGATATCGGGCGATAGTTGGATACCAAATTTGGAGGATCTTTTTTCAGTACTGGGACTACGTTAGCCCTTTTCCATTGCAAAGGGTAGTAAGAATTTTCAAGCAAAGTGTTGAATATCGTGGTGAGTGGTTTTCTCAAAGAGAGTATACACCCCTTCAAGAGACGCGGACTCATTAGATCCGGACCCGATGCCTTTGATATTTTTAAAGATCTGAGCGCTTCACTTATTTCTTTTTCACTTAATTGTAGGTTGCTAATGGTTGGGCAATCCTGGGAGGGTAATGTAGGAAGTCTTGCATGCGTGTCATCAAGTGTAGCAATACTACAAAAATAATCATTTAGGGCTTCTGCCTTATCTGCATTTCTCGAGATAAGTCTATTATCATGAGACAGGTCGGGGACTTCAGCCACTTTATTCCCCAGAAGCAGTTTTAATGTCTTCCACCAAAGAGATGGGCTGGTAGTCCTATTGTTTAGTGTCGATTGAATTTTGTTATGATATTTAGTTTTTGAGTCTCGTATAGCAGAAACTACTTTATTTCGTTTTACCCGATATTTTTCCCAAGTTTCGGGTCTATTGCTAGATTTGGCCAAACGGTAAAGACGTTTTCTCTGACGTATAAGCAGCCTAATTTCATTATGCATCCACTTTGGTTCCATTCTTCTAACAGTGATAACCTTGGTTGGAATATGCGCAGATGCAAGATCAAGAACTTTAGAACAAAAGTTTTCGACCATTGTATCCAAATTTGCATCAGACAAAATAATATCCCACTGAGTCCTTTCCAATGAATTATTTAGTTCTTCGAAGTTGCCCTCATCATATAACCAGATTTTACGTTTAAAACTTTTAAATCCTATTTTTCTAAAATCTACTTCGATCTTAACTGGGCAATGGTATCTTATCTGATCGGGGATGAAGGGATCAGTTACCTCGGAAGATAACACATTTACTGACTCACTAACGGCAATAAGGTCTAATAACGTTACTGATGTCTCTGTGAAGTAAGTAGGCTCACTTACCACTTGTCTAAGATTGAAGTAGTCTGCAATTTCACTAAATCTTCCCCTTTTCGGTGGGAGTAAGTTATCATTAAAATCCCCCGTAACTATTATATCTGCTATACCGGAGTCCTTTGCTCTCTCAATAGATGTGGAAATCATGTCCCAAGATTCATTACCACTATTAGGTGGTCGATAAAAGACGCCGAATAGAAGCGATCTGGCGATAGTATGGACTTCAACCCATGTACATTCAAGTGAAAATACCTCCAGATCCGGCCTTAGCTTAAATGGGATACCGGTTGTGATATATATTGCTATACCCCCTCCCCTAGTTGGGCGATCTTTTCTTATTACTTCTCGGAAGCTGCCGAGCCGAAGATCAGAATTTTCATCAGATGATTTTAGCCAGGTTTCGGTAAATGCGCATATATCATGGCCATGCATTTCACACTGTAGCATGTCTATTTTTGGCTTCAAGCTTTGTATATTCATGTGGCAAATACTGAAAGCTGCCAGCGAGGCATTCTGGTTTGAAGAGCTAACGCTAGTTTCGGCCGAGGGTCCGGGATTTAGTTCAATGTCGCCAGATAGGAATAGGAGCACAGAAATAAATGAGCAGAAGATAGCAGCTATTGCCACTGGCAAACACCCACATCCCCTTGCGTACCGCAGTGGTTTAAACGGAATCAGTTTTAATGAAAACGGATGTGTTGGTTGATGAAGCATATGTTGAGATAGTTTTTCTGGACTGCTTAATAAAAAAGATAAATGCATTGCTCTAAATGGGTGCCTACCACTATGTTCACATCTCAAGTGCATTAAAAGAAACATAATGGTAAGTCCTTTGGAATGGTACTTGAGTACCAAGTTTACTAGTAATATGCACGATATGTCCAACAATTTTTGTTTATGCACACCCCTATGCGCACGCACAATAAAGAGACCCACTCTCATTCGATAAGTGTCTATGCTACACATTGAACATTCTTTTCAATAGGTATTGTGTACGAGAAAGTGAGTGGGTCCCACCAACACAGAAGCACACACGATACCGAGGAGTCAGGAGCACAGGTCATAACTGCTGTCAGTTTGAAAGGTTTGTAAGGACAATTAGGCTTTTTCAGAAGGCAGAAGAAATAAGTAAAAGGAAAGTACTGTGTAGAAAATATGAAACAAACAAATAAGCTATATACAAACAAAAGACAAGATATCAGCTTCATAGCTGACAGAATATGGATTGCTGCTACCAAGCACAGCAGCTGAGGTATTGCAATGTATGATATGTGACCACTTGCAGAAAATTCGTTCATAAATAGTAGGATATCTATGTTACCAAAACAAACTATTTATTTTTATTTATTTATTGTTTTTCTCAATTGTTTTATTATTTTTGTCAAATATTAGTTCAATTATTTGGCAAAGAGAAAATAAATGGGGATTGTTGGACAAGCTATAGAGCCTGTGCTGCAAGGGAATATTCAATCTTAGAGAAAACTAGAGTTAAGTCAGAGGGAGGCCTCAGAATCCATAACAGGGGTTCAAAAATTAAGAACACCACTACCGACCCCCCCCGCCCCATCCCCATCACCGGGCTGCGCGCCCTTGGGTCGTGCTGAGACCCCAATCCCGGTTAGAAATCTAACTGATCACCCCCACTCACCCCCACTCCCCCACACACACTATTAAAGACCCTCTAGCTACGTCCCTGCAAATGATCTATACAATCACAAAAATGAGTCATGATGGTTATCGGCAATGACTTGGTAAAAGTTATGGCATACTGGCACGTCTTCTACCGCGTCTTTACGATTGCATTAGCTACTAAACCGACTCTCACATCAGAACGTGCCACCAAACAAGCAAGTACTTAAGATAAGATAAGATTTATTAAGCAAATACACCAGAACAAAGGCAGATTGATGCGTATATACAAAATCAACATAAATAGAAACATAAAACAATACTAATTCCAAATGACAAAAGTAAATATCAAGGCTTATTGTGGTTGTAATATAATATGTGAGTGGCTGGGTGGGTTTTGTAAACTTAATTTGTCCCGACTGCAATGGCCGAAGTCCCGACCGATCCAACCATATCACCAAGGCATACCCTGATGATGTAAATGTAGTTGGAATTTTAGTCGGTCGGGAGTATAGTTCAGAAGACTTCTTGGAAATTTATTTTTGGACAAATAAAATATATATACACTATCCGTGACTCAACTTTTTATTTAAATACTTCATTAACGCGTGTCTTATCCCAAACTGTTCATACTGGGGCCCCTAACAGCCCGAATCGGATACAGACCTCCAATCTGTTTGACCACCTACATGCGTGTGAGACATTTAGTCCAAGTATCAAATCTAGTCTGGTAAGAAAGTACATGGTTACTGTCAAGAGCGAATCGATATCTAAGACGAAAACGTCCCGAATTGAAAATTATTGGAAGAGACCCCCCCTCCCCCCCCCCCTTCCTAGCGACGCTCCTATGCGGAGGCCTTTGAACCGGCTAAGTTGATGGATACCTGGACAACTTAGATTTCATTGTAGCTATCTGGGACCATGTGTTCTAACTGCGTGTTAAATTGTTCCAATAAAGCTAAGCTTGGCGCTTGGACCGAGTACTATCACGGAATAGTATAGTACTCTTCCAGATGAATCAAAGATGAAAAATATTTAGTTATCAGTGGATAGAGCAGGGGGGGGGGGGCAGGGTTTAAAATTCATTCGAGAATCAGAATCGATTCTCACAAACGAGTCTCATAAGGAAAACTGTGATTCTCAAAAATGTACTTTTGATTCCTGTGATAGATTCTGAAAGTGTCCTTGGAGGCATGGACAATTCTACTTCATTTTGATCCCTCATAACAAGATGGCACATTGACTTGATAGTGGCGTCCAGTGCAGTCTCACCTGCCTATACAGGAACTGTAATTTTCACCTGCAAGATTCCCAAAAGCCTGCATGCTGGAGCATGTGTTTTACACGTTCATGCAAGGCAAAAAACTCACCAAAAGGGTACTAGGCCTTTAAGAGATAAGTAAATCTTATATATATATAAATATGAGGTTTGTTTTACTATGGAATATGTATTGATAGCATTCATAAGGGCTTAACTCTACTTTCAAATTCTAAATTTATTTAAGAACTGAAAATTGATTTTCGCAGCTGGAGATCGCGGGACTCAAAAACCGATTCTCACGCATCACGACAAGGTTTAAGACCTGGATTTACACCTCTGGATCCACCACAGGAAGCACTCCGGCAAGCTCCATTAGAGGATGTGAACCAGTTTTGAACGAAAAAAAAAGAATTTGTTTAGTTAGTATGGAAATATATTTGTTTTTTCTGTCGGAAACTTATGTTAGATAAATCGTTAGACTTACTTTCCGAGGCAATTGCTTTACGGTATTCAGATAGATAAAAACACCTTTGCAAGTATATCACCAGTAGGACTACAAGTATGCAATTTTCCCCCAATTTATTGTTCTGTTCATTTTTACAACTGTGTGCAATGTAATGAGTTTTGTAATTAACCATAACATATCAAAAGCATAAAAAGACAATGGCTGCATTTTCTTCCTAATCACCCATGGTGTAGAATTAGGATCTATCGTTAGTAAAACATATTCTCAACAAAGACGATGCTTTCTGAACATGCAGGGTGCAGTTATTTTGATACACCTGTGGTGAACTATTCCGATTGGTTGACATTTACTTACACATCTGATATCAGTGAATATAAAACACATGAGGGCAAACAATTGTTTGAGTAACCCGACCGGCCCTAAAAAATTTATTGATATAAAATCAGAACATTTGTTTCAAGTATGTATATTTTTTAAATCTATGCAAAGATTTAAATTAAACACAAAATTTTAACAAATTTTTATTACTTTCCAAAGTGTGATTTACTGGGATTTCCGGGTTTGATTATAAACGATAACTTCAAAAGTGAATTATGCAATCAACAATTGTGTCATGTATCCGTACGCGCAAACGAAGACACTTTGCCGTGGGTGTAATGGGGACTTCATTGTTTTGTTTTGCTTTGTTTAACCCTTTACCTAACATTACAAGCAGACGACACTTGCAAAAACAATTCTTGAATAACTATTATTTTAATTATTTGTCTCAAAAACATAGGTTTTGAACCCCCCCCCCCCCCCCCCCCATTGGAACGGGCTCGACGAGACACAAAATGAAAAAAAATAATGAAAATTAATTGGCGAGTTTTGAGAATAGCGCTGGTCGTTTTTTTTGGCGTTACGTTAGGTAAAGGGTTAAATAATATAATTATCGTTAATAATGAATAGCAAGCCGAGAGGTCCTCGGTTCGAATCCCACTTGCGGCAACCGCGTTGTGTCCTTGGGCAAGACATTTCACCCCCATTGCCTACGTGGGGGCACGGTGACGTTGTGTACTAAGGCGTACTGCACGTCGATGGTGCACCTGTCTTCAACCAATGCTAGCCCTGCTTGTGTGGAGTTGGTATGTTGGGGAGCTGACAGTTGCTCGCCGTTGCTCGGTGGTTCTCTCCGGGTACTCCGGCTTCCTCCACCCGTAAAACTGTCGTGGTCATGATTACCCATTGTGCAGAAATATGTGACCTTAAACACCAATAAATAAATAAATAAATAATAATGAATAAACAGAGTAATCACTTGACTGGACTGGTTACGTGAACTAATTTTATTTACTTTATTTTTAATTATATAGAGAGTAATCGCTTGACTGGACTGGTTACATGAAATAATTCATTCGAGGCGAGGGACTATATTGCGCATTCGCGCACTCGTGTTTGTACAACGTTCCTCACCGCTCATGAATTATTTCACGTAACCAGTCTAGTCAAGCGATTACTCTCTATATAATTAAAAATAAAGTACATACGAGTCATATTTGGCTCTGCGCCTTTTCTGTTATCAGTGTACACCAATAAATATATAAATCCAATATACAATAACGAAATTTTCTCCTTTCCAAACATCTAAAACACTTTTACAAAAGAAGCAAGAGTAAATAACTAACTAACTAAATAAATAAATAACTGCATAGCAGTCCTAGTTTTTTCCCCAGGTGTTTTTTTTACCTAAATCATTTTTCACTCCTTAATTTTAATATTAGGTTCGAAGTTTTACATGAATCGAAATGTTATGTTTGGAGTCACGCGCCTGGCACTATTTCAAATATAGGAGTTACAGGATCGGGCGAAGGAATGGAAACATAACATCTGCCTTTTGGGCCAAAAAAGGAAAGAAAAAATTGCTTATATGACCCACTTAGACAGAATGTGTTCCAACGTAGGAGATAGGTCACTTTCCGAGAAAAATACAAAAGTGCAAGGGAATCCTTTCGAAAATGACTCTTGTGATCTGGAAAAGTCGCGAATTTGATGTTCTGAATTACCACATCAGACTTGGTGTCCTAGCAAACGACCCGACCGTCTAACAGTTTGTGGTAGTTGATTTGGCGTTTTATTTGGCTAACCGTTGTCTTATCGGTTCTGTTGCCCATCAGCTGTAGATTCACCTGGGATATAATTTGGCGGGTAATCATTCAGGCAGGCGCTCCGTGGTGGTTTACTTGTTCTGTACACAGAGTGCTTTGGTCGTTTGTGTCCGCTTGCTGCTGTATATATACTGCTTTCATTTTTCCGCAATATTCATGAGCAGGGTTGTTTATCGCTGGTGATAACCTATTCTGGTATCCAAAGGCCCTCACAATCTAGATGAGATGTGAGCGTTCCGAGGATTGTGATGAAGTGGTAAAGAACAATTTTTTCTTTTCATTTCAGTTCATTTTGCAATTTCTACTTAATGTTTCGCGTTCTGAATTTGAATTTGATATAGAACAAAGACAATTATCACACGAATTTAGTCCAATGTCAGAAATGGAATATAAAAAGATTTGCTGCGTCAAAATTTAATTCGGTGATTTTATATTTCAGCCTACATATTTGTCTCGTTATCTTTTGTTGTAGGCTATGTAATAGATTTATCACTATATTGTGTACTATGTGGGTAAATAATTGTACAGTTGTGCAGGTGTCCGGAGATATTTTGGACGAGGCATTTGGAAGCAACAAAAAATTAAAAAGTACATTATAATTTCTTCTGTAAAGTCCTTTATGGGAGACTAGAGGAGGTAATTGAGGAGAAGGGTTTTTTGGGAGAAATCCAGAATGGCTTCAGGAAGGGAAGGAGAGTTACTGACCATCTTTTCACACTATCCCAATAGAATCCGCGAAAGCAAAAAAGAAAAAGATGTTTATGGCCTTTTTGGATATCAAGAAGGCATACGATAGAGTATGGAGGGAAGGTATGTGGCGCAAGCTGGAGGCTATGGGCTTAGGAGGCGAGTTTGTTGGAATTGTGAAAGCATTATATCAAGATGTACAGAGTGAACTTAGCCTGGGAAACATTACAACGAAACGTGTGCCTATGGAGATAGGCCTAAAACAGGGGTGTATCCTTTCGCCGATCCTGTTTGCATTGTACATCAAAAGCTTAGGAGATGAACTCCTGCGTAGCGAGGAGGGGGTAGCAGTTGGTGACGTGAAGATCCCAGGGCTATTTTTTGCAGACGATATGGTTCTAGTGTCAGAGAGCGAAGAGGGACTAACGAAAATGCTGGGAATTGTTGGGAAATATGGGAGCAAATGGAGACTCGAACTTAATGAAAGCAAGAGCAAAGTTATACCTGTGGGCCGCAAAGTGGACCCCACTCGAAGGTGGAGAGTGGGTGAGTTCTGCATTCCGGAAGGGAGCAGCAAACTTCTCAGTGTGGGAGAGACGGGTGATTACGAGTATTTGGGGGTAAATATAAACATTACAGGAAGAGGCATCTACCGGAACCACACAAATAAATTGATTCTGAAGGGGAAGCGAATCCTTAACCAAATGAAACTTATAGGGAGAAACAGTTTCAATAAGGTTTTCGTGGGGAAAACCATTTGGGAAATGGTGGGGCTGCCAAGTATAACATACGGTACGGAAGTGGTACCCCTAAACCAGACGGCCGTAAAGAGATTGGAAATCCTGCAGAACGATGCAGGCCGATGGATAACGGGGTCGAGTAATGCCGCAGCGCTAGAAGCAATCAGGGGTGAGCTTGGGTGGATGAGGATCAAGGACAGGATAGACCTGTTGAAGCTCGGTTATCTTAATTATTTGGTAAATCTCCCCGACAGCCGATGGTGTAAAGTAATGTTCCTGAGAATTTTCAACTCAAATATCAAAACGGGGTGGATGGTCCAAATGAGGGAGCTAGTAGAGAACTACTCATTGGAGATCTCGGACCTGGACGTTGGGGCAAACCAGGGTAAACAAATCGTCAGAGAAAGGGTCATGGAAGATTGTAACCGTAATTGGCGAGAGGGGGTCAAATCAAAGAGGTCTTTGTGTGGCCTGCGTGATAAAGAGAAGCCAGGTTTTGAAGAGTACCTTGATGGCACCTTTGGGGGGTCACTGTTGTTCAATCTGAGGTCGCGATCCCTGGAGCTGAGGGGAAAAATTGGGAAAGACGGTGAAAGGGAGTGCCAGATGTGTAACGTGGACATGGTGGAGACCCTGGAACACTTTCTTCTTGAATGCCCAAAGTATCAGCCTAAAAGAATGAGATTCACTGGGAGTATAATGGGGAAGTGGGATGGGAGAATGAAGGACATGTGGTTAGGGGGAGACTCAAAGGAGGGGGTTAATATGCTAATCGGAGAGATTGGGAAGAATGGGACAAGGGATATCATCAAGCAGTTCGTCTCCGAGTGTTGGGAGGAGAGGAGAAGCGTGGGAATAGGGAGGCAGTTGGGAGTAAAGGGGTAACCATGGCCTTCTCGTCCGAGAACCGCGACAAATCAGCGGCTGGCCAAAGTGTTATTATTATTAATTTGGACACGGTGCACACTCAATTCAGTAGCTCTGTCGAGAAAAGCTTGTCGATAATTCATGTGTTCGAAAGTTTTCCACACCTCCTTTACAGCATCTTTACTTTTGAATGGTTATGATTACAGTACCATGACAATCGTACAAATATCTAGTTATTGGGACTGTTTCAAAACCGTCCCAATATCCAGATATTGGTACTGTTTTACTGAGCTGTTCTCATCAAAACCGTACTTAGTGTGATTTTATAGAGCTTGTTTTCATGACAGAGAACAAAAGAAATATTAGGTAGCTGTGGATTAATTGTGGTTATTGCACACCGAGGCTTACATCAGAGGCACCACGCCATGCAGACATCACAAAATAGAATGAAAAATTTATCTTTGTTTATCGCAATTCTCGGAACACTCGCGCCACTTGTGGTGTGTAAATGCCTCTAAGATTCATGATATCTACGTTTTATTTCCACCGATGTTGTTAAACAAGTATACTATTTATCGTGATGATGTTTATACCTTTAAAACCCTTTACCTAACATGAAAAGCAGACGACACTTGCAAAAAATATTCTTGAATAACTAATTTTTTTCATTTTTTGTCTCAAAAACATAGGTTATGACCCCTCGTTGGAACGAGCTCGATGAGCTCGTTCCAACGAGGGGTCATAACCTATGTTTTTGAGACAAAAAAATGAAAATATTTTGAAAATTAATTGACGATTTTTGAGAATAACGCTGGCCGGTTTTGGCCGTTACGTTGGGTAAAGGGTTAAAACTTTGGCTGGTTGGGAGCGCGATGGATCATTGGTTAGATCATTGAACTCTAACCGAATGGTCGACAGTTCGATCCCGACAAGAGGTAACTGCACTGCAAAAAATATAGGTTCTCTTTAGAACCAAAACTGGTTCTAATCTTGTCCCTGAGATAGAACCAGATCTGTTTAAACAGTATTTATTTCAAATCAAATAAATTTACCAAGATTAGAATTCAATTTTAACAGAATATTACATGAAATGAAGTAGATTCAGCAGTAAACTTGGAGCTTATTCAACACAGTCGCCAAACATTTTGTAAAAAAGGGAGATATGAACAGTTGGCATATCGAACCAGTTTTGGTTCTGAAGAGAACCAAAACTGATTCGATATGCCAACTGTTCATATCTCCCTTGCTTAATAATGATTCGAGACAACCTCATGTAAGCTTTAAATTTACGGCTGAAACCCCTTCAATTTATGTTTAATTCTGTTAATATTTAATGTTAATCTTTATAAATTTATTTGATTTGAAATAAATACTGTTTAAACAGATCTGGTTCCATCCCAGGGACAAGATTAGAGCCAGTTTTGGTTCTAAAGAGAACCTATATTTTATGCCGTGTGCGTTGTGTCTTTGGAAAAGACACTTTATCCCGATTGGTCATGTGGAGGCACGTTGGCGTCGTGTACTAAGCAGTACTGCATGCCGATGGTGCAATTGCCTTCAACCGCTGCTAACGTTGTCTGTTCAGAGTTAGTACGTTGGTGAGTTCGACAGTTGCTCGTCGATGCTTATAGTTCCCTCCACCCGTAAAACTGTCTGACATGATGTGACCCAGGCTGTTGAAAGTGTCCTTAAAATCTCAATAAAACAATTTGATTGTCTGTGTACTCATGTATTCTTTGTGTTGCAAATTTAGGAAAGAAAAGGGCTTCCTCGGTTCTTATTTTGCGTCTCATTAACCCTTTACCCACCGTAACTGCCAGTAATCTGCCAGAGCTATTTCAAAAATCATCTTCCAATTTTCATTATTTTTGTTCATTTTTTGTCTCAAAAACATAGCTTATGACCCCTCATTGGAACGAGCTCATTGGACTCGTTCCAATGAGGGGTCATAAGCTATGTTTTTGAGACAAAAAAATGAAACATTTAGTTATTCAAGAATTTTGTTTGCAAGTGTCGTCTGCTTTTTCGTGTTAGATAAAGGGTTAACAGATATGCTAGCGATTTATCATGCACTATACTGTACTTAGAAATGCCAAAAAGGGGTCTTTTCCTTTCGTTTTACGAAAAATTGATTTTACACTGCCATAGTAATCCGCAGCTAAGCCATTTGATTTGGGGCTGTATGGACTAGAAGTGTATGTTCGAATCGAATAATTGTTCGTGTGTGCAAGTGATTTGACCTTGTCACTTACATTACTTGTAGCGTCAACTGGAATCTGCGTTTTTGGTACTCGACACAATTACGATCCAGCATTGGTTTCGTTTGATGTGTTATCCATTTCGGCAATATCAAAGACATCAGAATAATAATCACTGTAACAAGAATTCCTTATTCTTCATCATGAAGAAATGCCAATACGAAAGATTCCAAAACAAAAAGGTTGGTTTGTTATGCCTCGTGATTTGATGGTTCTTTCGTCTGCAGAGGTTTGAAGGTTATAGAATTACAGATTTTCATTTGGCGGGGATCAGTGATTTCCCACCTTGAATATCTCAGCTTCGAACAAGCGGAGTATTGTTTTCTATCATTCAGTGAACCAGTGACAGCCAAGGGGTAGTGGGGTCTCCCGGCGTTGGGGAAGATAGCGGCTCTGGACCAACCAGGTTAACCATCGTTTGACCCAGTGCGAGACAGTTTGAATTTCAGGAGTGAATCTCGCCTGATCCATGAGTCCAGACGTGTTGGAAGTCTTGTATCTAATAAACAAGTTTTATGTTAATGATAGGCATAAATATTCGTTTAGGTCTCGGCGATCGGAGTATGGCACCCACAAGCAAGTACTGAGAATACGAGAACATTTTGTGTGTTACTAACTGGAGTGGATGGAGCAAACAATAAATAACAATGCTCCGATAGCCTTGGAAACTTGCCGGAACCGCAAAGGCGGCAAAGGCCCCCAAATATTTGAAAGAAAATGTTTTTTAGTAAAAAAAAAAATTCTTCAAACGTTTGGCGGCCTCCTGGAGGCCAGGGTCCCCTCAACTAACTCCACCCTGTTCCTGCGGATGAGCCGCCACTGCAGTGAATCAAATATGATGCAAGTTATGGGATTTTTATTTCATTAGAAAGTGAATGCATTCTTCCCCCACTAGGAAATGGACTTGCGCTATATGGGCAGAGAAATCTATCACACTGACGGTGTGGGGTGCAGGGAGTCCTAACTAGGACGCTCCGACCGTTCACCCTCCCTCCACTTCCCTGAAGGGAAGTAGGAGGAGGAGCAACGACGGAAGGGTCCTAGTTAGGACTAGGGGAGGTTCTCAAAACCCCACGCAGCGACCTTTCAAGTATCATCTTTGTCCTCCCCCGCCCCTTATTATAGAATGCTAGCTACGCGCCTATATCCGACCAAGTATTATAGCTAGCCGATAACAATCATTTAATTAATTATAAAAATATTTCTATAAATTCTAAATTTTTGCCGACTTATAATAATTATACATGCTCCCGAATATTTATTAGTCTATGTGAAACACAGACTATTGTTTTTGTACGTATTTTTGGGGTTTTTTTTTTGTTTTTGATTTTTCTTCTTTTTCTTATTCTTCTGCCTTCTGTCTTCTAAGCACTTCCTTGTCCACACGATAACTCGAAAGCGAATTGTTCTATCTCGTTGATTTTTGGCATACTGACAGATAGTCACAAGTTCTAAAAAAACCCTGTTTTTCAGGTCGCTATAGCCCTTGAGTATGGCCCAGTTTTCACAGCCTCTAATTTCCTGTAACAGTAAATTATCCCCAAGCAATACTGTGTTGTATTATTCACAATGAAGACAATGTAAACACAATCATATTACAGAAGTGTAGTTAGCTGTGAAACATTAAATGTTATCTTGATATTTCAATCAGATGTCAGTTTCTCAAACCAAGTTGAGAGAAACCCTTTGCTTTGCAAGAAAATAAAGTATAAATTATTCTGTTCAATACTTTTAACCCTCTTTCCATACTCACATTACTGTTCTAAACATTATTCAAATAAGTGACAGAGCAAAAAATGTCTTTTTCTGATTCCTTGATCGAACTCTTTGAATGCTGTGCACATATTTGCTTGTTCTGGCCTCTTGGAAAAAGTTATCTGATTCCTGTGTGAATATCTTTAAATACTATTAACGAAAATCTATTTCTGATTTCTTTAAAAATATTTCACCCCTAAAAATAAGCCTCCATAAATTCTCTTTCTATTTTGTTTATTTTTGATGTTTTATCCCCTTTCAAACAGACTTGAATTTACTGGATGCAGTAAATTCTGTTTCTCTATTTGATCTACTGAATTCTTCTATTTCTTGAATTAAATCCATTAGCACCAATGCCCTTATGGCACTGTGGACGTCACCCCATGGCGGCAATGAATCACTATACTTTATTACTTTCGTGCCCACGAGTTCATTCGACGGGAGTGTGTCCAACGAATGAATGAACAGTTTCAGCGCACCGAAGGCGCTCATGGACGATGTGGAATTGAAATCCCTTGCGACCCGAATAATTTTATTTCTTTATAACTTTATTTGCTTATGAATCCACGAGAGTTGGAAGCGAGAGCCAATAATCTCATTTGGTTTGAGTCTGCGCACTGGCAGGAAGGTAGTGGGTTCAGATCCCCAAGAATCCCGAACTGGAAGATGACTAGGAATTTTGTACAACTACAAGAATTCTGCTCTGTGTTTGCTTAGAGACGTGGGCATATTTATGGTAAAACCGAAACCTAGTTTAATGGTTGTTTTAGAAAAAAGAAAAAGAAACCCAAACAGTCGCTGGTTTGGGTGCTGCCTCAGCATATTATCCACAACGGTTACAAAAAGGAAAAATCCACCAGTATGTGTTTTTGAAAGCTGGGAGTCATCCATTAGCCTATAAAGGAGAGTGGATGCTGAGCCTTGGCCATCTGGTCTGCCTTCGGGGGAACAGATGATGAGGTGATGGGAGGAAAAAAAACAACAAACACCCCTGTAACAACCAGTAGTGTAATAATCAACCAGTAGTGTAATATTAACCAGTAGTGTAATAATCAACCTGTAGTGTAATACAAATCAACCAGTATAGTGTAATAAACTTAACCAGTGGTGTAATAAACATCCATGAAAACTTACAATTTTTCAACAAAATTTGAAAACATTTTGGGGTAGCTCAGATAATAGTTTGGGTACATCTTATCGATTTTTAATCATTTTATCGTACGTTTAAAGGCGTTTTGCAGGTCAAATATCATTTCGTGGGTTCAAAACTGCGAGAAAAGGTATTTTTATGATTTTTATGTGATGCGCGTATCTTCCAGTGTTTAATGTCACTTTCTGCATTTGTGGCTTTATGTAAATTCAAAGCTGGCCAATTATTTATGATAATATTGTGCTTTTGGGAGACTTCTTACCCCAGGCATAAGTTGTCAGGTTCCATGATAACAGAATAAATTGTGAAGGTAACTTACAGGTGCTGAAATATGATATTCAAGGACGTGTCTCCCGCGTGTTGTCTTCAATTATAATACTTAATACGGCCCTGACGGATCACTAAAGGTCTCCCACACCCACACCTCCCACTTTCCGCGTCTACCTTTAAGGGGTGTGAGGGGGAGGTATCTTATTGTTTACCTTATACGAATTTTAGTTAACTTTTACCCAGCGTAAAGGAACTTCGATCTCATTGGCTGTTAAAGAAGTGTTAATTCTATTAGTTCTGGGTGAGGCATTGTTTTTAATTTTCTATGTGGCAAATCTCAATCCAGTGATAGTTATTCATGACACACACCCAAAACCCCCTTAAAAGGGCAGTTAAATCTCTATTCAAATGTTTATTTATTTAAAATCTACAAATCTACACTGGCCCCAACCAGGCAAGCTTGTTTCAATCCTTGCTTGGTGTTTGGTGGTTTCTTGTATATGTTAACAGAAAGGTAGATTGTTCTAATTCCTACCACGCTTCGTTTACTATATTTTGTTTTTCTGTCAAGGGTTCGGTATTCGTTCAGCTTAACCATTAATTCACTATCCTGGAGTCTGTTGAAGGTTATGTTTTGTAGGTATTTTAATCGCGTATCAATAGTTTCTTTTGTTGCAATCTCATGAAGTTCCTTTATCGGTGTCCACTTGGGCTTGCACAGTGCCACGCGCAGGACATGATTTTGAACCATCTGCAGCTTCTGAATGTTGTTTCGCTCAGGTCACTTGTTATTATGGCACCGTATTCTAGTACCGGACGTGTCAATGATTTGTAGAACTTGAGAAGCACATCTTTGTTTGCTCCCCAATTTTTACCTCTGATCATCTTCAGAAAATTGCTACGTTTAGTAGGTCTAACCTATTGGAGTTTACGTGAATGTTTGACTGAGGTTGCTATCAAGTATAAATCCCAAAAATTGGCCTCGTTGCTTGCTTCTAATTTGTGACCGTATAATTGGAGATCGATACTAGGGACTGGCTTTTTTGTTTGCTTCTTGAAGAACGTAACTTTATGACTTTTGTCGGCATTGAGCTTGATGCGCCATAGGGCTCCCCAGCTCTCAAGATCGTCAATGGTATCCTGTAAACGATTTTTAATTATGTATCGGGACTTGCTGGCCGTCCACATGCTTTTGTCGTCGGAGAACTGCGATAGTTCAACACAGTTTTTCCCTACTTTTTCTATGTCATTCACATATATTATGAAAAGAAGTGGCCTTAGAACCGAACCCTGTGGTGTGTCCGCTTCGAGTATTACTTCCTCTGACACCTCACGGTTAACCCTCACCTTGATTTTTCGTTCAGTTAGAATGATGATATGATCCTCAGAATTTTTGTGGGTTATCCCATTTTCACTAGTTTATATCTCATGCCTTTGTGCCAAGTCGAGTCGAACGCCTTTTCTATATCCAGGAAAAGTTCTGTTCCGATTTCGTTTTGACTAAACGCTGTTTTCACATAATCGGCCGGTCTATATATGTGTTCGATTCCCTCTTTCTGACTCATATACGCTCTTTGCCATTTGTTGAAAAAGTTGATTGATTCGAGATAGCTGCGGAGGCTCATGGTGAGAATCCGCTCAAATATTTTTCCAACACAACTAAGTGCGCGAATTGGGCGGTAGTTAGAAGGCTTGGTAAGGTCTTTGTCGGGTTTAGGTATCATGCCCCTTTTCCAGCATTTTGGGAAGTAACCCACAGGACAGCAGTTTAGGAGTTGGGCAAGTCTACAGAAGAAGATGTTGGGGCACTGTTTCAGTATTTTGTAACAGACTTCTTCTTCTCCGGGGGACGAAGATGACTTGTATTTTCTGATTATACCCATGTCCTCTTCTACGCTTATTGGTTCGGTTAATATATGGTCGTCCCCATCTTTAGTCGAAGTTGGGTTCTTTGAAAACCGAGTTGTTATCTTGGACAAATTTATTTACCTTTACTTTGAAATCGTTGTCAAAACTGTTCCATTATTGTGGACGATTAGATTTCTTTAGAAGTTCTGCAAAACGCTGACCTTTGCCTTGTCCAGGGACAGTTCCTTCGTTAGTCTTCGGCGCATTATTATTGGCACTTCTGCTCTTTTGGCCACTAAGAGTTTTAAATGTATCCCAGAACCCCTTAGGTTCTCTCAGCCCATTTAGGTTTTCTGTTGCTTGTTCCCATCTCATTCAATTGTCGTTAGCTATGGCCCTTTTTACTTCTCCGTGTTGGCGATTATACGATGTTTTAAGTTCTGCTTTTTTGATTTGATCATTCTCTGATTGGTTAGCGGGGAAGGTTTTTCTTTTTTGTTTAATTATTTGAAGTGTTGTTTGGGTTATTCTGTTTATCCGCGGCTTTACTGTTTGCTTGGGACAGATTTCATCTAGTGTACTGTTGATAACCTCGTTAAGGTGGGTGTTGGCTTTTTCTAGTTCATGAGCATTTAAGGGGTCACTTGCATTTATTTTTACTTCGATAATGTTTCTGAAGACGTTCCAGTCAATTTTTGATAGGTTCCCTCCTGTTCATGGGAGGATACCTTGTGGGACCGGTATTACATTTCAAAGTGGCGTGAACTGGCAGGTGATCACTGCCTAAATAATCGTTCCCTACAAATATGTCTTGCATTTGGCTGGTTAGTGATTTACTGGTGGTAATCAAGTCTAGGATATCTGATTGATGGAGTGGGCTGTTGCTTATGTATGTTACGTCTTCATCGTTATTTACCACGAACAGATGAGTTCTTCAGTGATGTTGAAAAGGGCGTCACCATTAGGCTCAGTCTTATGACAACTAAATATCCGGTGTTTGGAATTGAAATTACCCAAGGATATGCAGTGCTTGTTTTGTTTTGGTAAAGAATTCAAATACTTTAGTGTCTACTGTGTTGCTTACAGCTTGTTAAAATATGAGATGACGGTTACGTGTTTGTGGTCAAGTTCAATTTCAGCTGCAATCACTTCAGCATTGAGGTGATCGCATAGTTTTGTTTTGTATTTAATCTCCTGCCTTATTAGCAGAGCGACACCGCCACCTTTTTGGACGAGGCGATCTCTTCTAATAATATCAAACCCACTTAACGAGATTTTTTTGTTTTGTTTTGTTTTAGCCATGTTTCGCTAATTCCAATTATGTCCGTATTTTTTTTAAAATAATGTGACATTTGCAAGTTTTTTATATATTAAAGCTTCGAGCGTTCCACTGGACTATTTTAGTATATCCACGAATGGTTTAGGAATAGCTGTACTAAGTTTATTTACTTTTTGTAATATTGTTACCTAATTATGTTTTGTTGACGACCGCTTCTAATAACGTGAGAGATATTTGAGTTTTATATAACTTCGAGGCTGTTTTACTGATCTCTTTGCATACGTCCGAAATATTGGTGTTGATGTGTTTCTTCAATATGCTGAAAATAGAGCCAGCCATTAGGGTGGGATAAGGGGAGGACGAGCTCTCTGTAGATCCAATAATTTGACACTGATTTTAGAAGACTACTTTGATTATCATTATTTTTTACATTCTGTCAGTTTTTCAGTGCATAAGGGGTAAACACGATTTTTTAAATGAACATAAACAGTGAATAGCTATTTAGCCATTTGTTGAAAAAGTTGATTGATTCGAGATAGCTGCGGAGGCTCATGGTATGCTATTTTTTTGCTGTATTTCATTTTGTGTGATGGTTGTGTTAAACGTGATAATGCATTCTCAATAACTGATTCCTCAGCAGGCTTCCATAAAAAAGTGAAGGTATCATTCTGTAACCGAAATAACAGTCGAAAAACCCTTCATCTCACGTAAAGCTAAAACGTGACCGGCGCTGTTCACGAAAATCGCGATTCAAATTCATTTTTTTCCATATTCCGCCTAAAAAAACATAGCTTATAACCCCAAACTGGAATGAGCTCAAAAAGCATTGATGGGGTCATATTTTGATTTTGAAAGTGAGGGAGCTGAAATTAAAGCGGGTGCTGGGACCGTTTCACAAAAAAAACATGTGAAAAATTGTGTCCCAATAAGCAACCTGGGAAATTTATTTTAGGGGATTAGTGGACAGCCGGCACCGATCTTTGGTATTAAGGATGACGAGCAGAAAAATAAAAAATTAAGAGTATAAATTCTAAACAGCTTAACAAGGAAAATAATGCCGAAACTAATTTCCATTACTGTTTCCAAATATTTTGATCACTGTCAGTCAAAAAGTGAGGGGGTTCCCCCAGCCTCCCTCGGCTCTGCTGCCCCTGCATAAGTTATGTGTTTTCGACAAAGCATGAAACTGTTTGGTGAATCAAGAAATGTGTTTGCGAGAGGCGTTTTCGTGCCATGTCAGAGAATGGATTATAATTCTATATTTCAGTAGATTTCGGACCAATCCCCCCCAACACCCCTCCAAGACATGTTTCGAATATTCCTATTGCTGAAGAAGCTCTTATGCTGACACAGTTGACAGGAGTTCCTCTTTCATTCAGTGATTAGTTACACTCTGTCGAAGTTTAGGTACTTGATATTCAAGCGATTATCTTTTATAACAACAGAGCCAGGTCTAAATGTGGATGAGTCAGATAGTAGGATTACACTCTTATATTAAATTATTTGGATGAAAAATTTAAAACGGGTTTATTATTTATCAGTAGGTACTTCAACAGGGGAGGTGGAACCGGGGGGCTGGGGACTGGGCCTCAGCCCCTTCACTTTTTTGCCGGGCCATGTTTTTTGTATACATATATTTTAACACAACAATTGACTGGTGAAACAAGGGGCGGAGCCAGAGCCTCCCCCCACATTTTCGCCAGTTATGTTTCTCTCGTACTGGTTCAGTTCGATGATTTTTTGCAGTAAGTGGCAGCAAACGCTAAAATGTATACAGTCTGTCACAAAATCGCTTAACTGAAGTAGATCGTAATCTTACAGACATACAAGTACCAAATCCACCCCAGACAAGATAATCCACAGACAGTAATTGCTGTAAACGTCTGGTAAAGTTACATGCGTTACGACCAAAGCTGATAAATAGACCTCACCTGTATGCTTTACTAACGTTTTTTAAAGTGTGAAATTTTTCAAATACATCTGAAAAATCGCGAAATATCCACTCAGATGCATGGAAATGGGGATTTTGGGACCGTCGACCATCCATCGGCCGATCCAGCCCCCTCCCCCTCCCCCACTTTGAAAATCGTCCCGTCGCCCCTGTTCAGTGGGTTAACTTTTAGAAACCTCACTTAACAATTACGGAAAATTATTATTATACCATACTTCAAAGATATGGAGTCTATGTTGTCGTAATCACGTGCGTCCGAACGTCCTTTCATTCGTCCGTACGTGGGTCTGAAAGGCTTGTGTGTGTGTCTCCTCGTATATTTATCAAAAGCTTTCGATCAAATTTCTCAAACACGATCAATAGGAAGTGAACGCACGCATTTTCCAAAATTCTCAATCCGCGACGTATTTAGTGAAGTTATCTCCCCTTGAACTCAGAAGATTTAACCCTTTAAGACTGAAAGGCAGTTTCCGGCCCAGGGACATGATATTTCATAATTTAATTAAGGAGGGCGCCCGTTAAGTGGATGTGGGGGAGACCAACCGATATTTTCAACGCGTAGCCCCAAGGCTGCACGATGAAAATATTAATTGGTCTACCCCCAAATAATAAATATGGACTCTTCCAATTGCTGCCATTGCATTGACATGAAAGATACAGGATTCAAAAGGGTAATATAGATTTCTTTATGAGATTGTTTGTGTACACGCAAGTCTTTACATTTAAAAACCAATTTCGACGAAACTTCTTCAATGTGATCACTAAAAAGTGAAGTTGAATATTATCGCGTCAGTCTACGACAGTTTTTAACGAAGTTATCTCTCCATGGCCTGAGAAGTTTTAATATCGATTTTTTATGATATTCTTTTGTGGGTAACTACTCCTTCGTTTATGAACCAATGAAGATGAAACTTCTCAAACAAAACAATTAAAGAGTGAACATGTGCATGGTCCATAATATTCAATCTGCGACGCGTTTAACCAAATTCCTCCTCTTGAAATTGAAAGATTTAATATTGATTTCTACATGATACTCTTGTGCGCGCAACTCCTCAAACGTTTATGAGACGATTTCCATGAATCGTTTTAAACATGTTCACTAACAAGCGAACAAGTGAATATTCCATAGTTTTCAGTCTGCGACGCTTTTAACCTAGTTATTTCCCCTTGAACTTAAATATAGATTTCTATACGAGATTCGTGAATACTCAACTCCTCAGTGCGCTTTTGGCGAAGTGATTTCCCCTTCAATTTGAAAGATATAATATAAATTTCTATAGTCCAATAGCTTAATGCATTACACCATTATGGCAGCTGCACAATACACACATAACAAATAAGAAGATATAATAAACATGATGTGTAATATAAAGTATGATATTCTTATGTGCGCACCTCCTCCAATATTTATGAAACACTTTCGACAAAATGTCTCAAGTATATCATCAATTAACACGTGAACATCTGCATATTCCAAATTTTCATTCTGTGACGCTTTTTACTAAGTTATATTTCCTTGATTCCCTTGTTTATTAGAGTTTAATGGCACTTTCAACAGCCAAGGTTAAATCGTGTCAGATAGTTTGTCGGATGGAGGAAGCCAGAGTAGCCGGAGAGACCCACTCAGCAGCGGCGAGTAACTGTAAGACTCTCCAACTTACAACCAGAGTTTTGTTATGCATATTCAACACCAGGGTCACATCGTGTCCAATAGTGTTACGGGTGGGGAAGCAGGAGTACCTACCGAGAACCACCAAGCGGCGGCGAGCAAGTGTAAGACTCTCCAGTTTTAATAACTTTGCAAAAGCAGAGTTTATTTATCTTTTTATTGGGGTTAAGGCGACTTTCAGCAGCCAAGGGCACTTTAGGTCGAACAGTTTTACGTGTGGGGAAAGCAGGAGTACCCAGAGAGAACCACCGAGCAACGGCGAGCAACTATCAGATTCTCCGATTTACTAACTCTGGACAAGCCATCGAGCTATAGCGGTTAAATAATAACTTTATTATTCAACCGCTTTAGCACTATAGAAGTAATTATATTTGGTAATGGGACTATTTGAATTTAAAAAAATGCAATTCGTGATGGAATGAACTTGAAGCACAAAATCATTCAGTATTTCGACCTTCTGTCTCAAGGTTGCGGGTTGAAATTAGGAAGTGATCTTCTACAAAAATATCTTTCTGAACAAGTTTTTGCAAAACTGTTTTTGAGCGGAGGTATTTCTTCGAGTCACTGGGGATATTTTGGCAAGATATTTTGGACGTCTCTCATCTGATACATTTACCATATATTTTACCAGCAGCAGAAACAGTTTAGTGTAAGAATTTTTAAGTTGAATGATATAAGTAACGCTAACGCCAAAAAAAAAAATAAAATAAAATAAAAAGATAAAATAACTTTGGATTCTCGGAGACCGCCGCGTTATTTTTTTCTTCTTTTTTGCGCGCAAGGGTACATTTTATTGTTATTTTTCAAATATTACCGTTGGTTGTGAGACAAAAATAGGAAACATAAACGTGTAAGTCGCAAATACCTGGATCGATTTCAACGGGATCCAGAGCTGAGAAGCGTGAATCTATATATTGGGGAGTGGGCTTCAATAATGATTTATCTTGTAAAATAAACACGAACAAACAGCAGATACGGTGGGAATGACCTTTGTTTAACCCTTTACCCAACGCAGACGATATCAAAATTTATTATTTTAATTACTATTTTTAAAAAATGCTAACAAAAATGTCAACAAAACCATATCATGTTACATCTCATTGGAACGATCTCAATGAGCTCGTTCCAATGAGGGGTCACATGATATGGTTTTGTTGAAATATTAGGAAAAATTAAATTTTTTCAAATGCTGAATTTCCAAATTACGTTGGCGGATGCGGGCGATTCGTTAGGTAAAGGGTTAAAATATTATGTAAAAAATTCTACAGTTCCCGAAAATACGAAGTCGTCGAATTGAACGAAACAAGTACGTGCGTTTGAGGCCGAGTAAAAAATGTCAGTGTTTGGGATATATTTCTAACAATGAGTACACATGCAATGACGACCTCATTTGAGAGATTTTGTCCATGAATTCAGCGTTTGGACTGTTTTGTACCATGATTACCTATTCTACTATATATGAAAAGCCTATGACATGAATTTTAGCTTTATACACCAACCGTGGCGAACACGCCAGCAATGGGATTGCAGTGGTAAAAATTTACACCTACAGTGGAACTACATGCAAGTTGACCTTTGGTGACGTCGACCTGGATGCATCTTGTCTAAATTTATCGCACGTCGCCTCAGGAAGAGTGAAATGAAAGTGACAATAATTTATTACGTTTTTTTAATGAGTTTACCCTCATAAGACACCAAAACTTAACAAACATGCATTGTCTCATGTTAATAAAGCACCCATAACTCGAAATGGCTCGCGGTTAACACCAATTCACCACTCGTGGCGAACATTTGATACACCAGGCTACTATGGGTATATTCTATATTTATACGTCTCTCGCTTCGCATTTTAATATCGAAAAACTAAAAGAATGCATCTCTATATCACAGCGATCTGAAGTTATGTTCCCTATAATTCGGCGGTAATAAGAAATAAACATAAAATCCTCCCTCTCTCAGTGATTTATAAAAAAAATCTGAGAATCAAAGCTTTTTGTTTGGCTTTAAAGTGAACAGAGATGTTGGGTAGTGGCCAGGGTTGATGAAACACCAATAAAACCCATGCGTGCTATTCTGCCTCTATACGACACCCCGGAAATCTCACTTTCTTGGCCTTTAGGAAACCGCATCGACAGGAAAGCCGAAGAAGGGTGTCGGATCAAACGCTGGTTGTATATTAGCAACTGAAAGTGCATTCACATTTTCCGCTTTTGCGTTGAAATATTTTGACGCGGGTATTATCAAATTATCAGCTCATCTTTTCCTTTTGAATGTTTTGTACATTGGTCTTCATAAGCACACCTCTCAGGATGGAAAGCTACGCCCGTGTGACGGAAAATTTCTATCTGTACAGAATGACGGAATGATGGAATCATAGACTTCCCATTGACATAACAGATTATCCTGCTAGTAATAATTATGTTTTCGATCAATTTTCCCGACTCAACACTGTCAGTAGGTGATAAAGGCCGATTTACGACCACTTGTACATGTACGTGTACAACATACGCACACGATGCGTTCACCAACGTGGAATTCAGTGTTAAATCACACGCTTGTTCACAAAAACTGTACATGGTCTTGAATCGGCTCATGTACAGTCAGTGACTCCTAGATCGCGCTTTTAGTGTTCAAATACTCGTGGTGAACGCATCATGTGCGTGTGTTGTACATCTTCAGTTGTATCGTGTACGTGATTTTTGGTCAACGTTCGCATCGCAGATCAGACCCATCGATCCATCGTCGGCGAACGCGATCGAAGGCAAAAGATTCTGGGTCATCATCAAAAAACAACAATTGCGGTTCAAGACCAGTGGTCCAGAATCGGCAATTGCGTTGGTACAGATGGTTCAGAACTCTCCCTCGTTTTTGAGGCGGTTACGTTTTTGATTGATATAAATATAGGGGAGAAAAAAAATATAAATAAATAGTTATTTAGAAAATTAAATATATCAAATCGAATAGATAATAAAAAAAAAATAATACGTAAATCATGAGCGATTCTCAGACTATTAGAGCGAGGTTTTTTTAAACATGCTGATGAGAGCATACGCAATCTGCGTGAACGAACAACTACGTCCCATCTTGTTAGAACGATGCGTCGGATTTCGGGATCATCTAGACTTCGATCACGAGGATCATTCGTGTCTGACGATGGAAAGGGAAGATATGGTCGTCATGTATTTCGAACCGGCGTTCGAACGCGTTAAATTCGACGATGTGATCACGTTTTGGAAGAGATTAGTCTTCTGTAAGAATCGAGACAGGCCCACAGATTCGGAAGAACTGAAATTGGCGCGTAGAAGTTTGACTTTAGAAGACAAGGGATGCATCAAAAAATTATTGCTGAACGAAGCATACGTCTAAGTTTTGTTTTTCGTTGATATAAAAATAAGGGAGAGTAGAAAATAAAAAAAAAAATAAATACACACATAAATTTTTTTATCTAATATTAGAAAGAAAAAACACAAAAAAAAATGAGAACCAGAAATAAATTGTATCCGACGTTAGTGGACGACGAGGACGAGAAGCCGAACGGCGTTTTGCCGACGGCGCCGTCGCTAGAAGAAAGAGAAAGAGGAGAGAGGTATCGCATTGATCAAATCAATAGAATCCAAGAGTATCTGACTCGAGAGATTCTCGTCGTTCCCTCAAGAAGAAGTATTCGCGTTTCGTGAAATTCGTCAACGGGATCGACACGACACTCATCACGATTTCCATGGGTTTACACGCGGCCGGCATCGGATTGTTGTCGACCGTGGTCGCCATTCCGATCGTGTTGACCGTGGAAGGAGTGGCCCTTGCCGCCGGATTGTTCAGCACGGTCGGAAACTTTTTGAGTAGGAAATTATATCTGAAGGCTAGGAAACACGACAAGATTCGCGTCTTGGCCGACTCCAAGATCGACACGATATCCGAAATGATCTCTATGGCGTTGAAAGACGGTAGGATATCGGACGGAGAATACTTCGCGATATTGAGCGAGAAAACGAAATACGATGCCATGAAAGAAGCCGTGAGAATCAAGACTCGTCAGATCATCAAGGAAGAGTTGAAGGATTCTCTCGTGGAAAAGGGTAGGAAAGAGGCCAGGGAGGAATTCAGTAAGATGATAGAACTCAAGGGCAGCGATTGAAAATATATATATATATATATATATATATATAATAAGAACAGAATTTTAAAAAAAAAAAATATTAAATTCATATATAAAATAAAAAAAACGAAATTAATTTAAATAACTCTTCAAAAAAATGTATTGCGTAAAGTGTAAGAGAGTTACCGAGACGAGTAATTCGAGAGAAGTGCGAACTAAAAACGACAGACGGATGCTTCGCGGAATTTGCGACGTGTGTGGTTCTATAAAGACTAGATTCGTCAAACAAAAGAACGCGAGCAAAGGTAAAGGCATCGTGAATAAAATGATCAACAATCTACCTTTCGAAATGCATCTGCCCGGTCACAGTTTCACGGGACCAGGAACGAAATTGAACAAGAGACTCAATGCCGATCTGACTCCCAAATCTTGGAGCAAACCCATGAATAGGGTGGATGCGGCCGCGTACAATCACGATCTGTGCTACGCCGGACATCCCGACACCAAGTTTCGCAACGACGTCTGCGACAAAAACATGTTGGGGAGATTGAGAGGCATATCTAATCCGACCAGGAGAGAGAAGATGGAACGTTCGCTGGTCGGCAATCTGATCGGTGCGAAACGTCGATTTGGATGGGGCGTTCAAAAAAAAAGTGCATCTGAAAAAGAGAAGAAGAAGAAACGATTATTGACGAGCGAATTGGCTGAGGAGTTACACAAACCCATAGTGTGTAAATTTCGAAAGAGAAGGGTGTTCGTGAAGGGTCTGGACGACATTTGGTCCACCGACTTGGTCGATATGAGATCGTTTTCGAGGTGGAACGAGGGCGTCAAATATCTATTGACGTCATCGACGTGTTTTCCAAATACGGTTGGATCAGAGCTTTGAAGAATAAATCGGGACCTTGCGTCGCCGAGGCTCTGAAGAGCGTGTTCGACTCGTCTTCTCGAAAACCGAGTAAATTGTGGGTGGACAAGGGAAAGGAATTCAACAACAAGGACGTTCGTCGATTGGTAGACCTCTACTCGATCGAAAACGAAGAGAAAGCCAGCGTGGTGGAACGTTGGAATCGAACGATGAAGGAGACGATGCACAGATACTTCACGGCGAATTTGACCAAGAAATACATATATTCTCTGAACGGTCTGGTGAAAGATTACAACGACACGCGACACAGATCGATCAAGATGACTCCAGCGGAAGCTAGCGATCCTCGAAACGAAAAACGGGTCTACGCGAATCTATATCCCGAGAGATCTAAGATCGGGAAGAGGAAGTCTAGAACGCCGAAATTTGCGGTCGGCGATCGAGTGAGAATCTACGCTTATAAGAAGCACTTCAAAAAGGGTTATACTCCTCGATGGACCTCGGAAATCTTTGTGACCATCAAAATATTTCACACCGATCCGGTGACTTACGAAATCGAAGCTTTGGATGGAGAAGAAATCATCAGAAAGTTTTACGAACAACAATTACAGAAGACGAAGTTTTGATGAAGAACACAAAAAAATTTTTTTTATTTACTCTCTTTGACATTTTCTTGTTTACACACACATATATATAAGAGAGAAAAAAAATAAATAATAATAAAAAATAATTAAAAACTATTTTTTTTAGATAAAGAAAAGCAAGTGAATTAATAAACAAAAAAACCCCTAAAAATCCTTTAAAATGACAAATATACTAGATATAGCACAAAGCATAGTGAAAGATGTAAGTATTCAAGAATATGAGGTTCACGAATACGAACCGGTAACCGGAACGAGTTTGAACAATGCGGGAGAGATAAGAATCAACCTCGAAACTCAAGATCTATTCGTACATCCTAGCGAGAGTTACATAGTGGTGCAGGGACGTCTCACCAAGGAAGATGGGAGCGACTACGCCGACGACGACACGGTCACTCTTGCCAATAATGGCATCATGCATCTATTCAGTAACATAAAATACATGCTATCCGGACAAGAGATAGAATCTGTGTTTCATCCCGGTCAGGCCACCACGATGTTCGGACTCTTGACGTATCCTGATGATTTTTCGAAATCCAGAGGACTTAATCAGTTGTGGGTGAAAGACACTGTAGGCCCTGCTAGTGCCGGCGCCGCCATGATATTCGACTACGTCGTCAAGACGTCCAGACCTAAAGGAACGTTTTCGTTCAGGATACCTTTGAAACACATCTTTGGATTTGCGGATGATTACAACAAGATCATGTACGGATTCAAACACAATCTGACATTGATTCGAAAAGGAAACGACAACGCAATAGTGAAACTCTCCGCGACCGATGCGGGTAAGATAACTCTACACAAGATATCGTGGTTCGTTCCGCACGTGGAGCCTACGACGGATGAGAAAACGCATCTCTACAAGATCATATAATCCAAGAGTAAATTACCCGTGGGATTTAGAATGAGACAGTGCGACACGGCTAGCATTCCTCCCTCCACGAATCACTTCGATTGGAGATTGACGGTGAAATCTGCTTCTGAGAGACCGCGTTTAATCGTGGTCGCGTTTCAGACCGATAGGGACGGGTCTCAGGAAAAGAATGCGTCACTGTTCGATCACTGCAATTTGAGAAACATGCAAGTGTTTCTGAACGCCACGAGATATCCGGCAATTGATTACAACGCGTCGTTCGACAAGAACGATTTCTGCAGGCTGGACGGCGATGCTGCCGATTTTAGAAAGAAGTATCACGGTCTAGACGAATTGATGAGCAACCCCAACATATCTCCCGGCGAATACAAGTCGATGTATCCCATGTTCGTGTTTGACGTCAGTAAACAGAGTGAACGACTCAAGAGTAGCGTGTTAGACATTCAGATCAAGATGCAATTCGATAGGAACGTGCCGAGAAAAACCAAAGCCTTCGCCCTGGTCCTGTCGGACAGAGAATTACAATTCAAATCGGACGGAAATAAGATGTCGATCATTCGATGAGAGACGAGTGTGTGAAAAAAAAAAAATAAAAAACAAAAAAAAAAATGAAAAGTAATGTGTGATTATTAAAAACAAAACAAAAAAAAAAATAAGTAAAGTAATGTGATATAGAGAGATTGAACATCTCTCTATATCTCATTACTTTTTTTTTTTTTGTTTTTAATAATCACACATTACTCATTATTTTTTTTTAATTCATTATTTTTCCACGCGTTCACTGTTTGTTCAAAGGATCCAGTTCGATCAGTAGACTCACCACGGAAGTGGCGGCTTCGGGATTATTGGTTTTCGTGACGAAATTAATCCTGTCTCCGGCGTTCACTTTGAGAGGTGTGCCGAACGTTCTAACATTAGCGTGTTGATTCTCAGTCTTTTCGATGCTGTATCTCTTATCGCTCTCCACACCATTCACCATGAGATTGACGACTGCTCTGTTATTCAAATCCGAGGAAGCCAGACACATTCGAAGGATTTCACCTCCCAGTGGCATGGGATATCCCACCTGACCGTGTTTCGATCCGCTACCTCCATTTCCGAAAGACCACTCGGCTTTTCCCTCCTCTAAGGCATCGGACTCTTCGGCCCACACGGTGATCAATTGTCTGGCATATTTGACTTTCTCCACCACCGAAATCAGGGTGCAGGCGTCCGTCATGTGCACGGGTTCCGGTAGATTCGTGAGCGCGTGTCCGCCCATGTCTAGTTTACCTTCCATGATGTCGCCCTTTCTCCAGACCGAGTTGTCGTCCACGTACTTCCTGCTTACCGTGCTGGAATCGAATTCGGGATCGTGATCGAGACCGAATAAATTGTGACCGTTCATGTTGATGCCACCCTCCATGGTTCCGCCAGATTCTTTGTTCAGGTAGAGATCATCCACTTGCGATTCTAGGTATTTTTGTGATTGTAACACGGAAGAATCCACGTAGCCCTTGTTGACCGCGGTTGAGTCCGCATCCGTGTTGTCGATCTTCGACAGATTCAATATCTTGTGGAATCCCGCATTCAGATCCGATTTCATTTCACGTCCATCAGACTTTCTCCATTCCAGATCTACGTAGTGTTTGGTCGCCACATCCCTGGGATTCGTGGGAGTGGCCACGTTCGTTATCTTGTAAGAATTGGCATTCAATTCCGAGTGCATCGTTTTCGTGATGTATCTATTTCTCAGGTGTTCGCTGAATCTTGCGTGAGAGTCGTCCGCGTATTTCTTGGTGGTGGCATCGGTGGGATCTACGGGATTCGCGACATTCAGCAAACGTTTGGATTTCAGATCGAGATCGTCGGTCATGGTTTTATCCACGTAATTATCCAGCAGGATTCGTTCGAAATCGGCGTTCCCCCTGTCGACGTATTTTTTAGTCGTGGCATCTGCGAGATGTATTGGCTCGGAAAGATTGTAGAGCTTCTTATCGTTCATGTTCAAAGGTTCTTCTCGAGGTTCGTATCTCCGAACGTAACACTCGTCCAACAAGATGGCAACGTCATAACCATCGTCGACTTCGAACGTCTTCCTCTTCTTTCTCGGGTTGACTTTTTCGTCGTCACTTCTACCAAATTTATCGACTGTCATGTTGTTGTGGGATTTTTTTTTTGTTGTTGTTTAGAAAAAAAATGTGTTCAAAACGCAGTTTATTAAAAAATGAACTATGTTATTTCATTTTTCGTTTTTTATTCGATTAAAATTTTTTTAAAATAATTTTTTATCTTTATATATATACTATAAAAAAAAATCTCTCTCTAATGTAAGTCATTCAGAATGTCTTGAAATTCATCTCCTTCAGACCATCTCTTGAGAACATAGAGACACAGGTGACCGCAAAACACTTGATCTGGTGATTGCACTTGATCCGTGTTGTAAAGAACCATCGATTTGTTGAAATAGGTCTTTATTTCTTTCGGCGGCGAGATTCCGTAGCTGTCGAAATAATAATTCTTCTTCTTCTTCCCGTTCTTGAACCACGCCACTCAGTGAGTGCCTTCACCCGATGAATCGTCTAGATTTAAAATTCCGCATTCCGATTGTCGAGGTCTTCTCTTCGGCAAGGCATCTCTGGAAAACACTCCTAGAAAATCTTCGATTTTCAAATCTTTTGCCGCATTCAACAGATCGATGTTGGATAGGGGTTCGTTGGGTAAGACGACACCTTCTACGGATATCTTTATTTTCTTATTCATAAATAAGTATATATTTTTTTTTATTTATTTTATTATAATTCACTAAAAGTGACGTTATTTTTTTTCTATTTTTTTATTTTTCTTTTTAAACTAACTCTATAGACTTCCACAATCTTGAATCCGTCAAATTCCTTGACTTCTATAATCTTGGATTCATCTAATTCTTCTTGATTTTCTGGAATCCTACTAACCTTCTCGATGTCACTATCGATTTCCATAATTTTATGTTCATCTAATTCCTCTTGATTTTCTGGAATCCTATCATTCACAATCGTATCTGGAATCTTATCATCCACAAGCGCATCTGGAATCCAATCATCCCCATTCATATCGTCTAAAATTAGATGCAAACTCCAATGTCCGAGTGCCAAAGTGCTTATTTTATCATCTAACACGAATCGCTTGTCGTCGTCGGCCGTCAGCGAAATCTTGTTGACTATTTCGGTATACAAGTCGTGATTTTCGTTTCGAATCGATTTCATGGTCTTATACACCGGACCACTTCCTAACAGACAATCTTTATACTCTTGGAAAGAGATGTTTTTCTTCACCACGCACGCTTTAACTCCTTTGCACTTCTTGATCTCTTCATCATTTTCTAGACGATAAGCATACAGCTTGGGTCTCAAGCCCACGAATTCGACGATCTGTTTACCGCCGTTCTGATCCTTAAATTTACCCAACACCTTCTTGTTGTCGTTCGATTGAATGTTGGACGGGTGATCGATGGGATAGTTGCTCGTGTCGAACCACTCGACCACGTCCGGAGATATGTCTCAGTAGATGTCTTTCGTCTCTATCTTGTAAACTAAACTGTCCATGTCGGTGAACAGTAGTTTGGCTTTGTCGCCAAATTTTCGTTTGACGTAATCGTAGTGAAACTCGTACATCAATCGCTTGCTGACATCTAAGATGATCGGTCCGAGATAATACGGTTTGTCGAACTTCAGGTGCGTCTTTTGCATGTGAACGGCCACTAGATTTTCACCGAATATGGTTCGGTGTTTGTAATTGGGTTTCGCCACTAATTTTTTAGCTCTTTTCTCAGACGTGACGAGTCGAACGTCGGTACTCTTCCTGATGTTTTCCATCGATTTGCCGTACATGCAGTTGTTCATGAGTTTGAAGAAATCTTTTTCGAAATCGTTCTCAGCTCGGGTTCTGAGATTCGTGTTGAGATCGATGTATTTTTTCATCCAAGGTTCTTCGTCGAATCGAATGATGCGATGTATGTCGACTAATTTCATCCGTAATCGACGTACTGTTTCAAATTCTCGCTGTAGACGACGTAGTTAAATTTGTTAAATAAATTGGGAATGAGTTTTTCCTCGTCTCCTTCACCTATGAAAAAAAACTCAAAAGAGTAAAGATGAACATTCACACCATTTTCGTATGTGGAAAAATGACGAATGTCAACTTGCTAATAACGGACTTGGAAATATAAACAATAGAGAGATTGAAATTAAAAAAAATTAAACTTTTTATATATATATATAAAGAGAAAAAACTTTTACTAAAAAAATTTTTACATTAAAGAAAATTAAAAATTAAAAAAACAACTTTTTTATATATATATAAAAAGCAAAAAAAAAATAACAAACTTTTTTTTTAACAAATTATTATTTAAATACAAAATTTAAAATATACATTATTGCAAGAATTCGTAAAAACAAAAAAAAACAACAAATAATCGATCATGAAGACAACAACACCTAAAAGATGCGAATTGAAATTGAAACGAGTCGAAACGTATAAGAAATTCGGTCATAAAATCTATAGATTACAACGACACGATCCCATCGAATTGAACAATGTCGAGATGAAGGGCTTAGAGCATAAATACGAGAAATATAAGATGCCTCTGAAATTGAACGAAGCCGCGCTCGTTTTGATTTACGAGTAACAAAGCGATCTGCAGAACATCGTCATCGCAGAAGATAGAGAATTCGACAAGGACGATTTGTCGTTGCCCTATGGAAATTACATATTTCCAAACATCTCATTCGAACTCGTGAAGAAATTGGGTGGTGAGAGCGAGTTGACCGATGTAAAAAAACTCAAAAGAGTAAAGATAAACATTCAACACGTTTTTGAAAAAGGAGTAGACACGAGCGTCAACATGCTAATAACGGACTTGGAAATATAAACAATAGAGCGATTGATTTTTAGCGAAGTAAAAATGAAAAAAAAAAAAAAGTAAATGAGATCTCATTTACTTTTTTGTTTTTTTTTTGTTTTCCTTCTTCTTCACTATCATCATAATATATTATAATAACGTTTCCTTTTCTCTCAAATTTCTGCGTCGATTCTTCTTATTTTTCTTTTTTTCTTTTTCTCTGCAATGTGATACGTTCATGGTAACATTTTTGTTTATCCGAATCATAATTATGAACGAATGTTGTGCATCTCTTGGTAACACTCGCTTCAGAAGGTAGTGGTGACCGTGGAAAGCATCGTCTCATTCCCAACCGTATATCCCGCGCTTTATCTATCTCTTTCCTTAGATATCCATCATTAGCGTCTAACCATTTTTTTATTTCTTCGCTCTCTGGCTCGCGATGTTCGTCATTATCGTCAAATTCATCCAGGTGATAAATTTGTTTCTCCACCTCTTCACCCATTTTAAATATATTATTTTATACTTTCTATGATTTTATATATTTTATATAATTTTATATTTATAATAACATATTCAAAATCGGTATGTTCTTAAATGGCGAATTCTCACCGAGCAACAAACCCTTGCCGTATCGCTTGACGTTCCGTCCACTCTTCAGAAAGAGACCGTTTCCTCTCAGAGAGTTGCCACCTCTAACGGGTTCTAGATACAATCCTGTACAACTGTTGTCTACGTGAACGCGACACACGGCTCCTCCTTTCTTCAAAAACAGTCCGCTGCCACCCATTAATTTCTCAACTCCCGAACTAGCGAGTCCCGTGAGAGCTCCCACGCCGAGAGTCTTTCCGAGAAAGGGTAGCACCTTTGCGGCGAAGGGTAATGCTTTTGCGGCGATTCCTGCCAATAGCGGTAGGAAACCGCCTTTCATTCTCAAATTGTATCTCAATTGAGCGGGACTCAATCTCACCGCCAACCCTCTTCCATCGCGAATCGCTTTCTCCATCCTTTTGATTTGACTTCTGGTCCAGGCAATCAAATCCTGTCCGCCTCTCGTCAGATCTTCGTGAGTGAATTTGAATCTCACCGCCTCGCCTCAAGTTGTTAACGCTCTCTTAAGTTTCTTCCTCTGTCCTGCGGATTTGTTCACGTTTTTAACCACGTATTGTGTCATAATTCTGTTTGGTTTTTTTTAAATATATTTACTTCAATTGTTTCTTGTTTAATAATTATATTAAAATAATTTTGTAAAAAATTAATATTACTGTTTATTTTATTTTTGTTATCTATATATATATAATATTTTTTTTTTTTTTTTTTGCTTTTTATATATCTCTTATGTGAAATCGTATCGTCACTCTCTCTCCGCGAAGACCTAGCAGTTCACCATTTTGATCCGTCAACGTGGTTTTGAGACTATACAATGTGTCTAAAATCACTGGTAGATAAACTAAATTTCGAGGTCGCTCCACGATCTTATAACCCGGCGACACGTTTGGAAAGAAGGAATAGATCGTCGGCTGAGCGCTACCATTCACGTAGCTTCCGGCAATCACGTCCACGTTCACCAGAATGCTATTGACAGCGAGAATGTCGACCGTATTTTCAGATGCCGCATGGCCTCGATGCATCTTTCGATCGAATCCCAACATCTTCCCTATAGAATCGTCCGTGTTGAAATCCACACGAAAATTATCTTCCAAATCCAACATCGTCTGTAAGGTATTAGGATTGGGAGCGAGTCTGATCTTGTTGCTTCCCTTTCCATCCGTCTTCATTCGCGTCTGAATGTAATGGTTCAAATCGTCTATGTCGTAACTCCCTTTGGGAATTCGAATCTCCAACCAATCCACTCTGTCGGAATACTTGAACGAGTTATTCTTTTCAGTGATGTTGGGAAAGGAATAATAAGTCTCCAGATTCACCAACGCCATCTCGTAACTTTTCTCTCTGTTCAATTCGATGGAAGGTTCGAATTTCGTAGCGAATCGAGTCGAATCGCCACTCACCACGATTTGAATGGATTGTTTCGCAGCCGTATTCTCGGCTATCCGTTCTAACAATTTTCCATGTTCGAACATTATATCTTAATTTTATTTATTTTTTTTTTATTCAAAACTAATTATTTGAAGATTTATTATTTTTTCTAATTTTTTATTTTTCACGCTCTATCTTATTATTATCACCATCGGGAACATAAAACTTGTCGAATCCGCACCGATATTTTCCATGATTAAATTCGCTCGTCAAATCGATCACGACGAAATTGTAAAGTCCACCATCCCAAACCCTCTTGCAGAATCTCCTGAATTCGACAGCGCTCATGTCGTTTGCGAGATGTGATGTGATTGAGATTCTTGAGATCGTGGCGAAAGAGACACAGAAAATTAGCGTTCTCCCTTATCGTATGTCTGGGCAATCGAAAATAATTCTGCGACAGGTAGAAACAGTCCACGTTGCTGTGTCGACCCCTCACGTAATACGATTCGCATCGGTTCTGTCTCTCCAAAAGCAGATCGTCGAAAATCATGAGATTCTTATCTTCCGATTTCAGTTCCCTAGGATCCGGAACGTCGCTAGCGTTCTTGTAAAATCGACACTCGACGTTCGAAGATGCATTTCTCTTCGTCAGCTTCGTCGCCGCGCCATCCAAAATGGTCAAGAGCGGAGCTCCACACTTGTCGAATTCCTCCCTGCTGTCAAAGATTCTGGCTATGACGTACTTGGGCAATATGAGATCCATGCACTCTCGAAGCAATCTGTATTCGGGTTGAAACAAGCTCTTGCCAAACACGAACAATCTGTCGTAATCCAACCAGTCGGGTCGGGACAACAGATTCATCAACAGATTGGTCTTTCCACAATTCGATTTTCCCACTATCAAACCTCTTATGCTCTTGGGAAAGTACTCGTTATTCGACCTCTGTCTCAACAATTCGTCAGATATGGCAACTATCTGATTATCTAATCCCGTGTTACCAGCCCGTCTGCTCCCCATCAACAAACTCAATCTCTGAGACAGAGCGTCGGGATCGTTCGGAAGAAAAGTAGTGGTTTTCACCCCTTTGCCGGTCATCGATTCGACGAACTTCTTGTTCGCATTCCATATGGGCTTCACTATTTTCGTCCACTTGTAACCTCTGTTGGCTTTGGGTCTCGTCTCTCTGGCATCGTTATTTCTATTCATGGCGTGAGTTTGAACTAGAATGTCTCCGTAATTGTGGAAATCCTGTTCCGTATAATCTCCGGGCTTATCGAAAAGGAGCAATCTCTGCAGACCGTCGATTACTTTATATTTATTCGAACCCACGATCAATTCATCATCGTCCATTTCCACTTCAGTGTCGCCCACGAATTTCCTACCACTCGAATCCTCGCGAATTCCTTACAACAGATCTCTCTTACCGCCACCATCATCATCGGACGATGCGATGCTATCAGTGGTGATAGTCGAAGCCGTATCATCGCTCTCACTCACATCGGTTTCGATTCTCGTGGGAACGTAATCCGGTGTAGATTGAACGGAATACCGATTTCCAAAACTAGAAGGCAACGAACCCATTCTCAAAGAACTCTCCTTTATGGGTCTCAGTTCTTCGACTATCTCCTTCCTGCTTCGCTCTTGACCCTCCGTCACGGGTTTAAATATTTTTGTGGCTTCGCGTGTGAGTTCCATCTCACCGAGACGTCTGCTCCTATCAGCAGCCTGAATCGCCTTCTTAGCACTTAAATACTAAAATTCGATCTCGGCGTCTAGGATCCATCTGGAAAAACATCTTTCGTTTTAATTGTTTTTATTTATTTTTCAAAATTAAATGTTTAATTATATTTTTTTTATATTTTATGTTTTAAGTATTAAAATCTCTTTCCGTCTTAATATAATATCTGAAAAATATTCACATCTCAAACTCGCTGTGTTAATTGAAGTTAAAAAAACAAAACGTTTTAAACAGTACATGACAAACCGGTTTCTGATGTAACGCATTTTGACAGTAGTGTTTAAATTTTTGTCAAAAGATCTTTCATTCATTCACACATCAATTCATCGAGTGTCGAATTAAGAGAAAATCCTTTTTTTGATGACTGTTAGACAGTTTCAACACACAATGGAAAACTGATTTTAACAAATCTCTCTCTCCGATTGCTATCGTGAATATATTAAAAATTTTACCACTCGAAACCTAACTGAGCGGAAAATGCGTTTTAAACATTCCGATAAGTGTTTCTTGACTTTATTCAAGGAACGCTTAACAGTCAACCTCATTTCTCATAGTGGAGGAATTCTAAAAAAAAAACCAAAACTCAATTTTTATCCATCCCATCAACAGAAAACATCAATGTCTATAATACAGGCTATATATTCACAATCGACTCTGTTTGAACAAAACACCTCAATTACGATAATATAATAACTCTTTGGCCAGCCGCTGATTTGTCGCGGTCCTCATAAGAGAAGGCCATCATTCCCCCTGCACCCCACCCCCTCTTCCCCTCCTCTCCTCCCAGCATTCAGATATAAACTGCTTAATAGTGTCCCTCACTTCCTCTTTTTCAATTTCTTCAATAAGCATTCCTACCCTCTCCCTCGTGTCCCCCTTCAGCCATCTATCCTTTGTTTCTTCACCCCACTTCTGCATTATTCTTCCAATAAATTTTATTCTATGAGGTATATACTGTGGGCATTCCAAGAGAAAATGTTCCAGGGTCTCCACTACTCCAGAGTGGCACATTTGGCATCCCTTTTCCCCATCTCTCCCAATTTTCCCCCGAAGCTCCAGTGATCTTGATCTCAGTTTGAACAGCAGTGACCCTCCAAAGGTGCCATCTAGGTACTTCTCAAAAGCTGGCTTTTCTTTATATTGTAACCCCTGCAGTGATCTTTTCACGCTAACCCCTGCTCGCCAGTTTCGATTGCAATCTTCCATGACTCTCTCTTTGACAAACCTTTTGCCTTCTTTCATTCCTACTTCTATGTTTGTGACCTCTATAGAGTAATTGTCCATTAGTTCCCTCACATGTTTTGACCACCCCGTTTCTATATTAGAATTCCAAATGGTATCGAGCATCAATTTGCACCACCGGTTGTCAGGCAGGTTTCTCAAGTAGTTAAAGTAACACAGTTTTCCCAAATCTACCCTGTCCTTGATTTTCATCCACCCAAGCTCCCCCCTTACTGCTTCCAAAGCTGCAGCATTACTCGACCCTGTTATCCATCTGCCGGCATCATTTTGAGTATTTTCCAACTTCTTAGTAACGGTTTGGTTTAATGGAATCACGTCCGTGCCATACGTTATACTTGGTAAACCCACCCTCTCCCACAGTGTTTTCCCCACAAAGACCTTGTTGAAACTATTTTTCCCTAAAAGTTTTAGTTGGTTCAGAATTCTTTTCCCCTTCAGAATCAGTTTGGCTGAGTAGTTTCTGTACACCCCTCTTCCCGTTATATTTATGCTTACCCCTAGATACTCATACTCTCCCGTTTCTCCTACAGTGATTTGTTTGCTTTCCCCTTCGGGGATTGAGAACTCCCCCACTCTCCATCTCTTCGTCATATCTACCTTGCGTCCAACGGGTATTACCTTGCTTTTATTTTCATTTAGTTCGAGCCGCCAAGTGTTCCCATATCTACCAACAATTTCCAGCAGTTTCTCTAGCCCCTGTTCAGTTCTAGACATTAACACCATGTCGTCCGCAAAGAATAAGCCTGGTATCTTTATGTCTCCAACATTTACCCCCTCCGCACTCTGAATTAGTTCGTCCCCTAAATCTTTAACATACAATGCAAACAAAATCGGTGAAAAGATACACCCCTGCTTGAGGCCTATATCCATAGGACTCGTTTTGTAGTGATACTCCCTAGACTGAGTTGGCTTTGCACATCTGTATACAGTGCTTTCATGATTCCCACAAAGTCACCCCCCAGTCCGATGCCCTCGAGCTTCCGCCACATACCTTCCCTCCACACTCGGTCGTACGATAACGTGTGTTAGTTGCTTACTTCAGGAAGACGTGACTGGGTTTGTAAATTTCCAAACACACAGACACTCTTCGTTCAGATCGAGTTTTTATTACGAGAATCGAGCGATTCGATCGCTCGATCAGCTGAGTGGTTTTTTTTTTGAGAATTTTCTCGTAGTGGAGGAATTCTAAAAAAAAACCCCAAAACTCAATTTTTATCCATCCCATCAACAGAAAACATCAATGTCTATAATACAGGCTATATATTCACAATCGACTCTGTTTGAACAAAACACCTCAATTACGATAACGTGTGTTAGTTGCTTACTTCAGGAAGACGTGACTGGGTTTGCAAATTTCCAAACACACAGACACTCTTCGTTCAGATCGAGTTTTTATTACGAGAATCGAGCGATTCGATCGCTCGATCAGCTGAGTGTTTTGTTTTTTTTTTGAGAATTTTCTCATAGTGGAGGAATTCTAAAAAAAAACCCCAAAACTCAATTTTTATCCATCCCATCAACAGAAAACATCAATGTCTATAATACAGGCTATATATTCACAATCGACTCTGTTTGAACAAAACACCTCAATTACGATAACGTGTGTTAGTTGCTTACTTCAGGAAGACGTGACTGGGTTTGCAAATTTCCAAACACACAGACACTCTTCGTTCAGATCGAGTTTTTATTACGAGAATCGAGCGATTCGATCGCTCGATCAGCTGAGTGGTTTTTTTTTGAGAATTTTCTCATAGTGGAGGAATTCTCAAAAAAAACCCAAAACTCAATTTTTATCCATCCCATCAACAGAAAACATCAATGTCTATAATACAGGCTATATATTCACAATCGACACTTTTTGAACAAAAAAACCCCCACCACCTCAAAAACGAGGGAGAGTTCTGAACCATCTGTACCAACGCAATTGCCGATTCTGGACCGCTGGTCTTGAACCGCAATTGTTGTTTTTTGATGATGACCCAGAATCTTTTGCCTTCGATCGCGTTCGCCGACGATGGATCGATGGGTCTGATCTGCGATGCGAACGTAGACCAAAAATCACGTACACGATACAACTGAAGATGTACAACACACGCACATGATGCGTTCACCACGAGTATTTGAACGCTAAAAGCGCGATCCGGTAGTCACTGACTGTACATGAGCCGATTCAAGACCATGTACAGTTTTTGTGAACAAGCGTGTGATTTAACACTGAATTCCACGCTGGTGAACGCATCGTGTGCGTATGTTGTACACGTACATGTACAAGTGGTCGTAAATCGCCTTTATCACCTACTACTGTCGTTTTATAGTGTCCATACAGCCAATGAAAAGGGTTAGTTTGCAACTTTGCAAGACCCAAATGATTCAAAGGTGCGGAAAGCGTAATGCATCAATTTTCAAGCATGTATTAATCCTTTGAATCCTGGTGGGATCCTCATTTTCGTTCAATGGCAGGTGTTGGAAGAGTTCATATTCCTTATCTGGGGAGGGGGGGTGGGGGGGGGGGGGTAGACAATTAATATGTTCAACGTGTACCTACGAGGCTACCCCACACATTCACTTAGCAGCCATCCTACTTTCTGAAATTATGAAGTATCATGTTTCTTCATTATAACAACTATTAAAATAAATTTGTGCCTCTATGATTCTACGACTGTCTTCGGGTATCTTATGCGCATTTCCACGTGTATTTGAGCAAGATTCGTTACATTCGTATATGTTCGAAGTTTTATTACAAAATTCAACTACATGGACTGGAAAAGCGTTGCAAAATGTAATAATTATTACAAAATGTGATAATTATTACAAAATGCAACTACATCGACTGGAAAAACGTTGCAAACTGTAATAAAATATTTTCAAGCTGAGCAATCAAACTAATGCATTGCATTATACAATTATTAATAGCAAATTGTATCTGAATGTCTTAACCAAATGCCGTCAATGTGTGTTGTTTGTAGAGATGACCACTGGTGATCAGAAGTGGCGAAAATAGCCAGTGATCGTTGGGAGCGAGTTGAGGATTAGATGGCTATGAGAACTAGCCGCACTGAGGCCTCTCCTCACACCCTCACATTCCTATACGGGGAGATGATCGCTGGTGATCGCCATTGGCTTTCACCAGGGATGCCTAATGATCGCTTATGGCGGTCTCTAATGATCGTTGCTAGCGAGCGATCACAAGTGATCAACTCCCCATATGAGGATGAAAGAGCTGCGAGGAGATGCCTTATTGAGTCCTCACCTCATAGCCCTCACATCCATATCTCGCTCCCAACTATCACTAAAGATCATAGACATCCCCACTGACTGGCAATAGCGATATCTAGTGATTGTTGGAGCGAGATGGGGATGTGAGGGCTATGATGTGAGGCATCAAAAGGACCTCTCCTCACCGCCCTCTCATTCTCATATAGGGAAGATGATTATCGGTGATCGCCAGTGGCGATCACTATGGATGCCTAGTGATCGCCGATGGTGCTCTCTAGTGATTGTTGGGGCGAGATGAGGATCTGAGGGCAATGAGGAGAGACCTCATTGAGGCATCGCCTCATAGACCTCATTGTCACCCCCCCCCCCCCCCCAGTAGTCAGACGGAGCGCGTCACAGTCGCTGCCCGCCCAGAAGCCCTGGCCTACTTTACTTGAGCTAGTGACCCGGCGACCCAGAGACCCCCAACCAGTGGCCCGACCGAGAGCGACTCCCTCACTCTTCTCCTAATGGTGAACCTATCTCAGAAGCCCTCCAACCAGTGACCCGGCCGAGCTACACAGTTGCCCCACCCCTGCTCCCAACGGTGCCTCTGTACCAGAAGCCCTCCAACCAGTCGCCCGACCGATAGTGACACAGTCGTACCTCCCTCTGTTCCCAACAGCGACCCTATACCAGAAGCCCCAACCACTGACCCGACCGAAAGCGGCACGAACACTAGGCGATCCAACCATAGTGTGAAATAGCGACAGTCACATTTTATTGGGAAAAATGGCACTACTGACGCAAGTTCTGTGTGAAATGGCATAGGGTAAGGCGCGTCTGATGTGAAAGGCTATCACTGTGCGGGCAGTGTTATAAGGGTATTGACATAGACCGGAGGCTGCTCAACAGCACAGGGCGTTTTGCTGGGCCCAAGCAACGTCCGGTCACTCACCTCTGTGGACATCGATAGCGGTCAACGTCGTCATGACCTCGCGCGCTCTCCATGACGTCACCAACGCCCTAGCTACTCTAACCATTTTCCCCTGTCGATTCCCGACTTTTCCGCATGTACACCAACTTTGCAGTGGACATCCATCCACACCCAGCATGTGATGCAAGCGATGCGAACCGTACATAGACAGTCGACTAGGGTTGGTAAATGAACCTATAGAGGTTGTGTCAGGGATAGGAATTTTTCTTTTTGGGGGGCGGGAGGGGGGTTGGCTGGAACCCGCGTGCGGGTGGGAGTCAGTTCGATGGCGACATAAAGGGCTCTTTCGGGAGCATAACATACTACTCGTGAAGGATGATACGGAAACCAAAATACTTCACTTTGTTTTTCTTGGGTTTTATGAATTTCATTATATTACCTCAACCATGCAACCACAAGAAATCTTTCCAGGCAAACGTTTTCATGATGGGAGACCAGCGAGGTCTATGAGGTGATGCCTCAATGAGGTCTCTCCTCATAGCCCTCACATCCTCACCCCCCCCCCCCCCCCCAACAATCACCAGAGAGCACCATCGGCGATCACTAGGCATCCTTTGTGATCGCCACTGGCGATCACCAATAATCATCTTCCCTATGGGGACGAGAGGGCTGTGGGGAGAGGCCCCAATGAATTTGCAACGTTTTTCCAGTCCATGTAGTTGCATTTTGTAATAATTATTACATTTTGCAACATTTTTCCAGTTCATGTAGCTGCATTTTGTAATAATTATTACATTTTGCAACGTTTTGCAACGTTTTTCCAGTCCATGTAGTTGCATTTTGTAATAAAACTTCGAACATATACGAAACTCGCTCAAATACACGTTGGAATGCGCATTACATACCCGAAGACAGTCGTAGAATCATAGAGACGCAGATTTATTTTAATAGTTGTATAATGACATGAATTAGTTTCTGACTGCCCCTTTCAAAAAAGTGCCACTTTGAAAAAAAATGGTTTATTACATTTTGCAACGTTTTTCCCGTCCAAGTAGTTGCACTTTGTAATAATTATTACAGTTTGCAACTTTTATTACAAAGTGGGTTGAAACATGAGTACAAAACAAAAGCAACAATTATTCTGCATATCAATAAGTAAAAGCTGAAAAAGTAGACAAGAGCGTTTTCTAAATCTCCTTACTGTTTTCTTGATCCCATTATTGCTATATCAGTTGATGTTGGGGAACTTTGATCTATGTTTGGAAAATGTTTGGGCCATGTTGCAGATAGTATAACTAAATTCCAGTTCACTGTTTTGCACAATGAAAAAATATTTTTTCCTTCCTCTCAGTCATTGATTTTTGGGGTTATTTCTTCGAAAAATTTACGGCGTAAATGTGCATATATGCATTGCAATTCAATACAAAATGTTCCCCAGTCTGCAGACCACACTTGTTCTTAGTTTGCAGAATATTATTCTCGTTTTAAAATTCTTTACATTACATTTATAAAATAAAATATATGGAGAGGGGAAAGTACCACAGGAGATTGGTTGTTAGATAACCCCGGCAATGACACCTGTAAAATGTTATTTAGGAGGTTTTCAATGATCAGTGTCAGAGTTTGCTATTGTAGCGGGAAAATAGTGGTAAAATAAATATTCTTGCCATTAACCTACAACTTATCTCTACAGTGAAAAGCCCCCCCCCCCCCCCCGACGGTGAAATCATATACAATTAACCCTTTACCCAACGAATCGAGCTCCTTCCAACGAGGGGTCACATGATATGGTTTTGTTGAAATTTTTGGAAAAATTAAAAAAAATGATATTTAAAATAATAAATTTTGATATCGTCTGCGTTGGGTCGAGAGTTCACAGGAGTATTTAATTAACAGGGGTATGATTACTTTCCTCTCTAGTACAGTGAAAAGTCACTTGGCCACTTGACAGTGCAAAATATTCAGTTAACAGGAGTATTCAATTAACAGGCATATGGTCACTTTCCTCTATTCTATCGATAAACTGGGCATTTATTCTATTGCACCTTGTTTGACAGAGCTCACGGAGCTCTGTCAAAGAAGATAAAATAGATTAAATGCCCGTATTGGTCTATAAACAAGGGGAATTTGGTGACTGTAACAGTAATTTTTCGACAAATACAAGATTTTTTATTCAACAAGCAGGACTTTACTCTTTAACCTATCTGCAATTAACAGGTAAAATTTGTACCGAAAGTATGATAAATAGTTTTGTGTTTGAAAATTTTATTCAATTAACAGGGTTATTCCATTAAGGGGTGACCAATTAACTTGGCTCCACTGTACTGCATATGCGGTACACCACTACATCACAATGTTGAACTGAAGTTTTGGAAGTTGAGACCAAACTAAATTTTCATAATGTTCATTCGTTCATCATTTTGATATTGTGAAGGAAGGTCTTCAAAGTTAGGAAGAAGGTGAATTTAGGCCACCTGGTCGCCGACGCAAGTAGGTGATAAAGGCGGATACCACATCACTTGTATATGTACGTGTACAACATACGCACACGATGCGTTCACCAACGTGGAAGTCGGTGTTAAATCACACGTTTGTTCACAAAAACTGTACATGATTTAGAACCGGCTCATGTTCAGTCAGTGACTCCTAGATCGCGCTTTTAGCGTCAATCACTCGTGGTGAACGCATCGTGTGCGTGTGTTGTACATCTTCAGTTGTATCGTGTACGTGATTTTTTGGTCTACGTTCGCATCGCAGATCAGACCCACCGATCCATCGTCGGCGAACGCGAGCGAAGGCAAAAAGATTTGGGTGATTATCAAAAAAAACAGCTTTGCGGTTTCTAAATCAGTGATTTAGAATCCGCAATCGAGTTGGTACAGATGATTTAGAATCGGCAACTGTTTTTGAGGCGGTGGGTTTTTTGATGGATATAAATATAGGGGAGAAAAAAAAATATAAATAAATAGTTATTTAGAAAAATAAATATATCAAATCGAATAGATAATAAAAAAAAAAAATACGTAAATCATGAGCGCTTCTCAGATGATTAGAGCGAGGTTTCTTTTAAACATGCTGATGAGAGCATACGCAATCTGCGTGAACGAACAACTACGTCCCATCTTGTTAGAACGATGCGTCGGATGTCGGGATCATCTAGACTTCGATCACGAGGATCATTCGTGTCTGACGATGGAAAGGGAAGATATGGTCGTCATGTATTTCGAACCGGCGTTCGAACGCGTTAAATTCGACGATGTGATCACGTTTTGGAAGAGATTAGTCTACTGTAAGAATCGAGACAGGCCCACAGATTCGGAAGGACTGAAATTGGCGCGTAGAAGTTTGACTTTAGAAGATAAGGGATGCATTAAGAAATTATTGCTGAACGAAGCATACGTCTAAGTTTTGTTTTTTCGTTGATATAAAAAATAAGGGAGAGTAGAAAATAAAAAAAAATAAATAAATACAGACATAAATTTTTTTATCTAATATTAGAAAGAAAAAACACACAAAAAAATGAGAACCAGAAATAAATTGTATCCGACGTTAGTGGACGACGAGGACGAGAAGCCGAACGGCATCTTGCCGACGGCGCCGTCGCTACAAGAAAGAGAAAGAGGAGAGAGGTATCGCATCGATCAAATCAATAGAATGCAAGAGTATCTGACTCGAGAGAGAGATTCTCGTCGTTCCCTCAAGAAGAAGTATTCGCGTTTCGTGAAATTCGTCAACGGGATCGACACGACACTCATCACGATTTCCATGGGTTTACACGCGGCCGGCATCGGATTGTTGTCGACCGCGGTTGCCATTCCGATCGTGTTGACCGTGGAAGGAGTGGCCCTCGCCGCCGGATTGTTCAGCACGGTCGGAAACTTTTTGAGTAGGAAATTATATCTGAGGGCTAGGAAACACGACAAGATTAGCGTCTTGGCCGACTCCAAGATCGACACGATATCCGAAATGATCTCTATGGCGTTGAAAGACGGTAGGATATCGGACGGAGAATACTTCGCGATATTGAGCGAGAAAACGAAATACGATGCCATGAAAGAAGCCGTGAGAATCAAGACTCGTCAGATCATCAAGGAAGAGTTGAAGGATTCTCTCGTGGAAAAGGGTAGGAAAGAGGCCAGGGAGTAATTCAGTAAGATGATAGAACTTAAGGAGCAGTGATTGAATATATATATATATATATAATAAGAACAGAATTTTAAAAAAAAAAAAATTAAATTCATATATAAAATAAAAAAAAAACGAAATTAATTTAAATTAACTCTTCAAAAAAAAAAATGCATTGCGTAAAGTGTAAGAGAGTTACCGAGACGACTAATTCTAGAGAAGTGCGAACTAAAAACGACAGACGGATGCTTCGCGGAATTTGCGACGTGTGTGGTTCTATCAAGACTAGATTTGTCAAACAAAAGAACCGAGCAAAGGCAAAGGCATCGTGAATAAAATGATCAACAATCTACCTTTCGAAATGCATCTGCCCGGTCACAGTTTCACGGGACCAGGAACGAAATTGAACAAGAGACTCAACGCCGATCTAACACCCAAATCTTGGAGCAAACCTGTGAATAGGGTGGACGCGGCCGCGTACGATCACGATCTGTGCTACGCCGGACATCCCGACACCAAGACTCGCAACGACGTCTGTGACAAAAACATGTTGACGAGATTGAGAGGCATATCGAATCCGACCAGGAGAGAGAAGATGGAACGTTCGCTGGTCGGCAATCTGATCGGTGCGAAACGTCGATTCGGATGGGGCGTTCAAAAAAAAAAAGCGCATCTGAAAAAGAGAAGAAGAAACGATTATTGACGAGCGAATTGGCCGAGGAGTTACACAAACCCATAGTGCATAAATTTCGAAAGAGAAGGGTGCTCGTGAAGGGTCTGGGCGATATTTGGTTCGCCGACTTGGTCGACATGAGATCGTTTTCGAGGTGGAACGAGGGCATCAAATATCTATTGACGGTCATCGACGTGTTTTCCAAATACGGTTGGATCAGAGCTTTGAAGAATAAATCGGGACCTTGCGTCGCCGAGGCTCTGAAGAGCCTGTTCGAGTCGTCTTCTCGAAAACCGAGTAAATTGTGGGTGGACAAGGGAAAGGAATTCTACAACAAGGACGTTCGTCGATTCGTAGACCTCTACTCGATCGAAAACGAAGAGAAAGCTAGCGTGGTGGAACGTTGGAATCTAACGATGAAGGAGAAGATGCACAGATACTTCATGGCGAATTCAACCAAGAAATACATATACTCTCTGAACGGTCTGGTCAAAGATTACAACAACACGCGACACAGATCGATCAAGATAACTCCCGCGGAAGCTAGTGATCCTCGAAACGAAAAACGGGTCTACGCGAATCTATATCCCGAGAGATCTAAGATCGGGAAGAAGTCTAGAAGGCCGAAATTTGCGGTCGGCGATCGAGTGAGAATCTACGCTTATAAGAAGCACTTCGAAAAGGGTTATACTCCTCGATGGACATCGGAAATCTTCGTGATCATCAAAATATTTCACACCGATCCGGTGTCTTACAAAATCGAAGCTTTGGATGGAGAAGAGATCATCGGAAAGTTTTACGAACAACAATTACAGAAGATGAAGTTTTGATGAAGAACGCAAAAAATTTTTTTTTATTTACTCTCTTTGACATTTTCTTGTTTACACACACATATATATAAAAGAGAGAAAAAAAATAAATAATAATAAAAAATAATTAAATACCATTTTTAGATAAAGAAAGCAAGTTAATTAATAAACAAAAAACTAAAAATCCTTTAAAATGACAAATATACTAGATATAGCACAAAGCATAGTGAAAGATGTAAGTATTCAAGAATATGAGGTTCACGAATACGAACCGGTAACCGGAACGAGTTTGAACAATGCGGGAGAGATAAGAATCAACGTCGAAACTCAAGATCTATTCGTACATCCTAGAGAGAGTTACATAGTGGTGCAGGGACGTCTCACCAAGGAAGATGGGAGCGACTACGCCGACGACGACACGGTTACTCTAGCCAATAATGGCATCATGCATCTATTCAGTAACATAAAATACATGCTATCCGGACAAGAGATAGAATCTGTTTTTCATCCCGGTCAGGCCACCACGATGTTCAGACTCTTGACGTATCCTGATGATTTTTCGAAATCCAGAGGACTTAATCAGTTGTGGGTGAAAGACACCGTAGGACCTGCTAGCGCCGGCGCTGCCGCGATATTCGACTACGTCGTTAAGACGTCCAGACCTAAAGGAACGTTTTCGTTCAGGATACCTTTGAAACACATCTTCGGATTCGCGGACGATTACAACAAGGTCATGTACGGATTCAAACACAATCTGACGTTGATTCGAAAAGGAAACGACTACGCAATAGTGAGACGCACCGCAACCGATGCGGGTAAGATAACACTACACAAGATATCGTGGTTCGTTCTGCACGTGGAGCCTTCGATGAATGAGAAAACGCATCTCTACAAGATCATACAATCCAAGAGTAAATTACCCGTGGGATTTAGAATGAGACAGTGCGACACGGCTAGCATTCCTCCCTCCACGAATCACTTCGATTGGAGATTGACGGTGAAATCCGCTTCCGAGAGACCGCGTTTCATTGTGGTCGCGTTTCAGACTGATAGAGACGGGTCTCAGGAAAAGAATGCGTCGCTGTTCGATCACTGCAATTTGAGAAACATGCAAGTGTTTCTGAACGCCACGAGATATCCGGCAATCGATTACAACGCGTCGTTCGACAAGAACGATTTCTGCAGGCTGTACGGCGACGCCGCCGATTTTAGAAAGAAGTATCACGGTCTAGACGAATTGAGGAGCAATCCCAACATATCTGTCGGCGAATACAAGTCGATGTATCCCATGTTCGTATTCGACGTCAGTAAACAGAGTGAACAACTCAAGAGTAGCATGTTAGACATTCAGATCAAGATGCAATTCAATAGGAACATGCCGAGAAAAACCGAAGCCTTCGCCCTGGTCCTGTCGGACAGAGAATTACAATTCGAATCGGACGGAAATAAGATGTCGATCATTCGATGAGAGACGAGTGTGTGAAAAAAAATTAATAAACGTTAAAATGTGGATGTGAGATTAATTAAAAACTAACGTCTCAAAAACAAAATGGATGTTTTTGACACGAAAACAACAAATCATCTCTTCACTTCAGATTACTACGACGTTAAAATAAAATACTTGGAAAAATGGATTCAAATTGAATATGAAGAACGTAACACAAAAAAAAGGATGGAATAGTTGTGATTTTAACGAATATCGTTTAAAAGAAAAAGAAGAGTTCGATCTCATAAGACCTAACGAAGAAATTATAAAAAATACAATTTTAAAATGTCGCAAATGTAAGAAACGTCAAATAAAAATCGAATCTCAACAAACTAGATCTGGTGATGAACCAACAACCGTATTCGCAAAGTGTATAAATTGTAATCATAAATGGATAGAAAATTAAAAAAAAAAAAAAAAAAAAAAAAGTAATGAGATATAGAGAGATTGAACATCTCTCTATATCTCATTACTTTTTTTTTTTGATGTTTTTTTTTGTTTTTAATAATCACACATTATTTTTTTTTTTTTCAATTCGTTATTTTCCACGCGTTCACTGTTTGTTCAAAGGATCCAGTTCGATCAGTAGACTCACCACAGAAGTGGCGGCTTCAGGATTATTGGTTTTCGTGACGAAATTAATCCTGTCTCCGGCGTTCACTTTGAGAGGCGTGCCGAACGTGCTGACATTCGCGTGTTGATTCTCGGTCTTTTCGACGCTGTATCTCTTATCGCTCTCCACACCATTCACCATGAGATTGACGACCCTCTGTTATTCAAATCCGAGGAAGCCAGACTCATTCGAAGGATTTCACCTCCCAGCGGCATGGGATATCCCACCTGACCATGTTTCGATCCGCTACCTCCATTTCCGAAAGACCACTCGGCTTTTCCCTCCTCTAAGGCGTCGGACTCTTCGGCCCACATGGTGATCAATTGTCTGGCATATTTGACTTTCTCCACCACCGAAATCAGGGTGCAGGCGTCCGTCATGTGCACGGGTTCCGGTAGATTCGTGAGCGCGTGTCTGCCGATGTCTAGTTTACCGTCCATGATGTCGCCCTTTCTCCAGACCGAGTTGTCGTCCACGTACTTCCTGCTTACCACGCTGGAATCGAATTCGGGATTGTGACCGAGACTTAATAAATTCTCACCGTTCATGTTGATGCCACCCTCCATGGTTCCGCCAGATTGTTTGTTCAGGTAGAGATCGTCCACTTGCGATTCTACGTATTCTTGCGATCGTATCATGGCAGAATCTACGTAGCCCTTGTTGACCGCGGTTGAGTCCGCATCCGTGTTGTCGTTCTTCGACAGATTCAATATCTTGTGGAATCCCGCATTCAGATCCGATTTCATTTCACGTCCGTCAGACTTTCTCTGTTCCAGATCTACGTAGTGTTTGGTCGCCACGTCCTTGGGATTCGTGGGAGCGGCCACGTTCGTTATCTTGTAAGAATTGGCGTTCAATTCCGAGTGCATCGTTTTCTGAACATATCTATTTCTCAGGTGTTCGCTGAATCTCGCGTGAGAGTCGTCCGCATATCTCTTGGTGGCGGCATCGGTGGGATCTACGGGATTCGCGACGTTCACCAAACGTTTGGATTTCAGATCGAGATCGTCGGTCATGGTTTTATCCACGTAATTATCATGCAGGATTCGTTCGAAATCGGAGTTCCCCCTGTCGACGTATTTTTTAGTCGCGGCATCTGCGAGATCTATCGGCTCGGGAAGATTGTAGAGCTTCTTATCGTTCATGTTCAGAGGTTCCTCTCAAGGTTCGTATCTCCGAACGTAACGCTCGTCCAAGTTGGCAACGTCGTAACCATCGTCGACTTCGAACGTCTTCCTCTTCTTTCTCGGGTTGACTTTTTCGTCGTCACTTCTACCAAATTTATCGACTGTCATGTTGTTGTGGGATTTTTTTTTGGTTTTTTAGAAAAAATATCTTCAAACGCAGTTTATTAAAAAATGAACTATGTTATTTTATTTTTCGTTTTTTTATTTGATTAAAATTTTTTTAAAATAATTTTTTATTTTTATATATATACTATAAAAAAAAAATCTCTCTCTAATGTAAGTCATTGAGAATGTCTTGAAATTCATGTCCTTCAGACCATCTCTTGAGAATGTAGAGACACAGGTCACCACAAAACACTTGATCTGGCGATTGCACTTGATCCGTGTTGTAAAGAACCATCGATTTGTTGAAATAGTTCTTTATTTCTTTCGGCGGCGAGATTCCGTAGCTGTCGAAATAATAATTCTTCTTCTTCTTCCCGTTCTTGAACCACGCCACCCAGTGAGTGCCTTCACCCGATGAATCGTCTAGATTTAAAATTCCGCATTCCGATTGTCGAGGTCTTCTTTTCGGCAAGGCATCTCTGGAAAATACTCCTAGAAAATCTTTGATTTTCAAATCTTTTGCCGCATTCAACAGATCGATGTTGGATAGGGGTTCGTTGGGTAAGATGACACCTTCTACGGATATCTTTATTTTCTTATTCATAAATGCGTATATATATTTTTTTTTTTATTCATTTTATTATAATTCACTAAAAAATGACGTTATTTTTTTTTGTTTTTTTTCTTTTTCTTTTTAAACTAACTCTATCGACTTCCACAATCTTGAATCCGTCGGATTCCTTGACTTCTATAATCTTGGATTCATCTAATTCTTCTTTTAAACTAACTTTCTCGATGTCACTATCGATTTCCATAATTTTATGTTCATCTAATTCCTCTTGATTTTCTGGAATCCTATCATCCACAATCGTATCTGGAATCTTATCATCTACAATCATATCTGGAATCCAATCATCCACATTCATATCGTCTCTAATTAGATCCACAGTCCAATGTCCGAGTGCCAAAGTGCTTATTTTATTGTCTAACACGAATCTCTTGTCGTCGTCGGCCGTCAGCGAAATCTTGTTTCGGTATACAGCTCATGATTTTCACTTCGAATCGATTTCATAGTCTTATACACCGGACCACTTCCTAACAGACAATCTTTATACTCTTGGAAAGAGATGTTTTTCTTCACCACGCACGCTTTAACTCCTTTGCACTTCTTGATCTCTTCATCATCTTCTAGACGATAAGCATAGAGTTTGGGTCTCAAGCCCACGAATTCGACGATCTGTTTACCGCTGCTCTCGTCCTTAAATTTACCCAACACCTTCTTGTTGTCGTTCGATTGAATGTTGGACGGGTGATCGACGGGATAATTGCTCGTGTCAAACCACTCGACCACGTCTGGAGATATGTCTCGGTAGACGTCTTACATCTCTATCTCGTAAACTAAACTGTCCGTGTCGGTGAACAGTAGTTTGGCTTTGTCGCCAAATTTTCGTTTGACGTAATCGTAGTGAAACTCGTACATCAATCGCTTGCTGACATCTAAGATGATTGGTCCGAGATAATATGGTTTGTCGAACTTCAGGTGCATCTTTTGCATGTGAACGGCCACTAGATTTTCGCCGAATATGGTTCGGTGTTTGTAATTGGGTTTCGCCACTAATTTTTAGCTCTTTTCTCAGACGTGACGAGTCGAACGTCGGTTCTCTTCCTGATGTTTTCCATCGATTTGCCGTACACGCAGTTGTTCATGAGTTTGAAGAAATCTTTTTCGAAATCGTTCTCAGCTCGGGTTCTGAGATTCGTGTTGAGATCGATGTATTTTTTCATCCAAGGCTCTTCGTCGAATCGAATGACGCGATGTATGTCGACTAATTTCATCCCATAATCGACGTACTGTTTCAGATTCTCACTGTAGATGACGTAGTTACGTTTGTTAAATAAATTGGGAATGAGTTTTTCCTCATCTCCTTCGTTCGGTTCCATTCGTTCGGGAGCCAGCAGATAATCGTTGTGCGGATCGTGTAATTCTTCCGGATAGTTCAAATTGACTTCTAAAATGCAAGGATAGTCTCTCCATTTTTGCATCTCTTCCAGTTCCTTCACCCATTCGAAATTTCCAATCGGTAAAGGATGACTCATAGCCCAACCGTACAGATTATTGGTGTTCCAATACTGTATGTATTTAGTCGACCATTTCGAATCGAAACCTTCTTTCATGTAGGGATTGTTAGCCTCAGAATGTCTGTGAGAGATCATCGAGACGCCACCTCTCGCAGCCCTTTCGAACATGAGCAACATGTCCACGTCGGATAATAATTCCAATTGGACTTTGGTGGTCTTCAACAGAGCGTCCCATGCCAGACCAGGTGCGGTGAAATACCAAGCGGGATCCAGATCGTAATTTCGACGACAGACGTCTCGAAAATTTTCGAACACGTCTGCCAAGAGCAGAATGTCGGTCTTCAGATAGAGATCGTGATAATCTCTCATGGTTTTCATATCGAATGATTTACACACGTTTTTGGCATGTTCGTAATTCTCATCGGAAATGTCGGATTCATATAATTTTGAATAAAAATCATCTTTCGAAGGTAGTGCGGTGTCTTCGAATCTCTTTAGATCGTTCATGTAATCGTAAGGATAGACTCCTTTCCTCAACATGACGTCTACTCGTTTTCCAAAATGTTCGCTCGTGATTTTAAATTTATCCTTGCTCATGTTATCGACTAATTTTTCCAGAGCGGTCGACATGAATTTAAAAGTGTCGATGAAACGTATGCCTCTATGAATGGATTTCGTTTTTTCTTTCGACGTATTTCCGTCGATTACTCTTTTCCTCTCCATGAGCTTCCATTTCATGAAGGAAATGTATCTTTCATCGCTGTTCGTGATGCAATTTAATTCTTCATGTGAGGTGCCGAGATTTTTCACGAACAGATGACTGTCGTAACCCGAGAGATTGTGAAACATCACCGGATAGAAAGTGGCGTCTCGATATTTTAAATTACACTTGCTGTGAGCCAGACCACGATACAGACCCGTGTAATGATCGTGGTCTCTGACCTTCCTATTTTCCTCCGAATTCTCGTTGAACGATTGTCTGCATATGTGACATTCGGTGGCTCTGTTATTTTCGTCTTGCGGCTCTCGTGTGATGATCATTTTCGCCGGAGTTTTGAATTTGTCGTATAACATTTGAATTTTCGATTCTAACTCTTCCACGAACCTTTGAGCCACGTCGTCGTCTTCGCGCTGTTTTGTGTAGGTGAAGGGACCCATGTCGTGTTGCGAGTCGAAAGCGCATTTCACGTAAATGCAATAGCCCGAAGGTATGTGTTTTTGATATCTTTCGACGTAACTTTGAAGAGCGTTGGGTTGACAGGAACTCATTTTCGCGGTGAAACATTCGCAATCGGCGTACCCGACGAATGGTACTTTTAACCTTCTGTTGTGATTTTCAAACTTCACGATGGTGTTGGGTTTGGGCATTTCGACGGCGACACCTTGATTTTCATTGCAATATTCCTGATGTTTTGCTAATGATTTTTCGCTCTTAAACATGTTCATGCAGTTGCAACATAAAGATATCTTTCCTTTATGTTTATTATTTTGTCTCGACAGTAATCGGCTGGGATGTTTAACCCAACAATAATGACGATTGTCACCATTCGAAATCGATAATAAAATAATCGTCTTTTCTCTTCTGTGATACGAAGTCCATCTGAGAGGATAGATCTTTCGATTTTCGTCGTCGTATCCCAAGACGTTTACCGCTACGGTGGGATTTTGAACCTCGAAATGTTCGATGTGTTTTAACTTTGTTGGAAAAGTCACTCCGGTCCAGTCGAGATTTTTAGAAGTTTCCTCGTAACGAGAAACTCTATCGGCGTTTATTTCGACAGGGTATAATGCGGAGGTGACTGCCCATTTAAAACACTGATCATCTTTATTTCTCACGTTGACCACGGCGCGTTTCTTATTCAAGAAATACGGTAATTCCAAGTAGGAAGATCCTTTCAACAGTTCGTTTTTAGTGATGTGAATTTCGAGTTTCAACACCTCGCCGAACGTCTAATTACTACCTTCATTTTGATAATTCGCGAGAGACGTCAACATCTTGTCTTTCATCTTTTCGAAAACGTCCGATAGATCTGAACCTCGAAATACGGGTTCGACGTTAGATCTGAAATATGCATTTTTCACAATGCTCTCACCGGACTTCACGTCGATTTTATTCATTATGCAGTGGAGTATCATCTTAATTTTTAATCCCAAGTTCGTGTATTCGCGAAACAAATCCAATACTTTTTTCTTCACCCGTTCCATGAACAATTTCGGATCGACTTTCTTCGACGAGGGAAACACGTCGAAAATTTTAAAAATGTCTTCGATCGCACTCTCCCGTTCTATGGGTTTCAATTGGAATAGTTCCGCAACGAGTCATCTTACATATTCTTCTCCTTTCTCTTCATCGATTGCTCGTTGAATTTCGCTCGATATATCTCGTTTGTCTCGAATCTGAAGTGCATCACTCGTTTTCATTTTAGTTTTTCTTTTCTTTTCTTTGGAAACTTGATGTTTTTCAACGGCTTTTCGTTTAGTCGTCTTCTTATTTTTCACAAGTGACGCATCTTTTGACGTCGTTGCTATCGACATTTTGTTTGCCTTTCTAGCGTTTTGCAAATATTCTTGTATGACTTCAATTTTTTTTGCTTTAGTTCTATGCTTTCTGAAATCTGAATTTTGCAATAGACTACAAATCTCGTTTAACTGAGGTACGGTTTTCTCATTTAAATTTACCATTGTTTTATCTGTTTGCTTCATTTGTAAGAATTTTTTTTTTTGGAATTTTGTATTAAATAATTTGTTAAAAAAGTTTTGTTTTTTACTCTATATATATATAATAGAAAAAAAAAAAGTTAAATTTTAAAATTCAATTTTTTTTAATAGAAAATTTAAAATAAACATTATTTGTAAGAATTCATAAAAACTAAATAATCGATCATGACAACAACAACATCTAAAAGATGCGGATTGAAATTGAAACGAGACGAAGGGTATGAGAAATACAGTTTTAATATCTATACATTACAACCACATGATCCCATCGAATTGAATGAGGTCGAGATGGTGGACTTAGAGTGCTACTACCACAAATATCGAATGTGTTTGAAAGTGGATGAAGCCGCGCTCGATTTGTTTTACGAGTACCAAAGCGAACTGTTGATTAATATCATTGTCGCCGAAGACAGAGAATTCGACAGGGGTGATTTATTGTTGTCCTATGGAGATTACATATATCCAATAATCTCACCCGAACTCGTGAAGAAATCGGGTGGTGAGAGCGCATTCGCCTATGAAAAAAAACTCAAAAGAGTAAAGATGAACATTCACACCATTTTCGTATGTGGAAAAATGACGAATGTCAACTTGCTAATAACGGACTTGGAAATATAAACAATAGAGAGATTGAAATTAAAAAAAAAAATTAAACTTTTTATATATATATAAAGAGAAAAAAACTTTTACTAAAAAATTTTTTACATTAAAGAAAATTAAAAATTAAAAAAACAACTTTTTTATATATATATAAAGAGCAAAAAAAAATAACAAACTTTTTTTTTAACAAATTATTATTTAAATACAAAATTTAAAATATACATTATTGCAAGAATTCGTAAAAACAAAAAAAACCAACAAATAATCGATCATGAAGACAACAACACCTAAAAGCATGAAGACAACAACACCTAAAAGATGTGAATTGAAATTGAAACGAGTCGAAACGTATAAGAAATTCGATCATAAAATCTATAGATTACAACGACACGATCCCATCGAATTGAACGATGTCGAGACGAAGGGCTTAGAGCACAAATACGAGAAATATAAGATGCCTCTGAAATTGGATGAAGCCACGCTCGATTTGATTAACGAGTATCAAAGCGATCTGCAGAACATCGTCATCGCCGAAGATAGAGAATTCGACAAGGACGATTTGTCGTTGACCTATGGAAATTACATATTTCCAAACATCTCATTCGAACTCGTGAAGAAATTGGGTGGTGAGAGCGAGTTGACCGATGTAAAAAAACTCAAAAGAGTAAAGATAAACATTCAACACATTTTCGAAAAAGGAGTAGACACGAGCGTCAACATGCTAATAACGGACTTCGAAATATAAACAATAGAGCGATTGATTTTTAGCGAAGAATAAAAATGAAAAAAAAAAAAAGTAAATGAGATCTCATTTACTTTTTTTTGTTTTTTTTGTTTTCCTTCTTCTTCACTATCATCATGATATATTATAATAATGTTTCCTTTTCTCTCAAATTTCTGTGTTGATTCTTCTTTTTCTTTTTTTTTTCTTTTTCTCTGTGATGTGATACGTTCATGATAACATTTTTGTTTATCCGAATCATAATTATGAATAAATGTTGTGCATCTCTTGGTAACACTAGCATCATTACCATTCACTTCAGAAGGTAGTGGTGACCATGGAAAGCATCGTCTCATTCCCAACCGTATATCCCGCACTTTATCTATCTCTTTCCTTAGATATCCATCATTAGCGTCTAACCATTTTTTTATTTCTTCGCTCTCTGGCTCGCGATGTTCGTCATTATCGTCAAATTGTTTCTCCACCTTTTCATCCAGGTGATAAATTTGTTTCTCCACCTCTTCACCCATTTTAAATATATATTATTTTATACTTTCTACCATTTTATATATTTTATATAATTTTTATATTTTATAATAACATATTCAAAATCGGTATGTTCTTAAATGGCGAATTGTCACCAAGCAACAAACCCTTGCCGAGTCGCTTGACGTTCCGTTCACTCTTCAGAAAGAGACCGTTTCCTCTCAGAGAGTTGCCACCTCTAATGGGTTCTAGATACAATCCTTTACCGCTGTCGTCTACGTGAACGCGACACACGGCTCCTCCTTTCTTCAAAAACAGTCCGTTGCCACCCATTAATTTCTCAACTCCCGAATTAGCGAGTCCTGTGAGAGCTCCCACGCCGAGATTCTTTCCGAGAAAGGGTAGCACCTTTGTGGCGAAGGGTAATGCTTTTGCGGCGATTCCTGCCAATAGCGGTAGGAAACCGCCTTTCATTCTCAAATTGTATCTCAATTGAGCGGGACTCAATCTCACCGCCAACCCTCTTCCATCGCGAATCGCTTTCTCCATCCTTTTGATTTGACTTCTGGTCCAGGCGATCGAATCCTGCCCGCCTCTCGTCAGATCTTCGTGAGTGAATTTGAATCTCACCGCCTCGCCTCGAGTTGTTAAAGCTCTCTTAAGTTTCTTCTTCTGTCCTGCGGATATGTTCACGTTTTTAACCACGTATTGTGTCATAATTCTGTTTTGTTTGTTTTTTTAAATATATTTTACTTCAATTGTTTCTTGTTTAATAATTATATTGAAATAATTTTGTAAAAAAAATTAATATTATCGTTTATTTTATTTTTGTTATCTATATATATATATAATATTTTTTTTTTTGCTTTTTATATTTCTCTTATGTGAAATCGTATCGTCACTCTCTCTCCGCGAAGATCTAACAGTTCACCATTTTGATCCGTCAACGTGGTTTTGAGACTATACAACGTGTCTAAAATCACTGGTAGATAAACTAAATTTCGAGGTCGCTCCACGATCTTATAACCCGGCGACACGTTTGGAAAGAAGGAATAGATCGTCGGCTGAGCGCTACCACTCACGTAGCTTCCGGCAATCACGTCCACGTTCACCAGAATGCTATTGACAGCGAGAATGTCGACCATATTTTCAGATGCCGCGTGGCCTCGATACATCTTTCGATCGAATCCCAACATCTTGCCTATAGAATCGTCCGTGTTGAAATCCACACGAAAATTATCTTCCAAATCCAACATCGTCTGTAAGGTATTAGGATTGGGAGCGAGTCTGATCTTGTTGCTTCCCTTTCCATCCGTCTTTATTCGCGTCTGAATGTAATGATTCAAATCGTCTATGTCGTAACTCCCTTTGGGAATTCGAATCTCCAACCAATCCGTTCCGTCGGAATACTTGAACGAGTTATTCTTTTCGGTGACGTTGGGAAAGGAATAATAAGTCTCCAGATTCACCAACGCCATCTCGTAACTTTTCTCTCTGTTCAATTGGATGGAAGGTTCGAATTTCGTAGCGAATCGAGTCGAATCGCCACTCACCACGATTTGAATGGATTGTTTCGCAGCCGTATTCTCGGCTATCCGTTCTAACAATTCTCCATGTTGGAACATTATATCTTAATTTTATTTTTTTTTTTTATTCAAAACTAATTATTTGAAGATTTATTTATTTTTCTAATTTTTTTTTATTTTTTCATGCTCTATCTTATTATTATCATCACCATCGGGAACATAAAACTTATCGAATCCGCACCGATATTTTCCGCGATTAAATTCGCTCGTCAAATCGATCACGACGAAATTGTAAAGTCCACCATCCCAAACCCTCTTGCAGAATCTCCTGAATTCGACAGCGCTCATGTCGTTCGCGACGTGATCGCCGTAGATGTGATTGAGATTCTTGAGATCTTGGCGAAAGAGACACAGAAAATTAGCGTTCTCCCTTATCGTCTGTCTGGGCAATCGAAAATAATTCTGCGACAGGTAGAAACAGTCCACGTTGCTGTGTCGACCCCTAACGTAATACGATTCGCATCGGTTCTGTCTCTCCAAAAGCAGATCGTCGAAAATCATGAGATTCTTATCTTCCGATTTCAGTTCCCTAGGATCCGGAACGTCGGTAGCGTTCTCATAAAATCGACACTCGACGTTCGAAGATGCATTTCTCTTCGTCAGCTCCGTCGCCGCGCCGTCCAAAATGGTCGAGAGCGGAGCTCCACACTTGTCGAATTCCTCCCTGCTGTCAAAGATTCTGGCTATGACGTCCTTAGGCAGTCTGCGATCCATGCACTCTCGAAGCAATCTGTATTTGGGTTGAAACAAGCTCTTGCCAAACACGAACAATCTGTCGTAATCCAACCAGTCGGGTCGGGACAACAGATTCATCAACAGATTGGTCTTTCCACAATTCGATTTTCCCACTATCAAACCTCTTATGCTCTTGGGAAAGTACTCGTTATTCGACCTCTTGGTCGCGGCGTCGTTCCAAGACATATCTTTAATGTTCATCTTTTTTTGTTTTATTTTTTTTTTTTTTTATTTGTCTGTTATTTTAGATTCTTTTCAAACACAAATTTTTTTTTGTTTTTCAAACTCTGTTTTTAATGTTGTTATTATTATTATTTGTTTATATCGCACCGTCGCGAGTTCTCTTCACTCCGGATCCACTCGTCATTTTGGCTAAATCTTGTATGGGCACCACGGCATCCTTAAAATCTTTCCACCTTTTTGGCGTTCGCTCTAACGCAGCTCGCTTCGTCGGCGGACTGATCAACTTGTCGATCAACGCGTCGGCTGCCCTCTTGCCAGCCACAGAAGCTATCCTACCACTGGCTTCGGAAGCGGCTTTCTTACCAGCATTCAAAGCCGTCTTCTTACCAACCTCAAACGCGGTCGATGCGAGTTTTCTACCCGCATTGCTCGTGAACGCTCGCATTATAGAATCGACGATGCCAGAACCGCCTTGAACGTAAGTCCTGACGTATCCCCTGTTCTTTATCACCAACATATTTTATTTTTTATGATATATATATTTTTTTTTTTTCACTGGTAAATCGTTTTGTCGTTTTTAAATACTTTTATTATTCTAGTGTAAGAATTTACTGTTTTATTTTTGTTTGTTTGTTTGTTTGTTTCTCTCTCTCTACTTATTATTATATTCACATCAATCCTTCAATTCGTTCATCAGCCTTTTATACTGGTTTTTATTCAAAACCTTCTGTCTCGACAATTCGTCGGATATGGCACCTATCTGATTATCTAATCCCGTGTTACCAGCCCGTCTGCTCCCCATCAACAAACTCAATCTCTGAGACAGAGCGTCGGGATCGCTCGGAAGAAAAGTGGTTTTCACCCCTTTGCCAGTCACCGATTCGACGAACTTCTTGTTCATCTCCCATATGGGCTTCACTATATTCTTCCACTTGTAACCTCTGTTGGATTTGGGTCTCCTCTTACTAGCATCGTTATTCACATTCATGGCGTAAGTTTGAACTAGAATGTCTCCGTAATTGTCGAAATCCTGTTCCGTATAATCTCCGGGCTTGTCGTAAAGGAGCAATCTCCGCAGACCATCGGTTACTTTATATTTATTCGAACCCACGATCAATTCATCATCGTCCATTTCCACCAACGTATCACCTACAAAAGTTCTACCCTCAGAATCCTTGTAAATTCCATACGTCTGATCTCTCTTACCGCCATCATCATCGTATGATGCGACGCTACTAGTGGTAATAGTCGAAGCCGTATCGGTGTCGCTCTCGCTCATATCTGTTTGAATTCCCATGGGAACGTAATCCGGTGTAGATTGAACGGAATATTGATTTCCAAAACTAGAAGGCAACGAACCCATTCTCAAAGAACTCTCCTTTATGGGTCTCAATTCTTCGACTATCTCCTTCCTGCTTCGCTCTTGACCCGCCGTCACGGGTTTAAATATTTTTGTAGCTTCGCGTGTGAGTTCCATCTCACCGAGACGTCTGCTCCTATCAGCTGCCTGAATCGCCTTCTTAGCACTTAAATACTCGGCTAAAATTCGATCTCGGCGTTTTGGATCCATCTGGAAAAACGTCATCTTTCGTTTTAATTATTTTTATTTATATTTTCAAAATTAAATGTTTAATTATATATTTTATGTTTTAAGTATTAAAATCTCTTTCCGTCTTAATATAATATCTGAAAAAAAATCACATCTCAAACTCACTGTGTTAATTGAAGTTAAAAAAAAATATGTTTTTAAACAGTACATGTCAAACCAGTTTCTAATGTAACGCATTTTGACAGCGGTGTTTACATTTTGTCAAAAGATTTCATTCATTCGCAAATCAATTCATCGAGTGTCGAATTAAAAGAAAATCCTTTTTTGATGACTGTTAAACAGTTTTAACACACACAATGGAAAACTGATTTAACAAATCTCTCTCTCCGATTGCTATCGTGAATATATTAAAAATTTAACCACTCGAAACCTAACTGAGCGGAAAATGCGTTTTAAACATTCTGATAAGTGTCTTTCTTGACTTTTATTCAAGGAACGCTTAACAGTCAACCTCATTTCTCATAGTGGAGGAAATTCACCAAAAAAGCCCAAAACTCAATTTTTATCCATCCCATCACCGGAAAACATCAATGTCTATAATACAGGCTATATATTTACAATCGACTCTGTTTGAACAAAACACCTCAATTACGATAACGTGTGTTAGTTTGCTAACTTTCAGGAAAGACGTGACTGGGTTTGCAAATTTCCAAACACACAGGCACTCTTCGTTCAGATCGAGTTTTTATTACGAGATCGCTCGATCAGCTGAATGGTTTTTTTTTTAGAATTTTCTCATAGTGGTGGAAATTCACCAAAAAAGCCCAAAACTCAATTTTTATCCATCCCATCACCGGAAAACATCAATGTCTATAATACAGACTATATATTCACAATCGACTCTGTTTGAACAAAAAAAACCCACCACCGCCTCAAAAACAATTGCCGATTCTAAATCATCTGTACCAACTCGATTGCGGATTCTAAATCACTGATTTAGAAACCGCAAAGCTGTTTTTTTGATAATCACCCAAATCTTTTTGCCTTCGCTCGCGTTCGCCGACGATGGATCGGTGGGTCTGATCTGCGATGCGAACGTAGACCAAAAAATCACGTACACGATACAACTGAAGATGTACAACACACGCACACGATGCGTTCACCACGAGTATTTGACGCTAAAAGCGCGATCTAGGAGTCACTGACTGTACATGAGCCGGTTCTAAATCATGTACAGTTTTTGTGAACAAACGTGTGATTTAACACCGAATTCCACGTTGGTGAACGCATCGTGTGCGTATGTTGTACACGTACATGTACAAGTGATGTGGTATCCGCCTTTATCACCTACTGACGCACAAAGAAAATTTGGTTCCTTTAGGAACCAAGACTGGTTCTTCAGTTTGCCTAGGTAGGGGAACCATATTTGGTTACATGGAACCAAAAATATACATATTTTGGTTCTTCAGTCTGTCACATTAACTGGACTGTCAAGGCCGGGGACATTGTATAAATTGTAAAATATAAAGAAAGCCTCACCAAGTTGAAGTTTTAAAATGGCGACAAAGCAACCTCAGAAACACGTCTTCAAATGTTTCATCACGCATGCATTAAATTGCGCGGCAACTGCAGTTTTTCATATAAACAGGACAGACAATACTATATGAAATTGCCTGGTCCTATCACATGAAGACTCATTTGTTTTGGTTCTTCGATGGGTTTTGGTTTTACTTGGAACCAAATCTGGCGCTGTTTTCTCTGAGTGCACATCCCCTCCCCATGTTGATTCCCCCTTGCAGATGACTCGACGGATTCGGTCGGAATGTGATACAAAATAAAAATATAGGACGTATATTGTGATTATATTTTTACAAACAATACCTGCAGTTTCCATAAGAAATGTCAAGAAGCGATTGCTGTTTTATTTGAAACAGAGCAGCTGCAGTGATATTGGTTTCTTATTGCGATAACAAACCAATATCACTGCAGCTGCTCTGTTTCAAATAAAAAAGCAATCGCTTACTGACATTTATTTTATTTGATTTCTTCCACATTGAAAAAATCGACTACAAATAATTTACAGCAAGAAAATCCAATTTTTACGGATATCGATAAAGCTTCGTCATTTAATAATCCATGTGAATGATCAACAGGTTGCATACTAATTTTGAAAGATGGTGAGGCAAATACCAAATGCCTTCACCATTTTAGCCACTGCTGATTTTGTTTGTCAAATAATGCAACAGCTGTGCACGGTAATCATCGCTGATGATTAATTTAAACAATATATATTCATGAAAAAGTATGATGCATACATATAATAAACTACAACATGATTGTCATACAGAGTGCGAAATACAATGTAAATGAAATGAAATGAAATGAAATTTATTCAACAAAATACCAAATTTACAAGTTAGATTTGTACAGAGAGTTTTACGGATATAGGATACACTGGTAAATTGTTGGGAGACAACATAGCCACATTGGCTGTCTTCCTCTTGCCCTCAGGAAGAGAGAAAGATTATACAGAAATGACTACACAGAAATGGAGTAGGCTGGATATTTTTGTTCATAAGTACCACTGCCTATGGCTCAACTATTGAATGCATGATGAGAGGAAGGAAGACCTCGAAAGTCGAAACTATATGCTGGCCCCTTCCCAGTGTACGCGAACGACTGCACCCGATATACGCGAGTGCAATTTGATGGTAGACTACAAATTTGGATATATAAGATTAGACGTGAGATGGTGGGGCAAGGTATGATTGGGAGATTAATTTGAGGTCGGGTGGGATGAGATAACTGGAGAAGTCACCGACATGGGCTGACAATGGCGTCCTACGATTAAGAATGTTTTTTTTCTTGACAGGAAAGACTCGAACAGTCAGCGCCTTGAGCAGAAGTATTTAGAATATGGCTCGTTTGTAACTAGGAGGGAATGTTTTTGGCAAATAGAACGATTTCCTGTTTCCATTGACGTCATACTTAAGGTATGGACGTCAATGGAGACTTAAGGTATACCATAGTGCTAGAGTGTCCTATGTCCCACTGGCACATAGAGCACTCAAGCACCCAGGCGACGACATCTTTCCCTCTCTCTCTCATATAATGGGTCCCACGGGCGAGTGACGAGACATGCGAGTATCAATGAGCATTAGGCCTACAATCTGGACACATTTGATACGAACAGGTAACATGTGAGGAGTAGTTTGTTAAGCATTCATTAGTAAGCTGTTTCTTGAAAACATATCTGGAAGGTACGGCCCGTAAGTCAGAATCAATTCCATTCCAAATCTTTGGGAAGCTATGTTTTGGTAGTTTGGCAGAGAATTGGGTTCTAGCTTTCTGCGACTGTATCATGTATGCATTAAAGTAATGAGTCAAGAACGAGATTTGTTGAAAGGATTCAGCAGTAAGCTTTTAGCTTTTATAAGCCGTTTCCTCTGGATTACTGACGAAGTTTGATAGTAGCTGCAAACACTAAGTAAAATATTGTTTAAACATAGAAGACAGAGAGAGTAAGGAGAGCAATAGATAGAATGAGAGAATGAAAAGAAAAGGGAAACTTAACCCCTTACCCAACACGTGTAGCAGGAGACACTTGAAGAATAAATTTTTGAATAACTGGAAATTTCCAATGACAGTCTCTAGAACACGGCTCACGGTCCCTCACTGGAACGAGCTCGTCGAGCTCATTCCAATGGGGGTCATAAGCCATGTTCCCGAGACAAAAACTGAAAATATAAAAGGATTTAGATGGCGATTTTTATGGGTTACACTGACGGTACATTGGGCGAGGGGTTAACTAGGAAACAAGAGAACAACTTGAATTCAATATTCGCTACCAAAGAATATTCAATAAGGCAGCCTCAATAGTGTATCGGTAACGGTGGCCCATTTGTGTGGCAAGCAACACCGGAAAAGTCTAAGAGTGCATCGCTACTTATTGAAAGCGTCCACTCAGTATGATGTAGTCCTGCACGGCTCTGAAGACAAGAAGGTTTTCGTTATTATTCAGTCGTTCGGATCCAAATAAGAGTGTGGAAAGCTCTCAAGAGTAAGCATTGATTGTGGAATCACGAGCATCATTAAAGATTGGGCAGTGCACAAGATAGTGCTCAGTAGTTTCGAGATCCCCACACTGGCAACGTGGAGATGTTGAGAGATGGTTATCGTATAAGTGGGCGTTGATATTACTGCAATGCAGGCGTAACCTGCAATGATAAATTTGGGCAGCAAGGGATTTGGCTCCATAGCAAAAAATTGGTGGTCGTAGGATCGCACTATTTATAAACGTCTTGAAGTTTTTGAGGGAACAATTTATTTTCTCTTACTGATAGGGGTAATCCATTCCACTGGTCGGTAACTTCCAGGATAAACGAGGACTTATATAAATTGGTGTGACAAAAGGGAACACGGTGGTTATTTTCGGATCGGAGATTGTGGCTTTGGGTAATAGATGAAATAATTGGTGGCACCTTATTGGAGATATAAGGAGGTGTTAATTTATGATACATCTTAAAAAACTGGATGAGCTTATGCTTTCGGCGTCTTTCTTCCAGTGGGTCCCATTGAGTTTCTGTGTAGAGAAGGTCTTTACTGCATCTCACAGTGGCGCCAGTAACTATTCTTGCTGCAGCTACTTGTATTTTCTCCAAGTCCGCAGCTGGAGTTGCTGAGCAGTTGTCCAGACAGAGTCAGCGTATTCTAAAAGAGGTCGGACAAATGCGAAGTATATCTTTTCAAGGACTTTCCGATCAAGTGTAAACTTATGGGCCCTGAGCATGTCAATACGTGTCCAGGCTTTAGCGCACACATGATCGATATGGTCGTTCCATGTACAACCTTTATTCAAAATTACACCCAGATGTTTGTGGCTACTCACCTCAGAAATTTGAGTTCCGCTTAAATATATTGGTGGGTGCACCGGGACGTTACTTTTACGTGATATGATCATGGTTTCCGTTTCAAGGGGGTTGAACTCAACGAGCTAAGTTTTAGCCCAGTGTTGAATTGTGGCTAAATCACAGTTGAGTATGATGGCGCCTTGGTCAGGATTCTCAATTATAAGATAAAGGGATGTATCATCTGCAAATAAACGTATACTGCTAATTAGGTTTTCAGTAATATCGTTGATGTAAATCAGGAATAACTGGGGACCGAGGATTGAACCCTGTGGGACACCAAACGTTATTGGTTTCCAAGGGCGCGCTACAAGGAGTCTACAAGGGCGCGCTGGTTCCGATCAGAAAGGTAAAATTTTAGGAAACAAAGCAAGCCGCCAGATATTCCTATTCTCTCGAGCTTGTGAATAAGACCAACATGCCAAACTTTATCAAATGCCTTGCTAACATCACAAAAGACAACTCTTATTTCTTTTCCTTCGTCAAGAGCATGACAGAATTCATCATAGAGGTCTGTCAGTTGTAGGATCGTAGAGTCACATGGAGTAAAACCAGACTGGAACTGGCTCAGTATATTGTTATCACATAAAAAATGCCATAATCGTTTGAAGACACATTTTTCAAGTAGTTTACCAGTACAGCTAAGCAAAGATATTGGGCGATAGTTAGTAACTACATTAGACGGATTCTTTTTCAACACCGGTGTCACATTGGCTTTTTTCCATAAAAGTGGAAAGTAACAGTTATCTAATAACCTATTGAAGAGGGCCGTAAGTGGGTCACACAATGAGTGTCTACATTCTTTTAAAAGCCTGGGGCTTATAAGATCACGACCACACGCCTTCGATACCTTAATACTCTTGACTGCTTCGTACACTTCCTTGCTTTCAAGTGTTATCTTGTCAAGCGTGTGAAGGGCAGGCAGGGGTGAATCTGGCAAGGATGCATTAGTGTCACCCAATGTCGAAATGGAACAGAAGTAATCATTGAACACTTCCGCCTTTTCGGGATTGGTTGAATAGAGTTTGGTAAGGTGACTTTTAGTTGGGATTCCAGGGATATTTTTACAGATAAATGTTTTTAATGTTTTCCACCACACTGACGAGGGTGTTTCCAGACAACTTAGTTCAGATTGGACTTTCGATATGTATGTAGATTTGGCTTTCCTAACAGCTGATACGACTTCATTTCGTTTATGTTTATATCTCGCCCAGTCGTACAGTTGACCAGTGCGCTTTGCTCTACGATATAATCGTGTTCTTTGTCTTATCAGTAACCGAATTTGATTATGCATCTATTTAGGCTGGTTAACCCCAAAGGTTATCAGTTTGTTGGAAATAAATTTAGATGTCGTTTCAAGTAATTGATCTGTGAAGGTGGATACTATGGTGTCCGGGCACGAATGATCAAGCAATCTTTCCTAGTCTACGTTATTGTACGCAGTGTTCAGACCGTCAATGTTTCCCTCTGCATGGCTGATGATTAATTTCCCCATCCAAAATAGCCTTGAAAGACCTTTTCATTTCCACAAAGTTTGTGGCTATGCCCTTTACATAACGTAACGGTCGCCTCCAACCAGCGCTATTCATAAAAAGTCATTCAAGTTTTTTAAGTTTTTGAACTTTTGTCTCCAAAACACAGCATATTACCCCAGACCAGCTGGAAAAAATTGACGAGCGTCTGTTCCAATTTACAAATCTTACGCCTAAATAGCGGTATCTATATTCTTGGCCGTGAACAATAGCCAAGATTGCTTCAATAACATGCTGTTTATGTAGCAGTGGCAGGCGAGGGCGCATGGGACTCGTAAGCAGATCATCAGTTGGAGGCCCTCTCATCCGAGCTGCTTAGCGGCGAATTGAGCTGAGCACAAAATGAATGTCCTCTCCCCACTCTCGTTGGTGGGATTTGGGGAGAGGGAGGTTCCCGCGAAAGTTTTAAAACTTTGAGTGTTATTTTACATACTGCAGATTTCATTTGAGTCAATAATTTTCATACGGAAGTATTTAAGCTTGTTGATGTTTCCAGGAGGCCCCAATGCGCCCCATCTCAGGCCCAGATCGAAGTCACACACAGCAGATATCACAACCCGGGGCCCGATACCAAACGTTTCGCCTTTCGGGGGAGGAGATGCAGATTACACACATTATGAGGCCCAGTTCAGTTTTAGGGAATTTAGCAACTGCTGAATAGGATTAAGGTATTCATTCTTAGATTGTTACTGGCCTTCACAGTGTGGGTCGGTCCAAACCCGGACCTGCCAGCCCAATCTGGTAATACTATACACCTGAAAACTTTAGTAGTGAAATCCCAGCAAAAAATAAGTCATTTTCTCTATTCAACATGAACTGCCGAAGTCTGAATGCTAACTTTGAGAATATTCAAAACCTCTTACAGGACATGCATCCTGGGAAAAATCTATTTGATGTCGTGGGACTTACTGAAATATTCGATGTCAAACAGAATATCTGTTTTGAACTCGAAAGTTATCACCCTCAAATCCACCACTCTAGACCTGCAAATGATGATGGCAGGGGAGGTGTAGGATTATTCATCAAGGACAACATCAGCTTTAAACATCGCAGTGATCTGTCAATCTTTATACCACACGTATTTGAATCCCATTTTATTGAAACTACCTCTAAAAAGAAATGCATAATCGGGATTATCTTCAGGCCCAACACTACACCAAAAGCTGATCTTGACCTTTTTTGTCCACAATGATCGAACTATTGAATAAAATCAACCTCGAAAACAATAGAGCCTACCTTATGGGTGACTTCAACCTTGACCTACTCAACTTCACTAATCATAATAAAACTGAACTTTTTTATCGACTCTATGTTCAGCTCATGTTTCATGCCCCTTGTCACTAAACCAACGAGAGTTACCGATACTTCAGCAACTCTTATAGACCATATCTTTAGTAACGATTCCTCTGAGCATGTTTCTGGAATTGTTATTTCTGACATCAGCGATCATTTTGCAACGTTTTGCATTGGTAACTTGGAAGAACAACTTGCACGCCCTACCAAAATTCATAAACGCTCGTTCAAGAAAGAGAACATCGTTCGCTTTAAAAGTCTTTTTATAAGCAGTGATTTTTCTAGCGTCTTCGATGCTTCCTATACCACCCTGGCATACGACCTATTTTTGGACACCTTCTATAAAGCATTCAATGAAGCTTTCCTATTAAAAGCAACATCAGTTCCTTCGAAATATATTAAACGCTCGCCCTGGATGACAGCTGGACTATTAGTCTTCCCTACATAAACAACAATTGTACTCCAAAAAGCTAAAATCTCCAACAGCTCAAAATACTGCAGCCTACAAGCAGTACTGTCAAATCTTCAACCGGATCAAATGGGCAAGCAAATCAGATTATTATCATACTATTTTACTGGAAAATAAAAATAACCTTAAAAAGTCGTGAGAAATCCTACTTAAAGCGATTAATAAATCAGACCGACACTTTTTTGATGGTAGTACCCCTGTAACGGATCCCAAAATCATTGCCGATAAATTCAATACATTCTTCGCAAACATTGGAAAATCGGTAGGTGAACAAGTGCCCGATACGAATATCCATTTTTCACACTACTTGAAGCAAAGTAACGGAAACTCATTTTTTCTGACTCCAACCCGAACGGAATGGTTTTTGCGTGCCGAAGGCGCGCAGGGACGCCATGGGGCAAGCCCCTTTCGACCCTCATTGGCTGTTTATGATCATTTGGATTCATGTCAAGGCGTGTTGTAAGAGGAAATGGTTCAGGTACTCAGTAGATTTATCTGGCTAAGGTGTCACGGGTGTCACGAGTGGATGGTTGACTTCGTTGACTGATGTTGATCAAACCCTAGGGTGAGGACCAGTGTGGGAGGTTGGGTCCGCTCACAAAGGTACTACCTCTCCCCAAGGGTTCTGTGGTGTTTTGTTTTCGAGCAAGTATAGTCTGCCACTCCGGAGATGATTTCGATGGCGGGCCATCATTGGCAAGTATAGTCTGCCTCAGGCTGTCATAGTCGGTTTTCATGTTCGTGGAAGGACATCTTTGGAAGGATAACACCAACGACCCTTTCGGGGACCACCAGTAAGAAGACCCGAACTTCCCTGGTTCGGGGGCAGGCCTGCATTATGATCCTATTTGGCTGGGACAGAAATGCGCAATGTGGGCGCTTACAAAAAGGGAAGAGGCGGGACGCAGGACCAACGCTCGCCTCCCTTGAAGTGGACGACCACTTCTAGGGGTGGAGCGGAGGATGTTCATGAACCATGGAGGTTACAGTTTCCATAACGGTTATAGTTTCCATAGCGGTTATTGGGGTGCTGGTCGAAAATCATTTTCTGTGTACCTGCTAAGAGAAGAAGGCAGAATTAGTTTTCATTAAAATATGTAAAAAATAAAAAGTAAAAATAGCATTTTTAATGTTATACAGTTTTAAATATAATGTAATTTAATTTTAGCTGAGTCGGTGGAGACAGCCCTTACTGGTAGAAGGCCACAGCTGAGCTGTTAATCTGCCCGTTAGTTCACCTCGTTCCCTACTTTATCTCGAGGCTTCCGATTTTTAGTGACTTTAGTTGTTTTTGGTTGAGTCGGTGAAGGCAGCCCTTTCTGATAGAAGACCACAGCTGAGCTGTTAATCTGCCTGTTAGTTCACCTTCTCGTTCCCTATTTTGTTTTGAGGCTTCCGATATTTAGTGATTTTAGTTAAGACGGTGAAGGCAACCCTTTCTGGTAGAAGGCCACAGCTGAGCTGTTAATCTGCCTGTTAGTTCACCTTTTCGTTTCCTATTTTGTTTAGAGGCTTCCGATTTTTAGTGATTTTAGTTGAGACGGTGAAGGCAGCCCTTTCTGGTAGAAGGCCACAGCTGAGCTGTTAATCTGCATGTTGGTTCACCTTCTCGTTCCCTATTTTGTTTAGAGGCTTCCTATTTTTAGTGATTTTTAGCTGAGTCGGTGAGGGCAGCCCTTTCTGATAGAAGGCCACAGCTGAGCTGTTAATCTGCCTTTATATTCACCTCCTCGTTCCCGATTGGAGCCTATTTACATGCTAGTTACAGTCTATTTTAGTTTTTCCCGTTGAGTCGGAGAAGTTATTTCTCTATGATTGGGCGTGTTTGGGTTTTTGTCGGCTTTCGCAAATTGCTTCAAGCTCGGGAATTAGTTGGCTTCGGCTAACCGGTCATGATTTTTCGTAGCTAGGGAGGAAAGGCGGTTTTTAATGGTGGGGATATCAACTCTGTCGTGGAGTGTTTTGATAGGTGTATCCCATGGGGCACGGAGGACGACCCTAAGTGCCTGATTTTGGACCTTCTGTAGCTTCCCCATATCTATTTGATTGAGCTCAGTTAAGATAATGGCCCCATACTCGAGTACTGGGCGCACAAGGCTTTGTACAGTTTGAGTAGAGTAGCCTGGTTAGCTCCCCAGGAAGTTCCCTTCAGCACTTTTTGTAAATTAATGCGTTTGGTTGCTTTACTGGCAATATCGTTGGTGTGTTTATTAAAGGATAGATTTTGAACAATGGTAATGCCAAGGAATTTCGCCTCCTTGCATTCTGGGAGGACTTTGTCCATTAGCTTGAGGTCAAAGTCACGGTTCTTTATCTTGCGGGTGATTCGCTGGGTTTTATTGGCGTTCTGCTTTATTCTCCATTTGGCACACCAGTGTTCTAGGTCGTTGAGAGCGCGTTGCAGAGGTTTTTGGAGTGGATTGGCCGTGTTATTAGAGTCCCAGAGGCCCTTATCGTCCGCGAATTGTGAGACTTGAACGCGATCCTCGGCGAATTTGAGATCGTTGACGTAGATGATGTACAGGAGGGGCTGAGGAAGGACCCTTGGGGGTGCCTGCTTCTAGGGGGACACTGTCGGACATTTCATTGTTAGCTTAACTTGACATAGTCAAGATAAGCTATTGCCATCACGCGTGCAGAAGTCTGTGAGTCTGTGAGTCTGTTAGTCTGTGAGTCTGTGAGTCTGTAACGTCTGTTCACATTTTCCTTTAGCACGGGCTACACCCCGCAGTTCTTGTCTGATCGTCACGAAATTTCATATGCAGGTTTGGGGTCATGTCTAAATGAGAACGTCCCCTTTTGGTCGCGATCGGGCAACCGGTATGGCTGCCCGAGCCCAAAACCCGAAAACCATTAGCACAGTCTACAGGTCGTATTTATGAGGGGATTTCATTGTAACTTGGTAGGATGCCTCTGTATAATGCCTAGATGAGAACGTCCCCTTTTGGGCATGATCTTTCAACCGTGATGGCTGCCCAAGCCCGAAACCCAAAAACTTTTAGCACAGTCTGCAGGTCATGTTTAATGTGGAGGGATTTCATTGTGACTTGGTAGGATGACTCCTTATGATGTCTAGATGAGAATTTCCCCATTTGGGCATGATCTGCCAACCGTGACGACTGCCCGAGCCCAAAACCCGAAAACCTTTAGCACAGTCTACAGGTCATATTTATTGAGGAATTTCATTGTAACTTGGACTTCATACAATGTCTAGATGAGAAAGTCACCTTTTGGGCGCGATTGGGCAACCTTTAGCACAGTCTAGAGGTTATATTTATGAAGGGATTTCATTGTAACTTGGTAGGATGACTCCAAATAATGTCTAGATGAGAACGTCCCATTTTGATTGCGATCATGCGGCCTTGATGGGTGCCCGAGCCCAAAAACCTTTAGCATAGGCAAAAGGTCATATTTATGGAAGGATTTCATTGTAACCTGTTAGGTTGACTCCATGTAATGCCTAGATGATGACATCCCCTTTTGGTCGTGATTGGTCAGTTGTGATGGCTACTGGTGCCCGAAGCCCGAAAACCTTGAGCACAGTCTACAGGTCATATTTATGAAGGGATTTCATTGTAACTTCTTAGGATCATTCCAGATGATGCCCAGATGAGATTGTCCCCTATGGTTGCGATCATTCAACCATGATGGCTGCCCGAGCCCGAAGCCCGAAAACCTTTAGCACAGTCATATTTATGAAGGGATTTCATTGTAACTTGGTAGGTTAACTTCATGTAATGTCTAGATGAGAACGTCCCCTTTTGGACATGATTGGGCTACTGTGACGGCTAAAGGTGCCCGGAGCCCGAAAACCTTTAGCACAGTCTACAGGTCATATTTATGAGGGGATTTCATTGTAACTTGGTAGGATGACTCCAAATAATGTCTAGATGAGAACGTCCCATTTTGGCCATGATCATTCAGCCTTGATAGAAGGATTTCATTGTAACCTGTAAGGTTGACTCCATATAATGCCTAGATGATGACATCCCCTTTTGGTCGTGATTGGTCAACTGTGATGGCTACAGGTGCCCGAGGCCCGAAAACCTTGAGCACAGTCTACAGGTCATATTTATGAAGGGATTTCATTGTAACTTCGCAGGATCACTCCAAATGATGCCCAGATGAGATTGTCCCCTTTGGTTGCGATCATTCAACCATGATGGCTGCCCGAGCCCGAAGCCTGAAAACCTTAAGCACAGTCTACAGGTCATATTTATGAAGGGATTTCATTGTAACTTGGTAGGTTGACTTCATGTAATGTCTAGATGAGAACGTCCCCTTTTGGACATGATTTGGCAACTTTGACGGCTAAAGGTGCCCGAAGCCCGAAAACCTTTTGCACTGTCTACAGGTCATATTTATGAAGGAATTCATTGTAACTTGGTAGGATGACTCCAAATAATGTCTAGATGAGAACGTCCCATTTTGGCCGTGATCGTTCAGCCTTGATGGGTGCCCGAGCCCAAAAACCTTTAGCATAGGCAAAAGGTTATATTTATAGAAGGATTTCATTGTAACCTGTTAGGTTGACTCCATATAATGCCTAGATGATAACATCCCCTTTTGGTCGTGATTGGTCAACTGTGATGGCTACAGGTGCCCGAAGCCCGAAAACCTTGAGCACAGTCTACAGGTCATATTTATGAAGGGATTTCATTGTAACTTCGCAGGATCACTCCAGATGATGCGATCATTCAACCATGATAGCTGCCCGAGCCCGAAGCCCGAAAACCTTTAGCACAGTCTACAGGTCATATTTATGAAGGGATTTCATTGTAACTTGGTAGGTTAACTTCATATAATGTCTAGATGAGAACGTCCTCTTTTGGACATGATTGGGCTACTGTGACGGCTAAAGGTGCCCGAAGCCCGAAAACCTTTAGCACTGTCTACAGGTCATATTTATGAGGGGATTTCATTGTAACTTGGTAGGATGACTCCAAATAATGTCTAGATGAGAACGTCCCATTTTGATCACGATCATTCAGCCTTGATGGGTGCCCGAGCCCAAAAACCTTTAGTATAGGTAAAAGGTCATATTTATGGAAGGATTTCATTGTAACCTATTAGGTTGACTCCATATAATGCCTAGATGATGACATCCCCTTTTGGTCGTGATTGGTCAGCTGTGATGACTACAAGTGCCCGAAGCCCAAAAACCTTGAGCACAGTCTACAGGTCATATTTATGAAGGGATTTCATTGTAACTTCGTAGGATTACTCCAGATAATGCCCAGATGAGATTGTCCCCTTTGGTTGCGATCATTCAATCATGATGGCTGCCCGAGCCCGAAGCCCGAAAACCTTAGGCACAGTCTACAGGTCATATTTATGAAGGGATTTCATTGTAACTTGGTAGGTTGACTTCATATAATGTCTAGATGAGAACGTCCCCTCTTGGACACGATTGGGCAACTGTGACGGCTTCAGGGGCCCAAAGCCCGAAAACCTTTAGAACAGTCTACAGGTCATAATTATGAAGGGATTTCATTGTAACTTGGTAGGATGACTCCAAATAGTGTCCAGATGAGAATGTCCCCTTTTGGTTGCGATCATTCAACCATGATTGCAGCAAGAGCCCAAAGCCCAAAAACCTTTAGCACAGTCTACAGGTCATATTTATTAAGGGATTTCATTGTAACTTGGTAGATTGACTTCATATAATGTCTAGATGAGAACGTCCCCTTTGGACGCAATTGGGAAACTGACGGCTACAGGGGCCCGAAGCCCGAAAACCTTTAGCACAGTCTACAGGCCATATTTATGAGGGGATTTGAATGTAACTTGATAGGATGACTCGTTTTGGAATAATTTCACTGTAACTTGGTAACGTTTGTTGATATACGTTAACTGTGAGGGACACATACATTAACTGTGAGGTCATATTAACCCACCCCTCAGCTCTTTAGTACAGTGTGCACCTCATATTATTTTTATCATAAACATAGCACACAGGGAACAGAAATGAACATATTCCCAATTATCACAATTCTTGTCTTATTTCATAATCCTTTCATAAACATTGAACATTATCCTTTTCATCAAACACAACACACAAGTTAAGCTACAGTGTCATTGACACTTTTATTTACTATAACTTTAATTTCACGATCATTTAGGAAGGAGGAGAGTAGTCTAAGCAGTTTCATTGGGAGTTTCGTTTTAGATAATTTGAGGCGCATTCCGTTGTGCCATACAGAGTCGAATGCTTTTTCAACGTCTAGCAGAACGGCCGCGCCTATTTGTTGATTGTCATTCGCGGTTTTCATTTGGGTGACCAGGCGGTAGACATGCTCGATGCCTTCTTTGCGGTTTCTACACGCTGTTTGTCATTTATTGAAAAACTCGTTATCTTCGAGGTGCCCCCTCAGTCGATCGGTAAGGATTATTTCAAATACTTTACCAATGCAGCTGAGGAGGCTGATTGGGCGGTAGCTGGCCGGATCGGAGGGGTCTTTGTCAGGTTTTGGTATCATGACACCAAAAGCTACTTTCCAACATTTAGAAAAGTAGCCATGCGTGAGGCATGCATTGAACTGTTTGTTGAGTTTGTCGATTAGGAAGTTTGGGCTTTGTTTTAGAATTATGTAGCTCACTTCATCCTCACCGGGCGAGGAAGAATTTCTTTTATTGATGATGATGATTTCGTCATTGGTGATGGGGGTGACGAGATCATTGTCATTCCCATCTTCTGGCTCGTTATCGAATTTGGGGTCACGGTAGATATCCGGGTGTTCATTGATGAAGTCATCAATGGCGTTTATGATGGCGTCATCGTTGCCCGGACCTTGATACGGGCGATGCGTTTTTCTAAGGAGGTCGGCAAAAGTGTCGGCTTTGTCTTTGTCGGTACGTGTGAAAGAGCCATCCTCCTTTTTAAGGGGTTTGGCTGCTGCTTTACGTCTTTTGCTTTTTTTGCCCAGTTAGGGTTTTGAAAGAGTCCCAGAAGTTTTTAACATCCTTGACCCCGTTTAGGTTGGCTGTTGCCATTTCCCAATTGGCTTGTTTTTCAGCTTGGAGGGCTTTCTTAACCTCGCCATGAAGACGGTTGTATGTTTTTTTAGGTCAGCTTTTCTTATGGGGTCAATTTCGGTTTTAAGAGCACGAAGAGCTTTCCGTTTGGTTTTGATTAATGAAAGTTTGTCGCCCGAGATAGTACTTCTCCAGGGGCGTACTTCTTCTTTTGGGCATATTTCATTGAGGGTAGAGTTGATGGTTGTTTCTATGCCCTCGCATTGGGCTTCGAGTTCAGTTGCATATGATGGGGAGCTGTTTGTAAGTTTGATATCAATGATAACGCGGAAGAGGTTCCAACTGATTTTTCTAAAATTCCTGCGGAGGGTGGGGGGGGGGGGGGTACCCGAGGGAGCCACTGCCTAGTTTTATTCAGGCATGGACCGGGAGGTGGTCGCTGCCTAGGTCATCATCGCCGACCCAGTGGTCGTCTATGTGATTTATCAGGGAGTCGCTGGCGATTCTTAGATCAAGGATTTCGGATGGGAATAGTGGATTGCTACTGATGTAAGTTGCTGAGTTGTCGTTCATAACCACGTGTAGGTTATGTTTTTGTGATTTCGAGGAGGGCTTCACCATTTGGGGCTGGTTTTAGTGCAGCCAAAGTATAGGTGTCTGGCATTGAAGTCGCCGAGGAAAATGCAGTGTTTGTATCTCCTCATAAAAAAATTCAAAGACGGTGTCAAAAACAGTCTTGCTTGGGTCGTTGTAATAACAAACAATCGCGATGTTTTTATTGTCAACTGTTATTTCAGTTGCAATCACCTCAGCATCGAGGTGATCAGTTTTTATAGTTTTGGTTTTGATGTTCTGCTTTATTAGAAGAGCAACACCGCCACCTTTTGTGAGCTGTCGGTCTCTTCTAATAATGCTGAATCAACTTAATGAGAAACTTTTGTCGGGATGTATCAACTCTCGCAGATACAGATTATGTCTGTATTTTCGAAATATCGGCTCATTTGAACTTTTTTGTTATTTACGCTTCTAGCCTTCCACACGGCTATTTGTAGTTTATCCGTGTTATAGTTTGGAATAAATCGCGTTGTTTAATTAGATGGAGCTAGGTTGGCAACGGTTTAATTGGTGTTAATTGCGGCTTTGATAAGGGTTTTCGATATTTGGGTTTTAAATAGGCGAGACGCCGAACGGCTTACGTCTTGACAGATGTCAGACAGATTGGTGTTCACGTGTTTGTTTAATACGGAGTAGTGAGCCCCAGCGACAAGGGAGCATATTGTGTGGGGAGAGGATGCATTAACCGGTTTTGTCAGATTTAACCTTTTTAGTTCAATATTTGTTTTTACTTTTTTAAAATGAGGACACCCGCGATAGTTACTTGGGTGACCTCCCTTGCACTTAGAGCAGGAAAGGGAATCAGACCTGCATGGTTTTGTGAGGTGATTTCCACCACATTTCATGCAGGTCAGTGTCCCCCTGCATTTATTTGCAACGTGCCCAAACTTCTGACACTTGTGGCATTGGACCGGAGGAGGGGTAGATCTATACTCCTCTGCTTCGTGCCTCCGGCCGTTTATGGTAACCCCGTTGGCCATAATTTTAAGTTTAATTTCGCGGCTGGGACAGGTCACTTTCAGTTTCCACGTGCTTTTACCCGTGGCCCTGGAAGTGAACCTCTCCCATCTGCAGTTAGGGATGCTCTGGAGGATGGCTTCGTTGGACGTGTCAGGGTGAACCCTGGTGACCACAACTGTGAGATTAGCGCTATTACTAGCTCTATTACCAGGGCTACGGTGAGCTTAGTTTAAACAATATTTATTTCAAGAATATATAATAAATATTGTTACATACGTTGATGTGGATTCGGCAGGAAGCTATAAGCTTATACAAGGCCATTTCCACCCAAAACAAGATTGCAAATAGTTACCAATGTCAATAGCAGGTGTGAGTGACTTTATTTCTTTAGTTGAAACAGTATTTGTATAAATTACACACGTGTCAGTAGTCGAGCTCGCACATCGTCGTCCGGGGACCCCCGCCCCGTACTCCAGATTAACCCCTTACCCAACACGGACAGAGTACGACAGTTGCACAAAAGGCGTCTTGAAACCACTCTACATTGTTTATCTTCTGTTTCAAAAACACAGCTCATGATCCCCCGCCGGAGCGGGCTGAACAAGCTCACTCCAGGGGAGGGCCACGAGCCATGTTTCCGAGTCCAGAATTGTTAAGGATATAAAATTTGAATGGGAGTTTTTGTTAATATGACCACCCCAATCCTAACCGTCACATGAGTCAGAGGCAGGGACCACCGGAAGACGATGTGTAAGAATATTTAGACTACAAGTTAGACAATATGAGAACGATAATAAATAATAAGAAATGAAACAAATCTCGGCCAGCTTGAAGACATGTTGCATTTACTACACACGAGAATGACATAAGTAATTTCATTCAAATCGTTTAGCAGAAGATTATGAATACAAACTGTGAATACAGTCCGGGTAGCTCTGAGCTGCAATGAGAGTTGAATGGAGGGCTATATCTGTTCCATTGGGCTAGTTTGGCAACCATTCATAATAATATTAAATGATATTTAGACTGGTTTAATACTGTGATACACATTAATCATTGGAATCGCTTACTTGATAACACAAAATCATGTACCACTTCAAAAATAAGACGGTTGTCGTCATTGTTCAAGAATTCCGAACCAAAAAGAAGTTTAGATACGTCTGCTCCAAAAGGGAGCAGGTTAATTGTATAATTACGAGCGTCTGTGAAAATAGGACAATGCAAGAGAAAGTGATCAGTAGTCTCTTGCTCGCCACACTGGCATATGGGGTTTGGTAAAAAATGATTATTATATAGGTGTGAATTGAGGATACTGCACCCCAGTCGTAGCCTACACTGATATATTTGGGCTGTGCGAGATTTCGCCTTACTATAGAACCATGGAGGTCGTCGATTACCATCGTTTAGGAAAGTTTTGAAATTAATCAATGACGAGTTCTCACGAACAGGCAGGGACAGGTTATTCCATTGGTCGGTAACGCTGTGAATGAAGGAAGACTTGTACAGTTCGGTCTGACAGAAGGGAACACGGTGGTTTTGACTTCATCTGAGACTGAGTGATGGATTGTCAAAGAGGCAAGTGGGCGCACTTTACTGGAGATATGTAGAGGAACCATGCGATGATACATTTTAAAGAACTGAATTAACTTGTGTTTGCGACGTCTTTCTTGTAATGGGCCCCATCGTGTTTCTAAATAAAGTGAGGACTTACTAGCACTAAGAGTTGCCCCCGTAATAATCCTTGCCGCTGCAATCAGTATTTTTTCCAGTTCCGCCACTTTGGTTACACAACAGTTGTCCCAAACAGTATCCGCGTATTCAAGGAGAGGCCTAATAAAAGCAAAATATATTTTTTTCTAAGACACTACGATCTAATTAAATTTGTGCTTCCTCAGTAAGTCTAAGCGAGACCAGGCTTTAGAGCAAATATGGTCGATATGATCATTCCATGTACAGGTGCTGTTCAGTATGACCCCTAAGTGTTTGTGGGTAGAGACTTCAGATACTTGAGTACCGCCTAAGAATAAGGGTGGATGGTAGATGGGGTTGCTTTTACGCGATATTAGCATACTTTCAGTTTTGTTGGATTGAACTCCACCAACAATGTTTAGCCCAATGTTCAATTGTTGTCAGATCATGATTGATTAAATCGAGGCTTGTTCAGGGTTCTCTATAATTAGATATAAGGAGGTGTCGTCTGCAAAGAGGCGAATACTGCTCAGTAGATTTCTGGTAATGTAGTTAATGTATGTAAGGAACAGTAAAGGCCCGAGAATTGATCCTTGTGGGACACCGGCATTGATGGTTCTCCATGCGGATGTCTCCGACGATATCACAACTCGTTGTAGCCTATTTGCAAGGTACGATTTTAGAAACAGCAGAAGTTCGCCCGAAACGCCAATACTCTCTAGCTTGTAGATAAGCCCAGCATGCCATACTTTGTCAAAGGCCTTACTAACATCACAAAAGACAACCCTGACTTCTTTACCTTCATCAAGGGCTCGACAGAATTCATCATTTATGTCAGTCAGTTGGAGAACAGTTGAATCACCGGGTGTAAAACCGGACTGAAATTGACTGAGAACGTTATTGTCAATTAGGATCTCCCACAAACGCTTGAATACACACTTTTCAAATATTTTACCAACACATCTAATCAGCGATATTGGACGGTAATTAGTAACAGAATTGGAGGGTTGTTTTTTCAATATTGGGGAGAGGTTTGCTTTTTTCCACAGTGACGGGAAGTACGAGTTATTCATTAGTATATTAAATAAGACCGAAAGTGGCTCGCATAAAGATGATGTACATTCTTTGAGGAGACGCGGGCTTATTAGATCTGGACCAGACGCCCTGGACACTTTTATCGACTTCATTGCAGAGTATACTTCGCTGCAATGTAGAGTAATACAATCGATACTTACGGAAACTCGTGGTGGTGCGTTCGGCAGGGAAGCATTTGAATCATCAACTGTTGAGATAGAGCTGAAATATTCATTGAACACTTCAGCTTTTACAACACTTGAGGAGTATATTTTGAGGGACTGTTTGGTGACCGGTAGAATACCCCTAAGAATACCGATCTTGTCCGTTTTGTAAATACTTCCGCCCATAGGCACTCTGTATTCAGCGTATGTAGGTCCGGTCTAGGTCGAAATGAAATACCGTCTTTAATGTAAATGGCAACCCCACCTCCCCTTGTCTCAATTTTGCATAAAAACATTTTGGGACACATAATTATTAAGATCTTGAGCGGGTTAAAATACTGACTTTAAATACTCCATTTTAATACGTTAAAAGGGGGCGCGGTGGCTCAGTTGGTAGAGGTGCAGGCTGTAAGCCGAGAGGTCCTCGGTTCGAATCCCGCCTGTGGCGACTACGCTGTGTCGTTGGGCAGGACACTTCACCCCATTGCCCACGTGGGTGCAAGGTGGCGTTGTGTAATAAGGACCAATGCACGTCAATGGTCAACCTGTCCTCAACCAGCGCTAACCTTGATTGCTTGTGTGGAGTTAGTATGTGACTAGTGACTATGAGTACCTGGGGGTGAATATAAACATCACAGGAAGAGGCATCTACCGAAACCGCACAAATAAATTGATTCTGAAGGGGAAGCGAATCCTTAACCAAATGAAACTTATAGGGAGAACCAGTTTCAATAAGGTTTTCGTGGGGAAAACCATTTGGGAAATGGTGGGTCTGCCAAGTATAACATACGGTACGGAAGTTGTACCCTAAACCAGACGGCTGTTAAGAGCTTGGAAATCCTGCAGAACGATGCAAGCCGATGGATAACAGGATCGAGTAATGCCGCAGCGCTAGAAGCAATCAGGGGTGAGATTGGGTGGATGAGGATCAAGGACAAGATAGACCTATTGAAACTCGGTTATCTTAATTATTTGGTAAATCTCCCCGATAGCCGATGGTGTAAAGTAATGTTCCTGAAAACTTTCAACTCAAATATCAAGACGCGGTGGATGGTCCAAGTGAGGGAGCTAGTAGAAAACTACTCATTGGAGATCTCGGACCTTGACCTTGGGGCAAACCAGGGTAAAAAGATCATCAGAGAAAGGGTCATGGAGGATTGTAACCGTAATTGGCGAGAGGGGGTCAAATCAAAGATATCTCTGGGTGGCCTGCGTGATAAGAGAAGCCTGGTTTTGAAGAGTACCTTGATGGCACCGTTGGGGGGTCACTGATGTTCAAGCTGAGGTCGCGGTCCCTGGAGCTGAAGGGAAAAATTGGGGAAAACAGTGAAAAGGAGTGCCAGATGTGTAATTTGGGCGTGGTGGAGACCCTGGAACACTTTCTTCTAGAATGCCCAAAATACCAGCTTAAAAGAACAAGATTCACGGGGAGTATAATGGGGAAGTGGAATTGGAGAATGGAGGACATGTGGTCAGGGGGCGAATCAAAGGGGAGGGTTAATATGCTAATCGGAGAGATTGGGAAGAATGGGGCAAGGGGTGTCATCAAGCAGTTCGTCTCCGAGTGTTGAGAGGAGAGAAGAAGCGTGGGAATAGGAAGGCAGTTGGTAGAACAGGGGTAACCAAGGCCTTCTCATACGAGAACCGCGACAAATCAGCGACCGGCCAAAGTGTTATTATTATGTGGGGAGCTGACAGTTGCTCGCTGTCGCCTGGTGGTTCTCTCTGGGTACTCCGGCTTCCTCTACCCGTAAAACTGTCGTGGTCATGATTAGCCATTGTGCAGAAATATGTGACCTTAAACACCAATAGATAAATCAACAAATAATCCTTCAAGAACGAGTTCATTCCACTGAGGGGTCATAAGCTATGTTTTTTCAAGCAAAAAATGTAATTATTACTGAATAGACATTTCTGTGAATAACGCTGACCAGTTTTTGTCGTTATGTTGGGTAAAGGATTAAGAATGCCTTACTTTCGAAGGCACACTGAAAAGGTGTCCCATTCCTCACGGAATTAAATGTTACGGAAAAGAAAGCGAAAAACATTCAGTAGCCACGAGTTATATTAAAGATGTTTGTACTCACATTGAAGTATCAAGGGGGTTAAAAGCAGACCATTGAAATATTCCGTTTCATTTCTTTATAACTGTGATAGGTGTTTTCAGAAAGCCGCACATCACTCCATTCCAAACCCTGTCGATCCTGAGTTGTGATTGAGAATCAATGAATTTTAAAATCACGGTTTCACTCAGAACCTAATCGCCAAAAATGAATTTCGAACTTGAAAACAGGATAGATTGAAAAATGATGTAGATACAGCAGGTGAGAAAACGTAAAGATTCTGAAGTGGTACTACTCACTCAGGGAGATCTTTTGAATTCGGTTGCTTCTGGTGTAGAAATGCAATAAAACGAGAACCTAAGTGTCAGTCTTTGACTAGTTGTAAAGATACGTTGCAAAGAAAGCACGCTGCTGCAAAACGAAGTTGTAGATCACTTAACACAGTTAAAACTAGAAGTCCTATCATGAATTGCCTGTAAATAGCACGCCATTCTGCGCATTGATCTGCGTGCGATGTAGTAAAGCTATCAAATCCTGTTCATATGACCCATGCACAAACAATGTTTCAGCCAATAGACCACCGATTTTAACCCAGGCGTCAGTTGGCTTAAACACTGCTTGTGTTTGATATCAGCAACCAGGAGAAACTATGGTGCTTTGGATGCTATTCGATGGGGAAATATTGCGCAATTCCTATGCCAAATTATGTCAAGATTAGCGCACAATTCGTGACAGGATCTCCAGTGTTAACTGTATATGCCAAGGCGTGGATTTCGTGAGACAGAGTAGATGATTCCGTGTCCTAATCAATTCATCGTTGAGCTCGAAATTTGTCGACAAACGAATACAAACGTGTTCTTTCAAATTCGCAGAAAAATATCAAAATTGTGTTTAAAAAGCAGTGTACATGTTCTGTTTTTTAAGCATTAGTCTTAATTTTAATATCAAAACCAACATTTGTGTTTTTCTCTGTTTCTCAACCTTATTCAGCTTGAAGGCCATTTTCAATGAGTATCTGGAATAGAGCCTGAACTTAAAATCTACCTGGTATTATATTCTTTCGTTAAAGAAATATACTGATATAAAGATGTGCGCAAGATTTTCTGCCTTTTTAAGATTTTTATCGCTTTTCTAATTATTTAAATGATGATAAAATATACTTAAACCTAAAGATTTTAATCGAAAATTGAGATTTGACACGTGACTTTGATATGGATAACGGCTGCACATAATCTCAGCAACTGCAGCATAATTAATTCTTGCAGTAAGTGTTTTTCTGTGGTGGAACAAACTGACATGCACTGAGCAAATAGTAAGTTATTATTATTATTTTTTTTTTTTTTTTTTTTTTTTGGGGGGGGGGGGGTGGGAGTGGGATTTCCACGTCACTGGTTGTGGCGACTAATTCTTAAAATGTCTTGTTAAAATCTTAGGAGCAACCCACAACCATTGAAAGACGGTTTGCCCTTTTGCAAATATAAACTATTCAAAGTTTGCTAAGCACCACATATTTGACACATCATTGTGAAATTTGCTTGTGACATATTTTCATGATGTTTTCGTGTACTGTCTACATGTACATGACATGTGTAGGGTATTCAATCTTCATTTTAACACAAACCCTTGTGGTTTAATGATTGAATGTGGCGAATGCAAATGTAAGAAGACTTTTGTCCGAAGCAGAAATGTGGTGGGCTGTTGGGATGGCGGAGCAAGGAGCTATGCATCGTAGGTTGTTGAAGCCCTTGTTGTGCACCATTCGCTGATCACCAGAGCCTGAGCAAGATTTCAGCAGTATGGCACAACAGTAAGACGGCATGGTAGTGGCAGAGACAGGGCAATACCTGCAGCTGAAGACCGGTTTTTGACCATTCAGCCCCGTAAGAACCGCTTTGCAACAGCAACCCAGCTTCGCAGTGACCTTCAGAATGCATCCGGGGTAAATGTTTCAACGCAGACTATCCGGGCAAGGTTGCACAAATGTGGTCTCCGATCGAAAAGACCATGTATTGGCATTCCGCTGTCCCAGGAGCACAGCCAGACACGATATGAATGGGCCATGGACCATGTTGGATGTTCCAGAGAAAATTGACGACCTGCCCTTTTTACAGATGAGTCAAGGTACTGCCTAGACTACACAGATAGGCGTTCTAGAGTATGGAGAAGTCCAGGAGAGCGGTTCCATGCAGCCAACATTGCAGGACATGACGCCAGATTGTATGCAGGTGCAGTGAGTGATAGATTCATTCTGATGGACGATAATGCCCGTCCTCATGTTGCCTATGCTGTCCAGGAGTACCAGCAGGGGGAGGGGATTGAGCGTATGGACAGGCCAGCAAGATCCCCCGACCTCAATCCAATCGAACATGTCTGGAATGAGTTGCAGCTTTCTATTTTAGCCCGTCCAGTCAAGCCAAGAAATGTCCAGGAGCTTGGTGCCATGATGGTCCAAGAATGGAACAACATCCCACAAGGACCGCCAGGAACCTGATTGGGGCCATGAGAAAGGCGTTGTTAAGCTGTAATTAACAGTAATGGATCTCATACTAGATATTGAACCCAAACCAGTTCACTCCGTCAACTTTTTGGCAAATTGAAAAATGTCCTCTTTTATCAATAATATCCGTTTTCCATGGTTATCGTATTCAAAAGCTCAAAAATAATGTCAAACACAAACAAAATCTTAATTTCTGTACTTATATCATTAAAGATATAATTAAATAAAAAATATATACACTTTTCATAACAATATTTCAACTAAAACGTAACACAGGTAGTTGGATATACTTGGTGCTCAGCAAACTTTGAGTAGTATATTAAATTTATAAATAATTGTTGCCCTCCCCCCCCCCCCCCCCCCCCACACACACACACAGTGATTTAGTGGTAATCAAACTAAAATGTATCTTCTCTATTCTTATGCTGTGTAATATTGTATAATACTGAGTTTTGTACAGGTATTCCATTTTGTATACAGCAAATGTAATATGTTCCAATAAATATTGTTTAAACTAAACTAAAACGCACGTGATGAGCAACGACTTGGATACGTAGCCTAAGGTCTACGTATTGATCCTGCAGGTAATTACTAATTAAAATTGTGGGTGGTCTCTTTTTTTGGGGGGAGGGGGTGCGTGGGGTGGGGGGGAGTATCGTTGGAAACTGTAATTAATCGATTCCAGTGAAAGCGAACAAGATGTTAATATATCACAAGCACAGTTCCGTACATATTATAATGAGGGGTCCAAAACCCGGGTGATTAGACTCAAGTCTTAATTCGTTGATTCTCCGGCAAGTGATAGCTCGCTTTGGGGAAATAGGTAGAGTTTACGATGGTATTAAAGGTTGGTGGGAGAGTCCTAATTTTTTGGGGAGGGGTGGATGTTGTCAACAGTCGGTAAATAGAGATATACCCAACCTGTATATTCTTGGACATTCCCCGGTTTATGTGGGCCATAATGTGTACTATTAACAGGACTCCCTTTTGTTTTTAAAACTTATTTCTATTAAATTTTAGCTTGGCATTATACACTTAGAGTACCAGTATTCCCGTATTTATTAGCGTGAATGTGTCATTTGCAACGATGTTTATCAAATTTTCATCTAGTGGGCTTAAGTCGTTATGAGTGCTGTCGACCCCTCGATAAAGTTTTCCGTTCGCACGTGCGTACTTTTCCACAGGTTTAATAAAAACAGAAGCGCGAATGAATTTAAATAACCGGCTGTTACGACCCATAATGTAATAAATGCCCATAATGTAATACCTACCCATAATGTAATACAAAAATGCCCGTAATGTAATACGTACCCATAATGTAATAAAAAACGATCCGTAATGTAATAAATGTAATAACGTGTAATAAATGTTAGGCGCCCATAATGTCATAAAATTCAAAAAAAAAATTAGATACAAATTACACTCATCCAGGCCCGTAATGTAATAAAATTCTAAGCTTGATTTTTGTTTTTTCTCTTTACTCAAGCAGTGCGTTCGGCTACTTATGACACATCCTACGCCTCCGTCAATGCTGCCAATGGCACCTATGCCGTACTCAGCCAACATGTATGGGTGTGTTGGGATTACGTTGGAGAGCATTCCGGGACCTGGGGCGGGTATACTCTGCTCTGAGTGACAGGCATTATCCGTCTTCTATTTGTGCCACCCACGCAAACGACTTCTTCGATAGCCTCCACTGCCCTGCCACAACCATATATGTCTACCTTACCAGACATTCAATAATTTCGATTCCAGGATGGTCATTTATAACTGCAATCATCATATTCGACCGGCTGTTCACTTGCACAAAAGCAATGTGGGTAGCAGGTTCCTGCTGTTAATAAATGCAAGTAACTCTGACCAAAGTTGCTGGGGCAGAGGGTGGAGTGGGGTGCGGTGGGGTTGGGTGCACAATGACCGGATAGTGGGGGGGGGGGGTAGTGTGGGATACAAGGAAAAGATAGAACAGAAGCAATACGTTGAGTCAAGCGGCGCAGAGGAATATTGGGAGGCGATATGGTAAGTGTACTGGTATTGGGACAGGGGATATCCTATAGCTCGATGGGGTTTGGATTAGGCTACTTTGCTCTAAATTAAGCGTACGATTTATCCTCTGTCTCTCCAATTTCCAGTTTTCACTACCTCAACAAATTAGTCATTCCCCTGTACTGTACTACTATAAGTTCATGTCGCACCCACCGCACCTGGAAACCAATGAGCCCGACCCCAGGATGACACTTAATAACGATCACATCATATTCCCGATCCTGTGATTACATGTGTCAAGTAATATTATCAGTCCACCACGCGGACTACCAGTTAAACCACCTACAGTTCATGGCAGTTCCTGGCGGTTGGCAGGAACTTCCTGCCAACCGCCTACTCTATCACATCGACTATTCGCGTGTTCATCTTCGCTATTGTGTCATCTTCCCCTAAGCTACACTCAAACAACATACGTAGCTAGACAGAGGAGTAACATGGGCCTATCCGTTTGACCGTGTGGTATGACCTTGACCATCAACCCGGTGACCTTGAACCTATATATCGGCTCCTGCTGGGCCGATTTTCATGAAACTCGGTGTGTGGTTCGGGCGCCCAACAATTTCGCCACACCCGATGCCCGTCATGTGTGACCTTGATATTCACACCGTTGACCTTGAACCTGTATCTCGGCTTATGCAGGGCCGATTTTCGTGAAACTTGGTATGTTGGAGAAGTTCGGGGCGCTCAATATATATATATATATATATATATATATATATATATATAGTCTAGCTGAGTGTACCTGTTTCACTGGTTAGTTTAGAGAAGAACCGTGTGTGTCACCCCACCCCACCCAAAACCCAATTTCCACCCACCCCACCCCACCCCACCACGGGGCATCACCCCCCATTAGTGTATCCGTTTCACTGGGTAGTTTAGTAAAGAACCATGTGTGATAATAACCTCCACCACACCCACCGCCACCCCGGGGACATCACCCCAATTAGGAGACTGGTTGGGGTAGAGGATTGGTCACACCAGGTTTAATGGTCGTGGGTCTCTAGGTACCCCGGAATATCACTCACCACCCCACCTCAACACGTTGCGCCCCACCCCGGGGACATCAACCCCCTTAGGTCACTTCTTTGGGGTAGGGGATTGTTCATACCAAGTTTGGTGCTGCTGGGTGTAACGTTGTAAGAGTAGTTAGAGAACAACCAGGGGGGCATCACCCCAAACACACTCTATAGGAGGCGACCCGTGGGGACATGAATCCCCTTAGAACACTCCCCGAGGATAGGTGATTGTTCATACAAAGTTTCATGTTGCTCGGTGTAACGATGCAGTAGTAGTGAGCGACCAGACACACTTCACTAAACTACTGAGTGAAACGGGTACACTAATGGGGTGATGTTTTCGGGGTGGGGTGAGGTGGGCTTGGGGTGGGGTGATCACACACGGTTCTTCATTAAACTACCCAATGACCCTTATGAAAAAGTACCATGGTACTACCATGGTATACCATGGAACTACCATGGTAATACCATGGTACCGCCTGGTACTAACACAGAACAGCCTGGTACTACCATGGTACAAAATGGATGTACAACCACACAATGTTCACATATCGGGGTGCGATCCATGGTAGTAACATGGTACAGGTACCATGGTAAACGATGTGGGGTACCGTGGTTCTTGCACCATGGTAAAAGTACCCTGGTATTATAAGTACCGTGGTATTGGTATCATGGTAGTACCATGGTACATGTACCATGGTGAAAGATGGGAGTACAAGTACCCTGGTATAAGTATCCTGGTATAAGTACCGCGGTATTAGTATCATGGTAGCACCATGGTACAAGTACCATGGTAAAAGATGGTACAAGTTTCCTGGTATGAGTAACATGGTACTGGTATCATGGTAGTACCATGATACATGCACCATGGTAGTAACATGGTACTCAGTGGTTAGAGTGATGTGTTCGCGACCACGTCGTCTCAGGTTCGATCCCCATGCGGGGATCGAAACTGCGACAGCAACAGCGAGACAGCGAGATCTCGAGTGCACCGAGTTGTGTCTTTGAGCGGCGCTGAGATGTTCTACGGATTTTTTTCTTACAGTATGCAGTGAGCATTGGTGGGATGTCACACATATTTGTGCCGGCGCCTCATTTGTTGGTAATAATTAATGGGCAGGATTACGGTCATGTCAGTGCGTCGAAAACAGAATAGCACTCCGTGGATTAAAATGTCGTATTATTGACACTTTTTCGACACGTAAGCCTGCCAAATTAATAATTTTCTTGTGGTTATGCATTTGCGAACAAAATAGGTTTCTTTTGATTGATTCAAATCTTGCCTGTTCGACATTTAGTTCGCGAGGTGTGATTTTTTTGTCAGACTGTACTGATAGCGAGGTTAATTGGTTACACTTGGTATTTTCCCAGTGCTATAGATAGTAACGCAAACCGGGTTCGTCACCCCTAGTTTAGCATTAGAAATCAGGGGTGATGGAAACCGGGTCTTTTATGGACTGTACACGTAATGTGAACTGTCCACGAAACTCCTGAAAGCAGTCGCTCATGAAGTTGCCAGTTCATTAACACACATCATTAATACTTCCTTTTCATCTGGTCACGTGGCATTCAAAATGAAAATAGCCAAAGTCGTACCAATCTTCAAGTCTGGTGATCCTCAAATTTTTAACAACTATCGCCCTATCAGTATCCTACCCACGTTCTCAAAAGTACATGAGGAATTAATGTACAAAAGACTGGTGGAGTTTACTGATAAAAGTAGCATCTTATACAAGTACCAGTTCGGCTTTAGAACAAACCATTCGACTGTCCACCCCATATTGCACTTTCTGAATAGTGTGGTAACAGAAAATGATAAACCTACAAAGAACTGGACCATTTTTATATTCTTGGACTTCTCGAAAGCACTGGACAGCATTGGCCACTCAATCTTACTCCAGAAACCTGAATTATATGATATTGGAGGTATAACCCACCAGTGGTTTCAAAATTATTTAACCGATTGAAGCCAGTTTATCTCGATCTCGAATGTTATTTCAGAAACATTAACCATAAATACCGGTGCACCTCAAGGGTCTATTCTTGGTTCCCTTCTATTCTTAATGTACATTAACGATATTAGCAACTCCACTGTGCTCAATCTACTTTCCTTTGCGGTGATACAACGGTATATAGATCAGGCAACAACCTTGGCACTCTTACAGATAGTGTAAATTCCGAATTAGCCAAAATAAATCACTGGTGTTCTGCCAACAAATTAGCCCTCAACCCCACTAAAACTAAATATATGCTTCCTCACCCACAAAATGAGTTATATAGGGTAAACAACGTTACATTATCTCTGAATAATACAAATACTGAGGCCGTTTTAAAGTACCTCGGTGTTTTTAGACGAAAATGTGAAATTTAAACACCATGTTTCTACAGTATGCTCAAGAATGGCAAGTGCAATTTTTGCCCTAATTAGGGCAAAGAATTTCTCCCCGCAAAGGGGATAATACCTCAACTTGATGGACTAAAGGGTGCTGACGCGAACGTTAATAACGATTAGTTGCGATGCATGGGGTAGAAGATCTATCAAGGAATGTCACAAGTCTGCCATTCAGACGGAACCAAATCTCTAATTAAAATTATTTTGTGATGAGTGATGGTGATTTTAGCGGGAGGGGACGAAGGGGGGGGGGGTTTACTGTTACATGCTAGACATCATGCTTGAATCGCGTGTGATGCTATAAAGTAATAACCTTTTCTTCTCCGTCCAGTGGATTAGAATTGCGATACAATGTAAGGCCTTTAATTTGAGAAATTAAGCAAAGTCCAATGTCCAAAGTGAAACATAATCACTGCATATAGTTTTGACGCAAACACTCGTTGCCTCAAAGTTATAGTTAGTGATTTTATATTTTAATTTGCACATTTGTGTTTGTTTAACAACGGGGCTCAAATGTGTCGTACCCGTGGTCACCTCGGGAAGTGAAGCAATGCCGTTTCACCACAGCATACAAGTTCTGTTTTACTGTAACCAGTGCCTGTGTGGAAGTCTTCTATGCAAACAATGTGAAACCCCGCATCGATCAACACAACAGAGGTGCGCCGGAAGGTTCAGGATTCGATCCCCAGCAGGGGCAACTGCGTTGTATCCTTGGGCATGTCACTAAATCCCGATTGCTTACGTGGGGACACGATGGCGCTGTGTTCTAAGGCGTTCTGCACGTCGATGGAGTACATGCCTTCAACCAAATCTAACCCTGCTTGTGCGGAGTTGGAACGTTAAGGAGTATGACAGTTGCTCGCCGCTGCTCGGTGGTTCTCCCCAGGTACTCTTGCTTCCTCCACCCTGTCCGATACGAGGTGACATGAAAGATAGAAATATGAATCATGTGTATAGGCTAATAAATTACCTTCTCTTGGGAAGAGTCGTCGTAGCTAAATCCTATATTTATTACAATGCAGGCCTGGAAGTCTAGAAAATCAAGGAGTGGAAAACAATTGCCCTCCTCAGATTGCTTTGGAGTGCAATTGCACCTGGAATGTTCAATGCATACACTTGTATGCCATTTCGGTTAAATTAACTTCAAGTATTACTATTGTGGCTGAAAAATTGTACCACATTCAGCTACACAGTGGAAAAAATGGCACACACATCTTCTCATTATTAACACTGTTGCATTCAATTCTTCTGACAAATCGACCACTGAGTTTCAATGTGTTCTATGTGCCTATTGGCACATAAAACACATTGGAACTCAGGAGACGGAATGATTTTAAAGGCAGTCCCAAACAGGTCGGGCATTCCAGAAAATTAAGAGATGCAAAAAATTGCCCACCTCAGTTTTTTCTAGGCGTGCAGTAGGCCTTCAGCACTCCTGCACTCATTAAGAATGCCAGGCCTGACAATGCGTGTTGTTTTTACGAATTTCCAGACGCAGCAGTTTTTGGCAGCCAAGAGACGTTAGTAATCACTTATTTTCTCCCCCTCTCTCCCAATCCCCACTGGCAACCCAATCACAACAGAAAGGCACACTGACTGTGATAATATTTAAATTTCGATCCGTGCTTTGTAGAAGTTTATGCATTTTATTATTCTACTGTCCAAATTAATGAAGTGCTGAATATCTAATCAAAGCGTTCGTTTATGTATGTGCCTTTGCGACATTTATTTCTATTTCCAAGGGCTTCGAGCGTTATTCAACTGTCCCAGAACTTGATTCCACTTTTAGGTCTTTAGTAAGGATCTTACTTCGGTATTGTGGTTTATTGTGTGCAGAGACGTCGCGAATACGACCGGTTGGGTGTGTAAACTTGTGATGGCCCGAGTCCCAACTATTGTGAAATACTCCAACTACATCATGAAGGCATGCCCTCAACGAAGGCGTTATACCAACCGCAATTGTAATACAACCGCTATTATAATAAATTTGTTACAAAAGCGGCTGTATTACAATAACGGTTGGTATAAATTGTACGCGGTTGGTACAAGGCATGCCTTGATGACATAGCTGGAATACCAGAGAGACGGAACTGTAGTTAAAATACTGAAGACGTATTGGAAATTTATTTGTGAATAAAGAAAATATATATGCAGGAGTCGAAATGCAACTTCTTTTTTATTAATACTCACAGTACTGCAAATTGAACACCCAAGCCGCTGCCGTCTACTTGTATATTTTGTTTGTCTGGGCCATTAAAAGTTATCTCCGCCAACATGTATGGTATATGGAGATTTAATACCTGGATGTCGGTTTTTGAACACCGAGCCGCAGGCGAGGTGTTTAAATGAGACATCTAGGTATTATATCTCCATATACCATACATGTTGGCGGGGATAACGTTTTTGTCCCGTTTGAAACACAATACAACTTAGTGGAAATACATTTGTGGTTGCATTTCTCAGATCCACAATTATTTGGACCAAATTCGTGATAATAATTTTGCTTTTATAATCGCAGAAGTCAACAGATAGAGTTACATCCCTTGGGTCGTTAAGGAAACGAGTTTTTAAACACCGAGCCGCAGGCGAGGTGTTTAAATGAGACATCTAGGTATTATATCTCCATATACCATATATGTTGGCGGGGATAACGTTTTTGTCCCGTTTGAAGTTTGAAACACAATACAACTTAGTGGAAATAAATTTGTGGTCGCATTTCTCAGATCCACAATTATTTGGACCAAATTCGTGATAATAATTTTGATTTTATAATCGCAGAAGACAACAGATAGAGTTACATCCCTTGGGTCGTTAAGGAAACGAGTAAACAGTATTTTGTTGACACATCGTCCCCTGAGTTCACAAAGAACACATTGGTACTCAGGGGACGAATTATTTGCTCTTATTTTATTTTTATGATTGTATTGTCGGAAATCTGATGATATTTGTGACTATTTTCGGGTGACTATTTTCGGGTTTTTCTGGTTCGAGTTTTAAAAAGAGGCGAGCGGAAGCGAAAAGCTTTCATTGAAACCATATACCCCCGATGTTCGCGTGCGCTTATGCCCTGGATGTTGCACGCTCTCATATACCTTGGATGTTGGGCCCACCCTTTGCCATGACTATTTGTCCAAGGTATTCCGACCAATCAAAAGACAGAATTTATCGGGAAAAAGGGACAAAATTTCTTAACCACTGAATATTTTTTAATGAAACTTCATAACAATATGTAATACTCGGGTTGTACCCGGTGCTTCATTAATTAAAGGTTTGATGATTATTTCTCTAATTAGTGTCTGGAATCTAATATTATTACGCCCGTTGAAATTCTGCCCACCCGTGGAAAGTGACTAGTCCACGGCTGCCGTACTTTTTGGCTGACTGTGTGTTTGTGTGTGACATGAGCCAAAAGCATCAATTCTTGTGTCATAAGAAACTACATGATTCCTGGGAAGAGCGAATCGATATCTAAGTCTCCAATCTAGACGAAAATGGGCTTACTGGAAAGATTATTGGGGTGGCTGAGGTGGCACGCTTCCCTACCCGTCGCTAAATCTCTGGTCTCGGTACTTCATTCCAGTTTAAACAGCACTATAGGGTATTTTTCTTTATTGTTCTTAGAAATGTGCGGTATTGGAATTTTGAGTTCGGTATCGGTTCGGTATTCGGAATCTGACTTGACTGAGATTTGCTGAAAGAGAAATTCACGTAGGGAAAAACAGAATACGTTGTAGTATCATTCTACCACAACGCTCTAAATGACACTCCCAATGAGCTGAAGAGTGGCATTCTTTTACGACCACAAATCATATCTACAGTAATTTCTAAACGCACCTTACCCCTTTGAGCACTGGTGGTACATTCCATATCAGTTCAATGGAAGCAATTAATATTTGATTGGTCTACCCCACTCATTCACTTAGCAACCACTCTACTTGATGAAATTATGATGACATGTTCCTGGACCGGAAAACGGCCTTACGTGTTCAAAGGTTTAATGTTTAATGGCCCATTTCAGGCTTTTGCGATCTCAGAGCATGTGCCCTGATTATGCCACCGTTAGGCGGTCCTGCTGGCAATAGACAAAACACCTGGACAGTGATTTCTAGTCAGGCCTTGGCTACCTTACAAAGACTAGAAATCACTGCTAAGTAGCTGGACATATACGGGTTGTAGTCTTGTGGGAAAAGAAAATCAGACACTTCTTTCATGAAAATGAAACTTTCAGCTGTTATTATTCCTCAACAGGGACTTATAAATAGTGAATGTGGAGAAATCTGAAAATTCAGATGGTTTCGGTATTCAATAGTTCGGTTCGGTTTTTCGGTATCCCCGTGAAATCAGCATCGGTTCAGTTTTTCGGTATAATTGTTCCTTAAATTAACAATGCGTAACATGCTTAAAACGTAGGGATCACTAATGAGCAGAATACCTGAAGAAGAATACTATTGCGTTAACACATCTATGAAATGTATGTACACACAAGCAACACATAAATCAGTGTCAAAATATACATTTGTTTCTTTTTCATGGTTAAAAGCGACATCATGGAATCTCTTTCGAGCTTACTATAAAAACAAGACAATTACTGTTGTTGAGTTCAGTCATGTTAATAAGAAAGTCGTGTTTACAACTCCTTTATCACTTTCACATAGTAATATTTCCTCAGAGTCGTTGAAGTGTCTAGATATCCAAAACACGATTTAAAAAAAACAAGACATTTTGACAGTTTCAGATGCTTTTAATGTTTTACGGTGATTGCTTCGATCCATTTTGAGAAAGCACCAATTATTGATAAAGAATATTCATATGCATTACGCGACTAATGATTTTCTCACAAGATTGAAACGAGGGAATCTATTAACCGCTAATTAATGGAAGACCCAGATTCTGTCCACAAAAAAATCATTAAAAGTTACATGTTTTGTTTCCAATTTTTGTCGGGACGAGCTCGTTTCAATGAGGGATAATAAGTTGTCTCCATCTACTGCCTCCTGTATCCACGCTCACGTTGTCTGTGTGATAGAAACGCAAAGATGCCTAGCACCCGTTTTGCCCAAGATGAATGCACACGAGGAATTCCAAGATAAGGGAACGACGAGTGAATAAGTTAAAATGAGTTGAACTGAATTGAAGACAATGCCCGTTTGTTTTTATCGAATTCTAGAGTCGGCGCTGGAATGTACACAATCGCGTAGTAGATATTGTATGTGGTTCTGGTAAGTTGGTCGGAGCAAGGTCCAGCTGCGAGCATCCAGCAGCCATGCTGACATCTGTTCGGGTGGAGAGGTGATGAACAGATATTGCTAGTGTTTGGACTGGTGCCTGTGTTGTCGAGGTGTACACGATTTAAGTATAGTTGTGGAACCAAGCCTTTCCATTGTATTATGTATTTTTAGCTTAACCTGACAAAGTCAAGATAAGCTATTGCCATCACGCGTGCAGACGTCTGTGAATCTGTGAGCCCGTGAGTCTGTTCACATTTTCATTAGCACAGGCTACACCCCGTAGCTCTTCTCCGATCATCACGAAATTTCATATGCAGGGGTCATGTCTAGATGAGAACGTCCCCTTTTGATCGCGATTGGTCAACCGTGACGGCCGCGCGGGCCCGAAACCTGAAACCTTTAGCACAGTCAACAGGTCATATTTATGAAGGGATTTTATTGTAACTTCGAAGGATGTCTCTGTATAATGTCTAGATGAGAACATTCTATTTTGGTCGGGTTCAGACAAATGTGACGTCCGCGGAACATGTAACCTAAATTCCTTTAACCCAGTCTACAACTTACATTTATGAAGGAATTCCATTGCAAATTTGTAGGATAACTCAGTATAATGTCCAGATAAGAACGTTGTATCTTGGCTTTGATCGGTCGACTGCGACGGTCTTACAGGCACGTGACGTAGATTTGTTTAGCGCAGTCTACAGTTCATATTTATGAAGGAATGTCATTGTAACTTGGTTGGATAACTTGGTATGATTTCTAGATGAAACTCTCCTATTTTGGTTATGCTCGATCAACCGTGACCGCCGAACCGTTACATGACCTAGATTCCTTTAGCAAAGAGTTATATTTATGAAGGGATTTCATTGTAACTTGTAGGATGACTCGTTTTGGAATTATATTTCTGTAACTTGTTAACTTTGGTTGACATACATTAACTGCGAGGGCCACATTAAGTCAGGCCTCAGTTCCTTAGTACAGTCTATATCTCAAGTTATTCTTATTGAAAACATAGCATATAAGGAACAGAAATTAACATATTCTCAATTATCAAACTTCTTGTCTTTTTTCATAATCGTTTCATAAACATTGGACATTACCCTTTGCATCAAACGATACACACAGCCAAGTTAAGCCACAGTGTCATTGACACTTTCATTAATCTTTAGGTTAGTTTGTCGATATTCATTTAGTTCCAAATTGAGCTCACTATTTGTTGGTCGGTTAAGGGTTTTATTCGCGATGTCTTTTAACCGCCTTTCTATCATATCGATTTCAGCCCATCCATGTAGGACCGGGGTTGAGGTTCTGGCTGGAGCGCGGAGGGCTACACGTAGGGCGTGTTGTTGGACGCGCTGGGATTTGGCTAGTTTTGTTTTGCTGAGATTTTTAATAATAATTGCCATTAATTCGATGACTGGTCTAACGGATGATTTATAAAGCTGTAATAGGACGTTTTTGTCGGCTCTCTAGTCTTTACTTTATTATTTTCATGAGATTTATTCGTTTGTTAGCTCTAGTTACGGTGAGGGAAATTTAATTTCTATGGGTTAGTTTCCCATTGATTGTTCTCACTAAGAATTTGATTCCATCGCATGTTTCAGTTGATGGTGTACAGGTATAGATCGATCGGCTATACTCGTGGTTTTTATGGCCCCGCCAATTTGGCGAGGGACATTAAGTGTTACCCTTGCCCGTACGAAATGAAATAAAATTTTATACATAAGTTTATGACTACATAATACAGGTTGGGATTGATAGTAGGCTTGGTCCGATATTTTTTGGCAGAGTTATAGCCCTTTTCCGCCTTAGAAGACATGCTGATGTTGGTTTCCGGATAATAACTTTAGTTTGACTGAACGAAAAATAAAACAAAATTTTATATGTAGGGTTATAACCACATAATATAGGTTGGGATTGATAGTGGGCTTGGTCAGATAATTTTTGGCAGAGTTATTGCCCTTTTCTGACTTAGACGACAAGTTGATATTGTTTCCGGATGGTAACTTGAGTTATAGGTGTCCGAGTTCAATCAAACTTGGAATATAGCTCACTTTAGACAATATATTAGATGATTTGATTTTGAGTGTGGTGCGATAATTTTTTCTGAGTTATGGCCCATTTTTGGACTTTGTTAACCACTAAATATAGTTTATCACAAGGCGGGGGCATAAGTGTCCCATTGACACATTTGGTGGCCTGCTACATTTGTGCTATGGTTTAATGGAGATAAGATAAGATATTTATTAATTCAATATCAACAAAGATAAATGACCAGAAACTCATGCTTGATGGTTGATGGTGGGAGCATAGCCACCTTTAGCGTTGCACTTGTTTGTTCTTATTAGCTATTGAGTTATATTTGGATTAAGAGCTCAATGCGCGATTTCTCGCACAAGTCTTCTTGATCATCGAGTGCGTCCTGTGGTCGACGTTCAATGATGTCACGGGACCTTCTTCCGGTATAGAATCCCTTATCACTTGCGAACTGGAAGATTTCGAGCGAACTTTCGCCCACTTTGTGGATGTTATAAACATAAACACAAGTAATGAAAAGTAGGGACTCGGGGCAGAGCCCTGGGACGAGTGGCCGAGAGTTCTACCTCTTGTGATACTCCCCGATTAACTCTGACTTTGATTTTCCGCTCATTTGGCAAGGAGGAGATAATTCAGAGTATTTTATTGGAGAGGGTCCTTTCGGCCGGTTGGGGGCGCCGTTCCACAGTAGGTGGAGGTGCAGGCTGCAAGATGTCCGCTGTTTGAATCCCACCTGCGGCAACCGCGTTGTGGCCTTGGGTAATACACTTCACCCCATTGCACGCGTGGGGGCACGGTGGCGTTGTGTACTAAGGCGTACTGCACGTCAACGGTGCACTTGTCTTCAACCAATGCTAACTCTGCTTGTGTGGAGTTAGCATGTTGGGGGAGCTGACAGTTACTCGCCGTGGCTCGATAGTTCTCTCCGGGTACTGTGGCTTCCTCCCCCATAAAACTCTCGTGGTCATGATTAGCCATTGCGCAGAAATATGTGACCTTAAACACCAATAAATACATAAATAAATAAATTTCGGCCGTTTTGGATCTCGTGCCGTTATGCCATACTGAGTCGAATGCTTTTTCAACACCGACTTGGACCGCTGTCCACCTTTTCTCTTTGAAACGAGGGGGTTTGCATGTAGTGGATCAGCATGTTCAATAACCGCCTTCTGATTACGGTAGGCTCTTTACCATTTGTTAATCCTTTACCTAACATGAAAAGCAGACGACACTCGCAAAACAAATTCTTAAATAACTATTTTTTTCATTTTTTGTTTCAAAAACATAGGTTATGACCCTCGTTGGAACGAGCTCGTTCCAACGAGGGGTCATAGCCTATGTTTTTGAGACAAAAAAATGAAAATATAATGAAAATAAATTGGCGATTTTTGAGAATTGCCCTGTCCGGTTTTGGCCGTTACGTTGGGTAAAGGGTTAAAGAAGTTAATTGATTCTTTATGATTACGGAGTTTATTGGTGATTGCGCTTTCAAATATTTTTCATATGCAGATGAGGAGACTGACTGGCCTAAAGGGTATGACAGGTGTTTCGGGGTTTTGTCAGGTTTGGCTTTCATCACACCCCATGGCTACTTTACAGCATTTAGGGAAGTAACCAAGCGGATGACAGCGATTCAGGATGTCTGTGACTCTATTAATAAAGGCGGGGGCGGAGGTGTCTTGTTTAATAATGTTATAGGTGATTTCGTCTTCATTCGGCGAAGAGGAGTTTTTACAACTTCAAGTGGGTGCTCTCAACGGGTTAATATGCCAAGAAATTTGTATTGTGGTGCTCGCGCATATCTGGCTTCCGGAAATAAATTTACCCTTTTTTAACACTGATGCCTCAACTTTTATCTAAACGTTTATTACAAAAATAAATCTCAAATGAAAACATAACGAGAACAGTACTTATTTACTGTGATAATGAACTTCACTTGTGAAATAAGACCTTATAACCAGAGCTTGGGGTGGAAGTGCTTCAAAGTGGTCATCATAGATACATGCGATTGGCTAAATTTAACTGCATACTTGTGATGCGGCCAGGATATGATCGAATTATGTAAATTTTATTTTTCTATGGCGTATTTTCCAGAAATTTCCGCGTGTTTCCTCTTTGCTTCCATTTTAGGTATACATCTTGTAGGATCTGTGTTGAGTCTATATAAAAGTTTTCAAAATTGACACTACGTTTGATGTTTAAAGCCTAATCTAGCTGCCAGTGGCGTAGTAAGAATTTTTTTTTTTTTTTTTTTGGGGGGGGGGGTACTTTCTAGGGTATCCACCGAGTCTACTAGAGAGGACGATCTTGTGCTCTCCACCGGACGATGCGGACTGAATATGATGATGAAAAGATGTTTAAGTCGGACGAAAACGTAACCCTACCTTTGGCAAATTTTGCGGTTGTGGGGTAAATACCCTCTTATACCCACGATTTCTACGTCACTGCTAACTGCGACTTCATTAAATAAACATGTTACCTCATCCCTCATCGCATCAAAAAGTATGCATATTCATTGCAGTAAATATGCACTGTATATGCCCATATTGCTCTTGCCACTCCCGAATGTGGCGCAAACACCTGAGTTTCCAACACGAAAGGCAATATTAACAAACTCGAAATAATACAGAGATTGGCTGCCGGTTTATTTCGAATGGCTCCCATTCAAGAGAAGAGAGCAATGTAACGAACTTTGAGTTAATGTGGTTAAAGAGTAAAAATCGCTGGTCGAGTAACTGCATTTAAACGAGTTCTGTGCTTAACCCTTTGAACCCAAGAGAGCGCCTTTCCGAGCCAGGGACATTCTGCATCATAATGTCATTAAGTGGGAGGGCTACTAAGTAAATGTGTGGGTGTAGACCAATCAATATTTTTAACGTGCAGTCCTAAGGCTGTACGTTGAAAATGTTAATTGGTCTACTCCCAAATAATGAATATGAACTCTTCCAATTGCTGCCATTGAAATGACATGTGACATGTAACATACCTCTAGGGTTCAAAGAGTTAAGAAGGGTTAAGAAACAACGACTTTCGATAAATGACTGTGACTTTGCCTCTCGGGACACTAAACAATTAGTCTCGTGGCACGCTTTGAGTCTTGTTCTTCTATGTTCAGGTCAAACTGATCTGCCCCAAATTTGGAACCAAATCTAAAATGTCATTCCGTCTGTGACAAAACTTCTGCCAACTTCAATTTCAGGACATGCGATTACAACTATTGTTGTTTCTATGGGACATTGTCTTGGGCTCTACTCAAGCTTGTAGGTTCGTTTAGGAATTCAAATCTCGTTTCTTGAAAGCATATTTTGTCTAAAGATTAACTTTATGGGGTTCTTCAATAATTGTCCTTCCTCATTTTTAAGTTTTATACTGCTATTATCTCATTAAATGGAAGAAAACCCGCGAAAAGTGAAACCGGTCCTCTCAAACATATTGTGTGTGTGTTCCCCCTACAATTAGGTCTGAACTGGACACTAGTGGGCGCTCGACTGAGATGCATGCCTACGCTTCTTAGTGTATACCATTAATTTTGTAATTGTCTAAACATGGCCTTTGACATTCAAAAGTAAATAGGTACTTGTGTATAATTGTAAAATATATGTTTCCATCTGAACCAGATGATTGAAGTCGAGAATGTATTTTAGTATGCTACTCTGTGACCTTGACCTTTGAATCTAAATAAATAGATATTTCGTCAACTAGAATCTCTGCACGGACCTCGAAGTTTGGTGAGTAAAGATGCGCCTGGGTTTTTTTAGATGGAAAACAGAAATACACACCCACGAACTGTGTGACGTTGATCACTGACCCCCCAATAATAACAGATGAATAGATGTTACAAAGGACCAGTTATGTACCAAGTTCAGTAATCAAATTATGTAACCGTTTTTCTTGGCCTGCAAGACACACACACTCACGAAATTGTGTAACCTGTGACATTTACCTTTTGACCTCCAAACACACTAGGTGTTTGGAATTTAGCAAGTTCCATTTCTATTTCAAGATTGGCAATCAAAAATGCGTAAACAGTTATGCACTAAATATTGTAACCCCAGGACCTTCACCTTTAACCTCCATACACACGGGATGTCTAGATCAAGAGCACGAAAATATTTTAATGACTTTTGTGACCCTATGACATTTGACCTCTAACATCAATTTGAGGCGTTCAAATCTTACTATGTGCCACACCGGAACTACGTTTGCGAGGAATGACACTGCCGTTTTTGTTTAGAAAGCAAACGGACACACATCCGCGAATTCTATACCTCCGTGTCTTTGAACGTTGATCTCCCAAAACAGTTAACGTTCATATCTTACCAATTACCATCCGTGATCAAAATTCGATGAGAAAGGATATGGCCATTTTCTCCATAGGGCTCAAACAGACATACAATATATTTTGCCCCTATTGACATTGTTTTAGCTACAGGGTTAAAGGTCGCTGCAACCAGCAAGCGAAACGAGTGATGAGAAAGATGCAAAAGATTCGACAAAGGTATAAACAACGATTTCTTTTCCAGATCTTTTGGGCGAAACGGAATAAAATGTGAGAGGTCTAAGATGTGTTTTGTACTTGTGCGGAGTCAATACATGTGAGCGCGAAGGGCTTAAAACATATCCCAGTTATGACCCTTCGGTCGGTACTGAAACCTCTCATTGGCGGATTCAGGTCTGGGCGCATCCGGCGGACGCTCCTTCTAATTTTACTAATTGCAAACGTGCAATTTGTATAATTGCGAACATGTGAAATAATCGGAAGTCCTCTAACTTCCGATTATTTCACATGTTCGCAGTTATACAAATTGCATGTCTAAGGTAGACATCATAGGTATAAACAATTGGCTATTCACTTCATGATGCGGTCATTGTGTAGACAAAAATGCTGAATGTGTTCTTAAACACCAATAAATTAATAAATCTAACTAACTGAACAATCGAGTTTTTGCTTATTTGTTTTCAATAGATTGCATAATCAAAGTATTATCTTGGCTTGGCATTTATTTTCACAAACGTTTCGTTCTAATACCTCCCAGTGCATGCCAGTGACTTTATGTGCGTGTGAGCTGGAGAGACCCTAATAAAAGAATATCAGGATAAACTTTTATCGTCCCCAAATACTCTGGTATATCAGGGAATTTGGGGTATAATACTGACTGGTATCACGTTACTGTTCTATGATGTGCTGGTCTACTCGATTCGGGATGGACTCTCACGACCCGCTATAATCACAATTCTTGGATCCGCCCCCCCCCCCCCACCCCCTCAGGTGAATGGTGAAGAGGGAGGTGGTGATAACGACTGAATGGTTTTAGTTAGGACAAATTATTTGAAATTTTCTAACCGAGATTTTTTTTTTAAATGTGTTGCTTGAACATGCTTCCTCCACCTGTTTTAAGGTTACGCACCGCCGGCTCAAAAGTATGTTCTTTGGAATTAAGGGTGCTAAGCAGAATATCAAGCACTTGAGCTCATTTTGTTTACAATTTTCAGATACACTGGGCTTTTCCCCAAAAAGTTAGGACGCTGGATCCCACTAGCCTCCCCTACACTGCCTGCATCGCGGCCCTGTAATACATAAGATAAGATAAGATTTATTAAGCAAATACACCAGAACAAAGGCAGATTGCTTTGTATATACAAAATCAACAAAAATAGAAACATAAAACAATACTTATGTAATATTGTTGATGTCACTTCTTGGTGTCAGATTGACAAAACTTGTTCTCGTTGTTTTAAGAACGATGTCAACGCTTACATTTTATCCATAATCAACAGAAAGGTAAGATTAGAGTAAGCCCTCATATTTAAAGTTCCACTTTTGACATTTTAGGTCTATTGAACAGGGCGGAATAACATCCCACAACATCAAAAGTCCAAGCTGTTAGGAAAAATCTTTGGTGTGCATGTTCTGTGCAACGGCATTGTCTATCAGTATTTTGACAGTTGTCTCCCTTGGATCAGTTGTTGCGAAGGAAAGGCAGGTTGCGCACAAATGTTTTACGCCCCAAAGGAAAGAAGGAAAGCATAGCAACAGGCGGAAACCACGAATTGTATTACATACTTCAACTCAGTGAACCACAACAGGATTTGTATTAAAATAATTGGACTGTTGAAACGAACAGGTGTTCTCACAAAATGCCACTCAGTATTTTTTTAAATAAAACACTCGTAAATTAGCCCGTGAAAGACTTAAAATAGAACAAAATGCTGTCACGGATTACTACGAATCAGGGGTGGCGCCAGGGATTTCTCGACGGGAGGGGGGGGGGGACTGATTTCTCGATGGTCGACGGGGGGGGGGGGGCTGACCTCTCCGACAGGGGGGGGGGGGGGCTATAATATTTGACCTCCCAAACGAAGGAAAGTGAGAGAAAATTGGTAGATTGGAGAACCAAAATAGAAGCAAACTGAGTATGTTTGTTGATTATTTAACGTAAACTTATTATAATAAGGTCGGGAAATATTTCATCTATAAAGCCAGTTTGACGAACGACACTATCTTCTACTGACCCATATGTCAACACAAAAAAATCTACAGTGTCGTACTTTTAGAATCGATCCTATAGGCTATACCTTCATTTAATTTATGGCGTATGAACTACGTGAAATCCTGTATGCTATGCACGGTAACAACACTAAATTTGCTCCCGTTTTAAAGGCAACCACCATTATGAAAGGGCCCCCGTCTCTATCTCGCGGGGGGGGGGGGGGGCACAAGATTTTCCACTACGCCACTGATCATTGTAGAGGCACATCGACCTGCTTCGTGAAGTTCTTTATGTGTTGATTTATTGTGCCTAACTGCATAATCGTTTTGAAATATTTCGCTGCAAATAGAACACCGCACATTATAGCGTGAAGCCATTGTTGTTTAGATTTCGATAGATTCCAAACTTTTACCATGACGATAACCGATGATTAGTTATGGAAGTAATGGAACGCCAGTTGGATAACAACTGTCATAATGCCTTACAAAGAAGAACTATATACCTCGTTCTTGATCGACACAAGACGGGATATCTACATTCGATTGTCGGGTTTACGAGACTCTCCGACGGACTGACTAAAAATCTCCGACGGGGGTGGGTGGGTGGGTGGGGGTGGACATCTCCGACGGGAGGGGGGCTTATAGCCCCCCCCCCCCTTGACCCCTCCTCCCCCTTGGCGCCACCACTGCTACGAATAGGGATTGATGCTGCTCTCACAGCGTATCGTCCTGTCGGTTGGGGACGTAAAATGGCTGTCCTCTGTGCGGAGACAGACATCCCTGTGCGGAGACAGATATACTCCGTGCAGGCTAAAGATCTCTTCGTAGTATGAAAGAAAAACAAGGCCACGAAGTAGCCGCAGCGAAGGTCATCCCACAAAACTGCACCAATGGGCAAAGAAGAGGCGTTAATATAAGATGCATAACTTGATTGCCAATCCTTGTAAAACAAATAAGCTTGAATATAATAGAATAGAATAGTTTCATCACATGAAATAGAAAACTGCCTTTTCAGACCCTTTCGCATTGTTGCATAAAATACAGACACTGTTCTTTTTAATAGTCTAAAAGTCTGTCAGATGTGGTTTTCCAATTTTTTTCCTCTGATGAATTAAAACTTCCAAATTGCTATGAAAACACATTCTCGGACTGTACAATAACGCAGAGATGGATGAGAAATTACATAGTAATTGCTTTAATTGGTGTCGCTTTTTACACCTCAATGTCATTCATCCACGCACATCAAGCCTCAGAAATTTCACACCTCACTCATCATTAGGTTCGCGGGTCGCAAAAAAGGTCCTTTTCCGAGCCCCAAAGTGCAGTTTTTGCCGGTTTCATGCACTTTTTTGCCAAATATCATTTTACAGACAAGTAATTACAACCAAAGTGAATTCAAGTGGTTAGATTTATAACTTAGAACAAAATAGAGCATTGATAATGTGTTGGGGGCTCCATGTTAGAATTTTTTCCCCATGTTTTACACTTCATTACGGGGTAGGTCCTGTTCTGTGTCTGGCAAAAATTTGCAAAACAAAAAAGTGATTCCCAGCTATTTGGTCATGATTTTCACTCCTTTGTATTTCCACTAAGGCAGTCTGCCTCTTATTAGTGCTTTGTAGCTCCTATTATTTGATTCTTCTGTAAGCCTCAGGGTGCCTCATGCCATTGGTCTAGTGTGCTTCCATGTATGGAATAAGTGGAAAGATTGATAGAATAAAAATCTTGATTGTGGAAAACGTGCATAATTTCAAGGTAAATATGATTCTAGTGACACTAACATAAAACAGAGGCCCCAAGGGGCCTTAATCGCTCACCGGCCAGAGTGGTTCAAAGAAGTATTTGGGGTCACATTCAGTTAGACATGGTTCATCAATACTACAAAGAATTGAAGTCATGAGAGGCAAATTTTATGGAAAAAACACTAAGGAATGGATTTGAACAAACCTGAACCTAATATGCCCCCCCCCCCCCCCACCCCACCCCTGCCCATAGAGCCCAAATATTAAGCCAAGGACTCAAATTGAACAAACTTGAATCTGATCCCCCATTGAGATGTCATATACCAACTAGGAAAGAATTCTGACTGGTGGATATGAAGTAGGTTTTTAAAGAAATCACCTCACATTGCACTAAGTTAAACTTTGGGCACAAATAGGGGGCCAAAAATATTAACCCAAGGTCCTGATTTGAACAAACTTGAATCTGACCCACCTAGAGATGTTGTATACCAAATATGAAATGATTCTGACTGCTGGATCTGAATAAGAAATTCCCTCATATTGCACTTAGTTAAAATTCTGGCTCCCATAGGTAGCCCAAATTAATAACCCTGGGACCAGGTTTGAACAAACGTGAGTCTTACCCTCCAAGAGATGTTGTATACCAAATATGAAAGGATTCTGACTGGTGGATCTGAAGAAGAAGATTTTTAAAGAAATTTTCTCATATTGCAGTAAGTTAAAATTCAGGCTCCCATAGGGAACCCAAATATTAACCGAGAAACTCGATTTGAACAAACTTGAATCTGACCCCCCTAGAGATGATGTATACCAAATATGAGAGGATTCTGACTGGTGAATCTGAAGAAGAAGATTTTTAAAGAAATTTCCTCAAATTGCACCAAGTTAAACTTTGGACTCCAATAGAGAGCCCAAATACTAACTCCGGGACCCGATTTGAACAAACTTGAATCTGACCCACCCCCCCCTCCCCCCTAGAGATGTTATATACCAAATATGAAAGCATTCTGACTGGTGGATCTGAAGAAGATTTTTAAAGAAATTTCCTCATATTTCAGTAAGTTAAAATTTGGGCTCCCACAGGGAGCCCAATTATTAACCCAGGGACTGGATTTGAACAAACTTCAATCTGGACACCCCTCCCCCCCCCCCCCCCCTACAGATGTTGTATACCAAACATGAAAGGATTCTGACTGGTGGATCTGAAGAAGAATATTTTTAAAGAAATTTCCTCAAATTGCACCAAGTTAAACTTTTTGCTCCAACAGAGAGCCCAAATCTTAACCCGTGGAGTCGATTTGTACAAACTTGAATCTGGGCAAGTCACTTAACTCCGATTGCCCATTTCGGAGCCAGGCGCGTAGCCAGGATATCAAAGTTAGGGGGCAAGAGTAATATCCAGGGCGGGGGGGGGGGGGCATATAGAATATGATTCGCTGCACCATCCGAGCCCTGCAGCAGCAAGATGTGCGCTAGCACAAGAGGGGGTGTCCTCTCTCACTGGAGGGGGTTCGGGGGCCTTCACCCCGTAAAAAATTGGAAATTTGAGACAAAAAAAAACACAATTTCCTTGAATCTGAGTCCGTATGTGTTCATAATTTATAAGTTGTGAGCAATATGGCCTAATTATTGATGCCTTTCACAACTTATAAATTAAGGACACAAACGGACTCAGATATCAAGTAAATTGCTAGATATTAAAATTTCTTGCCTGGTGTTTTCCTATATGGGTGAACATGGGGGGGGGGGGGCATGACTTAAATTTGGGGAGGGGGGCATGTGCCCCCCTCAGCCCCCCAGGGATACGCCACAGTTCGGAACATGACGATGTTGTGTACTAAGACTTACAGCACACAGTGGTGCACTTGCTTTCAGCTGTTGCTAACTCTGCTTTACTGAAGTGCTCGGTGTCTCTCTCTGGTTTCCCCCACCCGTAAGACTGGTCCGACATAAAGTGACCCTGGTTGTTGAGGTGCCGTTAAATCCCAATAAACAAATAAACCAATCATAGCTCCAACTCCAGTATAAAGTCCAGTTTATAAAGTTCGACCCACACCTTTGTCATCGGTATTGTGTCCTTGAGCAAGACACTTGATCTCAGTTGCAGAAACGGGTGTACTGTGGTGCAGTGCGCCAAGGCGCTGATCTGCGGTGCTCTCCGGTTACTCCACCTAACCCCACCTGTCAAACGGCCCGACGCGATATAACCCTGGCGGTTGAAATTGAATAAATAAGTAATTAAATAAATAGCAAATGGTACTCCAAAAAGTAGTTCTTTTCAGGTAATAAACATATTTATTTTTTACATTTTTTTTTACTTTTGGAGGATTATAACCCACCATCTCCCTCGACATGGTCTGATTACTGAGTGCATGAATGTAAGTAGAGACCGACTGGGGCCCATTATGATTTATACATAAATTGTAACGGAAAGTAGATGTGGGATATCATTAATCACACGCGTCTCCATTCGTAGCTAAAAACAGTAGCACCAGATTTCTGCGGGAGTTACCCAATTCTCGAAAACAACAATAGAATTTGCTGGTAATAGCCAGGCATACAGCATTAGTAGTTACACAATTTGTTAGTGACATGATATGGCATATACCGTGCTCGTTTCTTCTGTATTAGGCGAAAGTTTTCGCTCTCGCCAAATATTGAATTAACTGACACTGTACGTACCTTATCAGACCACTGACAAATTCTTCAACGATAATATCGAACTGGCTACCTTTTTTAAAATACTGAACTAGAAGCGGCAGTGAATAATAGAATGATAATTTCTTACCTGTTTAACGTGAAGCGGTTTTATCGTTCATCAACATGTGTGAAGATGAAGGAACAGGAGAGACCACCCTGAGTGTCACCTGCACCTAGATGTCGACTGAATGTATAGTTTACATACAAAGTTTGCTTGAAACGTTTTAAAGCCGACGAAAGTCTCAGAAAACTGTAGATATATACCAATTCATATATTATTGGCTGTATGTAGTACTTCTTACCTAAAGCTTCTAGCCCATGTGAAATCTGAGCTGCACGCAAACTTTCCTTCTGCAGGTTGTAGGTTTGTTAACCCTTCTGAACTCTAGTGGTATCTTTCATGCCACTTTAATGGCAGCAATTAGAAGAGTCCATATTCATTATTTGGGGTAGACCAGTTAATATATTTTCAACGTGCAGCCTCGGGGCTACACGTTGAAAATATTAATTGGTCTACCTCACACGTTTATTGAATAGCCATCCTATTTAATGACGTTCTGGCGTATCATGTTGCTGGCCAGAAAAAAAGGCCGCTAGGGTTCAAAGGGTTAATACGTCAACTGCATCTGGTCCCTTTATCAGTCTGATCACACGGGCCATGTGTTCTAAGTGGAATGTGATGTACAAGTTCCATTTCATGTCAAAATATCACACAATCGGGGGTTTTCAAACTCTGAAAGACCGTATGTCGAAATTGGAAGTATTCTTGGGAACGCATCCGAGGTAACATGGACATTTTCGTCGAGTTTGAACCTTGACCCCTTTCAGTGCAGAATGCATGCACTTCTGTGGATAGAATCATTTGGCAGTTAACACGATAAATAACAAATCGGCAGGACAAATCAATAATAATTCCATTACTACAACCCTATGTGGGTATATAGGTAAGCTACTTCCAAACATCCTTGGAAATGCAAAAATAGATTCTCTCATTTGTTGAAGACTATGATGTGTGGCATAAACGATGAACCCATTCTGAAAAGAACATCGGAAAAAGTGTTTTATGTTAGTTGGTTGGTTCAACACTGCTAATAACTAATGGCATGTGCTCTGTCTTCCGGTCTAAGGCTGAGGAGATGTCAGTTCATATTATATTGTTTGGAAGTTCGGAAATCAGTGGCGGACCCAGGGATCTGGGTTTGATGGGGCGTATACATTTCATTTCGCGAGTCACGATGCGATGCATCACTCGATAATTGGAGCGGCGAGTCGGTGATGGAACGCGAGAGGTAGGGGGTATCCCACTCTTGTCATTTTGGAATATAGAAAGTTCTGTGTGACCATATGCTGGCTTCTTTGCACATGACCACAATGTTTTCCAACCGAAATATTCCAGCATTCAAATATTGAAGAAAGAGGCCAATTTCTATTGGCTCACGTGAGGCCCGCGGAGGCCTACAGCTTTATGCATGGGATGTGTCATAGTTAATATCGTGTCTCTTGGTATCAGTGCTGGAAAAAAAAATTACAAAAATAGGAGGGGCGCGCGCCGGGTGCTACGGAAAAGTATTAGCGCCACATCCAATTTAGTTATTAATTGGTAATAACGAAATACTAATTCGTAATAACGAAATAATAATTTGTAATAACGAAATACTAATTCGTACTAACGAAATAATAATTCGTAATAACGAAATAGTAATTCGTACCAACGAAATAATAATTCGTAATAACGAAATAGTAATTCGTAATAACGAAATAATAATTCGTAATAACGAAATCCTAATTCGTAATAACGAAATAATAATTCGTAATTAGTATTTCGTTATTAAGAATTATTATTTCGTTATTCCGAATTAGTATTTTGTTATTACGAATTAATTACTAAATTGGATGTGGCGCTAATACGTTTCCGTAGGTGCACCCCCCCCCCCCCCCCCCCCCCCCCCCCCCCGTCTGAATTTGCCAATGAGAAATAGTTTATCAAGAAGACCTGAAGGGTCGTATATTGAAACGTCTTACAGATACTTCATATTGTTCAGTTGTACCCTGCGGATACTCCGGCTTCCGCCACTCATGATACTGTAGACCAAAAAAGTAACAAACAATTCAGAAATTGACGTCTGAGCAATGTCCCGTCATTCTGAACTTTCAACATTACTTCCACAATCCACAGATGACAAACAGCCACGTAGGCGGAAATAAAATATCTGCTATTCATTGAACGACAAAGATTCTTTTTCATCCGTATTAACTATCTTTGTGTAAATATATTTGCTGAATCATGTTACTTCTCCATCTTTATAGCACGATTCTGAACTGCTAGCACATCGCCCAATAAACCAAATCCACACAAATTTATTTATTTTTCTAACGACACTTTCGACAGCCAGGGTCACCTTGTGTCGGACAGACTTACGGGTGGATGAAGTACCAGGCGGGAACCACTGAGCAGCGGCAAGCAAGTGTCAGACCCAACGTACTAACGTTAGAGAAGCAGGGTTAGCATTGGTTGAAGACAAGTGCACCATCGGCGTGCTGTGCGCTTTAGTACATAGCGCCACCGTGCCCCCCCCCCCCCCCCCCAACCTGGTCAATCCGGATAAAATGGCTTGCCCAAGTACAACGCAGTTACCTCTGTTAGGGATCGTGCGTGGACCTTTCGATTTGAAGTCCAATGCCGTAACCACAGAGCCAAAGCGCTGTCACACAAATTTATACCTCTAAACATAACCGATTTTCACACAACATGTTCTCTGTAAAAACAACACTTAATGTGGTCCTTGACTGTTGAAAGCTCATCCATGTGTCAGAAAAAGTGAGCACACAGGCGAAAATATAAGAGTTATGGCCCACAGCTTAAATCAGGTTATAACTGACAAATCTAAAACCTGCGTACATTTCACTCACCAATCAAATTTTCTCTTTTTTATCTGAGCGTCGAAAACATAGTTCATGGTTCCCCAATGAAACAAGAAAAAAAAGCTGGTCGAATCGTTCCACTGAGAGGTCATAAGCTATGTTTTTAGGCAAGAAGTGGAAGTTTTCAGTCATTCAAAAAACAAATTTGCAATTGTCTCCCAATCTGGCGTTTTAGATAAAGAGGCAAATTTCCCACGCGCTGATCACAATGAGCCAATGTCCCACTGTGGAACTGTGTAGAATTTGAATCTTTCCCCCTTTCCTTCTGCAGCCTACACTGCAAAAAATATAGGTTCTCTTTAGAACCAAAACTGGTTCTAATCTTGTCCATGAGATGGAACCAGTTCTGTTTAAACAGTATTTATTTCAAATTAAATAAATTTATAAAGATTAACATTAAATATTAACAGAATTAAACTTAAATTGAGGGGGTTTCAGCCGTAAGTTTAGAGCTAAAACGAGGTTGTCTCAAATCATTATTAAGCAAAGGAGATATGAACAGTTGGCATATCGAACCAGTTTTGGTTCTATACAGAACCAAAACTGGTTCGATATGCCAACTGTTCATATCTCCTTCGCTTCAAAATGTTTGGCGACTGCGTTGAATAAGCTCCACGTTTAGTGCTGAATCTTCTTCAGTTCATGTAATATTCTGTTAAAATTGAATGCTGATCTTGGTAAATTTATTTGATTTGAAATAAATACTGTTTAAACAGAGCTGGTTCCATCTCAGGGACAAGATTAGAACCAGTTTGGGTTCTGAAGAGAACCTATATTTTTTACAGTGTACGTGATTGGAGTATAAAACATACGTTAGCTTAGTGCACAGATTTGATAAGTGCGAAGTTATACAAGCTTTGAGATTTTGGCAGAGCAGGTCTAATGGTTTCGCACGCCGAAGACGAGGGGGTGGGGGGCGGTATAAAGCAAGCCCCTTTTGACCCTCTTTAACGTATCGATTAACACATTCACACGCGTGTGTCGTTCTGTGTGTATATGACACGTAATTTTGACTCACTTTGAACCAGAAACAGCTTTTTAGCCATTTGAACCCCAAAGACCACTTTTCCTGTCCAGAAGCATGATACGTCATGATTTTACCAAGGAGGATGCCTATTCAGTGAATGTGTGGCTGCACGTTGAAAATATTAAAAGGTCTACCCCCGGGTAATGAATCTGAATTATTTAAATTGCTGCCGTTGGACTGACTTGGAAGACACCATTGGGATCCGAAGGGTAAATCACTATATTGAGTTGTCGAATTCTTTTTAACAAAGGGACAACTGTTTATAGTGGGTGGGGTTGATGAGCAAGCAAATAATGTCGGACAAATGGCGATTTTGAACTCACCTGAGCGACAAAGGGGAGCTTTAGTGATCACTTTCCGTCCACCGAAATCGTCCATTCTCAGTCCGGCGTGAACTTTACATTTTTGGGTTTTCCTGAAAAAAACTACCAGAACAAATTTAACCAAATTTGATATGCACGTACCCAATTATATATCAATTCAAGTGTTTCAAATAAAGTTGCCACGCCCACTGGGAAGTTTAACTTAGTGTTATATGAGAAATATTTTTTAAAGTCGTCTTCTTCAGATCCACCAATCAGAATCTTTTGATATTCGGTATGCTGCATCATTATGGGGCCAGATTCAAGATTGTTCAAATCAGTTTCCTGGCTACATATGCGAGCTCCTTACATAAGCCCAAATTTTAATTTAGTGCAATATGGAGAACATTATTTAGGAATCTTCTTCAGATTCACCAGTCAGAATCTTTTGATATTTGGTATACAGTATCCTTATCGGGGCCAGATTCAAGTTTGTTCAAAATCAAGTTCCTCGAGTCATATTTGGGCTTCCTATGGGAGCCCAGATTTCAGCTTCGTGCACTTTGAGGAAAATGCCCCAGACCCACCAGCCAGATGCGCAAAATATTTGGTATACAACATCCTTGGGGAGCAAATTCAAAGCAAGTCCCTTGGTCCATATATGGGCTTCTTATGCGAGCCAGAATTTTAACTTTGTTCAGTAGAAATAAGAAAGCAAGAAACTGGGTTTATATTTGGGCCCCATGTGAACTTAGTGCAATATGAGAGGAATTCTTCCGATCAACTTGTCAAAGTCTTTTGATATTTGGTATACGGCATCATTTGGGGGAGGGCAGATTCAAATTGTTCGTCCCTGTGGTCATATTTGGGTTCATGTGGGGCCGAATTTTAATTTGATGCATTATGAAAAAATATGATTTGAAATTCTTCTTCAAATCCACCTGGCAAACTCTTGTGATATTTAATTTAATGCATCCATAGAAGACCATGGGTTCATATTTGCGCTCCTAATAGGAATCAGATTTTAACTTCTTTATGAGGGCGGACTTAAGCGAGAATGAATTTTAACTTTCTCTTCCTTCAGATCTACCTGTCAGAATCTGTTTTTACAGCATCCCCGGGTTGTGTGTGTGTGTGTGGGAAGGGGGTGGGATCAGGGGATGGGTTGCGAGCCTCAAGTTTGTTTAAATCAAGTTCCTGGGTTCATGTTGAGCTCTGTAGTGTTAACTAGCCATGTATGCTAAATGTGACTTTAAATCCTTCTTTAAACAGGTGGGCGATTAAGGCTTTTAGAGCCTCTTGTTTAAATAGCGCTGTGCGGATATGGTCGCTACGTTAGACAAAAGGGTTAAATGTGTTGCTCAAAGACACAATCCACGTGAACGTCTGGAATCAAACTAGTGAGCTCACTATCACAACTTCAACACACGATGCAATGAGCCACCGAGTCCAGTTTAGCTTGGTGATTCGAGAATAGACAGCAAAATACAATTGATGTTTGATGATGAATCAGTCGACTGATAGTACAATTCCTTTTTCAGTTGACGTGAAAATACAAATTGACCTATTTTGTACAACTTGTGGAAATTTGGTATCGATCAACAAAATATAGCAGTGTACGTTTTTTTACATTTTTCAAATTTCCATCTATCATCTGTGTCCGAGCGATAATCTGCTTAGCAACAGCGCTGAAGCTTAGTCTGCATATCCACATACTGACAAAATAGGACCCTGCAACACTTCGAAATTCTATTCGATTCGAAATTGTCCCGATGATTCGGTTCGATTCGAGTCGAGCTGACCTGGTCTGCGGCCAACATTTTTTGTTCTTCGATGAGCCCAGGTGTTCTTGAGAAGAATGAAAGAAGCACAGTCCCGAAGCAAGGGTCTCAAAATTTTCTGACATGAAAGGGGAAGTGTTAAAATTGTCCCATTCTCTTATAGTGTTCCCAGGTCGTTGACCGTCGGTACAAGCTTGAAATCGAATTGAATTTACTTCTTTAAAACAATGAAAAACAAAACACGTCGGAAACGTTCGTTTATTACTAGTAGTTTAAAGAATTACCTTTCGTTTGACAAAAGTAATTCTTTAAAATAACAATAATATATTAAATTTAGGAAGGGTGTCTGTGTGTGTGTGTGTGGGGGGGGGGGGGTTACAGGACTGCCCCCCCCCCCCCCGCCCCCACCATCCGCGCCCCTGGTAGCTTCGGGCATGAGAAACACTAACTGTAGCCCTATTTTATCAGTAACTTCATAACCTCACATGGAAAAAGACGACACTTGCTTTGGAAAAATAGTGCAGAAACAAGTGCGTGACACGCTAAACAAATCGGTCAAATCCGTCCATAGCTTTTCCGACTATAACCATTCACTCTCTAACATATGCGTATTTTTATTCGGTAGCACCATAAATTATGACCCCCTCACCTTTACGAGCAAGCTATCAAGCCACCAGATAAATTCTGAAGAGTGAATTTGATGCCGTTATGTCATGAGACCAGTCTACCCCTTAAATAATCTATCGCTATTTTAAGATTCAATCTACTGAAAAATTTCAGCTGGTCGGAAAAGCGAACCAACGGTTCGCTTTACCGTCCAACTGAAATATTAAATCCGATTGAATTAAAAAAATACCATAAACATTAATTTTCTTTGAATCAACGCAAGAAATATTTCTCAATGATTTAACCGAATTTTTAATCACATTACCAATACTCCTAGACGTATTCTTTATGAAATAATTATGAATAAAGGCTCGCCGGAGCTGTAGTTTCATGATGCTTAAACCAATTGTGTTAATATCTTGATGTTTTCAGGGTAAATTATATACTTATTGATTGGAAAATCTATAACTGGAACGGGTGACAATAGCTGTATATCTTTGTTGGTAATGGGACATCACAGTATATTAACTGTAGTCGGCACGATAACTCCACGAAAAGTACGCAAACAATCATCCCATAACGGTTTTCGGATTCCTTACAGAATTTGATTGGTAGTCCGAGAGTTCGCAATACGAGCTCAACGAACTCGTTCCAGTGAGTGAGCATAAACAATGAGTTTGAAGACAAAACGCCTACAAACGTCGGGACGCGTTCGTTTTCTTTCAAAAGTTAACCATTTGAACATGATACGTCATACTTTCATTAAGTAGGATGGCTGCTAAGATAAATTGTGGGGTAGACCAATCAATATCTCTAACGTGCAGCCCAAAGGCTGCACGTTAAAAATATTAATTGGTCTACCCGAAATAATAAATACGGACTATTCCAATTGCTGCCATTGAACTGACATGGAAGAGACCATCAGGATTCAAAGGGTAAAACTGAAGTGTGCTATTTATCTTAGATCATATCATACAATTAAAAAATATTTCTTTCAATCGACGGGTGCAGGGGGCCTAGGTCTTTGATCCTAGGCATGGCCTTTCCTTGTATGGTTGGTAATCCGGCACTGAATATGTGGAGTGAACGTTAACCCTTTAACTAACATGAAAAGCAGACGACACTTGCAAAAGGAATTCTTGAATAACTATTATTTTCATTTTTTGTCTCAAAAACATAGGTTATGGCCCCTCATTGGAACGAGCTCGTTCCAATGAGGGGTCATAACCTATGTTTTAGAGACAAAAAATAAAAAAATGATGAAAATTAATTGACGATTTTTGAGAATAGCGCTGACCGGTTTTGGCCGTTATGTTAGGTAAAGGGTTAATATGCAATTCCATAAATGTATCATTCCTTCGAACGTGAAAGAAGCAACGTGTGCCGCGTAAGTATTGTATATAAACCACGACCTTTACACAACATAGTTGAACATACTCTCTTCTCGTAAAAGTATTTCAGGATGATAAATACATATTGTTAAAGCGTGACACATGTTCTGATTTATAACTGTTGTTTCTTCTTAACCTTTCTTTTTTTAACAACGTACTCACGTTTCCGTTTTCGCTTTCATTCACTTGCTTAATAACAAAGAATCAAGGTGCGAAACGGAAAATTGCGGGCGTAGGTTTCCACAAATCACGATCGAACCGGAATTGAAGTACGAGCATAGTTGTGGTATGGGGGTGAAACACGACTTTGCTTTATCATTTCCGGGTGTATTTTGGAAAATATTGTTACATCTATTCCATATAATTAAGGGTAGGGTTTTTCGTTAGTTTTTCAGTTCATTTGTTTATACGTTTGAGAATTTGTCCGAAGATCCCCCTATTACCAGCTAAAATATGTTATTTTTCGTTAAAGGAATTTACAAAATAAAAAAAAAAATAACAAATAGATAAAGAAAGAAAGAAGAAAATTAATTTAAATAAATAAATAAATAAATAAATAAATAAATAAATAAATAAATAAATAAACGCTATCAAAGCAACTTTAATCTTTTACCCATCAGGTTATGACAATTATAACAACAATTTCCCAAAATAACTGAACAAATATATAGTTTTCATCTGAAGAATAGCCCATAACCTCTCACTGGAAAAACGTATGGCGAGTCCAAATCTATCATTCATAAGCATAAAATAGCAAAACTGTAAAATGTGAATTCCAGTTGTATGTACAGAAACTGGTGAATTTCCCCCTTTCACCACGTTGAGTTTGATTTCCTTCATCTTTGATAACAGAACAAAAAAAAGAAAAGAAAAAGAAAGCGGGGTTTTTGAAATGTGCAGTTTTGAGTTTGTTAACCTTTGACCTTTAACGTAACGGAAATAAACGGTCAGCGCCGTTCACAATTTTCCAATTTTTGCTTCAAAAACAGAGCTTATGACCCTCATTGGGACGAGCTCGATGAGTTCGTTTCAATAGTGGTCATGAGCTGTGTTTTGAAGACACAAAATGAAAACATTCAGATATTCGATATTTTATTTTTTCAAGCTTCGCCTACTATTTGTGTAAGGTACAGAATTAATATTTCAAATCACTCTGGAGTAGTGTACATATTTTACAAAAGCCTACGAAGACAAAGTAAAACAAATTACAACACTTACGATACATCCATCACGAAATGAAAGGCTATAAGGCATTTATAAACGTAAATGTTGCAACGCTTACGGCATACCCACGGGGGCGAGCTTACAAATTAAAACTGTTTTTATAACTTCTACGAAAAGTATTTATGTAGGATTCTGAAACCACCAGTGTTATAGCATTCACAGTATTCTCACGACGAATAACCTTTAACCCATAACGAAAAGTACAGTTGCTATCAACGTAAATGTTGCAATACTTGTGGCATGTCACCTCGCGGGTCTACAAATTAAAATTGTTATATTAAACGTGTACGACACAGTTTTTCTGAAGTACAGAAGCCCATTAGTACCACGGGGAAAGAATATATTTGCGGATATTCGCAAACGGCTGTGAATATTCGCAAACATCTTTGCGAATATTTGCAATGATGTTTGCGAATATTCGCAAAGATGTTTGCGAATATTCGCAAAGATGTTAGCGAATATTCGCAAAGGGTTTGAGAATATTCGCAAAGATGTGGACGAGTATTCGTAAAGGTTTGCGAATAATCGCAAAGGTTTGCGAATATTCGGAAAGATATTTTTTCCCCGTGGCACAATGAGCTTTCGTATGGAAGGTCATCAAACAACTTGTGTTACCGTACCAAGGTTACATCATTCACAGCACTCCCGCAACGAATACTCTGTGACTGATAATGTTTAAGTGGTAACGTCAAAACTCCAAACAGGTATTTGCGTGTAAGTGTTCGAGAAAATATACGGGATACATTTGAGGAACGATCTACCAATCACGAGTATTACGACACTTACTGCAAAGTTTACAGGTTATTTTCAACAGCATTCACATCACACATAATGAGAAATAAAAAAAATACAAAGTAGGCTGCAAGTGTCAGAGAGCTTGTGCCTTGGGCTCTTTGATTATTCAAAATTTGTTTCAATTCTTCGAATTCTGAGCCAACTCGATTCAATTCCATTTCGAATTAGGACCATCGAATGTTTTAGAATATCCTCTGATTATTTACCGATGCTTGCCTGCCGCTTGTACTCTGTGAACAAAGAAGACTTCCATTACATTTAAACGCCTTCTGTAATATCGTCGTTCTCAATTGTTCCCTTCTCCTCTCCATGGGGTGTAGCGGCAACTCCAGCACCCAGGAAATCGGTTTCCTCCAAATGTTGTAATGTTTGTCGTTTTACCACGCTCTCTGAGGACAGTTGCTGCAACAACTACACATATAGGTCTTTAGGACAAGAAGTGTGTTGTTTTCTGCCTCATTTATTTTATTCTGTTGATTATCAACAACAGAAATCGCACCGTAATAAAATTTGATACGCAAACATACGGCAGCCTATTAGCGCCATTTCGTTTTTTTGCGTAACTTATGTTAAATTGTAATTACAATTTAGCAACTTAGCTTAACTTGTAATTACAATATAGCTTAAATTGTAATTACAATATAGCTTAAATTGTAATTACAATATAGCTTAAATTGTAATTACAATTTATTTATATTGTAATTACAACTTAATAAATTGTAATTACAATTTTGTTATATTGTAATTACAACTTAGTATAAATAAGTTGTAATTACAATTTAAGCTATATTGTAATTACATTTTAAGCTAAGTTGCAATTACAATTTAAGCTATATTGTCATTACAATTTAAGCTAAGTTGTAATTACAATTTATTAAGTTGTAATTACAATTTATTAAGTTGTAATTACAATTTATTAAGTTTTAATTACAATTTAGCTATATTGTAATTACAATTTAAGCTAAGTTGTAATTACAATTTAAGCTATATTGTAATTACAATTTAAGCTAAGTTGTAATTACAATTTATTAAGTTGTAATTACAATTTAGCTAAGTTGTAATTACAATCCAAATACGTTGTAATTACAATTTAAGCTATATTGTAATTACAGTTTAAGCTATATTGTAATTACAATTTAAGCTAAGTTGTAATTACAATTTATTAAGTTGTAATTACAATTTATTAAGTTGTAATTACAATTTAGCTAAATTGTAATTACAATTTAACATAAGTTACGCAAAAAAACGAAATGGCGCTAATACGTTGCCGTACAAACAAATGACGAAATTAATCTGTTAGATAACTAAAGTAACATGGGAAAATTAAATCCAAGATCAACATTCGGAGAAAATACTTCCCAGCTACAACAGCATCAGCTGTGGTAACAACAGCTGCAGATAATAACATCTCAAATCAGTAAATTTTCCGAGGGATTGCCAGTTATACAATTCGAACTTTTGGGCCTAATCACGTCGTCTTCAGTCTTTATTTACTGATCAGTTGCAACGTCTCAGTGATAAAACACTAGAGCCTCTTCCGGATGCCTTTAATTTACTTTCCCCACCACTTTATAAAGGTTAAGATGTGTCTACTACCATGCACCTTATTACACGCCTGTTCTATGAAATCCCCATCTACAGCGACACTAAACCATGCGGAAAATGAAAATCTGTGCCGCACACTTGTGCGGAACGAAAATCGTTGTCGGACTATTTTCAAATAGAAACGGAATTTCACTGGAATTTTCTACAAATCGTGCACTGCAATTACATTCTGAATCGCTAGCGATAGCTAAAAATAGTAACAAGGCTTCCCCTCGCAAATTTGGTTGACGATAAAATGTGTTCTTTTTGTTGATAGTAACTGTTGTCAATTGCTGGGTGTTCTTCTGATAATTGCTTTTATAGACGCGAAGGCGTGTAATGAACATAGAACTACACACGCGTGTGAATGGGCTAATCGATATGGCACTTGTGCAATCGCGAAAGGATAAAACTCGAAGCATGCGGCCTCTCGTTTTATCCTTCCGCGCTGGCACTCGTGGCTTATTGATTAACCCATTCACACGCGTGTCGCTGTGTATTTATGGAATACACACAGTGAAGAGTAAAAAACTTGAATCTTTTCTGAATAGGAGATCAGCAAAGTACTCAGTCCCCCAGTCTAATTCTGTAAGGAATTCGATGCCATTAAGGGCTGTTTGTTTACCCACTTATTGTGGTGTTTGCGCACAAACTATCGTTGATGTGATGTGGTATTCCTTCACTCACAAAGATATACAGATGTTTTTTCGTGCTTCGGATATAGATATTCTAATCAATAAGTATTTAATTCAGCTTGACACCATCAAGATATTTACAAAATTTGTGAAACTATACGAACGTAATCATAAAACTCTGGCAATCGTGACTCTTCACTCGTAACGCGGATGTTATCAAATTTCAGTCTTATCAAGCCTCGATTGAACAACAAATGTTGCCTTGATTCACAGAAAATGATTGTTTATGGTATTTTTTAAATTCAAGGCCACACAAAATAAATTGATTCTCAGACAGGCAAATTTATTTTCAAATTAGTGAGAGAGGGAGGGTTTTATTTTTAATTTTTATTTTCCTTTTGCAAAAAGTGTGCAAAATGGAGAGGATTTCGGCTGTCTTTTTAGACACATGAATATAGGAACAGCATATTTATACAAATAAATTCATTTTTAATTTGAAAAATAAAACGTTCCCCTAAAAACAAACTTTCAATGCTCTTATTATATATTATCTTTGAAGTAAAAGTATTTAATCTATGGGGATTTGCCTCGTTACAATTTATGTGAGAGTGTCTATAGGGACTCTCCCATAAAGCGTAACAAGGCAAACATTTTGGGGCTGCAACTCAATAAATATTCATCAATCAAAAAATATAAACAGTTCGGGGTCTTCCCGAGTTTGCACTAATATTGGGGGTTCAAATTCATTGAGGGATTCAGAGAGAATCAAAACACTTTTTTAGCCCAATCGTCTGGAATATAAGTTCATTTTTTCCAACCAACTGCCATATACCAAACGAGTGAATCTAAACATTATAAGTTATTGTGATGAATTGGCGGTAACATGGTCTGAAGTTTGCGGGTCGGAGCTTATATTCAACAGAGACGCGAAGCGTCGAGGTTGAACATACGCTCCGAACCGCAAACCTCAGACCATGTTACCGTCAATTCATCACAATAACGTATATGTTCCAATACACACTACCCATAGCCCAAAACCTACATCGGGAAACACGAGAGGCTTATTTACTAAACTTGTGGTCGTTAAAAGTTGCCTTATTCAAGGCAACTTTTAACGATCACGGGTTTAGTAAATAAACCTCTCGTGTATCCACGGCGGCACTGGATAAATAATCAATAAACCAGATAAACTTATTCCATCTTAGTTCAAATCGTAAATCATTTTGTAATTTAAACAACACTTCATCCGGAACCGCTTCTGCTGTGAAATATCCAGAAAAATGAAACGGCTTGCTAGTCACTCCGTTGATGAAGCAGTTCCAAAACGGACGACGTCATTGCAAATATTTCGCGTTGTGACGTCAGACGGTAATATTTGCCACTTGAGCCGTAAACATAGAATATACTAAGCGAGCTCTCGTCCAATCAGAGGAGGCGGATTTTAGTCTCATTGGAATATAGGCGATGGACTATGTTACGGTGTGGAAATATTAATGATATTGGTAACAGAAAGAAATCTGAGAATCAGCAACAATAACTATGAATTTAATTATTCTGAAATTGAATTTAAAAAAATATATATAAAAATGAGACAAAGACCTTTTACACTAATTGGTTTACAGAAAATAAAAACACTGGTACTTATCAATTATTGAATTAGTCCAAAATACAGTTTGACAGAATCCAGTAATCCAGTAGTGAAGAATCTTGGGAAGAAATTTTCCAGCTGGTAGTATAAATTTCACGAATGTATCTTCAGAAACAGTATCCCGTAGGTTTGTAACAAAATGTTCACTTAGAAATTTCAGCAGTCTCCAATAAAATGTATCAGCAAAATACAAAATAAGTAAAAATCTAATAAGTATTGGCACCACAGGTAATTTTCAAATAATCCAGTAGAATCCTGGTTTTTCACAAAAATATATTCTGTTTCACAGAAAGTATAAATTCTCTTTTACAAGATGAATAAATTCTTTCAAAATTCTCTTTTGGAATCACTTTTCCAAATTCACAAAGAAGCACTGCTTCTATAATAAATGCACTGTTCTGCAACGATAATAATCTCCAATGTCTTTCTGAAATGAGTTTATCTGAAACGGGATATAGTTCTCAGATAGAAAAATCTCCAATATTCTGTTTTCTATCAGTTTCTAGATGATTCTGTCTTAATTGATGTAAACAAGATCCTTGACCTACTTAAACAATTAAACAATCAACAGCTATATGTTCAGTAATCTAAAAATAGTTTCTGTGCAACCTCAGATGTAAATATACTTACATGTAAATACACACAAAGGTCACTCAGTGCAAAAGAGTCATACCAACCAGAATCTGCTTTTAGAAAAATATCAATTGCGTAGAATTATCAACTAAGGACATGTCAGTCTTGATATAATATGGAGGCTATAACACACCCCGCCTTAAAAGAACAAGGCTGAAGGTACTGAAAACGTTTTATATAACTTCAGCAGACTCTAGCTGGTTTACAATTTACATACAATAATCTTCACAAAGAATTAATAAATGTATATATACTCTTAAGTGAATGGGAACCGATCAGATCAATTTAAATTAGGATATTCTAGAAAGATCATCAGCTACAACATTATCTCTTCCCGAAATATGCCTAATATCTGAATTGTATTCTTGAAGGGCTACGCTTCATCGCATTAATATATTTGATTCTTGTTTTCATTCTATTGATAAAAGTTAAGGCGTTATGAACGGTGTAAACTGTAATTGGGCATTGAGTGGTTCCTATATACACATCAAAATGGGTTAATGCCAAAATTAGAGCCAAGGTTTCTTTTTCTACTGTAGAGTAATTCTTTTGATGTTTGAGAAATTTTCTGGAGAAATAACATACAGGGTGATCAATACCTTGGGAATCTTCCTGGGCAATATACCCACCTCCACCATTGTCACTTGCATCTAAAACAATTTCAAGGGCTTTTCATAATTGGGACTGGCCAGGACAGGGGAATTATTTAAGAGACAACATCTGAGAAATTTGAACAAATTTTTCTATAATATCCAGTCATGCCTAAGAATCTCATGAGCTCTTTTTTAGAGCTTGGTACTGGGATATTTACAATGGAATCCACTTTCGCCTCAATTAGCCTCACCTGCCCCTGACCCACAACATAACATAAATAATTTACAGTTGCTTTGCCAAATTCTGATTTTACTAAGTTAATAGTTAGGTTGGCTTGGGTCACTTTGTCAAAGAATTCTTGAATGTGCTTTAGATGATCAGCCGAATTTGTATCTGTGTGTATAATAACATCATCAATATAAGCTTCACTGTGATCTAGCTCTGCCTGCAATTAAGTGGTTAACCATGCGCTGAAACGTTGCCGAATTTTTCCTGCCAAAAGGGGTAACTTTATATTGATACAACCCAAATGGGGTAACAAAAGAAGATATTTCTTTTGCTCTTTCTGTTAAAGGGACCTGCCAATAACCCTTTAACAAGTCAAATTTTGTCACAAATTTAGCATGGCCAAGTTTGTCAATGCAGTCATCAATTCTAGGAATTGGATAATTGTCTATTTTGGTGAGGCTGTTCACTTTTCGGTAATCCGTACAAAATCGGTAACTCCCATCAGGTTTTGGGACGAGTATGCAGAGCGAACTCCAGTTGCTATGGCTAGGTTCTATTATCTCATTGTCCAGCATATACTGTATTTCCTTTCGCATGATCTCAGCTTTGAAAGGGTTCATAGTCAAGCTATTGCCATCATGCGTGCGGAAGTCTGTTAGTCTGTAAGTCTGTGAGTCTGTTTGTCTGTGAGTCTGTGAGTCTGTTCACATTTTCCTTTAGCACGGGCTACACCCCACAGTTCTTGTCTGGTCGTCACGAAATTTCATATGCAGGTTTTGGGTCATGTCTAGATGAGAACGTCCCCTTTTGGTCGCGATCGGGCAACCGGTATGGCTGCCCGAGCCCAAAACCTGAAAGCCATTAGCACAGTCTACAGGTCGTATTTATGAAGGGATTTCATTGTAACTTGGTAGGATGCCTCTGTATAATGCCTAGATGAGAACGTCCCCTTTTGGGCATGATCTGTCAACCGTGATGGCTGCCCAAGCCCGAAACCCAAAAACTTTTAGCACAGTCTGCAGGTCATGTTTAATATGGATGGATTTCATTGTAACTTGGTAGGATGACTCCTTATGATCTCTAGATGAGAATTTCCCCATTTGGGCGTGATCTGCCAACCGTGACGACTGCCCGAGCCCAAAACCCGAGAACCTTTAGCATAGTCTACAGGTCATATTTATTGAGGAATTTCATTGTAACTTGGTGGGTTGACTTCATACAATGTCTAGATGAGAAAGTCACCTTTTGGTCCTGATTGGGCAACTGTGACGGCTACAGGGGCCCGAAGCCCGAAAACCTTTAGCACAGTGTACAGGTCATATTTAAGAAGGGATTTCATTGTAACTTGGTAGGATGACTTCAAATAATGTCTAGATGAGAACGTCCCATTTTGATCGCGATCATTCAGCCTTGATGGGTGCCCGAGCCCAAAAACCTTTAGCATAGGCAAAAGGTCATATTTACGGAAGGATTTCATTGTAACCTGTTACGTTGACTCCATATAATGCCTAGATAATGACATCCCATTTTGGTCGTGATTGGTCAACTGTGATGGCTACAGTTGCCCGAAGCCCGAAAACCTTGAGCACAGTCTACAGGTCATATTTATAAAGGGATTTCAGTGTAACTTCGTAGGATCACTCCAGATGATGCCCTGATGAGATTGTCCCCTTTGGTTGCGATCATTCAACCATGATGGCTGCCCGAGCCCGAAGCCCGAAAACCTTTAGCACAGTCTACAGGTCATATCTATGAAGGGATTTCATTGTAACTTGGTAGGTTGACTTCATATAATGTCCAGATAAGAACGTCCCCTTTTGGAACAGTCTACAGGTCATAGTTATGAAGGGATTTCATTGTAGCTTGGTAGGATGATTCCAAATAATGTCTAGATGAGAACATCCCCTTTTGGTCGCGATCGTTCAGTCTTTATGGCTGCCCGACCCCAAAGACCGTTAGCATATTCTACAGGTCGTATTTATGGAATGATTTCATTGTAACTTGTTAGGTTGACTCCATATAATGCCTAGATGATGGCATCCCCTTTTGGTCATGATTGGTCAACTGTGATGGCTACAGGTGCCCGAAGCCCAAAAATCTTGAGCACAGTCTACAGGTCATATTTATGAAGGGATTTCATCGTAACTTCGTAGGATCACTCCAGATGATGCCCAGATGAGAATGTCTCCTTTTGCTTGCGTTCATTGAACCATTATGGCTGCCCGAGCCCGAAGCCCGAATACCTTTAGCACAGTCTACGGGTCATATTTATGAAGGGATTTCATTGTAACTTGGTAGGTTTGACTTTTTGTAATGTCTAGATGAGAACGTACCCTTTTGGACACGATTGGGCAACTGTGACAGCTACAGGGGCCCGAAGCCCGAAAACCTTTAGAACACTCTACAAGTCATAATTATGAAGGGATTTCACTGTAGCTTGGTAGGATGACTCCAGATAATGTCTAGATGAGAACGTGCCCTTTTGGTCGCGATCATTCAGCCTTGAAGGCTGCCCGAGCCCAAAAACATTTAGCATAGTGTATAGGTAGTATTTATGGAAGGATTTCATTGTAACTTGTTAGGTTGACTCCATATAATGCCGAGATGATGGCATCCCCTTTTGGTCGTGATTGGTCAATTGTGATGGCTACAGGTGCCCGAAGCCCGAAAATCTTGAGCACAGTCTACAGGTCATATTTATGAAGGGATTTCATTGTACCTTGGTAGGTTGAGTCCAAATAATGTCTAGATGAGAATATCCCCTTTTGGTTACGATCATTCAGCCTTGATGGCTGCCCGAGCCCAAAACCCCAAAACCTTTAGCATAGTCTATAGGTTATATTTATGGAAGGATTTCCTTGTAACCTGTTAATTTGACTCCATATAATGCCTAGATGATGACATCCCCTTTTGGTCGTGATTGGTCAACTGTGACGGCTTCAGGACCCCGAAGCCCGAAAACCTTGAGCACAGTCTACAGGTCATATTTATGAAGGGATTTCATTGTAACTTCATAGGATCACTCCAGATGATGCCCAGATGAGAATGTCCCCTTTTGGTTGCGATCATTCAACCATAATGGCTGCCCAAGCCCAAAGCCCAAAAACCTTTATCACAGTCTACAGGTCATATTTATGAAGGGATGTCATTGTAACTTGGTAGGTTGACTTCATTATAATGTCTAGATGAGAACGTCCCCTTTGGACGCAATTGGGGAAACTGACGACTTCAGGGGCCAGAAGCCTGAAAACCTTTAGCACAGTTTACAGGCCATATTTATGAAGGGATTTCAATGTAACTTGATAGGATGACTTGTTTTGGAATAGTTTCACTGTAACTTGGTAACTTTCGCTGATATACGTTAACTGTGAGGGCCACATACATTAACTGTAAGGTCATATTAACCCACCCCTCAGCTCTTTAGTACAGTGTACACCTCATATTATTTCTTATCAGAAACATAGCATACAGGGAACAGAAATGAACATATTCCTAATTATCACAATTCTTGTCTTATTTCATAATCCTTTCATAAACATTGAACATTATCCTTTTCATCAAACACAACACACAAGTTAAGCTACAGTGTCATTGACACTTTCATTCCTTTTTAACATCTAGCAATCAGATAGTAAATGCCCTGGTTTCTTACAATAATTACAGGTTCTAGTTGAACTGTTGGGTCGTAATGGTGTAGGGCTGGCATTAGAGGTTTTATTTTCACCAGATTTCTTATTAAATTTGGGTGATGAAAAGTTTGGAGGATTGGAAGGATGACTTTTATCTAAATATAATCTAGGTCCACTTTGGAAAGAATTCTTGTGGGGCCAAACATTTGAGGAGTTATGACTCATTTCATGAGTTAAGGCATTGTCATCTGCTAGTACTGCTGCTCTGTTTAATCCAGGTGGGCCTTTATATCTGAATGTATCTTTCCTTTAAACTCTTCAATCAGCATCATTTCTTTTAATTTTGAGAAATCTTTCTCTATTTCTTTGGAATAGCACCACCTGTCAAATACTTTTGCTTTTCTCTGGCAAATTCCACATGAGGTTGATTTTCGTTTTTTAGTGTAATTTCTGCCTATAGGCCTCTGGAACAAGTTCATATGCCTTAAGTATAGCCTCTTTAACAGTGTCATGATTATTGCTTTGCTCAGAAGATAGCGGAAGAGCGGAATTGATTTATTGGGCCTTTCCTTTCAAAACACTTTGTAATACCAAAGTCCAGACATCCCTTGGCCATTCTGAACTTGCTGCCACTTTTTCAAAATGTGAAAAATATTTATCAACTTCTTTTTCTTGAAAGGGGGAACTAGCCTAACATGTTTGGTTGTAACAAATCTACTTGGTGAAATTACATTTGAACCTTGACGTTGAGATTCCCATTCTTTTATTTTTATTTCCTTTTGGGTCTGAATTTCTAATTTCCTTAAATGCATTTCTTTTTGAGCCTCTAATTCCTTTAATTTAATTGCATTTTCTCTTTCTTCTTTTTGGGCCTGAAGTTGTTCCCTTTCTTTTTGAGTTTCAATTTCTTTTAATTTTAATTCCCTATCCTCTTTTCCTTTTTGAGCCTCAATTTGTTCCCTTTCTTTCTGAGCTTCTAATTCTTTTAATTTTATTTCATTTTCCCGCCTTTTCATTTCTTGTTGCATTTCTAATCTCTTTAGTTCCAATTCTTACTTTTTGAGTTCAAGGGCATCAGTAGGTCGTGTCTCCTCAATATAATGATTAACAATGAGCTGTTTAAGTTTATGTTTGTTCAGACCAGGGGTTGAAGGCAATTTTAGATAATGAGCAAGTTGGAATAAATGCTCCTTCTTAAGAGATTCTAAAAGGGCCAAACTAGGAGAGCTTTCAAACTCAGAAATAAATTCTGTCACAATAAAGACCATGAAGAAAAGGTTTGCTGGTTCTCAGATTATATAAATAATAATACTGAAATTTTCTAAGAAAATTTAAATGTTTTAAAAGTGAGCCAAAATTATAGTTGCAATATGCAAATAAAGCTTTCTCGTTACCTAATATTCAATCACGACAACGAGACCCCAATTTCTGTGACGGTGTGGAAATATTAATGATATTGGTAACAGAAAGAAAACTGAGAATCAGCAACAATAACTATGAATTTAATTATTCTGAAATTTAATTTTAAAAAAATATATAAAAAAGATGATACAAAGATCTTTTACACTAATTGGTTGCAGAAAATAAAAACAGTGGTACTTATCAATTACTGAATTAGTCCAAAATACAATTTGACAGAATCGAGTAATCCAGTGCTGAAAAATCTTGTGAAGAAATTTTCTAGCTGCTAGTATAAAGTCCACGAATGTGTCTTCAGAAACAGTATCCCGTAGATTTGTAACAAAATGTTCACTTAGAAATTTCAGCAGTCTCCAATAAAATGGTCAGCAAAATTCAAATGGAGTATAAATCCAATAAGTATTGGCGCCACAGGTAATTTCCAAATAATCCAGTAGAATCCTGGCTTTTCACAAAAATATATTCTGTTTCACAGAAAGTGTAAATTATCTTTTACAAGATGAATAAATTCTCTTCAAAATTCTCTTTTGATCACTTTTTCAAATTGACAAAGAAGCACAATGTCTATAATAAATGCACTGTCCTGCAACGATAATAATCTCCAATGTCTTTCTGAAATGAGTTTATCTGAAATGGGTTTATATAGTTCTCAGATAGAATGTTCTCCAATATTCTGTTTTCTATTAGTGTCTAGGTGATTCTGTCTTAATTGATGTAAACAAGATCCTTGACCTACTTAAACAATTAAACAATCGACAGCTATATATTCAGTAATCTAAAAATAGTTTCTGTGCAACCTTAGATGTAAATATATTTACATGCAGGTACACACAAAGGTCACTTAGTGTAAATGAATAACACCAGCTAGAACCTGCTTTTAGAAAAATATCAGTTGCGTATGTTATCAACTAAGGACATATCAGTCTTGATATAATATGGGGACTATTTAAGGGCTAGACTAGTTCCAGGCCATAACGACGTTGAATTCCTTATCAGACGGGAAAACAGAATGGTTGGGTCCATATGAACTTTCCGTCATTATTAACGGCGGGATCCAACCTAATTTCACATTTGCACTCCTCTTAATGGGGGCGATATAAATAGTCTTATCATGCAGATCTTTGTGGATCTTCGAACCGATCATTTCAGTCCTGTCACTGCAGTTTATATTCCATCGCCGTCACTTGCAGTCAAATCCGATGACAAAGAACACTCTCGTCTCTATATGATGTTCGCTATAACGAAGACGGCTATTTATCAAACAAATCATGTTATCGCGTGTCTCTGCACATTTGTGCATGCTATACACCTATTGAAGGTAAACACTGCCAGTGAAACCCCTTCCTCTGGTGAGACCGCCTCGACTTTTAATGGATCTCATTTAACGGATATGCTCTACTACCAAATCTGTTTATAACCCTGCCCAGTAACGGCCACACTCTCGGTGGTGTGGACCCCGAGTTCCATGAAGCAGGGGTACAGCCGGGGGTAGTCACTCAGGAGCTCAATCGTCAATTTTGGATAATGGCGACAGCTGTTGGCATAATTAATGCGGTCAGTCGTCGCAAAGAGATTGAACATATTTCCCTCGGCGACCAAACGAGGATTCCAATCACCGGTTCTCTCGTCTGGGGTGAATATTTTGTCTCAACAAAATCTATGTATTCAGCTTAGCAATTAGAGACTGATCAGGGAGAAGTTGCACAACTTTCTGTGATTTCGACGCATACTTTATCAACGGCCGTGAATTACATGGTCTATAAATACTCTTTATCAGCTGAGAAATACAACCAGGGATATCTTATTCAGTGTGTCCACTCTCGCCAGACAGTTCGCCACGAATAGGCCACGGAATGTGGCATACGCCATACATATTCCCTAATAACAGCGAGTGAACGAAAAATACGAAAGTCTGAATTCGTAAATCGTCAAAAGATTACCTGATTTCAATCGCTTCTAAAAAAGATACCCCAAACAGCCCCAAAGCGAATTTTTTAGAACTTTTTTTATTCTGTTCTACGAAATCTCCTGCGTCGAATGATTCCAATGCCAGTTTACCAATGTTTTCCCGGTCCGGACCTGGCAGACGTCATAACATATTCGCCTTTTTATGTTTTTGGTTTCTTCGCAATTCTGAATATTCAGCGACGTTTCGAATGTTTGTTTTTGTAAAACATACACTTGCATTGAGCATTTCAGAATTATATAATGCATTAAATCTGAATTGCCACATCGCGGGAGAGTGTGTGGGTGTTTGTTCATTGAGCATCCAAAATACACCAATTAAAGACATTAGAAGGTTGGGAATTGTGCAGTCATAGAAGTTTTCAAAGCAATATATAACCGTCTGTTTAGAGTTGCGGCGTTCAAATCAAAGGAAAGCTCAGTTCATACTTTTCTGTAAACAGATATAAAATTCAGTAACGCCCAGAAGATTCGCATATCGTATAAATCACTTAATGTAAGTCTATACCAGAAAACAAATTTTTATCGCCAGGAACCCATAAATGTCGTCCTTCATGGTCAGGGAGTGTACAAGACTCAGAACATTAACCCTTTACCCAACGTAACGGCCAAAACCGGCCAGCGCTGTTCTCAAAAATCGCCAATTAATTTTCAAAATATTTTCATTTTTTGTCTCAAAAACATAGGTTATGACCCCTCGTTGGAACGAGCTCGTCGAGCTCGTTCCAACGAGGGGTCATAACCTATGTTTTTGAGACAAAAAATGAAAAAAAATTAGTTATTCAAGAATTTTTTTTGCAAGTGTCGTCTGCTTTTCACGTTAGGTAAAGGGTTAAACAAAGTCAAATGTAAAGTGCATCAATCTAGCTGGGTATCTCCAATTTCAAAAAAGGCAATTATTACTAATTTAATTCTAAATTAATTCCTTCCCAAACTTTATATATTTTTGTGGAATAGACCGAGCGTAAGCAGTCTCACGTGCCCCAGGGGAACTCGTTGTGAATGTTCCCAAAGTCGTGTCAGTGGACCGCGAGGGGTTCGTGTGCGGCAGTGACACTTCATAAATAGCCAAGCCCTATGGAGAGCTGGTTGAGCTCGTGAGATATAAATTAGTGTTAGAACTGTTTGGTGGGAGAGAGCTGTTGATAATATATTGTGAGAACTTTACACGTGAATTTTAAATAAGTTATTGCTTCATAGGTGAAGGTCAAGTTAACCCTGCGAGGACAAGACCAAGGAATATATAACTAAACTATGGTAGTGACACTCGCAATTGTGTGAAGACGCCCAAGAGGGCGTACCATAAACATAACTTTAAGCAAAGTAAATTCAGGTGACTGTGGGTTTAACAATTTAACCCTCGTTTCCTGGAGTGATATCGCCTCTGTGTACACTTACAGTAAGATGGGTCAGTTCAATATCAATGTGCAGGGAGGATAAAATAATAACTGCAGGCTGCAGCCGTCTGACTGCATACTGCAGTTATTGTATCATCAACTAGCAGGGTTACCCGGCGTTGCACGGCCTTCGATCCCGTCACTTTTTAAAACCCCACCATTAGATTCCTGGTAAAAAGTTACGCCTTGTAGAACCTATATCGGTGAAATCCATCAATTTTTCTCCCCTAGTGGACCCATTTTGGGCACTCTGGATGGCCCCATATTCATTTCTATAGCGGACAGACAGACAGACAGACAGACAGACAGACAGACAGACAGACAGACAGACAGACAGACAGACAGGCAGGCAGGCAGGCAGGCAGGCAGACAGACAGACAGACAGACAGACAGACAGACAGACAGACAGACAGACATCAATAACGAACCAAATAACTAATACTATCCAGACTGTTATTCATCACATTATTAATTGCATCAAAATTGTTATTAATTAATTTTGTTCTGATTAAAGATAACATTGAGGGCTCTGTTGAACAACATGTGTTTGTATCATCAAATGTAATCCACATACATTTTAGTTGGGCATTAAATGGTGAAGCACTTATCACGTGGGTTGTAAAAGTTTTTTACTGCCCTATACGATCAAACCCACAGATAGGATCAAACCCAATGTCCACCCGGTCAGCAAATATCAGTGTATCCCTCTGCCGTCATAGTGACATTTTTGCAGAACGCCACAGTTCGTTATTGGTTATTGCTTCATTGGAATCAATAATTATACTGTACGCGACATATTCTAACCATTTGCACCGTGTGCATATTACACAGCTGGGTGTCAGTATTATAAAACAGTTGTTGCACTGACGCGGATGAGACATGGAGATTTGTTCCACGCTCTTGACATGCCAAGTTTCCCTCGCTCAAACGTCATCAAACTTTCCGGGTTTAATTAATTGACGTCAGATGACTCCAGAAATTAAAAGTGGTCACTCCTCGAATCTGATTCGCTGATTATAATTAATCGACTTTTCATGGGGCTCCGATGTTGTCCATAATCTCGTTTGACACCCTGGATATTTTCAGTTAAAATGTTGATCCGCATTTCAGAGTCGTTGAGCTAGAGGTTGGGGAGGGGTTGTTGCATTTAGTGCCAATAAAATCCGAGTTTTAACTGTCAGATTGGTGGGTCTTAAGGTCTGTTTTCGCATATATGGTTGTGATAAAGGCCGTATTGGACAGCCCCCCCCCCCCCCCCCTCACTACACGTGAAAACATACGTGTGTCCCGGGTGAGACAGCAGGGTGGGATATTTCTATCCCATCCACCCCGCGTGACATACTCATTTGCATATTTTATTAGGTCGCCAGAACTATTTCATCATCGTCTGCACAATTGTAAATAAACAAAATGGCTTCACGATTTCCCGCATGTAATCCACGTGCCATTCAAAATCAACAATGTTGATTTGGTTCAACCCCATGTTTCTCTGCAGATTTAATAATATCACTGCGCGAATTTATCGATCGATCAATAATCTCACAATGCCTTTTACATCAGAGTTTGACACGCGCAAATTCATTAACCCCTTAACGGACAGTGTTACAAATCAATTTTTTGGTATATACCTATGGTATATACCTAACTTTTGTACGTTCTTTCCGATGAAATTGTTCGTTTTTCGAAAGGACTACGACTTGATAAATTGGGTATGTCAGCACGTAACCGCCAATTATCTTTAATGACGTAATCCTCATGTGGGGGAGAAAAATCATCCTTGATGAATCTGAAGGTGGAAATGGGGAAATCTCACCCTCGGGGCAAGATATTTGAACCAGACCCTCGGCAAGCCTCGGGTCTGGTTCAAATATCTTGCCCCTCGGGTGAGATTTCCCCATCCCACCTCCAGACTCATCGGGGATCATAATAATCTCATCATACTGCAGTTTTCGACTTTTCGATTTGTTAGATAGAAGTGCGTTCTTTTTGGAAACCGTGTCGTTCTCACGCACGATAAATTATCAATACGGATTTGACAAATCTGCGGCTTCTTCCACCCGTAAAACTTACCTACAGGAGGTTACCCTAGCAGTCGAAAAAGTGTAGTTAAATCCCAATAAAAAACGAACAGACAACAGCCCATGAACAAATATTTCTAGAATAATTAAACATTTCCATTTTTGCCTCAAAAACAACGAGCTCGTTCTAATGAGGGGGGGGGGGGGGGTCATAATGCTGTTTTTCAGTCAAAATTTGAAAAAATAAATTGAATAACGCTGACCGATGATGGGCGTTATGTGAGAGATTAAAATCAATACCTTGTAACGCCTATGTTATCTGGAAACCACTTTCATATTAATGTTGATTGAGGCTTTCGAAAATTGATAAGTTTTTGAAAATACCTGGCGGATAAGAACTTTATATTTAGTAAAATGTGCCCAATAGGTAAGTCTTTCAAAAATAATTCCTTCCAGTTTTTTCCTGCCAATTTCAAAAACAGGGTATGGTTATATGATCGAAATAGCCATAAATCCATTTCAGCAATCAACGCTAGGAATAATAACAAAAAACTTATTCTTTGATCTAATTACCCCACAAAAACTGAAATATTAACTCTCTCTCTCTCTCTCTCTCTCTCTCTCTCTCTCTCTCTCTCTCTCTCTCTCTCGATGTGCACGTGTCAGTCAAATTCGAGAAAGATTCTTCCTCGCAACCCCGGGAAGTGGAAATGTACATACGAGTGTAAACGATTAGCTAAACCTCGTGGCCTGCAGAGATGTAAACGATTCGCTAAACTTGAATAGTGTCAGACGGTTGATTCCAAGAAAAAAAGTAACAAAAGATAATTTTATATTTTTTTTAGAATGTATAACTACTAATATACAATTATGGACTTTTGTGGTGGTGAATTTGATATGATATGAACGTAAAAAACTTATATTGACCGAGGTGTTAGGTTCATATCACAGCATACTTACCACCACAAAAGTCCATAACTGTTTTATTACATACACCATCCTCAAAAAAAATCTTCTGTTTGTCAATAAACCCTTTGAACACGATCGGACGTTTTTCTGGCCGAGAACATGATACTCCATAACGACAATATATAGGATGGCTGTTCAGTAAATGTGTGGGGTAGACTGATCAATATTTTCAACGTGCAGCCCCGAGACTGTACGTTAGAAATATTGATTGGTCTACCCCAAATAATGAATATGGACTCTTCCAATTGCTGACATTGAACTGGCATGGAAGATAACACTAGAGTTCAAAGGGTTAAAAGTTCAATTATATCAACCAGAAATACTTTTACTTAACAATAAAATAGTTATCATCTGCAGAATAACATAAAACGAAGCAATGTTACAGAGATTGAAATTGAACTAGAGAGGGGATTTCTAAAAGCTATATTTAGAAAGTTGATACTCACTGGAAAACCGGTGTACATGGATTTTTGAGTACCAGTTACGTGTATAAGATCCAGCCAATAGAAATGTGGTTATTTATAAAGTATATAATAATGTTTTATGTCGCATTCAGGCATTTGTGTTTCTTCCTCAGTTTTAAACATTATTGGTCAGACATTTGTCAGACTTGTCGTATTTGTGGTAGTCCGAGTTCCAATCCGCCATATTATAAGGAAATGTAGGAGTGTATAAGTATGGTTGAATGGAGGATTTCTAAAAGGAAGTTATGATACAATGTTCCTACAAATTCTCCTCCACGAATCTTTTTACATGGGGAAATATTTTTCTCTCATCGCCGTCACAACTCTGAATTGGCACTTCACTTTGCGTGTTTGCACAATCGCAGTATTTGACTCCGCAAGTGTGTTTACACAAACTCTGTGCGTAAATGTGAACAATTGTGGCAGTGTTTACTACATGCCCAGGCTTACGAAAATTTAACCCTTTACAAAATACGACAAACGAACGCACTTGTAAAATATTTTATGAATAATTAAAAAAATAATCCTTTGGCCCGAAAACATAGTTTATGGCCCCTCATTGGAACGAGCTAAACATTCATTTCTATTAGGGACCATAAGCTGTTTTTCAAATAAAACTGAACACATTATGAGTTTAAATGGCGATTTTTGTGAATAGCAGCTGGTAGGCTTTAAGCGTATGGTAGGTAAAGAGCTGGAGTCACAATTCCTGTTCAATCATATTCTGAGAGTTGTTCAGAAAGACTCGAGTTTGGGTCAATGCCACGTTGGTTGGTGGCGAATGACCCGTCAGTGTGCACACGTCGTAACACACACTAACCAACGCGCCCTCATCAGAGGAAATTTGGACGGACGGACGGACGGACCGACGGGCGGACGGACGCACTGGCGGACGGATGGACAGACAGACAGACAGACAGACAGACAGACAGACAGACAGACAGACAGACAGACAGACAGAAAGACAGACAGACAGGTCTAAATTATTATTGAATGGAAAGAAGGGCCCTTGGAAATACCTCCATCTGGCCTCCGTCGATTCTTGTAGTATTTTTTTTTTCTTTGCTCAGATAATCAAAATATCGACTATTATTTTTTTTTTTTTGACGGCAGCGAGTTAATTACCTTTTAACTTGTACAATCCCAGCTTAATAAAAACTGGACCAACTGTGACAATCCAAAATCTTTGAATTACTTGATGACCCAGACAACGTCGCAAAGATAATGCATAAATGCGGTGTCTTGTAAACTTGTTTCGGCTCCACGAATATCCTTTTGCTTAAATGCATTTCAACGTAATTCTGGGAACGCCTATCGTTTAACCCCTTGAAACACTGGTGGTATTTCCATGTCAATTTAATGGCAGCAATTGGAAGAGTCCATGTTCATTATTTAGGGGTAAACCAATTAATATTTTCAATGTGCAGCCTTAGGGTCACACATTCACAGATCAACTGAAATTATGACGTATCATGTTCAAGTGCGGGAAAGCGGCCTCGTGGGTTAAAAGGATTAAACCCTTTACATATGAAGAGCAAATCTATGTTTCTTTCTGATCGCGAGCAAAGTGTACTGTTTCATTTGCCCTTCAGCTGACGTAACGGAAATTATATGTGGCCAGCGTTATTCACAAAAACCGACATTCTGATTTTAATATTTACATGTGCCCGATGGAGGGAGCGAAGAGTTTTAGGTATGGCTACGTTCGTCTGTCCAACCGTCTATTAACCATTGCTTGTCCATGCAATAATTCGAAAACCAAATGCCCAAATATACCCCATTTTATAGTAGATTCGTGATAACTAGATGGTTCTTTTTAATAATCATTGTTCTGGCATGTCCAATATGGACATCACGGCAGCCATCTTAATTGTTTTGTAATTTTTGTTTGACCAAGCAATAACCAGAAAACAAAATGACCAATCGATCCCATTTTTGGATGAATTGGCGTTGACTAGAGGAAAGTGTCTTTCGAAAATCAATGTTCTGGCTTATCCAATATGGTCGCCATGGCACACGTCCTGAGTTTGGAGTAGTTCGTTACAGAGCCTGTGTCGTTTAATAGTCTCTAGCTCATAGACAATGCGGTCCGAGTTTTGAAGTGGCGAGAAGAAGAGCATGACTAGAGGCTTCTGTTCCGATTCAGTTGTAAATATTGCATTTTTTCTTACAAGCATAAATATTGCCACTCTCCAATCAAGTATTGCGATTGGTCGTCTGTTTTGGCAAGTCAGTTAAAAAACGCGGAATATTCCAAGAATCAAATCTAGTTTCGGAAGCCGAGCGTCATTGAACTCTTCTTCTGTTAACAGGTCTCCTGTACAGGAGACCTGATGGTAGAAGAAGAGTTCAAGAAGAGACTGTGGGTAGGATATTGAAAACATCTCGACGATTCGGAGATTTCCGAATCAGCACGACTCGAATCGAATCGAATCATCGGAACGATTTCCAATTGAATCGAATTAAATTTCGAAGCTTCGCGGGGCCTTTGATCACCTTGTCTTTCCATACATAAGATAGGGAATCTTCTTTAACCCTTTACCTAACATGAAAAGCAGACGACACTTGCAAAATAAATTCTTGAATAACTATTATTTTAATTTTTTGTCTCTAAAACATAGGTTATGACCCCTCATTGGAACGAGCTCGACGAGCTCGTTCCAATGAGGGATCATAACCTATGTTTTAGAGACAAAAAATGAAAAAATAATGAAAATTAATTGGCGAGTTTTGAGAATAGCGCTGGCCGTTTTTGACCGTTACGTTAGGTAAAGGGTTAAGCATCCAAAACAGTCAACGGGTTAAGAGTGACACACAATATTTGATCGCAGTTATTACTTGAAGTGACAAAATCAGTAATTATAATCAAAAACTGCAAGAAATGTGCCCTCATTCAAATCCATGCATGAAATGTTTACAGAAATAATATCCCAAAGGATAGAAGGACATTTTTATCAAAAATATCGTCCCAGGAGTTCCAGTGTGTTGGAACACAAGGGACGACGATATGTCATATATTTACACACACAAGACTGCGGTGTCAACGACTTAACTTTTTAGATTATTTTTAAGCACTTGCATCCGTTTGACTGACGTTATCTTTCAGCTGTGCAAACTTTAGTTCCACATCACTCCATTTAACGATGCCACTATCCTCCCTCGATTTATTTTTTCATGCCGAGAGTGAAGTTAGTCCGTCTCATGTGTATTAGGTAAATCGATTTCATCAACATTGTCATCATTGTCAACCGTGTCACTATCGATATTAACATTAACAACACTATTTTCTTCTACAACACGGTCGAGAAGTTGTGTACTTGAACAAGGCACCTAATTCCGATTGCCTACATGACGGCACGGTTGCGCTGTGTACCAAGGCGCACTGCCCGTTAATGGTCTGCTTGTCTTCAACCAATGCTAACCCTGCTTGTGTGGAGTTAGTACTCTGGGGAGTTCTACAGTTACTCGTCGTTGCCCGGTGGTTCTCTCTTTGTACTCCAGCTTTTTCCACCCGTAAAACTGTCCGACACGAGGTGACCCTGACTGTTGAAAGTGTCGTTAAGCCCCAATAAATAAATAAATATTGTCAGGAAGTTCTGCAATCAAATCTAACTCACTTTGCATGTATTTCAAATTTTCTGAAAAAAGAAGCTGCATAATGAGCTTCGTTCAGTTCAGAATGCAGACTTTGTTTTTAAGAATTGCACAAACTTTATACCTTTGGTCAGTCATTGTTATTGTTATAAGGCATCAGTCATAGTGCTCGCACCTTCGAGGGGTAGTTACCGCATCTCATGACAGATCTTATATGTGGTCGTCATACTTACGTGATCCAGTGACGTTGGGTTGGGTTTTCATGGTTGCCCGTGTTAGCGGCCATGTTATAAAGTCATCACCATGGTGATATGTGAGGTGAGTGCGCATGGGCCGCACGTGTTGTAAGGGTGACTCGCGTTTCCGTCGTCCATTTTGTGTACTGGGGATCGCTACCCTTGTTTCTTTGATGGCATAAACTAACCTGTAAAAACCAGACACGTAACTGTTTGCCCAACTCGAAGAGCAGACCACGCTAAACTGAAAACATATAATTTTTTTCCTCGCAAACATAGCTTATGACACCTCATTGGACCAATGAGAGGGGTCATAAGATATGTTTTCGAGTCAGCAATTTAAAAAAAAATAATGAAATTTGAAAGGCATTTTTTGTGATAACAGTCCAGACAAAGTTTTAATTAAGCAATACAGATACAAATAGATTTTTTTTGAGGATAAGGTACACATCGCAGTATATTCTCAGCTAGGTGTATGCATATGTTGCAACTTGGCTGTCTTCCTGAAAAGTTCCCCATGTTGGCTGCCTTCCTGAGGTGTTCCGTTGAATGCTACCTCAGAACACACTTGATGTTTGTGCTCCAATTTAATTTGTCCCATTCAAATACAGGCATATAGCAGATAACGAGTGACTAGACGGTATCATATGTTTGGTGATGATGACGATGCTGATGATGATGATAATGATGATGATGATGCTGATGATGATGACCCTGAGATAATGAAAACCGAGGGACAAATTTTATCTATTACACGAAGTAATGGTTGACAAATCTCAGCAATTGCACGAAATTACAGGACGCACGGTGGTTCATTGGTTAACGCGATGGGCTGCTGCAGATCGAAAGGTCGACGGTTCGATACTGACCCGCGCCACCTGTGTTATCTCCTTGGGCAAGCCACTTAATCTCGATTGCCTAAGTGGGAGTGGGCGGATTCTGTGTACTAAACCGTGCAGCACATCGATGGCACACTAGCCTTTTACTAATGCTTACCCAGCTTGTGTTGGTTTAGTAAGGTGGAGATAACTGTCTGACATGATTTGATCCTAGCTGTTTAAAGTGTCGTTAAACTATAATAAACAAACAGACTTACGAACAAATCTGTTGGTGATGGTAAGACTACCACGAGCTGTATATGAGCTTGGAATCCCACTTATGGAACCCCTTTTACGGAATGTCCATAGAATCCTTTTTGGGGAAAGGTCACTCGTTCGAGTAATTACTCGAAAGCTTATTTGCGCGATAAGATTCGAGGCGTTCGAGCAATGTCTGTTACAGTCACTACTCGATATCCAATTTGCTGGATAAGATTCAAGCAATTTGAGTAATGCATGTTCCTGCTCGAGTAGCTTTCGGGTTTAAGAATCATATAGGGCTTCGTCGTACACAAGGTAGATAATTCTGTATAGGCAGGTACAGATTATGGGAAATGAAGCGGTCTGATCGTTGGAAAGTAAAGGGTGACATCAGAGGCCTAGTTAGACTGCTAGGGCAGTCGGAATAGCGTACGTAATATGTAGAAAACGCCGATTTGGGGAAAATCCGAACTAGCAAAAGTACTCTTATACAATAGAACATACCTTATAGCACTACGTACTTCTCTTACAAGGAGTATACCTGGGGAATGCGAACCCAATAAATAGGTAGGAAATGAAGATTTTGTGAAAAATCCGAGCCTAATAAATAGTTGCCGGGTTGTTTAGGGGTAATTCTAGGAAGTAACAGAGGATTCTGGGTAATTAGATTAACTCTTATACAAAGGAGCGGGCCTTTTATTGGATTAAACAAGGAGGATTCTGGGGAAATCCGAACCAAGTAAAATTTTCGGGTCTATTTGGGTAAAAACATTGACTCTTATACAAAGAAACGCGCCTATTATTGGAAAAAGAAGGATTCTGGGGGTATTCGTACCCATTTCGATAGTTTTTTGAACGCACCCTCAGTACATACCCCGCTCCATTAGAAATCTTTAGGCCACATAGCAACCACGTGCTACCATTAGAAATCAAGATTGCGACCTTCAATAAACAAAATGGCGACGGAAACACGTGTTACCTTAACAACAAGCGCTGTGCATGCGCACGTGGACCACATATCACTATGGGGATGACGTCACAACATCTCCGCTCCCGCGGGCTACCATGCCAACTAAACATTACGTAACCAAGTCACGTAACTATGACTTCACTTCCAGGTCCAATGCGGGGTCACCAAATGAGGGACGATCTTCACATTTCCTACTACCGATAGATTCAGATCCCTCATTGGACCGAGCTTGGGGAGCTCGTTCCAATTAGGGGTTATAAGCAATGTTTTGGAGGCAACAACTGAAAAAAAGAAAAAAATGGGCCCGCGATTTTAGTGAATTGCGCCTGTCGGATTATGAACGTTACGTTATTGGTAAATAGGTTAAATTTCATACGAATATTTTCAGTGAACATATCCATTACAGGCGGTGATCCAATTGGTCGCGAAGATGACCGACTGGGCAGGAGGGGGGGGGGGGGGGTAAATCTGATTTGTCCCTACTGTAATGACTCAAGTCTCAACTGATAAACTATTCCAGCTACATCATCAAGGCATGCCTCCTGTGAAGACATGCCTTGATTATGTAGTCGGCAGTTTAGTTTTAAAAAAAAACTCTTGGAATTTTATTTGTTGATAAATAAAATATACGTGTAGTAGTTGTGATGAAACTTCTTATTTTCCCCGTGGAAACCCTGGGTAGTGGATCTTTGCTTGTTTACTGTGGTAAACACGCTCTGTTTTCACCAATGCCTGGGCTGGAACGCCTCTGAAGTGGGAGACTTGGGTATAAACGATTGGCTGGATTTGACTTCATACCCATGTTGCGGTCACGATTAGCCATTGTGCAGAAATGTGTGACCTTAAAATAAATAAGTAAATAAATAAACAAATAAATAAATAAATAAATAAATAAATAAATTCTTCTTTAATTAACACATACCATACCGGTACACCAAATTGGCCATGTTAGTTCTTCAACAGCCCAGATCGGGTACTACAGACCTCTAACTAGAAGAAAATGTCCCAGCTGGAAAACTATTGGGAGGGGGGTGTGGAGTCACACACCCTAATCCCCATTTGCGTAGATCCTGGCGGTGGAGAGGATATATGCCATTTTAAGTTGTGCTAGGGAATGGTCCATATAATCATCCCACTCCCTACAATTTATAATCGACAGATCAGAAATAAACACAAAATGTTCATAGTCTGTCGACCAATGCATGCATTAAATCATCTGCTGGTCCTAGTCTTTTGCATATTATATACAGTGCTAGCAGAACGATTTTGTTACATTTCGTTAGCTTTGTAGTTCATATGTGTGTAGATATGGTAAATATTGTTTCATCTTCAGTTTGGGATTTGTGGATTATCGTTAAAACACATGTGGGCAAGATGTTGCATTCTGTAAGAAAGTATAAAAAAGGAGAAGCAACATTTTAGCCAATAATTCAACCCGGGAGTTTACTACCAGAAACATTGATTGTGCTTTCCCGCTTCTCCAATGAATTTGAAATTTAGTCTCTGACTGGAATCTCCATTCCGTGAGAGTTTTAATTACAGACTACTCTCTACCTACTGTACTCAATGTCTGTACGCTTTTGCACTGCAAGAAATTTCCTTTATATTATTATATTATTTTTCCTCTGTCAAACTGGGGGCACACGATTGTTACGAATGTTTGGTCTTCACAACCCCACCCCCGCCTTCAGTCACGACAAACATATGCATCTGAGTGCGAAACATATTGAGGGTGCGGAGCCGTCTGTTCGAAAAGACAAACTTGAATGACCTTTGTACCATCCCCAAAGATGGTAATATGATACTACTTAAAGCTATTGCTCTATTGCCATGATCTCCATCACAGTAGCACACAAATGAAGTCTCTGCGCATCGCATTCCAGTGCTATACTATCTTTGCGCGGGTGTGCAAGGGGAGAAATGTTTCGCCTCCACATAAACCACGTGAAACAACTGTATTACAGCAAGTGCAAACAAAAAGGTGCCAAGCGTGATATACATTTTATGTTATCAGCAAAAAAAATGGGTGGGTCAAACGTGGGATGTACTTTACGATAACAACACCCAGAATAAATTAAGCATATCCAGTTACAGTTCTTCCTCTTATAAGTTTGATTTATTTTAACCCTTTATCTAAGACGAACAGAAGAACGGAACTTGTATATACAGAATTGTAATAGCTAGAAAATTATCTTTTTTGACACCAATCATAGTTTATGACCCTTCTATAGAACTCGAGCTCGTTCTAAGGAGGCCCCATAAGCTATGATTGGCGGCAAAAAATGAAAACTGTAACGCCAAAAATTGAAATGAAATTTAAATGGCGACGTTTGAGAATATCGCTGGACGTATACCTGACTGTTATACGCTGGTTAAAGGGTTATAAAGCAATATCTGACCATGTTGAAAGACAGAGGAAACTGAAATTGCGGACGCTTTAACATTGGCATCCATTTGCCTACACATATCATACCGACAGTAATTTCGTGACTTGTTCCAGACACGACTTAACCTTTAAAGGCCTGTTTCAGATTTTGCGATCTCAGAGCATTTGCCATTAACATACCATCATAAGGAGGTCCCGCTAACAATAGACAAATCACTTGGGTAGTGATTTTTAGTCATGTCTCGACTGCCTTAAAAGGCGGCCAAGACTTTACTAGAAATCACTGGTATGCAACTGGGCATGTACATGTGGTAGACCAGTAAGATTTCAGGACAACTGTCCAGGCCATTAAGGGTTAACAAAACTCAAAAGAAAATCAGTCACTTCTTTTATGAAAATGAACACTTCATCTGCTGTCAAACTTCAGCAAGGCCTTATAAATAACGAATGTTGGAAAATTTGATAAAACAGAAGATTTCGATATTCAAAGATTAATTCGGTCCAGTTTTTCGGTATCCTCAAGATATTTCCATCTCTATTTTCTGGACTTTAGTTGACTCCTGTGTACTGCATCCAAGCTTCTAGGCTATTGCCTCTGCTAATGGCTATCCCTACAGCGATTTACCTCAAGACTACTATGAGCTTCTACCGTAATTTCTACTATCCCCATTAATAGTAGAATCGTACCCCACTACCGCTAGAGAAGTTCTACATTTGACTTCGACCCCGTACTACCACATTATTCGAAACCCACTTCTTTTGGCTGTTACTACTATTGAGTTAGTCCGCTTTAAGTGACTTGTAACATGTTTATCTTTATCCATCCCACAATCAGTTTCCACAACTAGCGTCCACTGTCACCATACTATACTATAGCCCACTCAGCACAACTGCTAGCTTTAGCCCGGGCACGGCACAAGTACTAATCGGCATAGTAGATGTTACGGTAGAAGCTAGTAGTTGTCTTGAGATAAATCGCTGTAGTGGTAGCCAGTAATAGAGGTCATAGTCGTAGCCAATACACAACAGTCCAGAAAGGCACAAGGATATACAATGGTCCACAAATCACGCATGTTTAAAAGTTCACAAACAGCCAGTTTGGGCAATGAGTCATACGAGGAGTCACTGAAATCAAACGTAATTCACCAATTCAATTGTACACATTTGACATATGCACATGTGCCAAATGTGATCGATTACATTGGTGCATTTAGATACGTTCGAATAGCCTTGAGATGCGAGGAAACATCCCATGTTATACTACAATACAAGGCAACCAAGTATACCCAACAATACCACAAGTTATAGCATTACATACTATCCGTAGAAACTGAGGCCGGTATAGCACTGAGCCTCAGACAGAAACGTAAGTCTTAAGAGATACTGTAAGAGATGGGTAAGTCTAAATTCACAGATAATAAGTCTTAATTCAGAGATTCGTAAGTCTTAGTTAAGAGATTATAATTCAGAGATAAATAAGTCTTATTACTTTCCAAAGTGTGATTTAATGGGATTTCCGGGTTTGATTATAAACGATAACTTCACAAGTGAATTATGCAATCAACAATTGTGTCATGTATCCGTGCGAGCAGTCGAAGACGCTTTGTCGTTGGTGTAATGGGGACTTCATTGTTTTGTTGTTTTTTTTTAACCCTTTACCTAATAACATGAAAAGCAGACGACACTTGCAAAAAAAATTCTTGAATAACTATTATTTTCATTTTTTGTCTTAAAAACATAGGTTATGACCCCTCAGTGGAACGAGCTCGACGAGCTCGTTCCAATGAGGGGTCATAACCTATGTTTTAGAGACAAAAATGAAAAAAATAATGAAAATTAATTGGCGATTTTTGAGAATAGCGCAGGCCGGTTTTGGCCGTTACATTAGGTAAAAGGTTAAATAATATAATTATTGTTAATAATGAAAAGTAATAAACAGAGTAACCGCTTGACTGGACTGGTTACGTGAAATAATTCATTCGAGGCGAGGGACTATATTGTAAAACAATCGTGCGCATTCGCGCACTCGTGTTTGTACAACGTTCCTCACCTCTCATGAATTACGTAACCAGTCCAATCAAGCGATTACTCTCTATTTAATTTTAGAGATATTCCAAGTCTTAATCCAAAGATACGCAAGTTTTAATTCAGAGATAAGTAAGTCTAAATTCAGAGATGAGTAAGTCTCAATGTAGTAGACAATAAGTCTCAATTCAGAGATACATAGATATTAATTTAAGAGATAATATGGCCTAATTCAGAGACAGGTAAGTCTTAATTCAGAGATAATAAGTCTTAATTCAGAGATAAGAAAGTTTTAATTTCGAAGATAATAAGTCTTAATTCAGAGATACGTAAGTCTTAATTTAAGAGATACTGTAAGAATATGTAAGACTTAATTTACGAATAATAAATCTTAATTCAGTGATAAGGAAGTCTTAATGTAAAAGATATTATAAGTCTTAATTCAGAGTTACATAAATTCAGAGGAAATCAGTCTTAATGTAAAGATACATAAGTCTTAATTCTTAATTTAAGAGATAATTATGAAAAGAAATTCGCAGGTGTGACAGTAATACGCTTCCGTGGAGAACTGACTTCTAAATGCCTAGTTACACGATATGATTTTTGCTTGCGCCTGTATCATGAATCGGACGCATGAGTCCAAAACGCACCGTGTAAATTGTACCTACGACCCAACTTCATGACCCTTGCAAAGACGCATGCACCAAGACGCATGTTCTGATTTCTTATGGCATCGCAAGAAGGGCTCAACAACCCGACCAATCAGATAGGTGAGAATAGGTCAAGTGCTTAGTGTAGCTACTACACATAGTGCTACGTATTACTACTTCGTGTTGCAATGTATTACTACTACGTATCACTACTACGCATTACTACTACGACCCTCGGTACAATAGTATTTGTTATATTAGGAAAAGCGTTGGACTACTTAGCAATACGTATAAGTAGCTCCAAGGTCTCTTCCTGCAATCCTACTTCTCACCCAACAAGTTCGTTTCCTTCTTTGAAATAATCATGCTTTTTTATTCCTGCCACCAGAAGAGACAGTATGACAATTTTCTTCAGTCGCCTAGAATGTGTTCTCCCCATGATCGCCTACCGCCGACTGAGTTCGCGTCCTTGAATCATTGACATAACGCACCGTTTAAACCGATGTTGATCCATGCGTCCCAAAACCCATGCGACAGGCGCATGAATGCTGGAAGCACGTCTAGGACGGATCGTCTAAAAAGGCCTTAAGAATCCAGTTTAGACGAAAATGTCAAGACTGGAAACATTATTGGGGGTGTCACCCTCCCCTTCTAAACCCCCATTAGCGACACCCCTGGCCACAGGCATTGCGTGAATGGCCGATTACACAGATTAACCTTAACATACACATTGTAGACAATGGAGCTTTTTTTCTTCAGACTTGTCACGAGTACAAGCCAGGTGGAGATATTTCCCTTATACGCTTACATAATATACTAATTACGGGATGGCATTTTCGATCACTTAATTCAACTACTTATCACACAATTATGATATAAGGCTACGGTGGCGAAATAGTTCATGATACCTGCTGGGCTAATGCATGATGTCAACGAATGATACATCAAGTCGATCATTAACATTTTTCAGAAGGAAATAGAAACATCTTTCTGAAAAGAAATATAGGTAATGTAGGGTGTTGCATAATTACACAATGAAAGCAATATATACGTCACATAAAAATACAATGAAAAGGAGTAATATTACAATATTAAAACATGAAGAGATTGGGAACAGAATTTAGGCATTGTGGTATAACAAAAAGTATCCTAAAATCCTATTGAAAATTTTGGGCCGTTCACTTTTATGTTGTCTAAAAATAAATACATCGTGTAAAATGAGATGATAGATAATGAATCAAATATTGAATAAAAAGATCTGTTTAAATTTTCGGTGTTAACTCTTTACCAAAAACGTGGCCAGTAAACAACAGTTCCGAACAACATTCTTGAATAACTGAAAAGTTTAATTTTTCGCTTTCAAAAGATAGAGGTCGTAGGAGAGCCTTGAACGATTACATCACTACAAGTCTGTAAAGGTGGTAGAAGACTATAGTATTGTGTGACTACAGTGGAACTGTACTACTATAGTAGAACTTGATCATTGCACAGCTGACGATGATTATTTATAAGTCAGCAGTAGTGTTCTTAGACCTATAAAGGTGTGTGTGTGGGGGGGGGGGGGGGGGGTGGTCTAGAAACCAGAAACCGATCAGGTGCCTGGAGCCATAACTATCTTCGAATAGATATCCCCCAATAGATATACCTCTTTTGTGAATCCCAAGAGGAAACCCCTTTTTGGAAAACGTCTGTGGGTTTTTTTCCTAGATGAGCACAAAAATCGTAAAAGGAGTCACTCGTTCGAGTAGTTACTCGATAGGTTATTTGCTCGATAAGATTCGAGGTGTTCGAGCAATCGGAGATAGGTAGCAAGCCTGTTGTAATGCTACAAGTCAGTAGTAACCATACAAGGTTGTAAGGGGGTTAGAAGACTACAATATTGGGTGACAACAGTGGAAATTGATCATAGGATAGGTGAATATGACTATGGATAAGTCAGCAGTAGTATTCTTAGACCTATGAGTGTCTGGCTGGTTGGGAAACCATAGATATCCCCCACAGATAGCCTTCTTACGTAATTCCACTAGGAGAATCCCTTTTTGAAAAACGTCTTTGGATATGGAACCCGTTTTTTCCGAGAAGGGGATAAGAATCGTATGTGATCGATGGCTTATTTGCTAGATTAGGTTCGAGTCGTTTGAGCAATGCTTGTTCAAATCACATCTCGATAGCTTATTTCCTGGATAAGATTCGGTTCGTTCAATCACGCAGACGGTTCACGAGTGTTAGTAGTAGTAGAAGCCAAGTAGGATAGTGGTATAAATTGAGACTGGTAACGTTAGGTACTGAGAGTCATAGTGCCACAATTAAATAGTAATGGCACAAGGCTGTAAAGGTGATAGAACACTATAGTAATGGTGAATACAACAGAGGCCAATCATAAGATAGACAGCTGAAGTTGTGGTAGAAACTGATGGTAAGACTACCACGAGCTCTATATGAGTTGGGAATCTTACTTATGGAATTCCACTCATGAAATCCCTTTTACGGAATTCATATGGAATCCCCTTTTGGGAAACGCCTGTGGTTATAGACTCTCTTTTTTCTGAGATGAGCATGACAGTCCTAATAGGAGTTACTCCTCATTCGAGTAATTACTCGATAGCTTATTTGCGCGATAAGATTCGAGTCGTTCGAGCAATGTCTGTTACAGTCACTACTCGATAGCCTATTTGCTGGATAAGATTCCAGCAATTTGAGTAATGCATGTTCCTGCTCGAGTATCTTTCGGGTTTAAGAATCATATAGTGCTTCGTCATACACAAGGCAGATAATTCTGTATAGGCAGGTACAGATTATGGGAAATGAAGCGGTCTGATCGTTGGAAAGTAACGGGTGGCATCAGAGGCCTAGTTATACTGATAGTACAGTCGGAATAGCGTATGTAATATGTAGAAAACGCCGATTTGGTGGAAATCCGAACTAGTAAAAGTACTCTTATACAATTAAACATACCTTATAGCAGTACCTGCTTCTCTTATAAGGAGGATACTGGGGGAATACGAACCAAATACATAGGCAGAAAACGCGGATTTAGTGAGAAATCCGAGCCGAATAATTAGTTGTCAGGTTGTTTGGAGTAATTCTAGGAGGTAACCGAGGATTTTCTGTAATTAAATTCTTATCTAAAGGAACGCTGCATTTATTGGACTAAATAAGATGATTCAGGGAGATTTCGAACTAAATAGAGTGATTTTGAGTGTTTTTGTGATTTGGGGAAATTGTCGGGTCTATTTGGGTATTAAGATTTACTCTTACACAAAGGAACGCTCCTATTAATGGGAAAAAAGGAGGATTCTAGGGGGGGGGGGGGGTCCGTACCCATTTCGGTAGTTTTGGAGGGTGGTTTTTGGTGATATGGGGCGATAGTCTGCCCTTTCGGATAATTCTACAAAGTAACAGAGGATTGGGGGAAAGCCCTGAGCCTGCAAACCACTCCTATTCAATCGAACGCACCCTCAGAACCTACCCCCGCTCCATTAGAAACCTTTGGGGTCACATAGCAACCACGTGCTACCATAGAAGCCAAGATGGCAGCTTCCAGTAAACAAAATGGACGACGGAAACACGTGTCATCTTAAACTCGCGCTAAGCACGCATGCGCACTAAGACCACTTATCACGATGGGGATGACGTTGTAACATGGCCGCACATGCGGGATACTATGGCAACAGAACATGGCGTAACTAGGTCACGTGACTATGACGTAACTTCCGGGGTTCCCATTAAAAGGAGTTCATTCCAATTATGGGTTATAAGCAATGTTTTGGAAGGAACAGTTATTTATTTATTTGCCGGTGTTTTTCATCTATGGCATGTGATTTGTGGATTATCGTTAAAACACGCGTGGACAAGAAGCTGCATTCTGTGAGAAAGTATAAAAAAAGGAGAAGCAACATTTTAGCCAATAATTCAACCCAGGTGTCTACTGCCAGAAACATTGATTGTGCTTTCCCGCTTCTCCAATGAATTTGAAAGCACGTCCACGTGCGGACACTCCGCTCCGTGGGAGTTTTAATTATAGCCTACTATCTACCTTCCCTACACATGGCTTCTGTACGTTTTTTGCCTTGCACGGAATTTACGTTATATAAGTTTCCCTCCATCAGACTGGAGGCTGACTATAGTTACGAATGTTACTGATGTGTTCACCCCCCCCCCCCCCCCCCTCCTTCGCCCAGCCTTCACATGTGCATAGTAGTACAACACATTTTGAACGTGCAGAAGCCGTCTGTTCGAAAGGGTAAAAACCTAATCCAAACATGAATGGCCTTTCTGCATCCCCATTGTTATTGGGGTTTAAGGGTACTTTCAACAGCCAGGGTTACTTCATGTCGGATAGTTTTATGGGTGGAGGGAACCATCGAACAGCGGTGAGCAACTGTCAGACTTCCCAGCGTACTAACTCCGCACAAACAGGCTTAGCAGGCATTGAAGCTCAGAGCATAGTCGAGGTGCAGTACGCCTTATTACACAACGCTACCGTACCCGCACGAAGGAATCGAGATTAAATGTCTTACCCAAGGACACAACGCCGGTTTAAAGTCCAATGTTCTAACACTGTGTTTGGAAATTTGACACAGTTTGATGCATGTAATTTGAGCCCTGACGTCAAACAAAGACAATACGTGAACTCACTGAACTGACCCCGATGCTCAAGCTGTAATATGAATGCACTGATTACAATTTTGACACAAGGATTCGATTTGGCTTGGGTGTAGTCTTATAATCTCCCCTTATAATTGATATAATTTGTATTTAGCTGTATACAAACTCATACATTACATCGCATTAATTGTATAAAAGTTGCAATGAGATAACATAAAATGTACACAGCAGGGAGTTGGCATAGCCAGATTGGCTGTCTACCTGCTATCCCCCGGAAAAAGGATAAAGATTACCTGCTTTGCATGTTCTTCTCGAATTTATGTTTGCTTGATCTTGAAAAAATGTTAATAATTCCAATTTCGAGTCGCCCAAGGAATGTATTTAATTAAATGGTAATCTTTATCCTTTGTGAAGTATACACAGTGCAAGTAGAGAAGTTATCTCTGTAACTGCCTTTGCTGGTAGTCCGTGTGTTTGAAGGACAGCTTGCATATAGGTTTGATACATACTGTGTCATCCGAAGTACATGAATGGCGGATTAAATCATCAGAACATTCGCGGGGGCTGGATTCACACTGAAGAAATAACTAGCATCTGTGAAGAAAGTATGAGTGCAAGAAAAAATAAAAAAAAATCTAGCAGACTCCGTGCGGAAACTCAATAACCTCACTTCAGTCGCGTTAGGTAAAGTGTTGTACCCCCACCCGCAACAAGTTGAAGACAGTTGTACTTTTGCTTTGCACGTTCTACTCAAATTTGTTTTCTTCTTTCCATTCACAGCTGATTATGCCCAGGGGTGCCGCAAGCACTTCAGGGCATGGGGAGGAGTAGACCCCGGGAAAAGGGCTTTTACCTGCACTAGCAGCCCCGCCATGACATGCCGAAGCATGCATGTCTCGAAGGCCGAAAGCCCGCGATGGGGGAGTTTGAGAGGAGGTGCCCTCTCCCATCGGAAGGGTTTGGGAGAGTTTGAGAGGAGGTGCCCCTCCAATCGGGAGGGGACACCTCCTGTCAAACTCTCCAAACTCCCCCATTGAATTCTGAAAGCTCCCAGAACGGATTTGGGGTGTATTTTAGCTTTACTTAGAGAATAAATCATTGACAAAATTCAGTGACGAACCTGGGAAGGGCATTGTCTACCCCCTCTCGCCTCCAAGGAGCGCAAGTGTTCCCTCTGCCCCCGTGCTTGCGGCGACCCCGATTATGCTACACATTGGGTCGGCTTGACGAGTTCCCACCAATGACAGGTCATAAGCTACAGTTTGAAAGAAAAAAATAATAAAAATATATTAGGAGTTGAAGGGCGATTCTTGTTCGAATGATCAGGTGCAGCCGCAAGAGAGTGTCAAGAAAGTCAACATTAGCCTCCCAACTAGTAACATTCTTCTGTGATTAACCCGTTGAAAAGAGAGGCCGCGCTTCTGGTCCATGAACATGATACGCCATAATTGCACTAAGTTGGATGGATGCTAAGTGAATGTGTGGGGTACACCAATCAGTATTTTGATAGTCCCGACGACTCATCAGATCCGAATCGTCCATTGGCGAATAGTTTCGTGGTGAACAATGACGACAGGGTTGTCTTGCGTCCGCTGTTTTCGAAGGTCAGATCACAGACCAATTTGTTACGACCACGCACCTTTATATCCGAGAACATCTGACAATACACTGACGAACTGGTTTTAGCAATTTCCCTAAAAATCCTCCTTTCTGCTCTCTTTTTTCACTGATTGTTGTACCCCAGAATGTTTCCGGTTCATTTGGTGATAATGTCCCAATTTCGATTTTTCAGAACAGTTGATCCCATTCAGTCCCTGGTAAAGGGACGTTGGAGAAGCGGCAGAGTTCGAGTACCCATTAATAGTAAATTGCATTAGAAAGTTATAGTGGCCCGGACCGGGGTTATCAAAGTTTCTAAAATGAATGCACACGTTCACAAAAAAACGTTCTGTTAAGGAGATCAATTGGCGTGATAAAGTATTAAAAAAAACTGACGCAACTGGCACTGAACCTCGTGTCAAACAAAATTGGCCAATAAGAACCGCCGGTATGTAACTGTTTTAATCTGTAAAAACAGATTAGTAATCTGTAAATACAGATTAGTAATCTGTAAAAACAGATTAGTAATCCGTGGAAATTTACAATGATGTAGCGGTTATACGCTGCGTAATAATCTTACTATTTATTCATACAGATTTCAGTCTCAGTTACTCCCAGTGCCGTTTAACCTCGTGTGCAGAGAAATACCCTTTATGCATGTTCGGGACAGCACCAAATTGTTTCATGCTTGTTTTCTTGAGGCATGTCGAGTGTCAAGGTGATAGCTTGAATTTTCGATTTTGACGCATATAAGAGTATATATCTTTGATAATTTTTCTCGTTCGGGCCAAAAGGTATAAGAATGTGCGTTTATATGACGGACCCCAAAAACCGATTTGTCATATGAACAGATAAGCAATAATCCAAGCACTGCTAATTAAGCATGGAATTTTATTCCATTACCTCGTTTGTGTTTAACGATATAATGAGATATGTGGTAAGAGATTAAACGGAGTGGAAGCCATTGCTCCCCTGTAGTCATTATCTGTGTAATTATGGCAAGTTAATAGGTAATTGTGGTGAAAACAGTACATCGCACATGTTCTGGACACACACCCATATTACGCATCTAGCCTGTTACAGAAATGTCAGGGCAGGCCGAAATGCGAGTCTTTCAAAGAAACTTTAAAGCGAATATTAAATTAAGATAGATCTAAGCAGTCGAGTTCAAGAGAAACAATTAAACTGAGAATTGATGTTCTGTCTATCGAAATAAAAGTCGGGGGGGTTTCTCGAAAAAAATCTTTCCAGTCTGAAGGTGCTTAAGATTGTCGGTCGTTGCGAGTAGATGGGGATGTCCCATGCTATAGGTTAGGGGAGGTGCCGCATCGGTGCGAAAGTATAGACAGGTTGTGATGTTGGGGAGCCACAGAGCTCATATTTAGAATAGGAGCAGTCGCGGGCCAAGTCGGTGGCCATATATGAGAATAAGATCAGAAACACGAAGTACAAGCTCAGGGAGCTATTCGCATTTAGGTAAACGGCATTTCTTGTTGTAGAAGACAAGCCATACGTAGGGAGAGTATACTTGTCTGTATGAACATTATTCTGAGATAAACGTAGGGAACCCAATTGGGTTCATATTCACTCAACCCATATGATTTCGGTTAATCTTCATCCCAACCGATATGGATATTTTATACTCTCACTAAAACTGAAACTGACCTAAACTGGAAGGAGAATAAAGCAGACGCAGACGATAAAATGGTGTTTCTTAGTTGCCTTTTCGTTGAAACATAAAAAGTAGTTTCAACATTGGTTTGTCTTCAAGGTGTGTGTGGGGGAGGGAGGGGGGGGGGGGCTAAAGTGAGCCGATTGATGGATAACTCGCATCAAGAATCAGATCTGGTGTTATCAGTTTACAGCACCACCCCTCTCAATTACAAGAAAATAATTTCCACCTCCTTGAACTTTCAATGAAATTTGGAAAATACAATTTTGAAAAAGGCAAGGAATTAATTCTGAAAATAAGATGCCATCTAGGAACACAAAGTAAGCCATTTGAACACTTATAACAAGCTGTTTGAAACTCGGGACTATTTTGGAAAACAAAAGTCCACTTTTGATAGCTACTATCCATATCATGAGTTAGTGCGGGTGCTGATATAAAGTCTGAAGATTAATTTCCAAAAGCTGCAGCTAGGAAGGTGGAGTTAGCGATTCTTAGCACGACGGCTATCCAAAATAGCCATATTCATTACCGAAGTATATGACAGTAATTCGATCCGAGCCTAGACTCTTCTGCATTAAGAAGCTGAGCGGCAGACAGGTTTGGTAGCACAGGACAACCCACGCGGAAATGGGTATCAATAGCCTGGATAAGCTCAAAAACAGTTACCAAGGAACAGGTCAGCCAAAGATGTATCCAAAGATAACACGCGAAACACTAAATTAGGAGGAAGATAATCCAGTTGGAGGACTTAACTCCAGAGATGACTCTGAAAGACAAGTCTCAAAGACTGTGAAGATACCTAAGTTATACAAGAAATAGCTTAGTCAATAGGCCCCTGCATGGGGTATATCTCATGCTGTATTGGCTGACATTTTTAGCTCAACTTAACAAATTGCGCATTAGGGTGCCTGTTAGTCTTCTAGTCTTTTAGTCTGTCCACAATTTGTCCAGCACGAGAAATAGCATGTAGTTCTTTCCCCACCACTACCAAACTTCATATGCATGTTCGGCCTAAATGAGAATGTCCCATTATGGTCAGGGTCGGCCGCTCACAATGGCCGTCACAGCAGCCATCGTGGATTCCTTCAGCACAGGCTACATGTCGCTTTTTATACCATGATTACCTATTCTGCTATATATGAAAAACCTATGACGGTCATGATTAGCCATTGTGCATAAGTATGTGACCTTAAAACACCAATAAATAAATAAATAAATAGAAAACCTATGACACAAACTTTAGCTTTATACACCAACCGTGGTGAACACGCCAGCAATGGGATTTCAGTAGTTAAAATTTACACCTACAGTGGAACTACATCAAAGTTGACCTTTGATGACGTCGATCTGAATGCGAGCTCTAAATTTATCGCACGTCGCCTCGCGAAGAGTGAAATGAAAGTGGCAATTATTTATTACGTCGTTAAACGAGTTTACCCCATAAAACACCCGAAATTAACAAACATTTATTGTCTCATGTTAATAAAGCATCCATAACTCGAAATAATATGTTATTATGTTATTAAAATGAAAAAAAAAACTGTTTTTTTCTATTTCGTTTCGGTGATAAAATTGACATCGGAAGTACCACCCACCGATACTCATGTAAACAAAAACAAATTCACGCATATGTACACGGCTGCTGCTCAGTAAAATCGAGAAAAAAATAATAGCGACTCTTAATAATCTGACGATCAAGGTATAAATAAAATATACACAAAGTAGCTTGGTGTACCAAATGTTCACCACGAGTGGTGAAGTGGTGTTAATCGCGCACCGAAGACTCGTGATTAACACCACTTCACCACTCGCGGTGAACATTTGGAACACCAAGCTACTATGGGTATATTCTATATATACATCAATTTTTGTTTTCTTAATTCGACACGGTGACTTAGTATGATAAGTAGATAAGACCGTCCTATTTTGTCAATGTTAACCCTTCTTGTGCTGAGTTAGTGAGTTGGGGAGTCTTATAGTTACTCGCCGCTGCTCGGAGGTTCTCTCCGGGTACTCCGGCTTTCCTCCATCCATAAAACTGTCCAACACGACGTGACCATGGTTGTCGAAAGTGTCGTTAAACCCCAATACAAAAAAAACACTAAAAAACCCGAAAGGTGATCGGTTGGATCCTGACCAGAGTTAACCGTGTTTTGCCCTTGAGCAAGACACTTCATCCCGATTACCCACGTGGGGGAGGGGGTGGGGCCGCTCGATGGCAGTGTGTACTGAGGCGTACTGCACATCGGTGATGTACTTGCCTTCAACTATTGCTAATTCGGTTTTTGTCAGGTTAGTAAGTTGGAAAGTCTGACAGTTGCCTGCCACTGCGAGGTGGCCCTCTGCTGGCACTCTGGCTTCCCCATCCGTAAAACGGTCGGACACGATATGACCTCGGCTGTCGAAAGTGTCCTTAAAAGCCAATAAACAAACATATAGCTCACTGAGGAGGGGGAATGTCTGAGATAACCTCTTCACGTGCACTTTCCTTGAATGAATCAAGGCAGCATCTGCGATGCTTTAGCAATGCACTCAAGGAACGATATAATATACAGAAACGTAAGACCCGCACACAATTAAATTTATTCATTGGATAAGTAGATGCTTTTGCATTGCAGATGGCGCCTTGATGCACCCAAGGGGCGATATTATATACAGAAACGTTAGACCAGCACACAATTAAATTTATTCATTCGATGAGTCGATGCTTTAGCATTGCAGATGGCGCCTTGGTATACCAAAGGGGCAATATAATATACAGGGACGAAGGCCAGCACACAATTAAATTTATTCATTCGATGAGACGATGCTTTAGCTTTGCAGATGGCGCCTTGACGCATTCAAGTTGCGATATTGTATACAGAAACGTAAGACCCGCACACAATTAAATTTATTCATTCGATGAGTCGATGCTTTAGCATTGCAGATGGCGTTTTGATGTGCCCAAGATGCGATATAATATACAGGGATGGAAGGACAGCACACAATTAAATTTATTCATTCGATGAGTTGATGCTTCAGCATTGCAGATGGCGCCTTGATGCACCCAAGGGGCGATATAATATACAGAAACGTAAGACCCGCACACAATTAAATTTATTCCTTTGATAAGTCGATGTTTTTGCATTGCAGATGGCGCGTTGATGCAACCAAGGGGCGATATTATATACAGAAACCTAAGACCAGCACATAATTAAATCTATTCATTCGATGAGTCGATACTTTTGTTGAAGATGCTGTTAATAAAACAAACAAAACTTTTACTGATCCCTAATAGCAGACAGCAGTTAAAAAATTCTTGCATAACTAAAAAAATTCAGTTTTTACTCGAAGAACACAGTGTATGGCCCTAGATTGGAATGATCTCATTCCAATTAGAGGCTATAAGGTATATTTTGAGTCAAGAAAAATTAAAAAAACAAAAACAAACAAAAGAACAGAAAAGCTACTTTTGTAAGCAGTGCAGGTCATTATGTTGGGCAAGGGTTAACTGATTCTCAGCTCTTGAAACGTACGATCGAAGCCGTTAATAACACTTTACCCAACGCATACGATTTCAAAATTTATTATTTTAAATATCATTTTTAAATTTTTTTCAAAACCTTTCAACAAAGCCATATCATGTGACCCCTCTTTGGAACAAGCTCGACGAGCTCGATCCAAAGAGGGGTCACATGATATGGTTTTGTTGAAATTTTTCGAAAAAGAATATTTTTCAGCTGCTGAATTTGCATATTACGCGGGCGGATGCGGGCGATTCGTTGGGTAAAGAGTTAAACGTGTGTAGGATAGGGGTGGTCGAGAGCGTGATGGCTCAATGGTTACGGCATTGGACTTCAAACCGAAAGGTTCACGGTTCGATCCACATCAGGGGTAACTGCGTTGTGTCCTATGGCAAAGCGCTTAATCACAATTGCTGACGAGGAACACAATGTGCTGGAGGTAAATGGTGCACTTGTCTTCAACCAATGCTAAACCTGCTTGTGTGGGGTTAGTACTTTAGGGAGTCTGGCAGTTGCAAGCTGCCCCTCGAGGGCTCTCGTCGAGTACCCCGGTTTCCTCCAACCGTAAAACGGTCCGACAGGATGTGACCTGACTGTCGAAAATGTCGGTAAACCCCAACAAAAGGTATGGCAGATAAATATACATACCTTTAAAGAAACTGGCAACGTTCTTTTGTGTCCAGCAGCAAAGGTATGAATACATGGCTTGGAAAATTCTCTCAACCATCTCTCAGTCTGAATGCTAGAAACCCTGCGAAGGTAAAATGCATTGGCCAGATATAAATAGACTCATTGATAATACACACCTGGAACTTAATTAAGCGCCCCCTGAAATGTTTCGTGACAGTGAAGTTGCTGTTACTGATTATTATGTTTTAATGATTGCTATGTCTTGCAGAACATTTCATCTCGTCAAACATGATGTTTCTGGTTGATAGCGTACCCCAAACACATCCCCTCGTCCACGTGGGGCATGCTACCTACGAATGTCACAAAAAGTATCATCCACATGCAATGTCTGGATATAAAACAAGAAAATGTGTCACTTCTTCTGTCAGTAAATCTTGACATGGCAAGGAGGAGACTTTCAGAGGCACTAAGATGGCAAATCGCTGGCATGTATGCAACAGGCATGCCATTCAAAGCTATTGGAAGGCAAATTGGCTATAGTCATTCTGGCATCAGCAGACTTGCCCGAACAAATCAACAAACCAACGATGTTAAGGAGTGCCCAAGGCCTGGACAACCCCAAAAGACCTTTCCGCGGGAAGATCGGAGTTTGGCACGCTTCGATAGGCGTGAACCCTTTGCTTCAAGTGGAGTTTTGAAACTCCTTTGCCCCCCCCCCCCCCCAACAGGCGTTTGTGCAACAAAACTGTCCGAATCCATCTCAAAGCACTGGGTATGAGGTCCAGAAGGGTCATCAAGCGTCCAGCTCTGTCCGATCAGCATCGGAGACGACGTTTGGAGTGGTGTGTGGCACGACAACATTGGAATCTCAGGACATGGGGGAGAGTCCATTGGTCTGACGAGAGTAGGTTCCTGCTTCACGTCACAGATGGTCGCATGAGAGTGAGGAGGCATAGAAATACTGCTTCCGTGCCCAGGAACATCAGACCTACTGTTCCTTATAGTAGGGAGCGCGGTGGCTCAGTGGTAGACTGTTGGACGTTTATGCTGAAGGTCCCGAGTTCGATCCCCGTCCGCGACGACCCGCGTTGTGTCCTTGGGCAAGGCACTTTATCCCGGTTGCCTACATGGGGGCACGATATGGTGACTGACCTTGGGAATCTCAATGGTCATCAGTACATCCGGGACATTCCCAATCCGGTTGTCGTGTCTCATTTTGACAACCACCCATTTGCTACTCGCACTGTATTCGTGGACGACAATGCAAGGCCACATCGTTCCCATGCTGTGGAGGCATTCCTTCAGAACAACGCTATTACAACACTACCTTGGCCTGCAATGAACCCCGATTTGAATCCCTTAGAACACATCTGGGACTTTCTTGGACGTCATGTGTAAGGAAGGGATCCGCCTGTACAGAAGTTGGCCGATTTGGAAGCTGCATTGCATGAGGAGTGACAGCAATTGCCCCTGGGCCGTATCAGAAGGTTCATTGGTAGCATTAGGAGGAGGATTAAGGCTGTCACCCGGGCACGTGGTGGATACACTCGCTACTGACTTCCGGCACTACTATTGTGTTCAGGAGATCACAAGATAGATTTTTTGTGAGTAATTACCGGCATTGTTTCATCATGGACCGTTACAGCATCATACTTGTCGAGAGAACACTTTTCCATCAAAAACATTAGTGACAGGTATATGTAATTAGCGCCATTAAAATACTGCATATTTTGATCATTGTGTTGTCTTTCATTTGTCAATAGACCATTCTTTCCTCAAACAATCACTTTTGGCCATCTTAAAGACAGCATGAAAGAAATGACAGTTTCTATTAACACCACTGCGAAAAAAACAGGGGGTGCTTAATTAAGTTCCAGGTGTATATATTATAGGAATCCCGGTATACTGACATTTACATGCTTTGAATTTTTTAAACTTTTTGTGGTAATAATTGTGTAGCATGTCTGGGTGGAAGTTCAAACAGCGAAGAAGACACTATATGCTGTGGTAATTGGGTGACACGAACGAGAGGGTTTGTATGCTTATCGGGGAAATTGGGAGAAAGGTGGTACAGGATATCATCAAACTGTTCGTTTCTAGATGTTGGGAGAAGGGAAGGGGCATTGGAGGGTGTTGTATGGGAACACAGGGGTGATCAGGGCCTTCTCGCCTGAGTACCACGACAATTCAGCAACCGGACGAAGTGTTATTATTATTGCTCTGCCAAGTTGTCAACTACTGGAATGGCATTGGCTTGGAGTGTCACACACCGTTTGCATGTACAACGAAATTCACGTAAAATCGGAAACGGAGGGTTGCATCCCAAACTTCTCTCCTTTTGCGAGCACGGTATACTTTCAAAACAGTTGACGAACCGGAAAATCATAAACTATAGGTTTGTGTCTGCATTGTGTCGTTCGTTCTATCTTCCGTCTGATTTTAAGATAAATTTAAACTAAGGACATTAAAGAACATGTTACTTTTACAATTTACAACATTGTTGAAAGTATTTGGGAAATAAAAACAATTTCCGTGAACTGAGTGTTTGAAAAATAAGTAGAATCATCGTGGAGATGTTTAACTTGGGGTTTATGTGAGATAACATGGTACTGTGCGTTGGTGACTGTTTTTCGACATGTTGTCGAAGGATATATAAAAGATAAAAAATCAACCTTTATGTTGAATGATATTGAAAAACGAACTGAAGCACCCAGAGGCACAATTGAGATACATGGCTAAAGTACATTTGAGTCGGGAGCCAAAATGAATTCCAGAATTCCAGTTCCAATTTAGTAATTTTTATGAGTTCGTTAAAACATGTTTCTGTTTCTTTGTCACCTGTTTTCGAGCGCAAACATGGGTCGATCAAGATACGGGAATAACAAGTTTTGCTTACTTAGAATATGTGTTGGCACCCAACAGAACCACAAACACTTGAACTCTCATGCTTTTTGCTCTTTTAAAATGGTCAGGTAACCAAATCTTGAAAACATGAGTTATGCTTGTAAAACACACGCCATGTAATGACCACACGATGAAATGTTTTGAAATCGTTAGTTAACATATATCTTAACCACGCAATTCTCCCAAAACATTACGAAAAACAGGAATTTCCATCAGAAAACAATTCATTTTGTACGCAATTTTGTATTAGGTAACATTTTATTTCATGATTACTTCAGCGACTTCATGTTGCGATTTTTGAACGATTATGTGTTTCCACGTGTAGGCTTGTGGGTTGTCCAGGAACGGTATCACACCTGACATAAAAATATGAACGAAGCAACATGACGCTTCCTTGAACAAAACCCAAACAATTGGATTTCTCTGGTGTTCTAGCCTTCTTGGATATCCGATGCAGTTTTCAGGAGTTGCCAGAACTCGCTTCTACCAGTTTGGCTGTAGATATTATAAGCTATTGTGATGAATTGACGATGGCATGTCGAGGTTGAACATACGTCCAGAGCCGTGAACTTCAGACCATGTTATCATCAGTTCCCCACAATAAAGTATATGTTGCCAATAAAACCCTTTCCATAGCCCAAATCTTGGACTTATTACAAAAAAAAAAACACCAGAAACAAGGGAGATTGCACAGAATGTTCAAGAAATACAGCAAACAAAAAAAGAATGTTTTGTGTGATTAGAATGACATAAATAATTCTATTTTTTGACAATCATGTCTATTAACCCTTGGAATCAGAGATGCCCTTTTCCGTGCCAGGAACATGATACATCATAATTTCCTTACGTGGGATGGCCGCTAAATTAATGTGTGGAGTAGACCAATCAATATTTTCAACGTGCAGCCACAAGGCTACACGTTGGAAATATTAATTGTCCTATCCTCAAATAATGAATATCGGCTCTTCGAACTGATTCCATTGAACTGACATGGAAGATACAACCAGGGTTCAAAGGGTTAGAATTACATTACGCAACTGGGGAATGTTTTCTCTGTTCCAAGAACTTGAGGATCATATTTCAGATGATTTTACATATGATGGAACTTTGTTCTTCGTCAGGAATACAATTTTTCGTAAGCAGTCATATTCAGAAAACCTGGTTATTTAGACTCAATCTTTTCATATAAGTGATCTCTGAGTTACATGTATTTTCAACATTCGATGACAAAATGATTCTCCTTCTTTGCATCGCCAACCCAACAAGCACGGCATATCTTCACATCCAACGAGAAAGGCGGTTGTCATGTCTACCCTTTTCAATCGCGAGTTTGTGATTACTAATGCGTAGACGCGTGAGCATCATCTTAGCAACGGTGGATATTGTGTTTCCCAAGTACTCTTTGAAACTGAACAAGGTTTTCAATTTAAATTCTAGATATGATCTCAACTTATGTCTCCCCATTTTTATCATTGTTAAAAATGTCGGTGAGAAACTTAAAATACTGTTCCCTTTCAAAGTGTTCATGAATTTTTCCAATATCATAAGAACTTTGACTTTTCGTTTGATAACTGGGAGTAGATGTTTCAGTGATCTCACAAAAAACAAAGAAAACAGACACTGAAGCACGAGTGAGTGCGAAAATTGTTAAAATTCAATTGCAGCTACACTCAGTAGTTTCGAGAGAGGGGCTTTGGATAATTTCCCTACATATTTAACTTTGACCTCATAGAATCCTAGGTCAAAAAGAATCAGTGCAATTGGCTAATGGTTGGCCGTACCTACGCGTGCGGTAAGGCCAGTGCTTCGGACACTATAAGCATCACCGCGCCCAACTGTAAAAAATGTAATTGAGCCACCTAACTCCTGCTGTAATTGTGGAGTGGGGACGCAGTTAGAGAGTCGTCTTGTAAACCCTGTAGCGCGGACCGAGTACAGTATATGAAGCGTTGGGCACGATTACAATTTGCCGCTCAACTGAAGCAGGTCCAAACTCAAATTAAAGTAATGTCTCTCAATGGGTATACTTCCCAATGTAAGGTTCCTGCCAACGAACAATAAGGCGGAATGATGAACAACACCAAAGGAGAGTTTGAATTGACGTTGCAGCTGCGGTTCTCTCCACCTCGAGTGATGGGGGGGGGGGGGGGCGGGGGGGGTCGACGCTTTCGATATCCAGCTCACTGATGGAATTAAAGCAAGGGTAAACCATATGGCTCTAAACACCGGAATGACAGATGAGAGGGAGACACAGTTCGACAGACAACTACCTGATGAGGAATACGTCCTGAAAATCAAGTTCTTGATCTTGGCTTTGTCTCAGTGTTTCAAGGGTTAAGTGTGGTGGACGACACGCAAATGAAGAGGTTACCATCCTTTTCCACGGGAATAATGTTAAGGTTACTTCGAATGGCGTTGAACACAAAATGACGGATGCCAGGGTTCTGATTAACGGCGTCAATACCATTCAACTCGGACTAATAACGTTTAAGCGTTTACGGTATACTCACTTACAATTGGCTAATAATTATTTAGAGGAACTTCTACCAGGCTTATAATGTAAGTTACAAATAAATGGGTTTGTATCCAAAGCTGCATGATGAGGGAAATAGTTACCGCCTCTGGGAAGTCGGCGATAAAAAAAAGTACGTCTAACGGCTGAACGTGACCCCAGGCGCTCTCTCAGAAAGAAGTATGGGCGATGGCACCGAAATGTCTCTAACCGCGGATACTCTAAGGCTTTGAGTCTGCGTAGTTGGATCGTTATCTAATCTAGTCGCGACGTCTATAGTTCTAGTGTTAGATATTACAACTGGAGCAAAAGCTCTTGTAGTAACTTTGGAAAATTCATTAGCCGCCATCTCGCGAAAAGGGCCAAGAAATACGCCACGATTTGCAGTTTGGTAAACGCGTAACTTTCCACCAAAGCCGCGCTCTATTCTAAATCCCTGAAAGACAACAGATTACTGAAGAAGAAGTCTACAAATCATTTTAGCCGAAGACATAAAATTCAGGTAATTAATGAGCGGGAAACACAAAAAAGAGTTGCAAAAACAAACATTCGATCCCCGTTTAAAAAAGGAAACGAGCTTGAGGGCGGGATCTGCCGCGGTCATCTACACCACTAAGGGGGGGGGGGGGGCATTGATGTGGGTTAAAGGGAGATACAAAAGCTCACACTGAGTACCTAGGTGCCACCGATTCTGGTCGTATCGTTGCAATATGACGGACAGAGCTGAAAGTGGAAGAGGCATAGGCTACAAGCGCGCCCATTCCTAGGTAGGAATTAATGAGTGAATAGACAAATACCAAAAAATAGTATCTCTCTCTCTCTCTCTCTCTCTCTCTCTCTCTCTCTCTCTCTCTCTCTCCTCTCTCTCTCTCTCTCTCTCTCTCTCTCTCTCTCTCTCTCTTCGTCGACTATCGTTGTTTGGGCATGTTCACTGCATTTCGATGTTCTGGGGACATTTCATCATCCGTATTGTGTGGTCATCTCAGTTTTCGGAGAAGCCCCCAGAGGTGTATCCTTATTGTAAAGGTCTTACATTTGATTCCAGTTGTGCCTCTACGTATTGTGAGTGAGGTATTGTTTTTGAATCAATTTGGACATGCATTGATTCAAATTTGCCTCCTCACCGTATGCCTAATACGAAACTCTAACCGGCGTAGTAGGATCTGACATGTGCATTCACTGACTTTATAAACTGTTTTAATTTTGCTTTTATACGCAGAACCGAGTTGTGCATTTTCGATGAGGTGATAGTGTCGCTCCCATTGCGTTTGTACTATTTTTCGACGGACATTGATTCCCACTAAATCAAACACGGCTGCCGATGTGCGTTTAAGGGTTGAATTTGTATATGAAAATAGTTTTAAATCTTCGCCAATTAAGAAAAATACTTTTGGTATTACATAACAAGTAAAACAGAACTACTCGTTCGTTTCATACTCGATCGTCATAGCTGTGCGCTTTTCTTGACAGATTATGTTTTGCAAATATCCCGGCAAGCGTTCAAACCCAGTCAGATCAAGGATTACTCTGAACGGGTGAGCGCATTAAATATCTCTAATCGGCCGAAAAAAGAAGCCATCTTATTAGACTGTTTGTGATTCTGTCTGGTAAAAATGTTTTTTTCTTCCGCTTTATTCGCAATCCTTGGGATTATATGATGTTATGGATATAGTATTGTTGAGAATATTCTTTTATGCTATCGGTAACACCGTTGTGACAAATGAATTTCGCCTTGAACAAACCCTACAGACCGGTCGCTAATCTTTGAGGTGCCCAAACTTCATACCCCCATCGTCTTCTCCTTCAAGTATGAGGATCGTGCCACCACCTAGAACAGTCTTTTCGTCCATAATTTCATAATTTAGTAGACGCCTAGAGGCATGTTCCTCCATCTCGTAGCTTTACTAGACTCTAAATCTTAATACAAACGTCTCAGTTCGGCGCGGGGTTGCTTACACTGTTCGAATACACTGGCCTTAGTTTAATTTAACCCTTTACCTAACATGAAAAGCAGACGACACTTGCAAAAAAAATTCTTGAATAACTAATTTTTTTCATTTTTTGTCTCAAAAACATAGGTTATGACCCCTCGTTGGAACGAGCTCGACGAGCTCGTTCCAACGAGGGGTCATAACCTATGTTTTTGAGACAAAAAATGAAAAAAATAATGAAAATTAATTGGCGATTTTTGAGAATAGCGCTGGCCGGTTTTGGCCGTTACGTTGGGTAAAGGGTTAAACAATATTTATTACTGAGTGACAATTGTATACATCGCGCAAACAGATAAAAAGGAACAACTCATGAAATTAATGGTATACAATGTAACAGAACAACAGAATTCAAGAATAAATGTAAGGGATTCAACAATAAGCTATCAGCTTTTGGAAGTCGTCTCCCTTGTTGGATAGGCTATTTGATTGGAAAATAACATGAGGCATTTGCTGGACTAATATTGTTTAAACCAGTAGAAAAATAACAGGAAGAAGAAAGTAGAGATAGAACAAGAGAAGAAACAAAGAGAAGACAAAGATGAGGATGAAGTCAACTTGAATTAAAAAAAAGAAGAAAAAAAGAATTTCCTTAGTGATCTGAGTTAAGCAGACATGAATCGGGTTGGTAGGTGAGTAATGTACTTATTTAGTGACGCGAAAGCAATTAATAGCTGGTGTCGACTGATTCAAGCATTATACCTAGTCAGATGCACACATACCCATGCAGGTCATGTAATCAATGCAGCTAACTGAAACGTTTGCTAAGTACAATGAAATCCTGGACAACTTCAAATATAAAGCGGCTTTCTGCATTATCAAGTAATTCCGAACCAAATAGAAGAGTATTAGGATCAAGAGAAGATGGGAGTAATTCAACTGAAGTACTGCGCGCATGTTCATGTATTGAACAATGCAGCAAGAAATGCTCGACTGTCTCACATACACCACAGACACAGAGGGGGAAGGCGATAAATGGTTATTGTATAAATGTGCGTTAAAGTTGCTGCAGTTCAAACGTAACCTATAGTGGAAAATCTAACCAGCCCGCGATTTAGCTCCGCCGTAAAATGTCGGAGGTTGTAGATAGCCATCATTTAGGAAGGTCGTAAAATTACTCAGGGATGAATTTTCTCTTACAGATAATGGTAAGTTATTCCACTGACCAGTCGTATTTGGGATAAACGAAGATTAGTATAGTTGCGAGTTACAAAAAGGAACTCGATGATTATAGTCGGATCGTAGGTTACGACTTTGACTGGTTAACGAAACTGTCGGCGGAACTTTGTTAGCAATATATTGAGGCGTCAGATGATGGTACATTTTGAAGAATTGTTTCAATCTGTGTTTTCGACGTCTTTCTTCAAGAAAATCCTAGCGGGTTTCGGTATACAGGAGGGTCTTACTGGCACTTACAGCTGCACCGATAACAATCCTGGCCGCTGCGATCTGTATTTTCTCCAGATCAGCAGCCTTGGTCGCCGTACAATTGTCCGAAACCGTATTACCGTATTCCAGGAGGGGTCTCATAAAAGCAAAATAATTTTTTACAGCACATTACGATCAAGGATGAATTTGTGACTCCTCAGTCAATACGGGACCAGGCCTTGGAGCAGATATTGGCAACATGGTCATTCCATGTACAAGTATTGTTTGGAATCACACCTAGATGTTTATGGTTCTTAACTTCAGAAAGTTGTGTACAACCAAAGAATAATGGTGGATGTTGAAGGGGTGTAATACTACGTGACATAAGCATGGTCTCTGTCTTTTGGGGATTGAACTCAACCAACCAAGTTTTAGCCCAATGTTCAATTGTGGTTAAGTATTGATTGATTATAACTGCGGCTTGGTCTGGGTTTTCAACTACGAGATATAATGATGTGTCATCCGCAAAGAGTCGTATACTGCTTATTAAGTTTTCTGTAATGTCGTTAAAATATATAAGGAACAGAAGGGGACCAATGATCGACTCTTGAGGGACTCCAAAGTAAATGGGTTTCCAGGATGAAGTCTTAGAAGCTATAACAGCCCGCTGGGCCCTGTTGCAAAGGTAAGATTTTAGAAACGTAAGCAGGTCACCGGACACACCAATCTTCTCGAGCTTGTGAATGAGACCAGCGTGCCATAATTTGTCAAAGGCTTTACTTACGTCACAAAAAACTACCCTCCTCTTTACCTTCATCTAAGGCTCGGCAGAATTCATCATACAGATCAGTTAGTTGAAGTATGATCGAGTCACCGGGAATGAACCCTGACTGGAATTGACTCAACACATTGCTATCGATTAAGAATTTCCACAGCTGTTTGAAGACACTCTTCTCAAATATCTTACCAATACAACAGATAAGTGATATCGGACGATAGTTTGTGACAACATTTGAGGGGGATTTTTTGAGTACTGGCGACACATTAGCTTTCTTCCACTGGCCTTGCCGCACGAGTTCACTCTAAAATCGGGCGGGTTAAAAGTTAACCCAAATGGACTGGGTTGAGTGAATATGTCCCAAATGGGTTCATATTCACTCAACCCAGTTCATTTGGTTTGATTTTAACACAACTGATTTTAGAGTGTTGGTACGGCCAACTATTAAATACCCGCACTGCTTTGTACACTTCATCGTGAATACCTCAGGTATACCCTACGCGATGACATGTCTAATTAGGCACTAGAGTCCGGGAGTGATCCAAACCTTTGCTCTCTTTCTGCTTAAAATTTGGCTGAACAATGGCTGGGCGTGTTATCGGGTCGGGGTTCGGTCTAGGGCTGGTCTGGCGAATTTAGTTAGCTGCTGCATTCACCCTGCGTGTGCCCGCCCATTAGCTCTTGAAAAACAGGCTAGGGGTGTACAAAGTGTATACCCCCCCCCCGCCACCCCCACCCCCCACCCCCCAGTCGAAGATGAATGATAATATTCTCACGACAGTGTTTGAATAAGACAGTGTTCTTCACATTCAAATATTCAAAAAAACACTACCGATATCCTGCGTTCGTTAACCCTACACCTAACACGAAAGGCAGATGACACTAAAGTCTTGCCAAAAAAATTCTTAAATAACTATCTTTTTCACTTTTGGGGTCAAAAACATAGCTGATGAACTCTCATTGGAACGAGCTCAACGAACTCGTTCCAATGAGGGTCATAAGCTATGTTTTTGTAACACAAAATGAAAAGAATAATGAAAATTGAATGTTGACTTTTTGTGAATGGTGCCGCTTTCGGCCGTTATGTTGGGTAAAGAGTTAAGGGAATGGGAATATTTAGCCAGTATAAAGAATATACAATTATTTATTTAATCTTATTTGTTTCACAAGGATTGGCGAACAAGTTATGCAACTTAAATTAGTTTAGACTTATAACATATCAAACTAACTTGGTTTTAATAGGGGATTCGGAAGAAAGCTGAACGCTTATGTGAACCAAGTCTGTAAGATTACAGAATTTCAATTAGACAGACAGAACGGTGGGTTGGTTGGATAGTTTTTAAACACGAAAAAAAATTAAGAAAGTAGAACGAGAGGACGAGTGAAAGAGAAGGAAGACATTTGAAAAAGGCCAACTTGAATGCATAAGGCAACAACATTGATCGACAACAGTTTGGGAACTGGCTCACTTGGAGATCGCAGCCTAACACTAGTATGAGAGGAGAATATTCTAATGGACAGCGAAGGGGGTGAGGTGCGAGCACTGTTAAAGTTTTTCATTCTAGGACGGAACACGGCTCCGGAGGATCGCCGCCAGCACCATGCACCGTCGGGAAACGAAAAATGTCTCGTATGTGCATATCTAAGACGCATTATTCATTAGAATGCAAAGCATTGTTCAATAAGATATGAAACATTGTTCGCCCCCCCCCCCCCCCCCCCCCCGCGGCTCACGGCGCCGACAACAATTCCCCCGACCCCCCCCCCCCCCCCCCCACCCGAACGAAAAACCCCAACAGTGTGAGAAGCCCTCACACCGCAGATATTTCATTTGATGTGGGTTTTCACCAAAAACTCGAGTAAGACAGACAAGCAAACCCTCCGCTACGGATAGTCAGGTTAGCTTGATGGTCCATTAACAGAAGAGCTACTTGCTGCTCTTTTAGAAGAGATAGTTGGATAACATGATAGGAGCTCACTTGAAAGAGATGTTGTATTGAGAGATCACCCAGTGGGTGACTAGGCCCAGATTCCACTTATTGTAAACTATAAGGTGAGCAGCGGTAGGGTCGCAGTTACTGGAAGCGTTTACTAAGTAGGATAAAGTTCTGCACCATTTCGAATACAGACAAATTTTCGTCACTGGTAGGGAATTCGGAGCCAAATCGAAGTGTTGTCACATCTGGTGCGAATGGAGGTGATTTTATTGTTGACCTGCGTACCTCTTCAAAGACAGGACAGAACAAAAGAAAGTGCTCGCTTGTCAAGAGTTCACCACACTGACATAGAGGCGATGGCGATAGATGGTTATTGAATAAATGGGTGCTTAGATTACTGCAACACAACCGCAACCTGCAGTGATAGATTTGTCCTATTCGTGATTTTGCATGGCCATAAAAAGACGAGGGTCGCAGATTGCCCCTGTTAAGATAACTTGCGAAATTGCTCACTGATGAATTTTCTCTGATTGATAACGGTATGCCGTCCCATAGGCTTGTAGTTCTCGGTATAAATGAAGACTGATACAGTTGGGTGTTGCAGAAGGGAACTTGGAGATTATTACTTCCTCGGAGATTGGGATCTTGACTGGGAGCAGAGACTGTTGGAGGAACTTTATTAGCAATATATGGGGGCGTCATTCAGAAGAATTGTTTCAGTTTGTGTTTGCGACGTCTTTCCCCAAGGGAGTCCCAGCGGGTTTCATTGCTCAACGCGGAAGTCCTAGCACTCAACTTAATATATTAACGTCTCTCCTTGGCCCAATGGCGCATGCGTGTGGGATGACCTTCGTAGCGGCAACTTCGTGACCTCGCTCTTCTCGAATACTGCGAAGGGATCTTTAGCCTGCACGGAGTGTGCCTCTCTCCGCACTAAGGAAATTGTTCGTCCCCACACGATAGGACGGTACACTGTGACAGCACCAACCCCACAATTATTGCTGACAGAGAGTATTCGGACACCTCGAGAACTTTCCCCGACCGAGGATCGATCCCGGGACCTCTGTCATGAGAGACCAGCGCACTTACCCACACGGCCACCACTCTTCTATCCACCACGGCCAAGAAACAACTATGATCAAACCACCGAAGAGTGAAGATGCCTGACAGAATGTTTGCAGCCGTTCTCTGTGACTAACAAATATTCAAGAACGATAAAACTGAAAACACAGGGATTATACAAATTGAATCGCACTTTACAAAGGAGTCAACACAAAGCTTAAACAATACATAAGTGTCACTGCTCTTATTCCGACGAAAAGGCCAAGGTGAGACCAATCATTAAACGAATGGGGAAAACAAAGAGTCATCCCTGTAGTCAAAGAAAACGGGACCAAACGAAGAAATGAACCATGCGGAGAGAAGTCTGAAATTTGAGGCGATGCCTCTTTGAGTACTTTCATCATGGCCGACATGGTGGTCTAAAATCGGTAAAGAAGAGCGACATGAATTTAGTCAAGAGAGATAACTCTGTATGGGTGGATACAGATCGAGGAGAGACTGGGCGAGAGATATAATCTGATTGAATGAACGTAGTATAGCTCGCACGTTTCGACCCTCATCAGAGGATCCCATTATGTTACATGACCCAGTAGCGCCATGTTATGTTATCGTGGTAGCCGGCATGAGCGGCCATATTGTGACGTCATTACCATGATGATACGTAGTGGTAGTGCGCATGGGCAGCGTGTGTTATTACGGTAATATGTGTTTCCCTCGTCCATTTTGTAGGCTGCCATCTTAGTTTCTATGGTAGCACGTGGTTGCAATGTTCCTGGGTGGCTTCTTAAAGGAAAGAGATATATTCGAAGGGTGTGCTCTTTTCAATGGCAGTAAACCTAATTATCACAAACAACCCGACAATCCCTCCAAATCACCAAAAACTACCGAAACGGACTTGGCGAAGGCCCATTTGGGGCATATAAGAGTAGCACGTAGTGTTATAAGGCGCGTTCCTTTGCATAAGAGTCAATCTAATTACCCAGAATCTGCAGATAGAAATATTACAAATAACCGACAACTATTTTACTAGTTCGGATTTTTCCCAATCCTCGGTTTCTACCTGTTATTCCAATTCTTTCAGAATCCTCTACTTCTACCTATGTACATAGTAGCTATGCTATACTTTATGCATATACTCTTATTTCTATTGCTCGGATTCCGTTTTCCCCCAAGTAACGAATATAGATTCTTCCAATTGATTGCAGTGAACTGGCGTGGAAGATACCATCAGAGTTCAAAGGGTTAAATAGTCCACCTCTATTTTTACATACAAGCAGATGGAATATTTCAGTTGATCAAAAAAAGGTCAAATGTCATCAAGCAAATGAGCTATCGAACAGTTGCTCCGTGGGCAAATGCTCTTGCGATTCGAATCTTATCGAGCAAATGAGCTATATTGCTTGAAAGAGTGACTCCAAATACTGCTCTATGGCTCATCTCGGTATTTGAGGATAGCTATGACATGGTAATGTATCATTTGAGGATATCCTTTGAGGATACGTTTTCGGGATACTTATCTGGGGATATCTATTTAAGGAACAGTGCATGGCTTGGAGTTGACTACGCCCATATGGTGCCCAGTGAGGTGAAGCGGATGGAACTACACCACCTCCCACCTCACTGGACACTATTCGGGCGTAGTCAACGACAAGCCATGCACTTGTCCTTATATTGTATCGAACAACCCGAAAATGCAAATTAATCAAATAATCTACAATCCAAATTGTAAACATGTAATGATGTTTTTATTTTAAACAATAAACGAGAAATGAGAATAATGTGTGGATATTGATAATTGTTCGACACAATGATACTATTCCAACCCTCTGCCAATGACTCACTCTGGGTTCTAAAGGTAGATCACGACTCGTCTTCGACTCGTCGTGATCTGCCCTTAGAACCCAGAGCTCGACTCGGATACATATTTTGTACATCCACATAATGGTAATAATCTCTCTTTATCGGAACGTATCACCTCGGAAAACTTTGCGGCTATTCCTGCGACACTAAAAAAACGAAGTGTATATTTTTTATGTAAATCAAATTGTCTAATTTGTGGCCGGGATTTTCTGCCACCATTTTGAATAAATCGTTGCTTTGTACGTTTTCATAACAAGAAAATGCATATAGTGCCCGTGCTAAAAATAGAAAACATATAGTGCCCGCATGTAGTGACCCTTCAGCTCTGTGCTGGACAACTACACGAAATAGGGTATCACCTTTCAGCCAGTCAGAATGCAAGGAAGTCATGTGAGGTATAATATTTGAAGATAGTTATTGCCCCGAAACAGCATTTAGACCAGCCATCACATTCATGGATCCAAAGCCACCACTTGTCTATGGTCACCACCGTATGTCCTTTGATCCAATACTATTTATTATGGTGTTCTTTCAACCTTGCAGTTTTATACCATTAAGGCCTTGTGCCATTAATATTGGCTACCACTATTCTGTTCCGTGTGTCCATCGTTACTAACTTATGGTACAATTACGGCTGTTTGCACATTAATGCTGCTACGTGTCCCAGTTCATATCACTATCATTCCACTACTAGTTGCTCGAACGACTTTTTCAAACCAATTTCAAGTTCCCCGCATAAGCTATCGAGCAGTTACTGGGAAGTCATTGCTCGAACAACTCGAATCCCATCGAACAAATGAGCTATCGAGCCGTTGCTCCATGAGCAAATGGTCTTACAATTCGAAACCCATCGAGCAAATGAGGTATAGAGCAATTGCTCGAACGAATGACAGCACATACAGCTCTACGGCTCATTCCGAAAAAAGGGATTCTAAAAGGGATTCTGGAAGTGGGGTACCTAGAAACGGGGTTGATGATTTCATCCAATCAGCTAAAGAGCTATGAGAGGAATTGTTCCGTGGGCAAAGGCTCGTGTGACTCGAATATCATCCAGCAAATGAGCTATAGAGCAATTGCTCGATGGAGTGACTCCACATACGACTCTACGGCTCATCTCGGTATTTGAGGACTGATGGCTGTGGTGATTTTGGGGACTATTGGATTATACTTGTCGTAGAATCCACATGTTTTTATATTCGGGTACTTCTGTTAGGTAGTTGATAAAAAATAACACAAGAATATATAACATTTCATTCATTTTTATTCCATTCACAGTATACAATCAATTTTACAAATCAATTGCCTTATGCATCTTCTTCACCGAATTTTTCTGTAGTTCTTCTTTTGCCGTCTCTTGTGGGATAACCATCTCGTCACAGACAGGTCTCTAACGGTACTTCTTCTCATTGTCTGGCTTGGTCTTTAATTTTGATGAAACACGTTCTCTCATTGAACGCTGGTAGCTTCGCTCTTTTGGTTGGTTTGATTTTTTGTGTTCGGCTGGCATCTTTCTGGTTTTCATTCTTGATGGGAGATGCCTTTGGTATCTCTTCTGTTCTTTTGTCTTCAGGCTGCTTCGTAGTGGAAACGTCATTCTTGTTTTGATCTTGTTGAACATCAGTTTTCTTCGATTCACTCTCAGCGGGATCTGTGTTTGGGTATCTCGTTCGTTCTCTTGTCTTCAGGGTGTTTAGTAGTGGTTACTTCGTTCTTCTTCCGTTCGTTCTTGTTTTTGGTCTTTCTCCATCTTTGAATCTTCATCATTCTTCTGAGTGCCAACATCATAATTATTTGTAGTTTGGGCGGAAACATCAGCCTTCTTCGGTTCGTTCTTTATGGGAGCCGCCTTTGGCATCTTTCGCTTTCTTGTTTGTGGCTTCACTCTTTGACTCTTCGTTTGTTAATAATTGACACGTACCATAAGGCGTATCCACACATCTTCGTTTTTCCACCAGCACCTATGTGCTGGTCTAGAATTCTTCTCTTGGCTCAATCTACCACAAGTTATCTTTGAATCTGAGCACTGTTGTTGACACAAACATCTTTACTCTTCAACGCATCAATGTATTTCGCGCCGACGGCTTCTCTGACACTCTTTTGAAGTGCTCTATAAGCTATGTCAACTGCATTTTCCTTATCCATTCCATCCTCGATATACTTGTTCATTCGGTTGTCAAAATCTAAGTATTCGTCATAGGCACTTTGGACGATATTTCTCATAACAAAAGTAGAATCGTCTTCTTCCTCTTCGTGTTCCATATCTTCTTCTTGAGATAGTTCGGACTCGTCGGAATCTGAATCTGGTGAATACTTTCTTGGTGAACAACAGGATTGCATTGTGTCCGCTCTCTTCGAAGATCAGTTCACAAATGACAAATTTGTTATGAGCAAGCCCTTTTTATTGGCCGAGGCTATCGGACAATATACTGACGACGGGTTTGAGCAACTCCTTTCTATATGATCCGTCCTTTTTCCGATAAGATAGTTTATTCGTTGGTGAGGTTAGCTTCCGTATTTGGTGTTTGTATGGGATCAGCTGAGCTCCTTCAGATTTGGTCAATGGCACTTTATAATCCAATACGCTCTTGGCACAATCACATATGCATTGTATCAAATCATCATTAGGCGTCTTGATCATAGTCTTGATTTCACGCCGGTTAACACGGAATAGGAATCGTACTAGTTTTCTCTTTCTGTTCAGTGTTTTGGTGGATGAGGATCAAGGACAGGATAGACTTATTGAAGCTCGGTTATCTTAATTATTCGGTAAATCTCCCCGCCAGCCGATGGTGTAAAGTAATGTTCCACAATATTTTCAACTCAAATACAAAGACAGGGTGGATGGGCTAAGTGAGGGAGTTAATAGAGAACAACTCATTGGAGATCTCGGACCTAGACATAGGGGCAAACCAGAGTAAAACAAAATCGTCAGAGAAAGGGTCATGGCGGATGGTAACCTTAATTGGCGAGAGGGAGTCAGATCAAAGAGGTCTCTGGGTGGCATGTGTACTAAAGAGAAGCCTGGTTTTGAAAAGTACCTTGATGGCACCTTGGGGGGGGGGGGGGGGGGTCACTGTTGTACAAGCTGAGGTGCCGGTCCCTGGAGTTGAGGTGAACAATTGGGAAAGACAGTGAAAAGGAGTGCCAGGTGTGTAATTTAGGCGTGGTGGAGACCCTGGAACACTTTCTACTAGAATGCCCAAAATACCAATCTGAAAGAATAAGATTCACTGGAAGTATAATGGGTAAGTGGGATGGGAGATTGAAGGACATGTGGTTACTGAGAGACTCAAAGGGGGGGGGGGGGGGTTAATACGCTAATTGGAGAGATTGGGAAGAATGGGGCAAGGGATGTTATCAAGCAGTTCGTATCCGAGTGTTGGGAGGAGAGAAGAAGCGTGGGAACAGGGAGGCAGTTGGGAGTACAGGGGTAACTAAGGCCTTCTCACCCGAGAACCGCGACATTATTGTTTCAGTGTTCTTCGTTTTTTCCTCCTCGTCTTTGGTCCTATTGGGACAGTGGTCGTCTTTGTGCCTCTTCATGTTAAACTTTCGAGAAAATGTTTTTTCTGCAATATTTGCAGCGATGAACTGCCATGTCCTTACTCTTTCGTGTTCGTAGAACAAATGAGTATTTGGTGTTGGTTCATCACTTTTATACTTTTTCCGGGGCAAGGACTGGGGTGATGAGTGAGGGTACCCCCTCACTTTGGCCTCAAAGTCATTTCGGCCCGGGGCTAGGACTGGGGTGATGAGTGAGGGTATCCAGTCACTTTGGCCTCAAAGTCATTTCGGCCCGGGGCTAGGATCGGGGTGATGAGTGAGGGTATCCAGTCACTTTGGCCTCAAAGTCATACATGCTCGTGTTTTCTAAAGTCATCAAATTCCGTCAAATTCAGTGGTATCCTATCTACGAGGGTCGTGGTGTTGGTAGCACATCTACACAAACAGGTAATTAAATCTTCATCGGCAGCTCGAATAACAGCATCCATTTCCTCCTTGTCAGTACTTTAGCCCGTCAATCGTTGATCCCAGGTATTCAGAATCTCTATCTGGGTAAACTTCATGTTCTGTTCTTCTTGGGCAATGATGTTTTTCTTGCCTACGAGCAGTGAATGGTCGGGCTACAATGGTTCTTCTGTCTTCTGGCATTATCAGACCTCGAAAATACCTTAGAACATTATCTGCACCGAACGTTAAAAAAGGACTGGACGAGGGACGCAGAACCAACGCTCACCTCCCCGGAGGTGGGTGACCACCTCTGGGGATGGAGTGAAGGATGATCATAGTCCATAGCGGTTACTAAGTATCCAGAGCGGTTATAATAGTTCCGTGGCGGTTATTGGGGAAAAGAGAGAGAGAGAGAGAGAGAGAGAGAGAGAAAATAAACATAAGTGAAAAACGGAGTTTGTTGGCCAGCAGTGGGCATGTGGGGAAGGCAGCCTAGTCACTTGTCCTAGTTACGGTTTATGCCGTATCTCTGCCTGATCTAGAGTCACCGTTGGACTCGCAGGGGGCCATTGCTGATGAGAAGAGAGCAGCCCATAATCCTTATATGCCACACACGAGGATGTTTGCTGCTTCCGAGCACCCGCATGGCTTGAGATGTTTTTGTATTTATTTAATAGAGGTTCGGTTTTTTGTTTTTTTGGGGGGAGGGGGTGTCTTTCTTTGTTTATACGATAGACGATAAGAGGAGAGCAGCCTGTCATCTTTATATACCACACCAGAGGGTGTTTGCTGCTTCCACGCATCCACGTTGCCTGAGATTTTTGTATTTGTTTAACAGAGGATCGGTTTTAGGAGAGGAGATGTCTTACATTTGCTTATTTGATAGTTGACGGATGAGATGTGGGTTGAGCAGCCTGTGATCCTTATATGCCATACCCGAGGGTATTTGCCGCTTGTTTCCCCGTGGGTTTTACTTAGTTGCGTGTCTATTAATGTAGGGCTATTTTTTGGTTAAGTATAGACCTCAGGGCCGTCCTGGACTGAGCGGCCAGGAGTAGCCGGGCTGGGCGGGCATGAACTCACTTAGGTCGTGGGGTAGTTATTTTGTGGCATTTTTGGTTTTTGTCGGTTGGCTGATATTAGTTTGCTGTCGTTGAGGCGGTCGCGGTTTATGGCGGCTAGAGTAGTTAGTCGGTCTTTTATAGTGAGAATATCGGCCCGCTCATGGAGTAGTTTAATTGGGGTATCCCAGGGGAGCGGAGGACTACCCTAAGCGTGAGGTTCTGGACTCTTTTAGAGTTTGCCTATGTGGGATTTGTTTATTTCAGTGAGAACGATGGCCCCCAAACTCTAGTACGGGGCGCACGAATGCTTTGTTTAGGTTGAGTAGGACTGCTTCATTGGCTCCTCAGGAGGTGCAGCGGAGCATTTTCAGTAAATTAATGCGTTTTGTTGGTGTTGCGGCGATATTATTGGTGTGTTTATTGAAGGTCATATTTTGGTCGAGTGTTATACCGCGGAATTTAGCCTCCGTGCATTCTGGGAGAACTTTATCCAATTCAAAATCGCGGTTTTTCCTCTTACGGGTAAAGATAATTATTTGTTTATGTTTAGCTTAATTCTCCACTTCGCACACCAGCGCTCGAGGTCTACCATTGCACATTGAAGGGATTTTTGGACTAGGTTGGATCAATTGTTGGAATCCTATAGCCCTTTATCATCCGATAATTGTGATATTTGAATGCGCTTGTCGGTGATTGTAAGGTCGTTGACATTGTGTGATATAGAGAAGGGGTCTGAGAATGGATCCCTTGGGGTGCCTGCTTCGATGGGGACACTGTCGGACATTTCATTGTTGACTTTGATTTTTATGTTTCGATCGTTAAGAAAAGAGGAGAGTAGTCATAACAGTTCCATTGGTAGTTTTAGTTTAGATAGTTTATCACGGGGGAGGAATGTTCCATGAAAGACACTCCTGTTCCGACTTTTTAGCCTGTTCTTTACCGATTTGTTAAAGTTCGCTACCGAATGAATTTCTGACAGAAAGTTGAAAATGGAAAATTGCGGGTACATATTAATATCATTTGAGTCAAATAAGTTTCGTTTCATATAAAACTATATCTCCGCTGTCCATTTGAAGGACAAGATGAAACAAAGGGGGCAAATTGTAAAGTTGCCATGCGTTTTAACAGAAGCTATATTTTGTACAGAAATCCCATTGTCTATACAGTAATTTTGTAAGCCTCGTTTTCTTCCATAAAGATATTTTCTTCAATGAAATCTGGGGTATCCGGCAAGATATAATCTCTCTCAGCATATTTTAAGTTCGACAGCAACCCAAGGGATCCGGACGACCGAGATTTTGAGCTCTGAACATTCATGCAAAACGCGCCAGTTCACTACTGATCAGATCGGTTCACTTTGTTTGAGATCAGTTCGCTGCGAGACTTATTTTATGTCTGTATATAATCATATTTACTATGTTTTGCATACGATCAATAGATGTGTGCCACTTGTGAGATATTATAGTTGTAATACAGTACAATATAGGTGATGTAGCACTCATATATAGTCAAAATACACCACGCGAACGATCTTAAATAAAATGTAGGACAGGACGTTATTGTCGTATATTAGGCCTATGTGGTGAATAAAATAGGATGTTCATGTAATATGGAATTCATGAAATTCACCAGCATTTTAAATTTAGCCTTGTACGAAGCTAGGCAAAGTTGAACATTCTTCGACTCGTTTCATAAATGTCATATTGCACGAACTATCATGTCATATTACACGAGTGCTCATGACAAATCCTCTAATTACTCCATTTTAGGTTAGTTACTGGAATGGCAGGTTCGGCCATATCTATAGATGACTCTCTTCTCCTACTAGATTTGTCCTGTGCCATATCCACGTCGGACGAATGCAATGAATTAGAGCAGATGTATGCGTGCAGTACACCGATGAAGCCAAAAACGGCATAACTAACTTTTGTGGAATCGCCCGTTGCAGGATCACCAGTCAAAGATTCTCCGGTAACTCCAGCAACTTCAGTTCCAGCAGCCCGACTGGAACTAGAGTGTGGCATTTGTGATTACAAGACTAAAAATCATTCAAACTATAGGCGACATATTCGCATACATGGTGGGAAAACTCACAATTGCGACCAGTGTAGCGACAGTTTTGGCGACGCGTACGAAGTAAAGAGTCACAAGACTACAAAACACCCAGACATGGGTTTGATGTGTGATTTATGTTCGCACCGAGGCCATATTCATAAAATGTTTGCTGCTTAATTTTGAGTTTAATTTATTCACCTTTAAATGTTGAAGAATCTTCGTCTTTCGTCTCAAACCCAAAACCATGCAACGTAACATGTATAGTATCATTTTGTTGTTGCAAAATTGGTAAGCAGGCCAGCAAAGACTAGTGTAATAAATATTGGGTGGAGAAAACGATTGTTTGAGTAGGCAAATTGCGACATTGTGAATTATGATGTATATATAAAATTACACTCAGTAGTTTAATGTCACAATATTATTGCAAAACGTACCCACAGAGGTCCTGATCGCTTATATGACAATTTTAAACAAAATGTGGTAGTGCTCGGGCGAATCAACACAATATGGTTCACAATATCGTTGTTAAAATCGTCAATGATGCTGCCAAGATAAATGGATGATTTTCGGTGAAGTGAACTGGAGCCTATGATATTTCTTGTTGAGCGAATTGGATCTTCACTTTTAGCGAACTGGAGCCTACACGAGGTTCAACTTGATAGCATTGTAGAGGATTACATTTCAACTGTTCATTCCAAATTTGCATTCAATAGTAAAACAAGGTATTTTTGTATAGCTAGGTGAAACTGTTCACCTCTGTAACCTCAAAAGGTCTCTAAAATGTCGGCGTATCACCAGTCTTTAATTTTTTTTCAGTGAAAATCTAGTGATCGTGGACATTTATACTGTGTAAACTTAGATAATGATCTATAGCTTATGACAACGTGACATGGTGTACCTTTTTACCTGCCGGAGAAACGACCTTCCATTCAAAAACATTATATCTATAAAATACTCACCATATTTTCTTCATCTGTCGATGAAAAACGGCCAAAGTAACGAACTGGAGATTTAATCGAAAGCGAACCGTCCGTAAAGTAGGAACAGGAGTCTCTTTCATGGAACAGTTCCTCCCCCGTGGTTTATAGCGTATTTCGTTGTGACAGACGGAATCGAGCGCTTTTTTAACACCTATTTGTTGATTATTTGTTGGCAGTTTTCATTTGTTCCACAAGGCGATGGATGTGTTCCATGCCTTCCTTGCGGTTCCTGTAGGCCCGTTGCCAGTCGTCAAAGAAGTTGGTATCTTCAAGGTGTTCCCTCAGCCGATTGGTAAGGACTCTTTCGAAGACCTTGCCAATGCAACTGAGAAGGCTGATTGGGCGGTAGTTGGCCGGATTGGAGAGGTCTTTTTGTGGTTTGGGTATCATGACTTCAATGGCTGTTTTCCAGCATTTTGGAAAGCAACCATGGGAGAGGTATGCATTATAGAGGGTTGTAAGCCTGTTTATAAGCGATTGGGCTTTGTTTTAGGATTTTATAGCTTATTTCATCTTCCCCAGGTAAGGAAGAATTCTTGCGTTTTTATGATGTTGATGATTTCATCGTTTGAGATAGGGGCGACGAGGTCACCGTCGTCCCCATTTCGGGGTAGAATTTTGGGTCGCGGAGGTCGGAAAAAGTGTCGCTTTATCATTATCGGCAGTGGAGCCGTCCTCTTTAGTTAGGGTTTAGCAGCTTTCTTATTACCTTTACCTGATAACCCTTGGAAGGTGTTCCAGAATTCATTGGCTTCCTAGACTCGTTGAGGTTGGCTGTGGATTTTTGCCCAGTTTACTTGTTGTTTGACCTGGAGGGCTTTCTTAACCTCGCCATGAAGGTAGTTATAAGTTTTTTTGAGATCCTCTTTTTTGTCTGGGTCGCTTTCTGATTTAAGTGTGCGGAGGGCTTTTCTTTTAGCTTTTATTAGTGTGAGGGTGTTCCCCGAGATTAGGACATATTTCATCAAGTGTCGAGTTGATTATTTTTTTATTTTTTCTAGGCTCGCGCATTGGGCTTCGGGTTCAGTGGCGTTAGTAGTATGTCAGGGGCTTTTGAGGACTCATTTGGATGATCTCATAGCTGATCTCTTGTGACGTCATAGTCATGTGACCCAGTGGCGCCATGTTGTGTTGCATGGTAACCCGCGTGAGTGGCCATCTTGTGATGTCATCTCCATAGTGATATGTGGTGTTAGTGCGCATGGCCAGTGCGTGTTGTTAGTGGGATACGTGTTTCCGTCGTCCATTTTGTATACTGGAGGCCTCCATCTTGGTTTCTATGGTAGCACGTGATTGCTATGTTACCCAAAGGCCTACAATAGGGACGGGGGTATAATCGGAGGGTATATCCTATTGAATAGGAGTAATTTTCCCAATTCGTAGAATTACCCAAATAAACCCGACAATCCCTCCAAATTATCAAAATCCACTTTTATTTACTTTGGATTCTTCTAGAATCCCATTTATAAGAGTAGCACGTAGTGCTATAGTACGATAGGGGCCACTGGGGTAAGTTCGATTGACCTAGAGTAGTTTTCTGGCTCAGATTCCCCCAGAATCCTCGTTCACTTGGTAGAATTACCACAAACAAACCGATAATTGTTTACTTGGCTCTGATTCCCCACTAAATTCTCGGTTTCTACCTATGTATCTACAAGTTATGTTATGACTTCTTTGTTCTATTTATTCTGACTTCTCTAAACATGTGTATGTCATGTGTACACATTACAGGTAGCACATATTCACATGGTGGATATGCCGATATGTGCTTATGTGAAAATGTACAATGTGGCATAGTGTGTACTAGAACATAGGCACATGCTGGGTGTGCCGATATGTATTTATGTGAATATGCACTATGTAACACATTGTGCCCTAGCACATAGGCACATTCGGGTATTTAAACCTATGACCGGGTTCCTATCCAGCCCCAAAACTATTAAAAAAAAGTAGGGGATATTCAAACTGATGTTGATATTTTCGGAAAATGGTATTGGATACGCGTGATTGGACACATCAATATGCTACCAAGTTTAGTGTGTATCATGAATGTCACCGGCCCACGAAACCTTCGTGCAGGCTTTTCTCACGGGCGTCGCTTTAATGTCTGTGGGATACGTTTCGAAATTTTCATTTGTACTGGACGGGTTTTTTTCTGAGGCCTCATCGTTTTTCTCTTGGTATAAACTCGTTCATCAATATTTTCTGGTCGAAACGTAACTTTTGAGGTATGCGAAGACTGACACGTGACGAACGTTTACGTGCCGTTGGTATGTTGGAAGCTGGCAACAGACAGACTGCAGTTGCTCAAATTCTCAACTTAACTCAATTGGTGATTAGCAGGTTGTGGTCACGCTACCGTCAGACAGGCAATGTTGATAACAGATGTCGGTCAGGTCATCCAAGGGCGACAACTGCTAACCAGGATCGTTTCATCCGAACCACAGCATTACGTAACCGCCATCAAAGTGCCTCAGAAATTAGACAGCAGCTGCACCGAGCAACAGATGTGCGAGGCAGTGGTCAGACTATTCGAAATCGCCTACACAGCTGGAATTTGTGTGTGTCGACGACCTCGAATAATTCCTCGTTTGACTGAACGTCACTTCGCAGCAAAGCGTAATTGGCGTGGATCACGACAGCGTTGGAACAATCGTCAGTGGAGCAATGTTTTCCAATGAATCGAAGTTCACTCTCGACTTTCACGACAGCCGAAAACAGAGTGTGGCAGCGGCGAAACGAACGATACCATGACGTAACCGTTAGGCAGCACGATCGTTTTGGTGGTGGGTCGGTTATGGTGTGGGGGGAGGCATAACCATGACAAGCAGAACAGCATTACAGGTCATCCAAGGGCGTGTCACAGGGCAGACTACCGTGACAACATGTTGGCTGCTCATGTGGTGCCATTTGCGCGACGTCATGGCCGTCGATTCATTTCCTAAGATGCCAATGCAAGAGCACACAGGGCCCGTGTCTCTACAGAGTTCCCCCAGGAGCAGAACATCACTACACTGCCTTGGCCAGCACGCAGCCCAGACTTTTCACCAATCGAGAACGTCTGGGATATGCTTGGCAGGCGCCTACGACAACGCCAACAACCCCCTACCAATGTCCAAGAACTCGCAAGAAGAATGGAATAACATCAGTCAAGCTGATATTGGACGTTTGGTGAGGAGTATTCCACATCGAATCCGCGCATGTCTCGCGAACCGAGGAGGATTTACAAGGTACTGAGGTCTTGGACCGAATGTGGTAAATTCTCTGACTAACCATCCATGTCTTCCACAGCTCAGTGCATGGAATGTGTGCTTGTCAGATACCCACCTGTCGCTGAAATCATTCAACAGATGTCACAGTGCAATGCCTCGACTGTTTTTTTATGAAAATATAAATATATTTCTTCATATATTTCACTTTTATCAAATATATCCTACTTTTTTGGAATAGTATATATGGCTCCTAGCTCCTATGTGGCTCCTAGCTCCTATGCAGGTAGTCTTACCATCTTATCTCCAAGTATCTGGCCTATGATTTGGTTATATTGTAGTCATTCAATACTAGTCTTCTAACATTCTTGTAGTCTTGTGCCGTTACTACCTTGTTCCATAAGTATTCCAACGACCCTAGACAGGTTTATGTTCCATTGAAAACAGTTCAGGTAGCAATTAGGCACATGCTGGATGTGCCGATATGTGCTTATGTGAATATGCACAATGTGACGCACTGTGCACTAGCACATAGGCACATGCGATAAAAAAGGGGTGCCGAACGGCAGACGTTTTTTTTTCAAAAAGAAAGGAATTCAATGGAACTCGAGTGTTTGGTGGATTGTGCTTGTGTGTTATTACACATTCTGTCACAATGTGTACACATTACAGGTAGTATATAGAATGTGACAATATGTGCTTATGTGATAATGCACAATGTGCGCTCATCACAAAGGCACATACGGGTTTTGAGGATACCTGTGATATTGTACTACTGGACTATTGAGTGATACCTGTTGTAGAAACCTTACATCCGGGTACTTCATACTACACCCGGGTACTTTTGTTGGGAAAGGTATAAAAAGGGTGCAAGCTCGGCTTAAACCTCATTTGAATCCTGACCATCGTAGAGAGAAGACGTGTTACCAGTTCGTTGCAGATACTGTTCTAAGTTATTTTCGAGGTCTGATAATGCCAGAAGACACGAGAAGAACCATTGTCGGCTCCAGTGCAGATATTGTACGAAGTTGTTCACCCGGCAACACTATTTGAAGAGGCATGAAGAACATCACGGTCCAAGAAGAACAGAAGGGCAAACATATACTGAAAATTCAATGACTGACCAAAATAAAGTACTTGTAGAATTTTTACGCGATGCTGACAAGGAGGAAATCGATGCCGTTTTACGCGCTGCTGATGAAGATTTGATTATCTGTTTGTAAATGTGCTATCGACAACCTCGAAGATAAGATACCACTAAATTTGGCTGAATTTGATGATCAGAAAAATTACGAACGTGTGTTGAAGCTGCTGACAGATGCCGGAATTTCTACCGATATAAAAAGAAGTATATTACGAAGGAGTTGCTTTCTCTCGGCGCTCATCACCCCAGTCCTAGCTTTGAAAATGGTATAAAAGGGATGAGCCAACATCAAATACTCATTTGTTTTTCGGCTATGAAAGAGTGAAGACTTGAAGGTCCATCGTTGCAGATATTGTGATAAAGAATTCTCCAGGAGCTTCACACGTAAGATGATTACTGTCCCATGAGGAAATCGGTAATATCGAACAACACTGCAAGACTAGACAGAAATTCAGATACATTAGGAATTCTATCTGATGCGGATCGACATGAAGCCAAAACTATGATCAAGACGGCCAATGATGATTTGATACAATGTGTATGTGATTGTGCCTCGAATATCTTGAAGGGGGCAGTTCCTATGACCAAATCTGAGAGAGCTCAGCTGACTCCATACAAACACCAGATTTGGAGAATTGCCTTACCAAAAAGAAAACTATCTTATCGGAAAAAGACGGATCAAACAGAAAGGAAGATTTTTAGGAAAGTTAATCAAACCCATCGTCAGTATATTGTCCGATATCCTATAAAAGGGTCGTGCTCATAAGAAACTTGTCATTTGTAATCTGACCTTCGAAGAGAGCGGACGCAATGCAATCCTGTCGTGCACCAAAAAAATGGTCAAGAGATTCGTACTCCGATGAGTCGTCGGAACTATCAGAAGATATGGAATATGAAGAAGAAGAGGAAGAAGAAGACGTTTCTATGATGGAAAATATCGTTCAAAGTGCCTATCACAAATATCACAACCTCATGAAGAAGTATATCGAGGGTGGAATAAATAGAGAAGATGCAGTTGAAACAGCATATTTAGCGCTTCAAAAGAGAGTCAGAGAAGCCAGACTGAGAATGATGATCAAAAGAATGAAGTTACTACTCAGATTACGAAACGGCTTGAAGATAAGAGAGTGTTGCTAGATCCCATAAGGAGTGATGTTCAGAAGACTGAAGTTGCTACTCAAACTACGAATCAGTCTGGAGACAAGAGAACGATGCCAGCCCCCATAACGAACGACGTTCCCACTACGAAGAAGCATGAAGTTTCTATGGAAACTAAGAATGATGTTCAGAAGACTGAAGAAGATCAAAACAAGAACAAAGTTACCACTATGAAGCAACTGGAAGATAAGAAAGATGCCAGAGAGGAAATCAAAGCAACCAACAAAGCCAAGCTACCAGCGATCAATCAGAGAACGTGTTTTATCAAGAACCTAGCCAGAAAATGGGAAGAAGCTCCAACCAACAAGACGATGCGAAAAGACAGAGGAACTACAAAGACGAAAATGATGCTTTGAGAAATTGAATTGCAAACTGTAGACGTAACTAAAAATGAATATATTTATTTATTTATTGGTGTTGAAGGTCACATACCTATGTCCAATGGCTAATCGTGACCGTGACAGTTTTACGGGTGGAGGAAGCCAGAGTACTCGGAGAGAACCACCGAGCATCGACGAGCAACTGTCAGCGCCTCATCAGTCTAACTCTGTTCAAGCTCCGCTCAAGCAGGGTTACAGCGGTTGAAGACTTGCACCATCGACGTGCAGTACGCCTTAGTACACGGCGTCATCGTGCCCCCATGTAGGCAACCGTGATAAAGTGCCTTGCCCAAGGACACAACGCGGGTCGTCCCGGATGGGGATCGAACTCGGGACCTCTAGCACAGAAGTCCAACAGTCTACCACTGAGCCACCGTGCTCCCAAATAAAAATGAATAAATAAATCAATAAATAAATGAATGAAATGTTATATATTGGTTTTTATCAACTATCCAAACAGAAGTACCCGGATGTAGCATGAAGTATCCGGATGTAAGGTTTCTACAACAGGTATCCCCTAATAGTCCAGTAGTACAATATCATAGGTATCCTCAAATACCCGTATGTGCCTATGTGATGTGCGCACACTGTGCATTATCACATAAGCGCATATTGGCACAATCTGTATGCCATCTGTAATGGTCATAGATATCCTTAAATACCAGTATGTGCCTATCTGCTAGTGCATTCATTAGTGTTCAAATATCAGTAAAGCATTTTAAAATTTGTTGTCACGGTTAATAAATATTTTTGACAAGGTGAGGGGGAAGATATCCAGGCCTGGACATCTTCCCCCCCCCCCCCCCTGTCAAAATCTGAAAAACTGTTACAAAGATTGTAACATTGGCTAATTCCAAGTCAGTAGATAAGATTTAACAGTATCTCATTAAAACATTGTGCATTTTCACATAAGCACATATCGGCACATCCAGCATATGCCTATGTGCTAGTACACAATGTGTCACATTGTGCTTTTTCGCGTAAGCACATATAGGCACATCCATCATGTGCCTATGTGCTACCTGAAATGTGTACACATGACATAAGCAATGTTTAGGGAAGTCATAACATAGCTTGTAGATACATAGGTAGAAACCGAGAATTTAGTGGGAAATCAGCGCCAGGTAAACAATTATCGGGTTGCGTGTGGTAATTCTACCAAGTAAACGAGGATTCTGGGGGGATCTGAGCCAGAAAAACTACTCTAGGTCAATCGAACTTATCCCTAGTGGCCTCCTCGCTACTATAGCACTACGTGCTACTCTTATAAGAAGGATTCTTGAAGAATCCGAAGTAAATAAAAGTGGATTTTGGTGATTTGGAGGGATTGTCGGGGTTATTTGGGTAATTCTACGAATCGGGAAATTACACCTATTCAACATACCCTCCGAACATACCCCTGTCCTATTGTAGGCCTTTGGGTAACATAGCGACCCCGCGCTACCATAGAATCCAAGATGGAGGCCTCCAGTATACAAAATGGACGACGGAAACACGTGCTGCGCATGCGCACTAACACCACGTATCACTATGGGGACGACGTCACACGATGGCCGCTCACGCGGGTTACCATGACAACACAACATGGCGCCATTGGGTCACGTGACTATGGCGTGACATGTGATCATCCATGAGGTCATCCAAATGAGTCCTCAAAAGCCCCTGACATATTACTGGCGTTTGAGGGGGTGCTGTTGGGGAGTTTCATAACGACTATTTCGTGGTAAAGATCTCAATTTATTTTTTTCAATTACTGCGGATGGTGGGGGGGGGGTGTACATTAATGATCTCCAGGTCACCCCGTTTTATACCTTTCCCAACAGAAGTACCCGGATGTAGCATGAAGAACCCGGATGTAGAAAGATGTGGTTTCTACGACAAGTATCCCCCAGTAGCTCCATACTCACCACAGTCTTTCAGTCTCGAAATACCGAGATGAGTCGAAGAGATGTGTATAGAGCCACGCCATCGAACAATTGCCCTTTCGCTCATTTGCTTTCGACCAACTGAACTATTCCATCTGCTGGTATGTAAAAATACCGGTGGACTATTTAACCCTTTTTAACCCTGATGGCATCTTCCACGCCAGTTCAGTGCAATCAATTGGAAGAGTCTATATTGATTACTTGGGGGGAGACGGAATCCGAACAATAGAAATAAGAGTATAGGCAGAAAGTATAGCATAGCTTATATGTACATAGGTAGAAGCAGAGGATTCGGAAAGAATCCGAATAATAGGTTGAAACCGAGGATTTTGGAAAAACTGAAACTAGTAAAAAAGTTGTCAGTTGTTTGTGATAATTCTTTTTGAGGATTCTGGGTAATTAGATTGACTATATTCAAAGGAACGCGCCTTATAGCACTACGTGCTACTCTTATATGCCGAAAATGGGCCTTTGCCAAGTCCGTTTCGGTAGTTTTACTCCCGTTGAACCAAACATACCCTCCGAACATACCCCTTTCCTTTAAGAAGCCTTACAGGCTCATAGCAACTATGTGCTACCATAGAAACTCAGAAGGCTACCTCTAGTGTACAAAATGGACGACGGAAACACGTATCACCCTAACACGTGCTGCCCATGCTCACTAACTCTATGTATCGCTATTGTAATGACGTCACAACGTGTCCACTTACACGTGCTACCATGACAACACAACATTATGGCACTGGGTCACGTGACATGACGTCACTTCCAGAGTCCCCTGTGGGGTCCCACTGATGAGGGCCGAAAGGGGCGAACTATACTACTGATAGGTTTCGTGTTTTTTCAAAATGGTTTGTTTTCCAGTCAGTCACTGAAAGTGTATTCAGTGAGGGACATAATAATTAAAGAATACGGTTAGTTCAGAACAAAAGGATAGCAATACAGTGGTCGGGGGGCATAGCGTCTTTTCAGATATACAGAAGAATAACAGAGTTCATAAATCAGTAAACAGAATAGGGTCCGGGAGTAGTCAATTTGATAATATTCGAAAAAGATCAGAGATGTGCGGATACGACTTATTTTACAAACTCTTTCAGAGCTTCCCTGTTGAATCGAACACACCCAGAGTACAGGTGAGTATGTGTACACCACTACACCGTAGCCACGTGCCTCCACAGAAACCAAGTACATTTTTCTTGTATACTAACACCACGTATCACCATTACAATTGTGTCACAACATGGCCACCCACAATGGCTACCATAACAACTACACTCGACGTACTGGTCACGTGACTCTGACGTCACTTCTGGGGGCATACGCGGGGTCATCCACAGGAAAGATTAAAACCGCATTCTGTACTACTCTTGGGCAAGAGACATAAGCCCAACGGCCAAACTGGGAGAACTGTGGCGCAGTGAGCTGTGGCGTTCTGTACGTCTAAGGTACACATGCCTTTAACCAATGCGAACCCTGCTTATGTTTGACTAGTAAGTTGTAGAGTCCGACAGCTATTCGCTGCTGTCGGTTGTTCTTCCCGTCAGTTTTCGAGTACACCAGCTTCTTCCATCCGTAGAATTGTCCTATACAGTATGACTCTGGTTGTATCGTTTGGTCGTTAAACCTCAATAAACAATTCGAATAATTAATTTGTTTTCGAAAACACAAGCGAGAGCATTCTAAGGGGGGGGGGGAGGGGGCATAAAATACAGTTTGAGTGTACTAAAAGACATTTTTTGCGTTTTTATCCTAGTGTCGTACGTGTATTGTTGTAATATGTAAAGTGTTAATGTTAAAACGTTTTGTCATTTGACATGCCATACATTCATGTAAACACTACTATGGTTATTACTACCATTAATAATTTAATAATGTCACTTAAAGTATTCAGGGAAGGTTCAAACAAATTTACACATTGTATAATGTGCTCTAATTTCGTAGCTTCGCTAAGGGAAACAAGTTTTAAATATCAAAAATATTATTACCTGCATTAAAATTCCCATTCTCTCTGTTGATAACAAACAGTGACATGAACGTTCTAACTCCTAGAAAACTAAATTACTCCCTCTCGATTATTACAATCGGCACACCTTAGCCAAATTCGTGTTTTAACCCTTTACCCAACGTAACGTGAAAAACCGGCCAGCGCTATTCTCAAAAATCGCCAATTAATTTTCAAAATATCTTCATTTTTTGTCTCAAAAACATAGGTTATGACCCCTCGTTGGAACGAGCTCGTCGAGCTCGTTCCAACGAGGGGTCATAACCTATGTTTTTGAGACAAAAAATGAAAAAAATTAGTTATTCAAGAATTTTTTTTGCAAGTGTCTTCTGCTTTTCATGTTAGGTAAAGGGTTAATGATTTTCAGATTTGACACATTTCTATTTCTTTCAGGAACTGACTGACTTCCTTCTGTCCCATTTAGTGTATTTCAAAATACTGTTACCCTATTAAATTTGTTTAGCCTTTCACCTTTCAAACAGTGGTGTAGAAAGGGGTGGGGTGGGGGTGTGGAGTTGTTTTGCTAAAGTTTTGCTGTCACTTCCTGGATACATACTTGAGCCTTTGAAAAAGTACTTGTGCGCTTCAGTTGGAATGAAGTTATTTTTGTCTACACACACTAACATAACTTGGGTTAAAATGAACCCAAAATCAACTGAGTTGAGTGAATATGAATCCAATTGGGATCATTTTCACTCAATCCAGTTAATTTTTGTTGTTGATTTTTTCCCAACTGATTTTAGATTGCACGCCAGACATATATATGTATATATATTGAGAGAGATAATATCTTCCCCCCCCCCCCAGCCCCTCCCCCCCCCCCCCACTTCATTCACCTTGGTTACCCTCATTTTTCAATTTTTCAAAGCAGAATCGTATAAGTTGAGGGCTGGATGACCGATAAGGTTGAAAGAATCAAGTTACTAAAGCAGTTGAGCAATTAGATTGGTATAATGTTTCCTACATGAAATTCTCAAGGATAGTGGCTACTCGGAACCTACAAGGAACCTATGAAAAACGGACAGGAAAATTTGGGGACGACGGCCTACTTATTTCAGTTTTTCACCAAAGAGTAAAAGCGGATTTTTTTTATTTAATTTTTAATTATAACCACCGCTAAATCCCTTAATTTACAAAACGTTACATTCTGTCTTAGTTCATGGAAATGTAAAAATAGAGTACATCTTTAAATTCTGGTGGATCGAATAATATTTTCAACCTTCAGACACAAGTCTGTAGGTTTAAAAGGTTACGTGATCTACGGGGATCTGAAACTGGACTTCCAAAACTGGATGAGGGACACCCTAACTATGGAGCATAGTAGCTGCGAAATGTGGTTGTGATGGTTTGGAGGTGGTGGTCTTCTCAGAGCAGAGAATTTTGAAATATTGGTATACATCTCTCCTTGAATCTTTGGTCATTGTTAGTTAGACTGTTGACTCGTTAAATCAAACACGAAACAGCAAAATATAAGGTGTCTGTGATAATAAGCAGACTTCTTGAATAACTAAATATTTTCATTTTTTGTCTCAAAAACATAGCTTATGATCCCTCATTGGAACGAGCTCATCGAGCGCTTTCCAATGAGAGGTCCTAAGCTATGTTTTTGAGACAAAAAAAATTAAAAATATTGAAAATTGAATGGTGTTTTTTGTAAATAGCGCTGGTCGGTTTTTGCCGTTAAGTTGTGTAAAGGGTTAATATAATAAAATCTGGACCGATATTTCGGCCCTGGGACGCAAAAGTGAGTTGTGGTAATTGAATGTTTCAGCGGTGGAGATCTATTGTCAGAGATGGTGGGGAGGGGGAGGGGGGGGGTCGGTCTCCTACGATACAAATGCTGACGTTTCTGAAATGGATAAGGACCTTGATCTTTAGCGATATTGACAAGTCGCATTAAAATCTGATTATTCCTTCATTTTTTATCCACAAAACACGGATTATGGCCCTCGTTGGGACGAGCTCCTGGACCTCGTTGCAATGAGGTGTCACAAGCTATACTTTTGAGTCAGGCAATGAAATGTGTAGTTCGTGTCTTTCAAAAGATTTTTTTCGGAATTCTGTTTCGCTAGTCATTGGCAATAACGAATAACAGAACCAAATATTTGAATTAGAAGTACCCGCCTTGAAAACTGCAATCTCCGAATTAAAGAGCCCATGAAGCATTGTGCTGAAATCTTATATCATTGCTGAATATTGCAGTGAAAAAAAGAGGGGAGGTCCGATAAACTTTGGGAATAAAATTGAATATTGGGGTGTTTTTGTTGGGAATTCCCCGAAAATAATATGTCCGTGGTCGCTAGTTTGCTTCCTGTCATTTTTTCTCTCTTATTTATTGCCCCCCCCCCCCCACACCCCCACCCCCCCCCCCACCCCCAGTTGTGTTGAGAGAAAACGTTGTATGAAGGGCTATACTTCTAAACGATATTTGGATGCCCAAATTAAAATGATGTGGTACCATTTTTTCACATGCACGAACGTTATAATGGTAGCCTTTGGTAAAATATTCAGTCTATTATACTTTTAGCGGTGTTCTTAAGATTGGAATCCTGATGGGTATCAAGATTCTTCTTCGGTTCGATAGATACAGATTATCATGATAATGTGCATGTCCTGTGATTTGTATCAGATTCGAGAGAGTGCTTTACCGGGGAGTTATGATCCCATTCTGGACACCACCGAGAATCTGATGCAAATCACTGGCCATGCACATTGTCGTGATAATTCGTTTATCCAACAATTCTGTCACATAACATAAACAGATTAAATCTTAAATTATTAATACAGTTTTGGAACATAATGTTGGAAAAGAAAAAAAAACACACTTTATGGAACAATATTGTTGTACTCTTGACTCTCAATGTCACTTCCTGTGATGATACACTTGAATTTACAAGTGTGTAATACTTAATTGTGCAGTTTCTATTTATTATGTATGTATGTGTGTGGTGGGGGGTGGGGGCATTGCCTATTAATAGTTCTGCCGCTAACTGTAAGGAATTTGGTTTTGTTTTGTAAGCTTTTCCAACGAACTGAAATATTTCTGACGACTGAATCTGAACATGCAGGAGATGACCTGTTTGTGGGTTAGACTTGTTCCAAGCCATAACAGTGTCAAATTTCTTACAGAATTAGACTGGTGGCCTGGAAGTTTACATAGGTATGTGTATGATCTGATGATGTCTTAATCTGCGTTGATGAGATAATAAATTTACAAAAATGACTGAATAGCAATTTTTGTCAATAGTGCCGGTAGGTTTGGGCCGTTATTTGAGTCAAGGGTTAAACCTACTGATATCAGTGGCGTGGAGACAGGGTATACCGCCCCCACCCCCACCCCTTCCTCCTTGTCGGAAAATGTTCAAGCTTGTCGTAAATGTGTTAGTCCTATAGTCTTAATAGCTATTCACAATAATTGAAACGGACGAAGATAACCGCTTGTTGCTGCCTTTTAGGAACCAATATGTTGAATCTTTTCGGCATCCATTTCAAAAAATGTTCTATTGAATGAGGACGCACCTTCACTTAATAGAAGAACAGGGCTATGAAATTTCCAAGATATGTTATCGATGAAATGCATTGCCGCGTCCCTGTGGCGTTACTTTCTGTCGGATAATCCTATTATCCATTCGAAACATTCAAACGCTCATGGATATTTCCACAACAACACGACACGGCTATTTATTATTTGATACGAACCTCCCTCAGGAGTAGTTGACTCAAAGGATCTAAATAACGCCATCGGAATCCTTCGGGGGTGGGGAGCATTCTATAGGGCTTTATTTAACACTGTTGGTCATGGTGAAAGTATTGAACACTTTCTTCTTGTGAATTACTTGCTGGAATGATTTGATAATTGGTATAAAAAGGTACAGCATTGGTCAAATAAGAGGCGAGGAGCCGACCGCCTCGAGCGACATCTCGTAAGGCGGCAAAATATATAAAAATATATCATTAAAGCATAAAATCCAGACGTCCATATGAACCAGCCATCAAAAAATATTTACGATGTATGGGGATGGGCTACAGGCTATGCTTCTGCACCACTGGCCACCTTTAATGATGTATATTGAAATTTGTTCAAATAAAGTTTCTTGGGCAGCATTGGGCTCCTCTTGGGAGGGACCATATATCCAAAATTTCAGTTTGAGAACCGGTCATCCAAATTGAGCAGAAATTGGTATATGATATTTTGGGTGACAAAAACTTGATACGAGCTGATAAGTCGAGAAAAATTACCGGCTGAAGCTTCAGGGGCAAAAAAAAAAAAATAGAAAATAACTTTACTGCTCATATTTCCTGAACAACATGAGACAAATACTTCTTTTTGCGTGAAGTTCCGTATAGAGTAACAAAATGAAGTGGACAAAGAAAACGGCACCGTTTTTAGGTCACCTGACAGTCCTGACTGAAAGTCCGGATGAGCTATAATGATCACTCACCGTCTGTCGTCCGTCGTATGTTTGCACATGCCCTTCCTAAAATGATCGGTAATTCAAAAGCCTTGTCCTCAATGTAATGATAACACACTACAGACTCGGGAAAACATTTTTATGACACACACTCTGTTGTGTTTTGATGTTAGAATGCAATACCACCAACACAAATTTTGGATGTTCCGGATGTGGCCATGTTTCAATGATGTTTATTCCGGTCATGTGATTAAAGCTGTGAATAACGACATATTATATTCCAATATTTTTTTTTTTAATTTAATTTTTTTAATCTTATTTGTTTACAAGGATTGGCGAACAAGTTATGCAACTTATATTAACGCCTCTCCTTGGCCCAATGGCATAGGTGTGTGGGATGACCTTCATAGCGGCAACTTCGTGGCCTAGCTCTTCTCGAATACTACGAAGGGATCTTTAGCCTGCACGGAGTGTGTCTCTCTCCGCACAGAGGACAGCCATTTTACGTCCCCACCTGATAGGACGATATGGTGTGACAGCATCAACCCCACAATTGATGCTGACAGAGAGTGTTCGGACACCTCGAGAACTTTCCCCGATCGGGGATCGATCCCGGGACCTCTAGCATGAGAGACCAGCGCACTTATCTACTCGGCGACCACTCTCTGATATACAAAAGTATACAAAACCCGAATTTATCCTCTTTTTCAAAATTGTTTTTTATTTTTTTTGCTTTTGATGACAAAGAAATTGCCAACCGCATAAGTAACTGTCAGGATTAACAAGGAATAGATCGGTAATTCGAATGTCTGAGTTATGAAAAAAGACTCTACACTCCACACGCGGAGAAAGGATATTTATCATTTCATCACCAACGTGGTAAGAACGCTCAGGGGAAAATGGATGACCACAAACGCTCGATTCTGTTCGGGTGACATGTTTTGGGGCAAAGTTGGGAAATGATTTGATTTCCTATGATCTGAAATCTTCAAACATTTCACTGCTGTTTTTTTTTTAATCTGGGAGGCGATGTAATGTACAACTCACGACACATTCATCGGAAAATATTCAACTGACAATGTGATAATTGCGAGATACAGTCCATAGTAGCGCTGTTGAGATCAGGAACTGTACAATGTGACGCAAGTGTCAGCAAGGGATTAATTCACCACCGATTCGAACTACTGTTATTTGGCTGGTGACGATGATCAAAACATAAAAGTGGAAACTTATATTTGAAAACAAAAATATATTCACATCAACAAACATTACAGTCTTCACAATTGTGTATTTACGAAAAAATAATTTTTGCTGTCGCCGAACTATATTAGTGACGTAAAGAAGGCTTGATGAGGTCTGCTACGAAAAAAGAAGACCAATGTTAAGGAGAATTATCAGAAAGGTTTCTTCATATTCATCAAATATAGCGAAATGTCGTACCATCGTAAATTTAATTATCTATTGACTAAAGTGAATTTTTTGATTTGATTGGTTGATAGATACGTGGTATGAGACCATATTCATTGAAACCCACGATACGTCCGCCCAGCCACTGACAAATTTCCCATACCCAGTGGAAGCCTCGTTCCGAAATCTACAAATTGTCCATACCCCGTAGAAGTCAATAGATACATGTAAATTTGTTATCCCATGTCTGATCACGGCCTGCACTATTCGCAAAAAATCGTCATTCCAGTTTTACAGTGTACATGTATTATATTTTAATTTTTTATTTCCAAAATATAGCTCATGACCCCTTATTGGAATGAGCTTGTCGAGTACCCTCCAATGTGGGGTTCATAAGCTATGTTTTTGAGACAAAAAAGAAAAAAAGAAATTCAATATTTTTTTATACCAGTCATATCGGCATATTTTCTCAAAAACTCTTGCACAAAAATTCCACAGAAACCTGTATGGCTCAACAATGGAAAATAAAAGATCTCATGCTGTGTGTGTTCACACATGAAATATACTCGCCCAAAAAAGAAAGTGTGCATTGCAGAAATTGATCAAACTCCAAAGAAATAATTTCGTAGGTGTAAAGAGTGTTAACCATTTCATGAATAAGTTATGTTGAACACAAAAACAGCTTTCCCCGTTAAAATTGCATTAACGTTAAATGACGTGCTGCACGTTTGTGAAAAGGCATGTTTTGCACGTGGAGAGTCTGAAAATTCATGCAGCGGTGTGAATCCTTGGGTATTTAAACACTAAAGTAAGGCCTTCCTATCGTTCACATTCAAACTTGCGCTGCTGTTAAAACGACTCCACATTAGCATGCCAAGATTGACAATGAATCAACGTCTCCTTGCCCTGGGTATGATTAGAGCTGGCAGAACACACAGAGAGGTTGCCCAGCATTTGAACTGCCACCGTAACACTGTAGACAGGCTAGTCCATCGACATGCACAACATGATGACGTTCGAAACCGACCCCGCCCCGGGAGACCCCGAGTTACTACCCCTGCACAAGATCGGTATATCCGTGTCGTCCATCTCCGGAACCGGCAACAAACGGCAACGACGACAGCCAGGAACATCCCTAACCTGAGACGGATACATCCTCAAACAGTAATCAACCGGCTGAGAGAATACGGCTTATGTCCTCGAAGACCTGCAATTCGTCCGATGTTGACGTTACGTCATCGTCGTGCTCGACTGCAGTGGTGTAGACAACATCTCAGGCATCCCTTACACTGGTGGCGACGTGTTTTATTCACAGATGAATGTCGTTTCCATCTTTCATCATCAGATGGCCGCCAGGGAGTGTACAGACGTCGAAACGAACGCTACGCAGATCCACGTGTCGTGGAGCGAAACTGTTATGGGGAGGGTCTCTCATGGTGTGGGGTGGCATCACTGCCCGTAACAGAACTGAGCTGGTCATTATTGATGGCAATCTCAATGCAGCCAGATATCGTGATGAAGTGCTTACACCTGTTGTTGTCCCATTTCTGCAACGTCACGGCCCCGGCGTCATTCTACAGCATGACAACGCCCGACCCCACGCAGCTCGTGTTGTTCAACAGTATCTGCAGCAACAACAAGTGGATGTTCTTCCCTGGCCCGCAAATTCGTCCGATATCTCACCCATTGAGCACGTATGGGACGAAATGAAACGTCAGCTACGCCGGCTTCCCCATGCACCGTCAACGCTTGTGAAACTCCAAAGACAGCTTATCAGAATATGGAACAACATCCCACAACACTTCCATGCTAACTTGTTCGCTTCCATGAGGCGTAGATGCACAGCAGTAGTCGATGCAGACGGAGGCCATACCAGATATTGAGTGTGTGACTTTTGTGTTTGACCCTTAGTGTCTTTGACTCTCCATGGCACCAAGAGTATTCGTCGTAGCGTAATGAAATTTCTCGTTTTGATCACAAATTGATTCATCTGTGATTGAATAAAATTTCCATGAATGAAAATGATATATATCTTTTTTAGTGTTATTTTTTAGCATGCACACTTTCTTTTTTTTGGGAGAGTATATATTTACCCCTGGTAGGGATCGAAGCGTGGACTGCTTTTTTATATTAACATTGTCTATGATTAGATCGAATTGTTGAAAACTGATAGAGTTACTGGCTTTGTGTATGCTGGTTTACTTTAATTGTTTATGTGATAACTTGAAAAGTAACAATCAGTTTTCAATAACTTTTGGCATGCTGCTTTATATTAACATTGTCTTGAAAAAAATTCAAAACTATGATGAAATGTTGAAAACTGGCAGCGTAATTGCCCTTAACGTTTAATTTGGAAATTTAATAATTATGTAATAACTTGAACAATAATTATCAGATATGTTTAGTTCGCTACACTTTTGCTTAGGCCAAATAAAAAAAATGAATTGATTCTCTGGCAATTTTTTTTTCAAATCAGTGAGAGAGGGAGGATTTTATTTTTATTTATTTTTTTTTTTAATTTTTTTTTTTTTCGTGTAAATGGTTGAGTATACTCAGCAAATCTTTTTGCTGTCTTTCCACTTGAAAAAGAGAAAAGGTTGTATTTTAGTGTAATTATAGTATACCTTTTATAACTAACTGCCGTAACAACAGCTAAAAGGATTTGTATTTTATTGTTCTTTTTAATGGTATAGATCTGTCAAACATCATGATCCATTAGAATAGGCCCCAGTAACCAATGCTTGGGTGTAGGAGTCCTTTAAAATGGGAAACATGGCTCTAAATGATTGGTTAAACTTGATTTTATATGCCTCTGTGCACTCTCCCATAAACTGCAACAAGAAAAATCAATTTACTGCAAACACAGCTAAATAATTATATGTCGAGAAATGTGAAAAAATGACCATTCCATGTTTTCACAAATTCTTAAAAAAAACATGACATAATAAAAATGTCTAATGAGGAGGTTCAAATCCAACGAGGGAGGGCCTGAGAATCAAAACATTATTTTTTTTAGCCTTATGTCATTGTCATATTTCATAGGAGGCGAAGCTATTTTTTGGTTTCAGATTATGCCGTTTGGTTGGTGGTATAGAAAGAGACTTAAAACGTCCTTAAACTGGATATATGGGGTGTTCTTCCTTTGTGCCTGTTATATCCACATGATATGTTTTAAACCAAAAGCAACTCTACGAATAAGGTACTGTAACAGACCTGACGAGTGTGCATTCCATACAGGGAAGGACCGGTGTGCCAGTAGTGTGCCTGGATACCTCCGAAAGAGTAGATGGGGTTGTGGCAAGGAAAGCCACCATCGAACGGTATATACAAGATGGACGGACGATATAATGAACAATAAAAAGTAGGGGGGGGGGGCATCCAGGAGCACCATTGATAATTTAATACCACAGTCCTCCATTGTGAATACAACGATCCACTGGGAGGAATGATATTGTCAGTGACCCCCTAAAAACACAAAATAGATGCGTCCATTTGTAGAAGTTAGTATTACAGCCTACAGATCGACGCCACATGAGAACAAAGGATTGAAAGTGTTCATTTTGCCAGAAGAGGCACTCGTTATACTATATATGTCTCTTTATTTTGAAGTATAACCCCCTACCCGGGAGCACGGTGGTTCATTGCTTAGTGCATTGGACTTTAAAGCGAAAATATAGACGGTTCGATCTTGACCATTGGTAACTGCGTTGTGTCCTTGGTCGGGACATTTAATCCCAATTGCTCATGTGAGGACACGGCGGTGCCGAGTACTAAAGCGTACTGCACGTCGACGATGAAATTGCCTTCAACCGCTGCTAACTCTGCCTGTGCAAAGGTGATAAGTTCAAGAGTCTGGCAGTTGTTCTCAGCTGCTCGGAGGTTCTCTCCGGCCAATACGAATTCCTCCACCCATAAAACTCTCCGACATGATGTGACCCCGGTTGTTGAAAGTGTCGTTAAACCCCACCAATAAACAAATATCCCCTTCCCCACACACACACGCAACGAACCATAAAAAATTGCAAAAAGTCCATTTTATGTTCTTTTATATTTTCTTGAGAGGATAAGGTGGGTCGAGGTACACGGAGAGGAGGGCGGGGCTGTGCTATACTTCTGACAATACCCCCTTCATCTGGAGCATCTGTGACTTTCAGAACAACAAATACACTGGCTGGTTGCATCTGAAATCAAATGACCTGACAAGAGGTAAAAGGGAATGACAATGCACTTTGGGGATAGAGCTGTAAAGTCTAAGTCATTATAGCGAGGTTACAAATTCGTTATAACGAGTTTGCCAAGTCGTTGTAACGAGTTACTAACTCGTTATAATGAGTTATGTAAGTCGTTATAAGGACTTTACAAGTCGTTATATCGAGTTATGTAAGTCGTTATAACGACCTACTAGTCGTTATAATGAGTTACTTCCTAAGTCGTTATAACGAGTTTGCTACGTCGTTATAATGAGTTACAAACTCGTTATAACGAGGTACGCAAGTCGTTATAACGACTTCCTAAGTCGTTATAACGAGTTTGCTACGTCGTTATAACGAGTTTGTTAAGTCGTTATAACGAGTTACTAATCTCGTTATAACGAGTTTGTTAAGTCGTTATAACGAGTTACTAGCTCGTTATAACGAGGTACGTAAGTCATTATAACGAGTTACTAAGTGGGAGCGCGGTGGCTCAGCGGTGTACTGATGGACTTCTGTACTAGAGGTCCCGAGTTCGATCACCGTACGGGATGACCCGCGCTCTGTCCTTGAGCAAGGCACTTTATCCCGGTTGCCTACATAGGGGCACGATGACGCCGTGTACTGAGGCGTACTGCACGTCGATGGTGCAAATGTCTTCAACCGCTGTAACCATGCTTGAGCGGAGCTTGAACGGAATTAGAATGTTGAGGAGCTGACAGTTGCTCGTTGATGCTCGGCGGTTTTCTCCGGGTACTCCGACTTCCTCCACCCGTAAAACTGTCACGTATGTGACCGTAAACACCAATAAATAAATACTAAATAAATAGTTATTAAGTCATTATAACGACTTAGAAAAAAATTTCACACATGTCCTAAATACACTGCCAGAAAATCCAATTCGATTGAAAATTGTCCAAGATGGTGCGATCAGAAGCGTGCAAAATAAAACTGCATGCTGTAGTTGTAACGCAGCTTTTTATTAGCTCACCTGACTGAAAGTCAGGGTGAGCTATTCTGATCAATTTTCGTCCGTCGTCCGTTTCGAAGGTGTTGATTGGGTCTTTTTCTCCCAAACCCCTGACCACATTTTAATGGAATTTCACATTAGTAGAAGTTATATAGGGCATTTGGGTTTTCTTCAAATTGGGTTTCTGCTCATATTGAGCAGGGCGTGGGGCCAAAATGCTCAAATTTTTTTAAATCTTCTCATCATGAACCAACTGTAGCAGAAACTTGATATGTGTTATACAGCTTCCCTCTGAGGTGTAGACTGAAGTTTGTTCAAGAGAAGTTCGAGGGGCAATATTTGTCGTCGTTACAGGAGGGGCAAGAATTTTTGCCTTGCCCAAAATTTCTATTTTCCAAACCGAGGGGTCGATTTGAACCAAATTTGATATGAAGTATTAGTGGGTCATAAGTACTTGATTTATGCCCCCCAAAATTTTCAAAATGCCCCGGAGCTAAAAACAGAAATATTTTCAAACGCCCATATTTCCCAAACCACACGGAACAGAGAGCTGTTATTTGGTGTGAAGCATCCTTAGGACCAGTAGAATAGAATGGTAAAAAATTGCCATCGGTTATGTTAGGGTGTTCTGTAGAGAGCATCGAAAAAATGCCAGAATCTTTTGATATTTGGTTTACAGCATCCATATGGGGGTCAGATACAGGTGTGTTAAAATGAAGCCCATTGGTTCATATTTGGGCTCAATACTGGAGCCCGAATTTTTTAACTTAGGGCAATATGGGGAATATTCTTTGAAAATCTTCTTCAGAACCACCAGACAGAATCTTTTAACGTTTGGTATACATCATTGTTTTGAGGGTCAGATTCAAGATTGTTCAAACCAAGTCACTAGGTTAATATTTGGGCTTCAAATTTTAACTTAATGCAATATGGGGGATAATTTTTCAAAATCTTCTTCTTCAGATCCACCAGTCAGAATGTTTTCATATAGTTGTAACTTAGTGCAATACGAAGAAATTTCCTTAAAAATCTAATTCTTCAGATCCACCAGTCGGAATGCTTTCATATTTGGTATACAACATCTCTGAGGGTGGGGGTGGGGGGGGTCAGATTCAAGTTTGTTCAAGTTGAGTGCCACTGGGTTAATATTTGGGCTCCATATGGGAACCTGAAATTTAACTTAGTACAATATGAGGGAATTTCTTCAAAATCTTCTTCTTCAGATTCACCTGTCAGAATGCTTTCACATTTGGTATACAACATCTCTAGGAGGGTCAGATTCAAGTTTGTTCAAATCGTGTCCATAGGTTAATATTTGGGCTCGCTATTGTAGCCCGAATTTTAACTTAGGGCAATATGAGGAAATTTCTTTAAAAAAATTCTTCTTCAGATCCACTATTCAGAATGCTTTCATATTTGGTATACAATACCTCGGCGGGGAGCGGTCAGATTCAAGTTTGTTCAAATCGGGTCCATGGGTTAATATTTGGGCTCGGTATGGGAGCTGGAATTGGCCATGTAGCTGTGTGTAACTAAGAGGTGTGTAACTCAGATTAATCCACATTAATCAAGGGGCTTCAGAGGATTCATAGGGGATCTCCACATTTTACATTATGATCAAATGAAAAAAAGGCATGATGCTCGGACTATTTTTGTCACTCCTGAGGGGCTCAAGGATTGATAATGTAACCTATGGAGATGTTTCGTGTTTTGCTACCCTGGCCTTGTTGCTTTCCACCCCATTGAGTTTTCTACTCATCTATGCAGCACATTTGACTTTTCTGCCCATTATGCCTTTTTAGCTCACCTGACAGAAAGTCGCTTTTTGTCCGTCGTCTGTCGTCCGTCGTGAAGGTGGAGTTGGGGTCTTTTTCTCCCAAACCACTGGCCACATTTTAATGAAATTCCACATGAGTAGTGGTTATATAGGGGCATTTAGGTTTTTCTTCAAATTGGGTTTATGCTCATATTGAGGAGGGGTGGGGCCAAAATGCCCCAATTTTTTAAAAATCTTCTTCTCATGAACCAGCTGTAGCAGAGATTTGATATGTGGTATACAGCTTCCTTTTGGGGTGTGAACTCAAAGTTGTTCAAGAGACGTTCGAGAGGCAATATTTGTTCTTACGGGAGGGACAGGAATTTTTGCCCCGCCCAGAATTTCCATTTTCCAAACCGAGTGGCCGATTTTAACCAAATTTGATACGAAGTATTAGAGCGTCATAAGTACTTGATTATGCCAAAAAAAATTCAAAATGCCCCGTGGGAACCACAGGAGTTAAAAATAGAAAAGAATTAAAACGCTCATATCTCCAAACCTGCACGGCACTGAGAATTCTTGTTTGGTGTGAAGCTTACTTAGGACCAACAGAATGGGGTGGTCCAAAAATATTGCTATTGGTTTTATCATAGGGTACTTTTTCAGAAGTTTGATAAAATGCTGAGTCAGCATTTGTTAACACGGTGGGTAATGGGGAAAACATTTAAGACTCTTCATCTCCCAAACCACTGCTGTAAAAGCTTTCAAATTTCACATATAACATCTTTGGAAGATTGTTTCGCAGGTTTGTTGAAATCAAAACCCTGATTCCATATTTGGGCTCTCTGTGGGAGCCCAAATATTTATATTAGTGCAGTATGAGGAATATTCTTTAAAAATCTTCTTCAGATCCACCAATCAGAATCTTTTGATATTTGGTATGCAGCATCCTGGGGGGGGGGGGGATTCAGGTTTGTTCAAGCCAAGTCTCTGGGTTCATATTTGGGCTCCCTGTGACTTAATTCAATATGAGGAATTTTTTTTTTTTTTTCAGTTCCACCTGTCAGAATGTTTTGATATTTGGTAAATGGTTTTCTTAATGGGGCAGATGCAAGTTTGTTTAAATCAAGACCCTCGGTTGATAGTTGTCAGTGTCGGGTGAGTGCTCTCAGGCCCTTCTTATAATCAAAGGTTTTTTTCCGCGAGTGAGTTTAACCTCGCTCCGCCAATTCATGTAAGGATGTAATTGGGGGACTGAAGCATGTGTGGATTGCCACCCATATGGAGTAGGTTTCAACTTGTTGGGCAGTTGGTGGTTCTTTATGTGGGTCGTGGAGAGTTTTCTTAACAGTTGCGTCGTATTCCGCCGCAGGTCTAATGAAAGTTTGATATAGATGGATCAGAACTTTTGAATTAGCCCCCCCCCCCCCCCCCCCGCCCATCCTCCCCCACCTTTCATCTCTATGTTTTATCACTGATTACCTTGTGAAGGTGATAGGTGATTTCTTCTTCTAGATATTTGTCACAGTCTTGTAAAGTTTAGTTAAACTGTCAGTTATCTCAGCAAAGAGAAATTTAACTTGTTCACCCGCTTACAACTCCGGAGAAAAGAAAGGAAGATCCACCAATCCGGCCTCCCTACCAGCAGCTTTCTATTCAGCACTGATCATTGGGTGAGTCTTGAGTAGTTCATGTAATGACCTAAAAAAAACGATATGTAAGTCTCCAACCATGATGAAAATGTCCGACTTTGCCCCCCCCCCCCCCCCCCCTGCAGATTGTTACACCCAACCCAGTCTGGAAAAATGGGTGGTAACTGGATGAAAGTCTTGCAGGGGGCGAATCGGGAAATGATGCATAAGCAGGAAATGCGGCAGCAGATGGTAGCTTCTCTACAGAATGAAATAAAACGATTTGCTCGTTACCAAATCCGAGTAAGAAAAAGACGAAAGTAGAAGAAAGAAAGACCGCGAAAGGAAGGAGAAAGACATGGAAAATGAAAACAAATAGAATTCCTTTAAATGAGAAACAGTAAAAATTAAATTGTTCCAGATTCTAAAGCCTTCGTTCATAATTAAAACTTTAAAAAATTAATTTCAAAGTTGCAAAATATCGGCTTTTTAAAAATTATTCATTGTACCATTGAAAAGCTAGAAGATTAATGCCATGTGTTGCTTACGATTAACATTATTTTCATCATAGGATTAGCAGGAACAGTTACAAGACACATCAGCAACAGTTAAGGTTTGAGATTACCGTTATATTACGTAACTTAAATTGATTAACCTGAGTGTTTGTTAAGATTAATTGCCGTTAAACTGAACTAACTGTTTCTTTAATATTCAATTCAGCAGTGACCGTAGAATTAGTTGCAGCGGTAGTTGGACGGTGAGGTGGATTTACTTATTTATTTACCGGCACTTACAATCCCACTAGTGGTAATTTTGTACGCCGTTGTACACCCAGTACGCCTTTGTACACATCGCCACAGTGCCCCCCCCCCCCCTCCTCCACGTGGGCAATCAGGATTAAGGACACAATGCAGTTGACCCTGCCGAGGATCGAACCGTGGACCTTTCGGTGTGAAATCCAATTCCGTTACCGCTGATCCACCGTTATAATGAGTTAGTTCTTTGTCTAACACAATGTGACAGCCAGTATGACCGACTGAAGGTGGAGAATGTGTTGGAGGGGGTGGTAATCAGCTTGATTTGTCCCGATTATGAGGGCTCAAGTCCCGACTGATAAAATATTCCAGCTACATCATCAAGGCATGTCTTCGACGAAGACATGCCTTGATGATGTAGTTGGATTATTATAGCTAAAAACCCAGGACGTCTTGAAAATTTACTTTTGGGGATAACTAAAATATACATGTAGTATATAGTCGCGACACAACTTCTTGGGCCTACTCACTCTGCACGTACGGTACTCCAAATTGATCCTGTGGGCCCTCAGCATCCTGAATGGGGTACTACAGACTTCTATAACCATTTACCTAACGTTACGGCCAAAACCGGCCAGCACTATATTCTCAAAAATCGCCAATGAAATTTCATTATTTTTTTCATTTTTTGGTCTCAAAAACATAGGTTATAACTCCTCATTGGAACGAGCTCATCGAGCTCGTTCCAATGAGGGGTCATAACCTATGTTTTTGAGACAAAAAATGAAAATAATAGTTATGCAAGAATTTTTTGGCAAGTGTCGTCTGCTTTGCATGTTAGGTAAAGGGATAACCGATTATTCATATGACATTAGTCCAGGTATTAAATCTAGTATCGTAAGAACGTACATGATTACTATTAAAAGCGAATTGATATCTAAGACTCCAGTCAAAACAAAAATGTCCCACTGAAGAAAGTAGGAAGTGAGGTCGGTACCGTACCATACCCCTAAACCCCTCATCGCAATTGCAGTTGCTGACGATACTAATATCTTATAAAAGACTTATGAAAAGGGTTTTCATTTTAGGCCTCCAAAACACAACTTACGACCCTTAATTGTAATTTTGTTTCCCTATTAGGGATTCAATGACACTTTCATCATTTTCATTATTCACTCCTTGGACTAAGGGAAAAGGAAAAGGTACATGTATCAGAGGTGTCGGCAAGAATAAGACCGTATCAACCGGACCAGTGAGCCGACCGCCCCCCCCCCCCCCCCCCCATAACCACTCCAACGCCTCTAACAACAACAACGCTAGTCTCTCCCTACTTCAAAAAAAGGTTCGGAAGAAACACTAACGCCGCTGCCGCTAAACCCTTGACGTATTGCTCCTTTGCCAAGCTCTAACATATATGACCAAATTATACAGTTATAGACGGTCGAAAGTGGCTTGCTGCATACCGGCCCTCCGCGTCTTTCGGCGCGCGAAGCCATTTATTTTGGATTTGGACTCATAATAAGAGTCACGTGGTGTTGGGCAGGAGAACATGCTACCAAGAGGACAATGCGAGAAGGCATGAGAAACAGATGTTTAACTTTTTAGGCCTAAAAGAAGCCAACATTCAATGAGAAAGATGCAATAGTACTTTTAAATCCATCAAGAAGAAGCAGCGATGATTTGAATTGCCCTGTTGTCGGTTTACCGTGTTTTCTACTTATTTTAATGCAAAGGAACTACAAAATGTAGTAGTATCTCTTGTATATTTAATGATGTAGGAGTTAGTCAAACGAGCAAACAAGTAATTAAAAATTATTTAAGATCCCAAAACCACCACCTTTACCACCACGTCCACCACCACCCCACTCAGCTGACGTATATTCAGCTTTCGAAAAATAAAACATTTGAGTGAAAATGTTCCAACTGGTACCTTATGAGTTTCCCACTGCTCGAGAAATCCGAATGCACCTCTCCCCTTGTCATCGAAATATTTAACCTTCAGGTTATAAATGTTATACACTTTTTTGTGGAGTGATATCTAATCTCCCGTCCCTTTTTGTATTTTGTATAAAATATTGGTGCGTAAAACAATGATCCTGATTATCGACATAAAAATGAATTATTTTTTAACTTGCTATACGAAAAGATTCTGTTTATTAGTTCTGTACTTTACATTGTAAAATATATTAATTATACAGTTTAAAGAAAAAATACTGTATTGAATCAGATCTTGTTTGATTTTATCATGAACTCGAAGAAAACACAAAATGCAACAAAAGCACTCAAGCATGGTTCAAATCGAGAATGTATTTTTTACTTTTTCCAGATCCGGGTCTGGCATACGAATCCGGGTCCAGGAAAAATCTGAAATCCTGATTTGGAAAAAGTTTGTTCCGACTCTGTGTGTGACATGAATCCGAATATCAGATCTAGTCCTGTAAGAAAATATATGATTACTAGCAAGAACGAATCGATATTTTTAGACTCCAATCCAGATGAAAATGTCACTAATTATTGGGGGGGGGGACTCCTACCCCCCACCCTCCCAATCACACCCCTGATACCTGTCACGAGTTTCCAAAGTAAGAAGAAAAATTGTCTTAATTGTCACTTTATCGCAACGCTCGAATCACGTCCAGTGTACGACATAAACATCGCAAAACGGTTTGGGCGGGTTTGTTCGGCAATGGTGTTGCCAACGGTTTGTTCGGGGCAATCAAGGGATAGGGCGGTACAAGTTCTCCATCGGAAGGTGTATTTTTTGTTTGCGGGTAGGTAGTTTGCGCGAGGGTGAGGCCGAAGTCTATTTTAGGGTGAGGGGAAATATCACCAAGCCCATAGTGTCGCCACTTTTGTTCGGTAAGGTGTTGAGCGGTAACTAGTCATAAATCTATTATTATCACCCAAAAATGAGGGGTAAGATTATTGTGATTATGAATGAAGGCTCATTTTTCACTTCTGTCTTGCACATTTCCGTAGACGGGACACACATGTGGACAAACGCGTCCACCCACCCACACACGGAGAAACATTTGATAGTTTGCGCAGACATCAGAAGCGAAAAACTCAATCACTTCATGAATTGCAGCGACAAGGACCATTTTTAATACAAGTCGACATAATTTATAAATTACCCCGTCATAAAAGAATGTTTTCCAAATTCGTCAAATACAGTTTCCAGTCCAACACCAGTCACAAAAAGGGGTTCATGAAAAATGAGGCATTTTCAAGTCGGGAAGCTCACCCAATCTGTCCGAAAGGTGTGTTTTCAAATCAATGAATCACTGTTTTTTCACATGGGCGAATCAAATTAAATCTATTTTTATCACAGGACACGATTAATCAGACTTAAGTGGCCTGATTTTCTGCCTCAATCGATAGCTGTGCTTCAGTGATCATATTGTCAATGCCCCTAAACATATTAATTCTTCATACTTCTCATAAAGTTTTATAAAAGTAGCATCAGTGCATAGCATCCACCCGTATATCCCCACTGTTTACGTGGCATACCTGTACAGCAAACAGTTAGTTACTCAGGATAAACTGTTTATTTGTGTGACGTTATAAGATAGTTTGTCCTCGAGGCTTTAATATCAACGGACTTGACCCGAAAATTACAAATAGTTAAGAAATTGTGAATTGCGCTGTGTGTATATATAAGGCGATCAAGGCAGTTGAAAACTGTCGCGTTATGTTTATAACTTATTGGATTGTCAGTTTACCGGTATAATGGGGAACGCATGTTGTGGCGTGGAAGAGGGAGACTTTAAAATCTACGTTCGTACGGGCGATAAAAAGCACGCAGGTACAGATGCCACTGTGAAAATAATTCTACACGATGCAAACGGTAACAAAACTCAGGAGAAAGACCTGGATAACAGATTTCGAAATGATTTCGAGAGAGGTCAGATGGATGAGTTTAATATTAAAGCAGATGACATGCAGGAAATTGACAAAGTGGAATTCTGGAGGAATGATTCTGGAATAGCAGACGATTGGTATTTGGAAAGGATTGTTGTTGAAAACAAGAGAACAAACGCAACTTTTATATTTCCAGTATTCAGATGGATTAAACCACATCATCATTATGTTATTAAACATTTGGACACTTCTCTTCCACAATTTGATGAATATCGTGAACAGAGAAAGATGGAGTTGGATGATAAAAGGAAAAATTACGTCATCCAACAGAAGGCCCCAGGCCTCCCTGCTCAGGTATGACCAGTTTTTTCTCATATATAAAGCGTTGGAAAAACGGAACCATTTCACTAATGAATGCCAAAATATTTTTTTCGTCTTAGTTTTAAAATTAAAATTGAGGATTTGCCGCATAAGACAGCCCTGGCGGCATGGTTTCATTGGTTTGTTTGCCAACAAGTTCTGAAAATTAAAATTAACAAATCACCATAAAAATATTCAAAGGCACAACCCGTTTTATTGAGTTATTTGTTTATTTATTGGGGTTTAATGACACTTTCAGCAGCAAGGTCACCCCGTCCCGGGCAGTTTTACTGGAGGAGGAAACCGAAGTACCCGGAAAGAACCCCCGAGCAACAGCGAACAACTTTCACCCCCCCCCCCCCAACGTACTAACGCCACACAAGCAGGGTTAGCATTGGTTGAAGACAAGTGCACCATTGCAGTGGTAGAAGGACGGTGTGGTGGATTTAATTATTTATTTACTGGCACTTACAACCCCACTAGTGGTAATTGTGTACGCCCAGAAGGTTTCAGAACGCCTTAGTACACATCGACACAGTGCCCCCCCCCCCCCCCCCCCCCCACACACACACACCACCACCACCACCACCACGTGGGTAATCGGGATTAAGTGTCGACACAATGCAGTTCCCACTGGCGGGGATCGAACCGTGGACCTCTCGGTGTGAAATCCCGTTCCGTAACCAGTGAACCACTGTTTTATTCATTTAGTCCTGTGTCTGACATAATTTGAAAGACAGGGGTGTCGCGAATATGGACGATTGAAGGTAGTGTGGGGATTGAGGGGGGGAGTCAACTTGATTTGTCCCGATTATGAGGGATCAAGCCCCTGCTGATAATATATTTCTGCTGCATTATCAAGGCATGTCTTCGACGAAGACATGTCTTAATGATGTAGTTGGATTATTATAGCAAAAAAACTCCAGGAAGTCTTGAAAATTTACTGTTGGGGGTAAATAAATGCATATGTACTACATAGTCGTGACACAACTTCAACCTACTCAGTCTGCACATACCGTACTCCAAATTGGTCGTGTGGGCCCCTTGGCAGCCTGAATCGGGCTCTACAGACTTCAAAAACGGATTATTCGTATGACATTAGTCCAGATATTAAATCTAGTATCGTAAGAAAGCACATGATTACTAGCAAAAGGGAATTGATATCTAAGACTCCAGACCAAACTAAAATGTCCCACTGGAGAAAGTAGAAAGTGGGGTCAGTACCGTACCCTAAACCCCTCTACGTAATTGCAGTTGCTGACGACACTATGTCTTGTAAAAGACTTATAAAAAAGATTTTCATATTAGGCCTCAAAAATACAACTTACGGTCCCTAATTGGAATGAATTCGCCGAGTTCCACCCAGTAAGGGTTGATAAGCCATGCCTTGGAGGCATTTTTTTAAAGTAGGCTATCAAATTCCAAGGGCGATTTTTGTGAACAGCGCTGGCTTGAGAATGCCGTTGCGTTAGGTAAACGGGTTAACATTGAGGGCAGAATTGTAATTTGCGCTCCACTGCTTTCCCATTTCCTAGTCCTTAAAGTGCTCCCAAACCTCACCCTTCCTCTCCAGTCCTTTCCATATTCATAAAACATTTCATGTGAGAGGCGGGGGATAACGACTGCACATTTGTAGAACATGTACTTAGGACAGCGTTCTGCAAGGGTGGAAGAGTCGAATGGGAATTAAATGATTGGCATGATTCTGTGGCTTTGGGGCATAATTCTTTGTTAATTCCGCCTTTTCAGTAAATACCATGCATTCATCCTACATCTTTGAACAAACATTTTGTTGGATACGCTTTTGGGATTAAAACCATGTTTTTAACAATACTGAATTCTTCAGCAACCATACATGGTCTAAACACAACTCTTAAACCTGCCTTATTCGATCAAACTTTGTACCTGGATGAATATGTTATTTTTCGATGCACCAAATTGTAACATATGAATTGATTTGTTTAAATATGCATGTAAATTGTCGACTTGTCAACTCGACACTCGCTTTACCTTATTGGCCGCCTCGTGTGGTGTCCGATTTATTTGAAAAAAGATAACTCTTTGATCACAACCAACCAACCAATCACTCACTCACTCACTCACCCATACACCCGCCCGCCCGCCCAGAGTAGATATCCAACAGGGTTTCTGTCGACGAGCAAATCATGGCAGAATATATGAATAATTCAACAATAAACTTTGATGGAAGTTCTTGGTGCAGAACCTTCTCTGTCTGCCTCCCTGAACCAGGGGCACAAATCCCGTGAGGATCTTAAGTGATGCCTTAAACCCTATAATTACCTGAAGAGCAATAAGACCAATGTCGAACAACGCGATAGCCATACTTGCATATCGGCACGTAAAAGTGAATCATTTGGCTGACTGAACCAGAACGCTCAAAATACAGATGCTGTAACTGGTTTTGAACAGCAAAAGCCCATATTTGGACTTGATCGCGAAATGTAAGTGGCCCCACGGGACTCATTTCGGTGTGGTGTCATAAGCTATGTTTCTGAGACAGAAAATGAAAATTGTTTAGCTATTCCATGTTAGGCCCACAAAAGTTGATTGTCTGTTTCTCGGGTCATTTTTCTGTAAAATTGCATGCGGGCGTGTTGTTTTTTATTTTTTATAATTATTTCTTTGTCACCAAAAGTTCATGTTCTGTTTGTTTTATGTTTGAGGCCTCATAATCTACAGAATAGCATGGATGGTGGCGTATTTCATCCCTTGAGAGCAAGAATGCTTTGCAATGCTAAAGCAAAGAAAATTCTTGTTGCACTCAAGGGACACATTTATCAATTTTATTAACTTGGGTAAAATATCTGACATAAACATTAAATTTTTATTTTTTAAAGTTTCCATTGGTTATAAAAAGAGAGCATCCGTCATCCAAAAGGACCATGCAGGAGGGCCTGAGAAACAGATTTTTAATTTTTTAGACCTTATTCAAGAATTTTATTTTGCAAGCCTAGTCAACCATTCGCGCTGGATAAATGGTTAAAAGTAACCGATACTGCGATTAAACGCTTTGTTTTGTGATTGCGCGGCATATTGTTTCTGAAGCAAAAATATTTTGTTCATATAAATTTGTTGTGATATAATTTATTGGCGAGTGCCAACTGGCAATCTCCGATAAATAAAGTGTAACTAAACAAATGCATGTTAACAAAATCTAACTACTAAATAAAATTAATCTGGAATGCCACTAATGGTGGCATGCTAGATTAATTTAACCCTTTACCTAACATGAAAAGCAGACGACACTTGCAAAAAAAAATTCTTGAATAACTAATTTTTTTCATTTTTTGTCTCAAAAACATAGGTTATGACCCCTCGTTGGAACGAGCTCGACGAGCTCGTTCCAACGAGGGGTCATAACCTATGTTTTTGAGACAAAAAAATGAAAATATTTTGAAAATTAATTGGCGATTTTTGAGAATAGCGCTGGCCGGTTTCGGCCGTTACGTTGGGTAAAGGGTTAAGTAGTAAGAAGTTGTGGACCACCAATTGAAAGATGGCTTTGAATGGAACAATAGATGCCTCCCCCGCCAGGGTCAACTGCGTTGTGTCCTTAGACACGGCACTTAATCCCGATTTCCTGGGTGGGCCCGATGACACCGTGTACTGAGGCATACTCATGTTTTCCTAATACATGTATGTTTATTAATATTGGGGAATTTTCCCACCCTGTGAGTACCTTATTTGGGCCTGTATGTTTATTAAAATTGCCCTTCAACATGGAGGAGATCTTCAAATTAGTAAATCTTCACTGGACTGTATGATAGTCTTTTGTTTCGCACAGTGTATTTATCATTATCATGATGCTCAAAACGCCTTTTAGTTTTCTTTAATAAAACTAACTGCAATACTGGAAAATAAGTTAGCTTTTAGATTAACTGCCCTTGTGATTTAATGATTGAATATGACAAATGCAACTGTAAGACATTTGTCTGAAGCAGAAATGGGGCGGTCTGTAGGGATGGTGGAGCAAGGAGCCACCCATCATCAGGTTGGTGAAGCCCCTGGTGTGCACCATACGGTGATCGCCAGAGCCTGGGCAATATTTCAGCAGAACGGCACAACAGTAAGACGGCATAGTGGTGGCAGAGACAGGACAACATCTGCATCTGAAGACCGATTTTTGATCATTCAGGCCCGTAGGAACCGCTTTGCCACAGCAACCCAGCTTCGCAGTGACCTTCAGAATACATCCGGGGTAAATGTTTCGACGCAGACTATCCGGGCAAGGTTGCACGAATGTGGTCTCCGATCGAGAAGACCATGTATTCGCATTCCGTTGTTCCAGAACCACCGTCATGCCCGATAGGAATGGGCCATGGACCACATTGGATGGAATAGTGAAGATTGGCGACCTGTCCTTTTTACAGATGAGTCAAGGTACTTCCTAGACCACACAGATGGGCGTTCTAGGGTATGGAGAAGACCAGGAGAACGATTCCATGCAGCCAACATTGCTGAGCTTGATCGCTATGGTAGATGGTCAATCATGGTCTGTGGTGGCATCAGCAGGGATGGACGTACAGAACTCTGTGTCCTTGAACGTGGTACATTGACTGCACAATTGTATATTGATGAGATCCTGGATGTCCACGTCAGATTGTATTCAGGTGCAGTGGGTGATAGATCCATTCTGATGGACGATAATGCCCGTCCTCATGTTGCCCATGCTGTCGGGGAGTACCAACAGAGGGAGGGGACTGAGCGTATGGACTGGCCAGCAAGATCTCCTGACCTCAATTCAATCGAACATGTCTGGAACGAGTTGCAGCTTGCAATTTCAGCTCGTCCAGTCCAGCCAAGAAGAGTCCATGAGCTTGGTGCAATGCTGGTCCAAGAATGGAACAGCATTCCACAAAGGACCACCAGGAACCTGATTGGGAGCTTGAGAAGGCGTTGTCAAGCTGTAATTAACAGTGATCGGTCTCATACTCGATATTGAACCCATACCAGTTCGCTCCGTCGACTTTTTGGCAAATTGAAAAATTTCCTCTTTTACCAATAATATCCATTGTCCATGGTTATCGCATTCAAAAGCTAAAAAATAATGTCAAACACAAATAAAATCTTAATTTCTATACTTAAATCATTAAAGATATAATTAAAAAAAAGATATATACACTTTTCATTACAATATTTCAACTAAAACGTAAAACAGGGAGTTGGATATACTTGGTGCTTAGCAAACTTTGAGTAGTATAGTTCAAATTTCATGGTAAAAACCAAACCTCGTATATAGAGATTTATTAAAGTTCAACCCTTAAGGGCCTAGTTCCTATTTGGGTGAGTTTGTTGTCTTACATGTACATGTATACACACATGTTCTAACATGCAGACTTTTGGTGGTCTTGCTGATTGAAATACAGTACCTTGGCAGGGGTGTTTAGTGAAGTCGTGGCTGACTGTATAGTCAATGTGTCACCTTATTGTGGGAAAGTAAGCAATAAATAGACTTCTCTAGGCTTTAACCCTTTACCTAACATGAAAAGCAGACGACACTTGCAATAAAAATTCTTGAATAACTAGTTTTTTTCATTTTTTGTCTCAAAAACATAGGTTATGACCCCTCGTTGGAACGAGGGGTCATAACCTATGTTTTTGAGACAAAAAATGAAAAAATAATGAAAATTAATTGGCGAATTTTGAGAATAGCGCTGGCCGGTTTTGGCCGTTACGTTGGGTAAAGGGTTAAGGGCATTTTTTTAGAATCAATGACGAGAATTAAATTAATATTTTGCGAGAATCAGTGTTGATTCTCGTTGTTTTACTTCCAAGAATCATTTTCACGAATCGATTCTGATTCTCGCATGAATTTTAAGCCCTGGGAGTTGATACGTTGAAGAGTCTGACAGTTGCCCTCTGCTGCTCGGTGGTTCTCTCCTGGTACTTCGGCTTCCTCCGCCAGTAAAACTGTCCGACACGAGGTGATCCTGGCTGTCGAAAGTGTCGTTAAACTTCAATAAAATAAAACTGATGCTTCATCCCGTTGGGGAAAGTAGGTCACGTCCCACTATCCGGCTTTCTCAGAAAGTGATTAAGAGGTCTTGAATGTTGTGATGGTAGGTGCCCCCTTCAGAAATTTAATCGCATCTCCCCCTCCCCCCCCCCCCCCCCCCCGTATCGGTTCATTCCTATTTTAAAATATCCAAAGTGACAACCATTGAAGTAAATAAAATTTCAACTCAAATGAAAGTCAAAGAATTTTCTTACTTTCGATATCATAAAATATAAAATAGTGCTAAAATTTAGTCCAAAAAACAACATTGTCTCAATTTTTTACCAATTTGGAATCTGAAGTTTTTTAGAGTTATTTCGTCTGGATCGCTTAAGTTTTCGCGATTTAGGCAGAGAAACGGGAGCGGGACACCCGCACGCCCATTCCCCTGTGATAACAGCCGCTGGTCGTGCTCATATGGTGTTTTTGTCTTGTTTCAGAAAAACCCTTATGAGTATTGGACTATAGCGAATACAATAACTTAGAGAAAGGCCTTTTTCTAAAAAAAAATAGTTTGCAATGGCGTGAAAGATTGATTGGGTAGATTAACAGAACAACCATCTTCGGCATAAAACCTTCGTGACACAAAACTCTTCGAAAATAGCTACAGTCATGTGACATACTGGGTGATTTGGTCGTCGACAACTAAATGGGTCTACAAGTATCTGTCCAATTCACAGACGGAAGAAGCACAATGAAAGAGGGTGTGGGCACAATTGTTCAAGGCGCTTTGGACCTCACATAGATGAGCCCGATGAGAAAAACATTGAAAAAATGGATCCACAGAAGATCAGTTTCCTTGATTCTGAGGTCCTAGCAAGTGTGTCAAAGGGTTTGTGAGCGTGTCTGTCGGGATGGGGAGTAAGTCTTTATACAGCTAACGGAATTGTTATGTGTCATGCCACATCTTGTGCTGACCACAGGTGCTCGACCCAAGCTGTGAAATTCAAAGAAAAATGATATTTGATACCATTTTTGAATCGATGCTGGCGTGCCCCTGTAATGGTATATAAATATTAACAAGGTACACAACACGCTTTTCGAAAACGATAGCACTCATCTTCGTTATTCCCCCCTCAAATTTGATTCACACAACGTATCCAACAATACACAGTATCAGTGGAAAGGGGAATGAATAAGCTTTACAGTGGTGTATTACATGACCGTTGGGTGTTCTTGGGTTGTTCATGATAACTGGAAGAATTCGCAGAAAAAGGCCGAAAAACATTTAGTCGGACAAGATAGTGCACAGTGGAATGAGGTTTACGAGCGACAATTATCCGATTTATTATAAATAATTCGAGGTCCCATTGTCTATGGGGGGCAGATTCAAATATTAACCGTATACCTTTATCAATTACCAGTCTCGGATCCACATTTATTCATTTCTGGAGATCACATTTGCAGTTTATACATTTTTTTTAACCTCCCCTTGGAAACTAAACAAGCTAACGGCATCCATAGAAGCGAAGGTGTACACAATGACATCCCATTGGCTACTATTTATGCCGAGAAAATCATCGATGAAAATAAGTCATTGGGAGATGGGGAAAGTTTTTGCGCAAGTCGCGTATCTATGGACGTCGTCAACTTGGGAAAAGATGTCAAAGTTACGACTAAAAGTGTATAAACGTTAAATGTGATCTCCAGAAATTAATAAATGTGGATCCGAGATTAGTAATTGATAAAGATATACGGTTAATATTTGAATCTGCCCTCCATAGACAATGGGACCTCGAATTATTTATAATAAATCGGATAATTGTCGCTCGTAAACCACATTCGACTGTGCACTATCTTGTCCGACTAAACGTTTTTCGGCGTTTTCTGCGAATTCTCCCAGTTATCATGAACAACCCAAGAACACCAACGGTTATGTAATACACCACTGTAAAGCTTGTTCATTCCCCTTTCCACTGATACTGGGTATTGTTGGATACGTTGTGTGAATCAAATTTGAGGGGGTATAACGAAGATGAGTGCTATCGTTTTCGAAAAGCGAGTTGTGTACCTTGTTAATATTTATATACCATTACAGGGGCACGTCAGCATAGATTCAAAAATGGTATCAAATATCATTTTTCTTTCGATTTTCCAGCTTGTGCCGAGTACCTGTGTGTAATACACCACTGTAAAGCGTATCCATTCCCCTTTCACCTGACACCGGGTACTGCTAGAAACGGTATGTGAATCAAATTTGAGGGGGTATAACGAAGATGAGTGCTATAGTTTTCGAAAAGTGAGTTGTGTACCTTATTAATATTTATTTTCCATTATGGGGGCACGTCAGCATCGATTCAAAAATGCTATCAAATTTCATTTTTCTTTCGATTTCACAGCTTGTACCGAGTACATGTGGTTCTGACTTTATTTATTTATTTATTTATTTATTTATTTATTTATTTATTTATTTATTTATTTATTTATTTATTTATTTATTTTATTTATTTATTTATTTATTGGTGTTTAAGGTCAAATATTTCTGCACAAAGACTAATTGTTACCGCAACATGGAGATAAAGTCAAGCCTGACATAATCATATGTCGGCGAATGTTTAATTACCCACTTACACCTCTTTTTGGTGTGTATGTCTCTTCAACCTTAAACATCTTCCAACCCGAAGGCTTGCGTTCGGGTTGGAAGATAGTTGAAGTAGAAGAAAAAACCGAACAGTCGAAGCTGGTACAATGAATCCCATTTAATTGTGTATCTCTTAATTGAATAACCCTTTTTAATTGAATAAAACTTCCAAACCCCGAACCATTTACCATACCTTCAGCCCAAATTATGGCCTACGGATTTCATATAGATTAAAGAGTAAACCCCCGTTCATTGAATTGAAAATCTCATATTTCGAGAAATTATACCGACAATCACCAAAATGCCCTTGTTTGTGATCCCATTTGGTCTCAATAAGTCCAATTTTAGCATTTAATCGATATAATCTTGTTTGACAGATCTCCCCGAGCTTTGTCAAGATATAATAGAATAAATGCCCAGGTTACCTCTAGAATGTAGGAAAGTGACCAAATCCCTCTTAATTGAACACTCCTGTTAACTGAATAATTCTCACAAGCAAGGCAACTATTCAGTTAACAGGGTTCCACTGCCTTCATTGGTTGAATGCAACTAAAATTTATTTATTTATTTATTTATTTATTTATTTATTTATTTATTTATTTATTTATTTATTTATTGGAGTTTAACGATACTTTCGACAGCTAGGGTCACCTCGTGTCGGACAGTTTTACGGGGGGGGGGGGGGAGGGGGAGCCGGAGTATCCGGAGAGAACCACCGAGCAACGGCGAGCAACTGCCAGACTCCAAATCTATATTTACATTTACGATAAATATATTACAAGAAAGCCATTATATTGAACGGACACATTTGCATAGGCGTAACTTTTTAAGCTCATTAATGTGGTATCATGTAGCGTGTTTGCGGAGAAAAATAGTAGGGGTGGAACGTGTCCCCTGAACCACCCCATCCCATCATCTCTAATCTACACACTTACTTGCTGAACCAGTGGAAGCTCGATGACTCTACGAGCAAATCTGCAGTTCATAGACAATTGTATGGAATACCCGGTGGTATTTGAACTATATGGACTGTAGATTTGCTTTTTGGCACCTCGTGTGTGACACGTACCCACCCCAATAATTGTTCCAGTCGGTATATTTTCGTCTGGGTTGGAGCCTTAGATATCTGTTCGCTCTTGCTAGTAATCATATCCTTTCTTGCAATGCAAGAAGTGATATTTTGACTGTACGTTTTCATTAAATAAGAAGTTGCGTCACTTATTATTTATTTATTTATTTATTTATTTATTTATTTATTTATTGGTGTTTAAGGTCACATATTTCTGCACACTGGCTAACCATGACCGTTACAGTTTTATGGGTGGAGGAAGCCGGCGTACCCGAAGAGAACCACCGAGCAACGGCGAGTAACTGTCAGCTCCCCAACATACCAACACCACACAAGCAGGGTTAGCATTGGTTGAAGACAGGTGCACCATCGACGTGCAGTACGCCATAGTACACAACGTCACCGTGCCCCCATGAGAGCAATGGAGGTGAAGTGTCTTGCCCAAGGACACAACGCGATTGCCGCAGGTAGGATTCGAACCGAGGACCTCTCGGCTTGCACCCTGCATCTCTACCAACTGAGCCACCGCTCCCCCAGTTGCGTCACTACTACTGCGTGTATAGTATATTTTTCCACAAAGAAGCTTCCAAGAAGTCTCGAGTTTCTGAACTATAATAATAATATTATTACAGCTACATCATTAAGGCATGTTATGCGCGAAGGCGTCCTTAATGATGTATTTTGTCCGTCGGGACTTGAGCCATTACAATCAGGACAAGTTAGCCCCCACCTCCACCCCCCCCCCCCCCCCCCCCCGGTTGGTAAACTTCGCAACACCTCTTCCTTGCCTTTTACTACCATGGCTACTTAATTATGAGAGGACTATGACCAGAGGAACTGATCGCGAAATATTTCGTACCGGGGATCTCACTTCACAAACTACTGAGACCAAAAAGTCTTTACACTACGCAACAAATTTATTAACTGGACTACAGCGTACATGTAATACGAAGTGTTGACGGGAGCGGTTACCAAACTCTCCGTCCAACGTTCTTGCAATCGGCTATCCGAATTACCAATTTACAGAGTTAACATTATTTTATACGTACAATTTCTAATTAACATTATTAACACTTTACCTAACATGAAAAGCAGACGACACTTGCAAAGAAATTCTTGAATAACTTTTTTTTTTTCATTTTTTGTCTCCAAAACATAGGTTATGACCCCTCGTTGGAACGAGCACGAAGAGCTCGTTCCAACGAGGGGTCATAACCTATGTTTTGGAGACAAAAAATGAAAAAATAATGAAAATTAATTGGCGATTTTTGAGAACAGCCCTGGCCTTTACGTTGGTTAAAGGGTTAAAATAAAACAATCAACATTGGTAGCTGTGAAAATAACATGTAGACTCTTGTATTAATCATGTGGGCATTGAAATGGATTGTATGAGTGAAAAACACCTCAATGTGTTAATCCGTCTGTTCATGAATTTATGAATCCATTATTTTCAAAGTATCTGAATTAACTCATTGTTTCTAGACTCCACATTTTAGCCTGGTGATAGGACCCCCGCGCGTCATTTCGCCGAATATCAAATCTCCTCGAGACTATTGAACTACCCACCAAAGAGCAATCATTCAAAAGGCTGTGTAGTTTCTCTAACTGTTTGGTGACTCCATATAAAAACATTTTTTTTAAGAAAAAAAAATCAAATTGTCGAGTGAAAATTAAAGAAATGGGCGACAACTCGCACAATGGACATTCATTAAGTATTGTCCTATATTTGACAAATAGCACGTAACACGACAAATAATGCGATTGTCGTCAAATGGCACACGAAAGGCTTTTATGCCTTGATATATACCTCAAGTGATCAAGCGGATTTCCGTTCTGTATTTGTGTGCTTTAATTCAGTATCTACATGTTACCGTGAATATTGAAGCGTTTTCAAATAGCCTACTGGATATCTACTGCTAGCACTTAGATTTATTTATGTATTTATTTATTTAATATTGGGGTTTAACGACACTTTAGACAGATAGGGATAGTTTTACATGTGGAGAAAGCCGAGTACTCGGGTCAAACTCCCCAACGTCCTAACTCCACACAAGCAGAGGAAGCATTGGTTGAAGCTAAGCGCACCATAGCTGTGCAGTACGCCATAGTACAAAGCGACACCGTGCCCCCACATGAGAAATCAGGATTAGGTGCCTTGCCCAATGACACAACGCCGTAACCGCCTGGCCAGGATCGAACCGTGGACCTTTCAGTTTGAAGTCCAATGCACTGAGCCACAACGATCCCGCTAACACATAGTCTAGTGCAGTCTTCTGGCACTGACGGCCCGGGTGACAGTGAAAGGGAGAGTCGCAAATTCTGAGCAGTTTATTTCAAGTCAAGTGTCGTCTCTCTCAAAAGGCAGACGACAGTTGGCTAGAAAATCTGACGAGCACTGGAGTCTCTGCTATCGCTAAAAGGGGTGCCTATCAATAATTTTTAACCATTATTCAATCAACAAATCCACACTGTTGAATTATGTTCATGCGGACATATTAGCCTTGCTAATATGCTCACAATACAAAATTATGAGTATAACATACATGATTATGAGTAAACCCTGGGAAGTGAGGCAGTGTTTGTTTACTGTGGTAAACAAGCTCTGTTTAACCGATAAAATATGACGCGCTAACCAGTGCCTAGGGGTGGAAGTCCTCTGAACGGACAACATGGATATAAACGATAGGGTGGATATGACTTTATATCCATGCTGTGGTCACAATTAGTTTAAACAATATTTATTTCCAAAGTATGTTTAAATTATACAGTAACAAGCCTAAATTGACAAAAAAGTAACAAACATGGAAATGGATTCAGCAACAAGCAAAGGCCTATACTGGGTTATCTCCATGTGGTCACAATTCGCCAGTGTGAAGAAATATGTGACCTTCAACACACAATAAATAAATATATTTGCTTCAAATGTAATTTCACGCATGTATGTAATTGCGTTCACGCGGAAAATTGCTTACGTGAGTAAATTCTTCATGTGTGCAAAAGTATTCATGTGAGTAAATGCTGTGCATGTGGGTGGGTGTTTGGGCGGGCCTTTCGTCCTAGAAATATCAATTGTTTCTGAAGGACGAATACTTCGACATCACATTTTTTTTCGGTGAATCTGCCGAATAACTTGCCTTGAGATATAAATTCTTTAACATTTTCTCAGCATATCCGTTAAACAACGATATATTCTCATGCAGTGTTAATATCACATATCAACGAGGTGTTATTTAATGTCATTTCGGAACGACACGCTCTTTTGGAGCGGGGTTTGACAAGAACAGCTATGAACTTGTCGGGGCATTTTTAGTGTTTGTCCGGGTGCTTTTTTCATTGCACAACCTTGCCTGTAAAGGAAGTCAAACCGGTAATTTGTTTTTCAAAAATTGTCAAGCGTGGAGTAATTTACTCTGATTGTCACTAACACATTCGAACGTTATGAGATTTGCGATATGTGCTGCTTTTATGGATGTCGTAGAAATGT